>CM066034.1:686632369-687232369 GCA_033557465.1 Ichthyophis bannanicus
CTTTTGGGTACACTTGACTTTTTCCCATAGCGTCATCTTGATAAGCTGTTTTCAACATTAAAACAGTTTCAGCAGCATTTTTACCGAGTAGAAAACAAAATTTCACAGCTGCACGTTGTTCACTTAAACTTGTCATCATAAAAAAAGAAACAAGAACAAAACAGCGCTAGCAAAAACAATCACTGCAGATGAACAGAACAAGCCAGGTCGACAACACAGGCGGCACTGAACTGACAATGAGTGGCACTATACACGCCTAGCGGCAGAAGTGCGTACTACACAAGCTCCACCCATGGCAATGTTATTCCTGTTTTTTTTGGGTACCTCCTCGTACATACTAGTAGTTGGTGATCTGTATCACAGGCAGCTCCAAGTTTTGTTTTCATTGATGTTATAGAATTTTTCCATGGTTGACTTCCACAAATGTAGTCAATTTGATTCTTACAGAATTCTATCAGTCTTTCTCCACCTTCATTTCTGTTTCCAAGTCCATATTTTCCAACCACTTTGCCTTCTTATTTGTTGCCAACTTTTACGTTCCAGACACCCATGACTATTAGGATATCCTGTTGCATGTTCTGTCAATTTCAGCTTGTACTTGTTCATAGAACTCATCAACTTCATCCTCTTCTGTAGCTGTTGTTTGGGCATACACTTGAATTATAGTTGTATTGATGGGCATTCCTCATAGACAAATAGAATTAAGCATTCACTGCATTGTATTTCATTACAGTTCTTGTGAGTTTCTTCTTAATTATAAATGCAACACCATTTCTTCTTTGTCTTTCATTTCCAGCATAGTAGACAATGTGATCATCAGATGCAATGTGCCTGATGCCAGTCCATTTCAGTTCGCTGACACCCAACAGATCTAGTTTTTACACATTTCATTTCATTCTTGACCACCTCCAACTTCCCTTGGTTTATGCTTCGTAAATTCCATGTCCCACTATGTAAGACCTCTTTGCAGCTTCTGACTCTCATTTCATGCACAGTTACATCCGCAGTCAGGTGTCCTGAGGGCTTTGATCCAACCACATCATAAATGCTAGCTTTACTCTGAAAAGTCTTCAGCTCCTCCCCAGTAGCCAATAGAGTGCCTTCTTAACTGGGGGTCTTATTTTCCAGCACTATAGTGCAATTTGTTCTGTTGTGACTATCTATTGGGTTTTCATGGCAAGATATGGAAGTAGATTGCCAGGCCTTTCTTCCACACAAATAATTCTAGTGTTGTTGCCATTGTTACAGAAATGTGATCATTCACCGCTGCTTCCCAGATGTGTGGTTTGTATTGGTCTGGCACCTGTCCATCTTGGGAGACTCTGCCAGTAGTTAAGCTACCAATAGCTTAGCCCTCAGCATCACTGATGCACACAATCCCTCATAGCACAACAAGCTGCAAATACAGTCATTAAGCATTTATATTTCTCCCTATACCAGATTAGGTCTTCATTCCTTCCTTTCTCCCTTAGCAGGGACATAGACAAGCACTGTTAGAACACACTTAAAAGAGCTTAACTGTTTGTATTCTTAAAGGACAGATGAGGAACAGGTAAGGGCTTTGGTAGGTCACTCTCTTTTATTTCAACAGGTACCAAAGCTCCATCAACTAAACAATGGCTGGGAAAAAACATATTGCTAAAACTGTTGCCCCTGTTAGAGCTTCTGCCTCTGTCCAGACAGAGATCCCAATGCCAGTTGAAGGACTGGTTCCATGTGCAGTATGCCTACTTGCTGAAGCTCCAGGAAAGAATTGGAGGAGCTCAGGGAAGAGGTGGTGAGGCTGACAAGTATTCAAGACAGTGAGAAATGCATTGATGAGATGTTTCTTGAAACATCCAAGCTCTCCGACAGAGGTAAGATGGGCGGCTACAGAAGGAAGAAGGCTGGATATGAGTCAGAGCCTGCAGTATCAAAACTCCAACTTCTCCAGCCCTTGAATTGAAGAACAAGTATGCAGCCATGGAAGTGGGGGAGATGGAAAAATCCCAGGAAAGGGAAGAACCACAGCTCGAGCACCCCAAAGTTGCAGAAGCAGTCACCACAAAAAAGCTAAGGGTAGTAGAGGTTGATGAGTCTCTTCTGAAGGGTACTAAGGCATCCATCTGCTGACCAGATTTGATGTCCATAGAGGTATACCGTTTGCCAGGTGCCAAAATCTGAGATGTTTTGGAGAGTTTTCTGAGACTCATCAAACCTACTGACTATTATTCGATGTTGCTTATCCATGTTGGCATAAATGATACTGCTAGGTATTCCTCCGAGCATACCAAAAGTGACTTCATGGATCTGGGACAGAGGGTGAAGCAGATAGGTGTGCAGGTGGTGTTCTCTTCAATTCTTCCTCTGGAGGGTAAAGGCCAAGGCAGAGAAGCTCACATCCTGGAGATGAATGCATGGCTGTGTGATGGTGTCATCGAGAGCGTTTTGGTTTACTGGACCATGGAATGATATTCAAAGGGCTGCAGAGCAGAGATGCCATCCATCTGTTCAAGAAGGGTCAAAGGGTCTTCATCAACAGACTGGATAACCTACTGAAGAGGGCTTTAAACTAAATTAATTGGGGATAAGTGAAGAGAGTCCTCAGGCAAGTGAAGAAAGCCCTCGAATAAGTAAAACATTAAATACCACTGTGCAAATGGGCAATAGGGGCAACATCTGGAAAGCAGTGCATATAAATGCCTGTAGCATGGGAAATAAGATCTTAGATGTTGAGGCTTTAATGGAAGAAGCTGACTTGGATTTAATGGCATTTATGGAGACATGATTCACTGAAAACCTTGACTGGGATGTAATTATACAGAGCTATACTTTATTCAGGAAAGACAGGTAGGAAGAAGGGGAGGTGGAGTGGCACTATATGTAAAAAATAATATTAAAACTGTTGAATTGCAGGGCCTAAAAAGAAGAGAGTAGGCACTGTGGGTTAAACTAGAAAGATAGAAAGGGAAATCCATTTGCATTGGAGTCATATACAGATCCCCTTCACAGGGAGTAGAAGTGGACGAAGATTTAATAGAAGACATACACAGTACTGCCATGAAAGGAGAAATGCTATTGATAGGTGATTTCAATATGCCGGTTGTGGATTGGCATATCCCTGCTGCAGTGTCATCTAGAAGTAAGGAGATCCTGGATTCTCTACAGGGAGAACTATTCAGGCAGTTAGTAAAAGAACCCACACTTGAAGGGGCCATGCCAGACTTAGGAGTATGTTTACTAAACCGCGCTACTGTGCGGGGCGCACTTGAGCATGCGCTAAGGTACCATAGCGCATGCTAATGATGCATTTTTGTGCCCCGCACACATGCGCGCCGCACTAACAGGCCCGCTCATGTGCGCGTCGCGCAAATGAGCGATAGAGGCGTGGAAAGGCTCCCGGAGGGCGGAGGAAGGCTCCCCAGGGGCGGAGGGACGGGGTCAATGGGAGGGAGAGTGGGAGGGGAGAGGCTCCCCGCAAAGGAGCGGGGCTGAAATTCGATGAAAAAAATACCGCGAGTGAAAACCTTGCGTTAGAGCCGATTTAAAGGGAAGAGAAACCATTTCTGTCAGCAATGTACAGCATAACCAGGGAAACCTACAAAACGTGAGCAGTGTGATACATGTGCACAGAACAAAATTGCAAATAAAAATTGAAAATGACCACAAAAAAATTCTAAAAATTATAATCCAGCTGGGCAACAGTGAGAGTCATGGAAAACATCAAAAATCACTCCCAAGAAAGCCCCAAAAAAGAAATATGAATTTTAGAAGAGTCTACGCTCCGTCCCCATACAAGGTGAATGATCCCACAGTGAAATTGTACAGAGCAGGGTCATAAACCCTGCTCTGCACAATTTCAGTGTGGGATCATTCACCTTGTATGGGGATGGAGCGTAAAAAAAATAATTATTTAATAATAAATTATTTAATAATAAATTATTATTTTTACGCTCCGTCCCCATACAAGGTGAATGATCCCACAGTGAAATTGTGCAGAGCAGGGTTTATGTCTCCTTTGGCCAGGTTTCCTATCTCCAGGGACTGCACTGTCTCTGTGGCCACAGTGTGGTGCAGTGAACACAGACAGTGTGTTCAGGAACCAAAGATCACCAGTTCAAGTCCCAGCTGGGGCTCCTGCAAACCCAATCCCCATATTTTACCCACCACTAAACCATGATAGTAAAGACCAACCTTTTTTGCAGATAACATAAGCATGGTCCAAACACCTCTATTTTACCCTACAGAGCACAGACACCAGAAACATGCGCATTATCTAGACCACAGTCCCCTCAATGCAGTCCTGGAGGGCCACATATCATTTAGCTGTGATGCTGTCACCAATATAAGGCCATGTCAGCATGGTGGCGGATACCGTTGGTGGAGGGGGCAGTGGCTGCTGCCCACAGCAAACGGTGGCCTAGCCCCCTTCACGTGGGTGCAGTGCACTCAAACAGACAGGCCCTGTCTGACAAACAGCCATGGACTCCCCAGGGAATGCACTGTTTTTGTGCTAAGATGGTGGTGCAGCGGACACAGCCAGTGCCTTTAGGACCAGAAGGTCACAGGTTCAAAGCCCAGCGGGAGCTACTTCCAATCCAGTTCACATTTTTTTCCCACAACTAAACTGTGATAGGAAGGACAAACCTGTATTGCAGAGAACATACGCATGGTTAATACGCCTATATTTTACCCCACCGAGCACAGACACCATAAACAGGGGCATTACCTAGAGCAGAGTCTCCCAAATGCAGTCCTGGAGGGCCAAACACCCATTCAGGTTCCATGCTGCCTCTAATAAAGATGCCTGTGCTGCATATCTATGCATCACCCCCATGGTATGCAGATGTATCTCACGCATATTCATGAGGGACAGCATGAAAACCCGAATAGTGTTTTGCACACCAGGACTGGGGTTGGGAACCTCTGCCGTAAAGCAGCAGCCAACAGGAGCAGACACCCCACACCCACAGGCCCCATTGGCAAATGCCTCCTGGAGAGGCAGGACATTGGGCCCCAGCGTGCATCTCCCAATACTAGCACTTGCATACCTTAGCAATGCCACCCTACACCTGGGTATACAGTACACACCTATCAAACGTTTCCTATGATTACTGGCAGATAGCAAGTCCTACGTTCAGCACAGTTTGCTCATTGAGCTCCATCATAACAATCTTTCTGATGTCTGGGGTGTGTGCTTCAGGTCTGGTCTCTGACAGTGTTTACCACCCTTGGGAGTGACCCCCAACAGTATTGCGTAGCATATCCATGCCTGTACTGTGCCCAGGACTGGTGTGGTGGGCAGGGCTGCTAAACTCCTCTATAGTAGCACAATGCTGGCATAGGTGTGGGATTGTGTGTCTGTCTATACAGTGTGTGGTGGCTGCAAACACCTTCCACAGCCCACACTGCCAGCACTGTTGCCAGTATTGGCCTGCCAATGTGCATAATGAGGAGCAAGGTACCATGGGTATAGCCTGTACAGGGTGACCTGGCCAGGATGCATCTGCACAGGGCATAGGGCACTGGCAGGGACATGGTTGTGACCGGCCACCACCTACACAGACAGGTGGACCTCTGAATGTGCTTCGGGGGGATCACTCTCACCCTGAGTGGTCAGTGATGGCAGCATGGATAGGCACCCCCATAGTGCTATATAGTATTGTTCTCATGTGATGTTTATGGGTTTCCTTTTGGGGCCCAGTCACTGATTTATCTGCTTGTTGTGTATGCTGACATCCCAGTTCTGGGTGCATGCATTTGCACTGGGAACATGCACTATGGACTAGCTAGCAGACTGTGCAGCTGGTATGTGTCTTGATGGAGTGGCTTGCAGGGTGCAGTGGCTGAAGGCTTTCTGCAGGAGAATATCAGATAGTGTTGGGGTGCAGCTTAGCATATCCAGGCCTAATTTCTGTCTGCTATCTGTGTTTATGGATGTGTACAGAGCTTCATTTGCCGCCCTGTAGGGTGTCCCTGTTCCCCAGCACCACCAGCATTGATGGTCCACTCTTACTGCTTAGACCATTGCCTGGAGGTAGAATTTGGATCTGTTGATGGTAGATCCTTTTTTGCCACCCTCAGCCCTGGATGAGGAGGAGGTTGGTGGTACATAAACCCACCTAGGGGTCCATAGTGGCCTACACCTGACTGAGACAGACAGAGATATCCAAGGTGTTTCTGCAGAAAACTACCTATCTCACACATGTACACTGCTTTGGGACCTCTGGCATGGCCTCTTTCATCCCTGGAAGGTGCTGTGGACCTGGTGCTGGGTGTCTCACCAACCCTCAGGGTGAGGCACAGTAACCGCACAATGTGACGGTGGTGTATCTACTCTGTGCCTGTAAAACACACTGTCAGTACCCCCTACCAGGCCGAGGTTGGCTGTGGGGTGCACATGGTCACTTCCCCCTACCAGGCCAAGGTGCTGTGGGGGTGCATTCCCCCACTTGTGTTTATCTGTGGACTCTTGCTTTGCATGTGCAGTGCATCAAGGGTAAACGGGTGGGCCTATCCTGGTGCCGCACAGCAGACTGTCTGTTTGGTGAACGTGCCACTCCCTCAGCAGCCAGCCAGGGGCTTGCTAGCAGCTATCGAAGCTGTATCACCATGGGGTTACTTCACTGCCTGTGGTGTCAGAGGTCATGGGTTTAAACCCACAGGGGGGTTATGTGAATGGGGCTGCCCAGAGCATTAATCTCTTTTTAATGTACATTATTGGCTGCCAGCAAAAACACCCTCTTCGTACGGTAACCATAAGGTGCCTCCGAGGGCGCGGTATAGGGCGTCCCTATACGTTACCTTATGGTTACCGCGTCCGTAAATACGTACACTATACATTATCCTTTGGAGCAACTTATAGGGTGCCCTATAGGGGACATTTTAGGGTGCCATGGCGGACAGTGCACTTTATACTTTGCCCTATGGAGTGTCTTATAGGGTGCCTTATGCGGCACCCTCTTCAATTACGGCACGTGAGGACCTGTTTTGCTGGCAGCAATTCATAAAATACAACTAAAGTGCTGCCGGAAAAAATGCATACAGATTGGCACAGCTGATGCCACAGCCAGCCTTATGTATTAGGCACACTGGGGAGCAAACTCATGACCCCCTATTATCAGTCATTTGCCTTACCCATTGTGCTAAAACTGCTGCTCCCCTTTGCATGTCAGCACACCTACTTTATGCTTTTCATTCCTTCACACTGCACAGTGCTGCCATCTAAAAACATTGCTGTGACCTTGCGGTACCTCATACTGCACAAGTCCTATAAAGCGCCCTATAAGCAACAACAATTCTAGGGTGCCTTGGCGGACAGTGCACTCTGTTAAAAATGTGCCTTTATGGGGCACATTTATGTTAACACTCTTTGAGAGTGGCTTTTGCTAGTAGTAGTAATTAACATCCAAAAATATAAAATGCCCTCCTAACGCAAACTTACCCATAAAGGGTAATGCCTCAGCCTATCCTTCGTCATTGGGCACAGTGATTCACTGGCCCTATTGGTCAGTGTCTTAAACCATTGTAACTGTGGGCTCTGTGCCTGTGATGGTGCATCAGCGCGCCGCCTTATGCCCGCCCAATATAAACATGCCTCCTAAAGCAATAGCGCACCACCGTTATGGCACATAAGCGTGCCGCCTTATAGCTGCCCATTATTTAAATACCCTCCTAAAGTAATGGGCCTCAGCCAGTCCCGTCTTCATTGGTCATTGTGGGGGAATTGAACCCCTGATCCCTGCAGCAGTGGTCAGTGTCTTAAACCATTGTGCTGTGGCTCTGCTCTGGTTTTCACATCAGCGCGCCACTTAATGCCTCCCGCGCAGCTGTTCTCATGCGCTAATGTGCATGGCCCACACATGGGCGCCACGCCCAGTAGTGCATGAATAATCCCGGTTTTGCCTTTTTTCAGCCAGACACGCTCACTCCTTATATAGCACACCCAACCCTCACACTAGCGGGCCGCGCACTACCTTACCGGGGTTTTATTAAAACATGCCCCTTAGTGGTTTACGAATGGTGAAAGTGTGTCTGATGTTAAAGTGGGAGATCATCTCACATCCAGTGAATCACCATATGTTGATGATTCAGTATTATGAAATAGAGCTTATAAAATTCTTTAACACACAAGGGACTTAGACTGCAGGAAAACTAACTTTGCCACGATGGGACAATACATCAAGAGAGTCATTAGTGGGATGGGCACAGCTGTGGGATGTAGAAAAACAGTTGACAAACCTGAAAGGGGATCTTTTTAAGGGCAACAAACCTTTTTGTTAGAAATGTAAATAAATGTTAAAGGAAAAGGAGGCCATTATGGTTTCTCAAAAGAAGTAGGTGAAAAGGTGAAGAAAAAAAGAGGAAGGCCTTCATGAAATACAAGAGATCACAGAGGTAGGAAAACCAGCATTTATATTTGGAAAAACTTAGAGAAGCTAAGCAAAGTAGTCAGAAAAACAAAGATACCAAAAAGAAGCATAGCCCATGCAATAAAATGTGGGTGAAAACCCATTTTTCAGATATGTTAGTGAGTAGGATGAAGGTCAAAAGTGATATTGTCAAACACAAGAGTGCAGGGGAGGAATATGTAGAAACTGATGAGGAAACAGCAGAATTGCTTAACAAATAGTTCTGTTCTGTCTTCATATATGAAGGGCCAGGAGTAGGAACTCAGAAAATACCCATAGTATAACATAGGAACAGAAATTGAACCGGGCTCTCAAACGATTTTCAGAAGAACGTGTTCGTCGGGAACTAGCTAACCTAAAAGTCGACAAAGCAATGGGTTCTAGATGGGATACATACAAGAATACGGAAGGAACTTGGGGACGTTCTTGCAGCTCCACCGTCTGACCTTTTCAATGCCCTTTTGGAGTTTGGAGTTGGTGCCAGAGGACTGCAGCAAGGCACATTTGGATCCCTTTACACCAAAGTGGACTTAAGGATGACATTGAAAGCTAACAGACTGTTCGGTCCTATCTCCGTGTGGTGACTAAATTATTGGAAACACTGGGCTGAAAGAGAAAATACTGAGGTTTCCTGACTCCAATGGATTTGCAGGAATCTGAGGCAGCATGGATTCACCCGAGGCAGGTTGTTGTCAGACAAATCTGATAGATTCTCTTTGACATGGTGACCAGGCAGGAGTTTGGAGGACTGAGGTAAGAGCCCTAGATATGGTGTATTTAGATTTTTAGTAAGGCCTCTTTGTGCACCATTCCACACATTCAAACGTATAAACTAAACTGAGCACCCTAGGGATGGCCTCTAAAGTGACTGATTGGGTTTCGAAATTGGTTGCGTGGGAATGGCGACAAAGTAGACAGGTAAACCGAGTTCACTCTGAGCCAATGGTGTGCCGCAGGGATCTGTCTTTGGTCCAATTCTATTTAAAATCTTTCTTCGTAATATTGCGGAAAGATTTTCAGGTAAGATTTGTTTGGTCGCAGATGATCGCAAAATTCTGCAATAGCGTTGACAAACATAAAGGAGTCAATAACATGAAGAGACTTTGGCAACTGAAAGTTTAATGTAAAAAAATGTAGTGCCATGCATTTAGAATTCAAAAATCCAAAAGAGCTGTACAGTGTAGTACGTAAAGTAACTTCACTTTCCACAAAAGAAGAGCGGGACCCTGGGCACAATTGCTTCCTGACTATCTTAAAGTAGCTAAACAGGTATAAAATGTGACTGCAAAAGCCAGAAGGATGCTTGGATGTATACAGGGGCCGGCCGCTGGGGGTGCTGGGCACATGTGCGGAGGCCTCTGTGTGTGTCCTCCATTTGCATAAGTGGTCTTATTTGTCATAATTATTTGCATACTGTTACCATCCACTAACATGTCTCTTAATGAGTTGTATGGACAATAAAGACTAAAATATTTCTACATTCCTATAATCCAGTGCCAACCGCCAGGCACATTAGGACCTACTACAAACGCTGCCCATTTAGAACCCACAGGCAAACCATCCGGAGCCTGACAGCATTCCCAGGACTCACCAATCACCATACCGCTACCTATCAAAAGGGGCAACCCTGCAAATATTAAAACCAATACATTTCAGAGCAATTACTGGTTAAAGAGAACCAGTGGTATGTCAATCAGGTGCTGTTGGACATAAATAGAATACCTCAGCTCATTTACACATGCAGAACATAGACCATCACCACACAAGGAATCACAATTTAGAAACAGGAAGGCAATAATTAAACTGGGACCCCCAAAAGCCAAACTTGGAATGTACAACCCACGTAGAAATAAAACTATAAATTAATTTCCTCTTGTACCAAACAAAGCGCAGACCTTAATGATGCACATATCCCAGAGCTTTCATATTCCAGTTAATAAATTCAAAATAAAGAGATATATTTTTTCTACCTTTTGTGCATTTTTTTTTTTCAGTTGCAATTGCTCCATCCACTTTCTTATGGGTTTCTTCATGTTTTCTGCTAACTGTCCATCGTCTGCTGTCCATTTGTTTCTTTCTTCTCTCGTCTAGTTTTGTTTTTCTTCCATTCTCTCTCTCTACATCTGGCTTTAACATACTAATCTTCTCTCCTTTTGCTCTTTCCTCATGCCTATTTTCATCCACACAATTTTTACCCCGCCATCCTCAATCCCCACTTACTCGCCCACTACCCGGCACCAATTGGATATTTTTCATCCCTCCCACACAAACTATTTTTCCCCTCTCCATTTTACTCTCCTAGCCCCATCCCAGTCTAATCCTCCCCCAACCTCAGCTACACCTTCTAGTCTCCAGTCTCAACCAAGCCTCCCTGTCCCTTCTAGTGTCCCCTGCATCAGCCCATTTCCCGTCCTATCCCCCCATCCAAACCCCCCCCCATTTCCCGTCCCCTAGCTCCCCCAGCCATTTTTCAGTCTGAGTTCCCTTTCATCATCTCATTTTTCCAATCCTAGTCCCCCATCAGAGCCCATTTCTAGTCCTTTCCTAGCCCCACCATCAGCCCATGTCAAATCCTAGCTCCCCCTCCACTCAGCCCAATTCCGGTCCAAGCCCCCCATGATCCTACTTCCAGTTCTAGCCCCTCCAGGAGTCCACTTCAATTCAAGCCCCCCACCACATCCCATTTCCAATCTTAGCTCCCCCCAACAGCCCACTTTTCAGTCCTACCCATAACCTAGCTGCTCCATCATCCCATTTTCAGTCATAGTCAACCCCCCAACCCATTCACCCGTCCTAGCCCCCCCATCAACCCACTTCCAGTCCTAACCCCCATCACCCCCATTTCAGTTTAAGTCCCCCGATAACCCATTAACCAGTCCTAACCCCCATCAGCCCCACTTCCCGTCTTAACCCCATCAGCCCATTCCCATTCAGCCCCCCATAGCTCATTGCCATTCCTAACCCCCCCCCCATCAGTCCACAGCCCATTACCAGGCTAACCACATCAGCCCACCTCAGTGGGAGTTGCTCCTGCTCAATCCGAGCAGTGGGCGAGGGGGAGCCGAGATCCAGAGGTCCATAAAAATCGGCGTCCCTACACCGAGGGAGCCGCTTCGCGAGAAACCACACGCTGCCCCACTTACCTCCACTCCTGGCCAATCGCGGTCAGTGGGAGGTTCTCCTGCTCAATCCGAGCAGTGGGAGAGGGGGAGCCAAGATCCCGAGGGCCATAAAAAGCGGCGTCCCCTAGCATAACCTGAGGGATGCGCTCTCGCGATGAAACCACACGCTGCCCACTACCTCCCCTCCTGGCCAATCGCGCGGTCAGTGGGAGTTGCATCCTGCTCAACTCCGAGCAGTGGGAGAGGGGGAGTCCTAGTATCCAGAGGGCCATAAAAAGCAGCGTCCCTACAACCGAGGGAGCCGCTTCGCGCGAACCACAACACGCTCGCCACTACCTCCACTCCTGGCCATACCGCGGTCAGTGGGAGTTGCTCCTGCTCACTCCGAGCAGTGGGAGGAGGTTAGCCGATATCGCCGAGGGCCATAAAAAAGCGGCGTCCATACGGGGCGTCGCCCCCATGCGCCTTGCGGGTCCCGCACCTTAGGCCTCGCCAGAAGGGCCTTTGGCGTGGCCCTTAGGACGTGGCCGGTAGCGTGTCCCATCCCGCGGAGAGGCTGTGCAACAGTTGAGGTCCAATAAAGCAGTGATAGCTGGATCGCGCCCCACCTTGGCTTGAATCCCAGAAATTGGTATAGCTCGGCCCGCAACACCTAGCCTAACATATGGAGACCTCCCGGTCCCTGCAAACCTGCAAAGTGGCAGAACATCAGCGCCTACTGGCAACACAAACCCGCACAGCACACAGCACCGTCACCAACGCCACCTACCTAAGAGGAACTCACGGCAGGCAACAGTGGTTCCCAAATAAAATCAGAGGTAATGAGCTCCCCTGCTTGGGTATTCGCTCCCCGAACGCCAGACACAGTAGATAGTGGTCAGATGCAAGCAAACTGACGCGCCACCCAACGGCAGTGACCTTGAAGAGCAAACCGACGCCAGCTACAACAATCACAGAAAGCGCTCCTGGAGGGTAAGCTCTCTGAGAAAGGTTCGAAATTGCGAGGGCAGCGGACACTGCGCAACCCCACCGTCTCACATGTAAAAAACAAAAAAAAAAAAATTCTTTGTCTACTAAGCACGAAATCGGGCAAAGCTACACGTCAGCTAACACAATGGAATGACTAAATGCCAGTATATACATGTTGTTTCAACAGATTTTACTTGCATTTGTTTTGTTGCATTTTGTTTTGTTGCAATTGTTTGTTGATTTGCCTCTTAAGTGAACGGTAGCTACTTATTATACGGGCGCCGTTTACTGATCCGAGTCCCAAATAGAAAACTGTAATAGTTATGTAACACGATAACTGCATTACCCGAAGCTCGCTGCTCCTTTGATTTCAAAGCACCTAAATAACTTTTACAACTTTCGATAATACAATTATATGGACTGGTTGCATTGCTTAATTCACGTATTGCAGTTAGCTACATTATCTAGATACCTCATACAAGTTTAGCGGCAAATTTTGCCTGGAGTATTGATATTCTCATGCCTAACTGACCTGCATAGACTCTGAATCAGGCATCTTGTGTCCCCCCAATAGTACTGCCTAATAGCACCCATCACTGTATATTCTGCCTAAACGTAACTTGCCCAAGACATGTGCTATACAAATAACCTGAAACGTAGTGGAATAAAGCGTACCCCAATGCTCAGCTGACCGCCCTGTGATTTTGAGGCGAGCTGCCCACTAAAAATGGCCCACATCAGCGCCTGCCTCCTATGGTGTATTTATGCCCTACTAATCGCATGTACCTGCAACCATGGTTTTAAATATCATGCTATGTTACTATGGAGGCCAGTACCCCTCTATTACGCCATTCATACTCACACCTGAAATTTTACCTAACTCAACGCCACCAACTACACACTGTGCCAGCAACGCCATCCACCACAACCAAGACGAGAAAGCTACCCTCTATTGTGTGGCACGTCATAAACGCCCCAGTGAGCCCACATACTAGATCACACAAGGGGAGGAGCCGTAGGGGAACCGTTAAACCAGGACCTAAGTTAAAAAGCAGCGCTAAGGCCAGCGATCCCATACCAACAACAAGATCTTTTATGCGTATAAACTCAAGATCCAACCGAAACAAGACACACATCATATACAACATTCCCCACCGGATATACAACCCTATATTCTATGTTTCACAGAAACATGGACTCACTGAGGCAGACTCCCCATCATCCATCAAATTGTGAAGCCAGGATACCGGATCTTCAATTGGTCCCCGTGGACCGGAAAAGGGGAGGAGGAGTAATCATACCCAATTTCTAAGGACTCAAGGGCCCTAGCAACCACGTCCCAAAGCACAGACACCAGTATTGACATACTCAGAGTAGAAAATAAATCCATGGCCTATTGCTTATTTACCGACCGCCATCAGCTCCCTATGAGACACCTGGCAGATGCGCTGGAAGTTATCACCACCACTGCGATCAAGAAACAGCAAATCATCCTCGGCGACCTAAACATGGCATCGGTCCCAACAGCTCAAACAGAAATCTTTCATGAAACCATGACCCAACTCGGCTATGAACAAATAATCTGCGGGGCCACCCACGCCAAAGGCAACATATTGGACATGGTGTTTTTACCCACCAAGCACCACGGGGTGCGAAAACCCAATGTACACATAACCCCAGTACCATGGTCTGACCATCACCAAATTGAGTTCACATTACTCCTTTCCACCATCCATGAACATACATCACACAATCCAACTGCAAGCCAAAAAAGGAGATTCCAGAAGTACGACAAACCAACACTGGTGTCATCCATAGCAACGCACATAAATACGGATCACAGAGACATGGACACATTAGTAAGCCAATGGAATGAAGCCATTGAAGCAGTATCTGTCGCAACACAGACGCACCCAAGAAACCCACCCAGAAACAAGAGCGAACCATGGTTCTCCCCAGCACTCCGCGAGCTCAAGAAATCACTACGGAAACAAGAAAGGAAGTGGAGACGCCATGCAACCGAGGACCATAAGATTGCATACAACAAAACTCTGGCTGAATACAAGAATGCAATCAATCTTGCGAAAAGAACTCACCACACCAACACGCTTAATAAAGCTCTCAATCGACCCAGGGAACTCTTTGCGCTGGTCAAATCACTCACGAGGAATACACAAGAATCTAATACTTTTGGGGAGATGTCTGCACAAATCCTGGCAGACCATTATGCAAGTAAACTCAACCCTCAAACCAGAAGCATAATAACACTGACTCCTGAAGATCCCTCACAAGATCTAAATACGGGCACCATGCTACAAACAACTAACCCCACTGGAAGCCCTACACTCTACCACGAGTGGGCTGCATTCACTAAACTAGATGAGAAGCAAATTCTAGGCGTAATCACTGCATTAAGGACCACTACCTCCCCACTGGACCCCTGCCCAGCGGCATGGGTCAAGGGTGCAAAGCAGGATCTTGCACAAATCATCACCATCATAGTGAACCAATCTTTACAACAAGGAATAATGCCAACACACCTCAAAAAATCAGTCATCAGACCCATACTGAAAAACAAATCACTCAACAAGAATGATCCAACATCATACCGCCCGGTATCAAGCATATCATTCCTTGCCAAGATCACTGAAAAGGCAGTGCAGCAACAACTTCAAGACCACATAGATGACACCAACACATTGGACATCCACCAATACGGTTTCCGACAACATCATGGTGTCGAAACCCTCCTATTAGCCCTGATGGACAAACTTCTAATAGGTCTTGAGAACAGAACCAAAATGTTCATGCTCATATTCATAGATATATCTGCCGCTTTCGACACAGTGCATCATCCCACTCTCTTGAAAAGACTCGATGCATTAGGCATTAGAGGAATCCCCCTGAAATGGTTCGCCTCATACATTACCGACCGAATGCAGCAAGTTCACTTTGGCGATGAAACAGCGACGCCATTCCCACAAACTCAAGGCATCCCGCAGGGCTCAGCACTATCTTCGCTCCTGTTCAACCTTTATCTGAGACCAGCCTGTGAAATCTTCAAGAACAACGACATCAGTTACCATATATATGCTGATGACATTATGCTCTATACCCAATTGGATGTAGATCACCCAAACATCAGCCAGCTCGAGAAATGCCTTGACGAGCTACAAACCTGGTTGCGACGCAACAATATGTCCATAAATCACAAGAAAACTGAAGTGATGTGCATATCCAGGAAAACGGACTTCAACCCACCACCAACAATAACCATGAACGGCAATGTATACGCAACAAAAAAGAAATTAAATACCTTGGAGTGACGCTGGACTGCAACTTAAAGATGGAGAAGCATCTTAGAATTACAAATCGGGTCATTTTCCATAAGTTAAGAATTTTACAACCTCTCCGTTCTATCTTAGATCATGCGGACTTCCGCACCGTAGCGCAAGCCCTCATCATTCCTCACATAGACTATTGCAACGCCATACTTCAGGGCTCCCTAAAAAGACCATCAGTATCCTCCAGTTGGCGCAGAATGTGGCAGCTAGAATCATAACGGGAACAAGACTAAAGGATCACATCACACCTACTTTAATTGACCTGCATTGGCTCCCAATCAGTGCCCGAATACAGTATAAAATCATAGTTACCACATTCAAGCTCCTCCATAACATCGCGCCCTCTTACCTCGGCTCACTTGTGTCAGCCCAAACAAATAACAGGAGCAGACGTTCCCCGAGCCTCAACACCCTACTGGTCCCCGGCCGCATGAGGCACGTCAATGTCCATACCAGCAACCGAGCATTCTCGTTCATAGCACCTCAACTCTGGAACAAGCTACCAGTAGATCTAAGAGCGTGCAGTGACTTAATGGTCTTCAGAAAACAACTCAAGACGTACCTATTCCAGTCACACTTCAGCACTACATAATCTCAACGCTCTCGGTTCATTGAATCCACAAAGCAAATTGTATGAATCATGTCAGCAATGAGATCGCCACCAATAGACTCACTGATGTGTGAATATGTATCTGCTTGTGTAAATATGTAACTTCTTTTGTAAATACTAATTGTAAATATTCCCTTCTCAATTGTCTAAACCTTATCCCTGTGTGCTGTGAACTGTACTTTTCCCACTAATCATACTGTGTGCTGTGAACTGTACCTCTTCCACTAATCATCCTATGTATTGTAAATTATGGCCAGTACAGCCACTCTTTTTCTGTGTTGGAATACCGCTGCTGATCGCTGGAAGTAGCGGGATTAAATAAATAAATAAATAAAATAAAGTCCTAACCCCTCCCCATCGCCCCCCATAGCCCATTAGCAGTCCTAACCCACCCCCCATAGCCCATTAGCAGTCCTAACCCCCCATCACCTCATTTCCAGACAGCCCCCATCAGCCCACAGCCCATTACCAGTCTTAACACCCTCCCTATAGCCCATTACCAGTCCTAACCCCCCCCCACCACAGCCCATTACCAGTCAACCCCTCCCCATCAGCCCATTTCCTGTCCTAGCCCCCCCCATAGCCCATTATCAGTCCTAACCCCCATAGCCCATTACCAGTCCTAACCCCCCCATAACCCCATTTCCAGACAGCCCCCAGCCCATTGCCAATCTTAACCCCCCCATAGCCCCATTTCCAGACAGCCCCCAGCCCATTGCCAGTCTTAACCCCCCCCCCCCATAGCCCCATTTCCAGACAGCCCCAGCCCATTGCCAGTCTTAACCCCCCCCCCCCCCCCCCCGGCTTATGGCAAAATTTAAAAAAAAAAAAGCTGGCTCTGGCTGCTGTCGTTGCCGCTACCACCGCGGCAGCGGCAGAATGGAGTGTCCCGCGGTGCCTCCTCTGCTCGTTGAGCCCCTCTGCAAAGGCTTTCAGATTCGCGAAGGGAGAGTGTCTCCCTCGTCTCTGTTAAGCCGCAGGGGCTAATGGGAAATTTCCCATCTGCCCCTTTAGACGCGAGGGGCTGATGGGAAATTTCCCATTAGCCCCTGCCGGCTTAACAGAGACGCGAGGGAGACACTCTCCTTCGCGAATCTGAAAGCCTTTGCAGAGGGGCTCAACGAGCAGAGAGGCCCCGCGGGACACTCCATTCTGCCGCTGCCGCGGTGGTAGCGGCAGCGGCAGCAGCCAGAGCCAGGTTTTTTTTAAATGAAATTTAAAAAAAGCAGAATGTTCTTTGCGCGGGGCCCCCTGAAACGCGGGGCCCTGTGCAAAAAACATTCTTGCTCAATGGACGGGCCGGCCCTGGATGTATAGGGAGAGTAATGGCCAGCAGAAAAAAAGGAGGTGATAATGCCTCTGTATAAGTCTCTGGTGCAACCTCATTTGGAGTATTTTGTGCAATTCTGGAGACTGCACCTTCAAAAGGATATAAGCAGGTTGGAGTCTGTGCAGAGGGTGGCTACTAAAATGGTTAATGATCTTGTTATAAAGCATATGAGAACAGACTTAAAGATCTTAGTATGTATACATTAGAGGAAAGGCAGGGTAGGGGCGATATGATAGTGGCATTTATTTATTTGAGCATATTTTATACCGCCTCTTCCAGAGATCAGGGGTGGTTTGCATCATAACAGGTTAAACTAAAACGGTTACATGGAACAGTGTTTAAAACTTTATACAAAGAACAAAATAATTGAGTTGCCACCTAAAACTAGTGACAGTGAAGTGGTTACTGAGGGGCGTGACCACTTTTAACTATTTACCGGGCAAATTTACATGAGTGTAGGATTGGTGATACCTTCTTTACGGGTACCAAAAATCAAGCATTAATTCATCAATGTCAATGATGTAAGGGGGCAGAGAAATGAGGGGTGAGGGTAGGTAGGGTCATGAGAATAAATGCGCTAGGAGTTGCTACAATGTTCTCGGAAAAGGTGAGTTTTTAAATCTTTGCAAAATGATTGTAGGTCCGGTTTCCTCTTAAAAGTCTCAGGGAGGTTATTCCAGTGTAGTGGTTTGGCTATGCATGTGAATGCCCTGTTTGCTGGTGGATTGTTTGGTAATGCACTATTAGAGTGTGGGGTACGGATATCTACGGAAAAAAAAGGATCGGGTAGTTGCGCTACCTGCACTGCCCGGAAAGGTCCTTGCCCACCTCCAAAGGGGCCGGCGATGGAGTAACTGGAGGTGAGTGTTGTGGCCTCGCAGCTCAGTAACAGAATGTCACCAGTGGGCCCACCAGGCCTGTGGGGAGGCCAAACTATGTACATGTGGTATGTGACTCCACATGATAGCTGTGCTAATGGACTCTGTATTCCCCCCACAGGAGGATGCTGCTGCTGGTGAGGACCCCTCCGGCATCATGGGTACCCCAGAACACGCCCCACAGCACCATCCTACAGACTCAGAGCAGAGGAGGAGGGTCCAGAGGGCAAAAAGAAGAAGAGGACAAAATGGAGGAGGGTGGAGTGTGGGGTGGTGCGGGAGGAGGAGGGGAGGGGGGAGGGGAAGCTTTATATGGACAGGGGGGGTGAGGAGGGTGAGGGGGAGGTTGAGGAGGTTGAGGAGGAGGAGAGAATGGAGGGGGGCATAGAGAGGGTGGGTGGGAGGGGTCAGGGGTGGAGGAGGGGGGTTGTTGGAGGGAGGAGGGGCATCTCAGTGGGTGGCAGGGGACACAACGGGACAGCGCAGGCGCACTGTGGGTCACTGCCAGCTGCCACATGTTTTGCAGTTGATGGTGTAGCCTGGGAGGTTGCGTCCCCACCATTTCCACAGAAAGGACCCACGCTCATGCACCCACACAAACACCCGGCCACCTGGATTTCTGTCGAATGTGGTGGCAGGTGTGTATGGGCCCTGTATGTGGCACAGTGGGTGGCCAATGCTGCAAACAACAGCGGACCCAGGCACCCGCACCATTCGGTGGGCTGGCAGGTGCCATTTCAATGGTTGTCTGCTGGAGATGCACATGCAGCGTGCAGCTGCTATGGGTGGGTACATCTCGAACAAGCCATTCCCCTGATGGGCATCCCTGGAGCATTTAAGGGGGCACAGGGCGCCCACACCACGTGCCCTGTGCGTCCTGTCTACTGCCCGTACAGAACATGGGTTGTTTTAAATTTGGTTTTTATATGTTTACATATGTGTACTGGCACCTTTTCCTTCCAATTCAAGGAGGTCACGTCACATTTACCAATTGGACGGATTTCATTTAACACTTAGGGTATGTGTAAACATTTAGACAGTACAGTTACCATTGTGTAGACACCTACAATGGAGCGGTAAAACAGTTGGGACATAAAGGGTATTTCAGAACGTCGTATGATAGATATGTGTGTGTGGATGGGATGGGCACTGGTTGTTTCGTTGGAGCGGAGTTAGTATGTTTTTCTTTTGTTAAGTGTTTTTTTTTGTTTGTTTGGTACGAGTTGTTATGTTTTGTTCTTTGCCTGAATGCTCATATGTTTCTACAAAGAACAATGTCTTGAGGTCTGTGAGGATGTTGTGTGGAGAGTCATCTAACGCCCTGCAGTCTCAGTGGAACCATCTCCTAAATAGGTACAAATGTATACATGTAAATAATAAAAGTTTGTTACGTACGGCAACAATGGTCATGGGTCTCCCCCCACACAGACTGAGTGTGTACGTGAGCATGGGACATGTGCTAAGATCCCTATGTGTAATGCGTGGGGAGAAATATGGTAAACATACATGGACCGCTCTCACACACACAGGTGTGGGGGTCTGCCCATGTGCGTAGGCATCTGTGTCCCATGAGTGTCCCTGTGATGTGCCACTGTGGAGTGTGTCCAACAAAGCTATGGTCACATGCATGCTGCATGCTGATGTGTGGGCACCATATTCTGACATGCACCAGGCTTGTGGGGCAATAGGGGGAAAAGGACTAAGCAGCAGTTATGTGGCATGGAGCGGTAACGAGGGAATGCTGTAACCCAGAATGCTGCACATGGGGATAGCTGTGTGAGGGCTTATACAGGTTGATGCAAGTTCCGAGATATGATCGCGGGTGGGGGACTACAATAGTGCTAGTGAACCAGTGATACGCCTGACTGAAGCAAGCTACCTTTGTTCTGCCCTGTGCCGCATTTCAAGTTTTTTCTATTTGGGAAAAAAGACTAGCCACATATGGCCCTGGATTCGTGGGCAGGGGAGATATGCCGTTCACGACATGTGTGGTCAAATGAGGTAGAAGTATATGGGGTGGGAGAGGGTGACAGATCCTTACAACAGACACTGTACCACCGTGAACATACTTCTGTGATCAAAGCAACGGAAAAGGTTGGGTAGTACAACACCACGACATAGGTAGGAGGGTGACCACATCATTGCCACAGTCCATAGGACACATGGCCTGCCATATGACCTATGTTGGCAATGGAGTAGGTGGCAGCTACAGAACCCCCTACTACTCCCATTATGGGCAATTGGGTGAGGCAACTGTAGGCAGGATGACCAACGTTAGGTGCAGGGTATGATAGGGTGTTGTGGGGGTACCCCACCAGGCCAAATGTGTTCCTGGGCTTAGTTATGAATATGGTCCCTCTTTGTATGAATCAATCCCCATTTCTCAATATGTTTGGTGCACGTGGCTGCAGAGGTATTATGACAGCTGTGTAGCCTATATGGCCAGGTACATATATTAACAAGTAGACCTCAGGGGGAAAGACAATTGCCAGGCTGGTAATGGAAGTGCCACCCGGCACAATGGAAGTGGGCACATAAAACATAAATGTAAATGTAATGCCCTCATAAGCCATATGTGAGGAAGGAACCGCTAGACCATCTGGGTAGGGGTTACTCCAGTAGTAGAGGGCATGCTGACCTCTGTTAGTCCCCCCAAGACCACACTCATCCCCCTTATAGAAGGAGTAGGTACTTAGAAGGCACAGAACAAGCCCTGTAATCACATGAACTCGGCATACAGTCAGTGGCCAAACTCACCTATATGGAAAGCGTCCCAAGGGTCCCGAAGCACAGCCAGAACTTCACAGCCACGTATAGAGTCAACCGCAACAATGTAGAGGTGATACCATGGAAGGTTATCTGCATACCTATCACATGATAATCCCAATATGGGCTCGTCAACTGATTACAGTGCTGCTCATGTTGTGCCATGGCTTCTCATTGATTATCACTGGGATATACTCATTAGCCAACTCCTACAGAATCGGTCCGTTTATAATATCACTGGTTACCAATCTGATGCATCTGTGGATGCCAGTAAAGGTGTTGCTCCATCCACAGCTCCTAACCCACTCCGTGGCTGTTACCTGCTCCCTGTGCCTGTTTGTGCTGGAGAGTCATTGATTGTATGCCACGGCGTCTGTAATCAGCATATTGCGGTGCTGTGTTTCCCGTATCCACGCCCCCCTGCTTCACACACATTTGCTTGCTTTCTGTTCCGTCAGAGGTCTGCTCCCTCAGGACCCTGGTGTCTTATCACAGGGCACCCAAGCGTCCAGGCTAGCCTAGTCCACACACACCCCTGTCTCATACGCTCTTCTATGTGTGCTGCTCGGTGTCCATCCCCACGATCATGTGGCCACATGTGGTCCCCGACCATTCCCTTCCAGTGTGTGCCGAGCGACTCAATACAATGGGGTGGGACGTGGCTTGCCCTGTAAGCAAGTCTACAAGTATAACAAGGTACTGAGCTAATTTAGAGCTATGTGTGTGACAAAAAACATACCAGACGGGCAATGGCAAGCGCACAACACAATGCAACTGATGGAAAACTGAAATTGAGGATCACCTAAACAACAAAGACCGAATCCCTTGCTATCAGGGGGTGAGCATTACGTAATGGCTAAATACATCTATAAGGACACTTAACATTATTGTGTGTCAGATTAGAGATTTTGCGAAAAAAGGAGGCACGATATGTGAAGATCACAATAAAAGAACAGGGGATGTACAGAGACGGAAAGGTATTGGTAGTAGGCCATTCTTGTGAGAGGAAGTACATAACGTGCGATGCAATTTAAAAGCGGTGGAATTGTCGGAAACATGCTACTACTTCCTGGAAGCCAAAGTCAGAGACATAACGATATTAGCTATAGACCCAAGTGGGCTCATGAGGAGGGGGCCAAAGAAGATCGACCCGCCTCCTAAGACTAAGAGATTTTTTATTCCAAAGCGTGAATGGGTCAGTCAAGGTGTATAAGCGCCTGCAATACCTAACCCTGCCTAATGCGATGGGAATATGATGTACGAGCAAAAAAAGAAAGATTTGTCCAACTCTTTTCTGGCAAGATACCACGCATGTAGATGGAGCGCGCATTAGACGGTATTCTGCTAAACGGCTTCTGCTCCATTGGGGTGCTGGAACTGAGTTGTGGGGCAGGTCGGTGCCCACCCCCAACCGGTTGCCCCATGGCAGGTTTGCCTCTCGAGCCACCTTGTGTGCGAATGCATACCACGCTTAAGTGTCATTGAAATCTCTTTTCATCAGGACTGTCCAGGTCCCTGGTTGGTCCCTCCTGCCTGTGCTCCCGCCTCCTGCACTCTCCTCCCCCACCTGTTTACGTGTTGCCACACGTGTGGCTGTTGCCCTCAGGCCGTCCATAGAAGCCACCTTCATAACTGCTACCAACACCACTGGCGCAAGCAGGGATGTGGTTTTCCTTCCTCTTGCTGACTGAAATATCATAACCCCTCCTCCGGATCCTTCAGCTGGCAACCATGGTAATCGCCTTCGTTGTGGCACTGGTTGGGCCCTTGTTGTGGGCTGGGACACAACCTGGTGGGCCTGTCAGGCCACCACCAATCGGGCCCCAAACACTCCCTGCCGTCTCTGGGTTATCCTGCCTGAAAACATATGGCCCCCCCTCCTCCCCTCCTGCCAGTATCACTGCGGTCACTCGACTTCTCTCTGCCCTCTGTTGCCCTCTCCCTCCCTTGTCAACACATCTCTGACTCCTCGGCTCCTTCTGCTCACACCTCACCCCTGCTCCTCACACCCAACCTCCTGTCGCTGTAGCCTGCTTCTCCCTCTACTCTTTCCTCTCTATCCTGTCTCTTCGCCCTCCCCTTCTCTACTCTCCTCACCTGCTTTGGTCCAACAACAACTTTCCACACCAAAAACCTGCCTCCTGACACTCTCCACCAACCACTCATCGGTACCCAACAACCTCCTCCATGACCACACTGGCCTCTGACACCTCTCCTAATGCTTTCACCAACAAACACACCACCTTCCTCTCCCTCTCCTACACAAACCCCTCAACGTTGACACCTGTGTGCCGGTGTATTTATAGGTTATTTTACCGTTGGTGCGCATTGCACGTATGCGCCAGTGTTCACGAGTGCATCCGGCCCTGCGGATCACGTAGTTGCTCGGCATGTGCCATGGTACACCCCGGACAGGTGCCACGCTGCAGCAGAACACCAGTTTTACCCATGTGCTGTGCTGTGAGTTGTGAGGCTTGGCTCATGCGCCTAACATCACGCAGCCACAGGTGCATGTCTCACGATCACACACAGTTGCATGTTGTAAACATTCGGTTGTTCCCGTGCATGTCCCCTTCCATGTAATCCTACGGCTGCATGCGCAAATTCCACCGCAGATGATGTGCATCGCGCCACTGCACCATGCCGCAATGCGCGCAGATGTACAAATAACCTATAAATACACCCTGACACACCTGGTTCACGGTTGAGGGTTTTATTGCAGGGCAAGGGATAGATGCGTGCACTGTTTGGTTGTTTGGTTTTATAAATCACTTAGCGTGTCAGAGGGCATGTTTGTAGGTCATGGGGTAGTCGCTGGGTTTGTGAGAGTGGTGGGTGTGGTAATGTGGGCGTCTGGGGTTGGTGTGTGGTCAGGGAGGTGTGTTGGCTAGTGGAGGGGGGGGGGGGGGTTTTGCGTGAGCTGAAGTGTCTATGTTCGAAGTGACGTTAGAGTAGTTTTGAGCGGGCGTAGTTTATGAGTGGGCTTTGTGGTTTGCTGCAATGCTGCCAAAGTGAGGGAGCGTGTATCTTTCGCAGGGGGGAGCTACGGAGGGGGGTCGTGGGCTAACGGCTGGCGACGGAATTGGCTGTATCCGGGTGTATGAGCGCTTGCAGGGATGTGTCTATGGGCTGTAAGGGTCTCTGCTGCAAGCCATACCAAGACCTGCAGGCTCGTGGGCGCTATGCTTCAGTGCAGGGTGGCTGTGCGGGCCCCCAACAGCGCATGAACGGCTGCCTGTGTGGGTCTGCAGGCTTGCCAGACTGCACTTCTACCAGGCCCAGGGCCCAGTTCCCGGGCATGCGTCGGAGGAACCCGGTCATCTTCCTCTACCTGCCTTAGCGATGGGGTGGGCTATTAGGCCTCGCTCTCCATTGAGGAGTCTAAGAGCTGACCCTCCCGAGCCCCTGACTAGGTTCGTTCACATCATTGCCATACCGGGTTTGGTTCAGCTCCTTGGGGCCCTACATTTCCTTTGCACTCTGGCTGTTTTCCCAGTCCATCTGTGGCCACACGTGGGTATAGGCTAAGGGGATGAATAAACAGGACGGGCAGGCGCAAAACACATGTCTACACGGGAAAGAACGTAGCAAGCAAAAAGAAATACCACCACGTTACTATCGTGCCCTGATCAAGCCGGGTGTTAAAGGAATTACAGAGTGGTGCCAATTCACACGCAACAACTAGGAACGAGCAGGTGTGGTGTAAAGGGCGCCAGTGAAAAGCCAGGGCCGTTTGAGGATAGAATCCCGGGGGGGATAACGCACAGCGGTGGCGAATGGATGGAGCTACTTGAAATTGCAGCAACTATTGTGCCAACTGGTTCCCTGCCAAAAATAGAATAGGAGGGATGAAGGTAGTAGGGTGTTCCGCAAAGACCAGGGCAAGAAAAAGACGCAGCTACCAATCCATGCCCGTTGAAACCTGTGCGTGTTGTCATGGTGATGGGAAGCAAAAAATGACTGCAGGAAATATTCTGAGACTGGTGGTCGCCTAGGATGGTTGCCCAGGGCTCCACACCATGACCTAACCTATAGTCCGACTGCCATCCCTCGGCACGGGTATTCAAATAAAAGGACGGCGGTTTAAGGGGCAGGGCCAGTACTAGAGCGGAACTGTAACATAACTGAGAAACTGGAGTTGTGGAAAAGTGAGGTCTCAGCGATAACTGACATGCACCTGGTTATCCAGTGTTGACGAACCGATAATAGTGCAGCGAGGGATTGGCTAGTATTTTATAGTTGTGATAAAATCCCTAGTGTGTTAGGTGGGCGTCTCATGACTGTACATTTGGGGGTGTGATCGTAACGATTGGGGGGGGAAGGAGGCGTTTCGGGTGGCCTTACCTAAGCTCTACAACCTTGCGAAAACGGTTCAGATAAGTAGTGAGGGTAAAGGGATGGCTAGACTGGCGGAAATAACTAGCGAATAATTGCTGTGTCGTGTAATGGGTAAGGGCCGAATTGAATTATGACGATTTAACAATGCGCGCTAGCACCGTAGCCCCTTGTTTTAGATGGTGTCATAACTTCACAGGACACCGAATGGAGAGGACTAGCGGAAAACGGTGGATGGTTTCTGTACCAATGATAAGTGGTGAATAATAAGTAGAAATTCGTTATCGGGTGTACAGTTAAAAATATTTTCATTTGGCATGTGATTAGGTTTGCACCAATACATAAACTGGGTAAAAAGTAAGGTGTCGCCACTGTTGGGTGTGGGACGAAAACAGACTCCTGCGTTTAACATCCCATTCTGTCTTTCTGCAGGTGATTCATGATATGGTTGTCACCGTCTGGTTGCTTGATCCCTTGTGCGTTCAAACCAACAGCACCTACGTGCATAGACAGGAGTTCCAATGCAAGCCCATGCCCTCCTGCCGACTTCTCCGTCAAAATACAGATCAGAAACCCCTGGTTGGCGAATACTTAAAAGAGTTTGCTAAAAGGTGCCGGATGTCAATGGAGGTCGTGACAGAACGCGGTGGACCGATGTCCATACCAACCAAGCAGACTTGGGCAAACCGGGGATATCATTAATACGGGCTGTTGCGAAAGGAAAAAATCCTTGACCCGACATTGCTGGTCAGGCAACCCATATCCCTGTCCAAGATGTGATGAGGAAGTTCTGGATGGATGATCCGTCGTGTCCCTCCGTGCAAATGGGGGGCAACGTGGTTCACACACGGTTAAGGCCCAGGCAGAAGTCAGAGACGTGGGAAGGAACAGGTGGAAACTAAATGGGAGTGAGAGGTCTATCTCATTGTAGGAGGTACGGCTACAATATGAATTGCCAAAAAACAGACAAATAGGGATTTGAATATAAAAAATTTTTGGACTACTCACTACTAGATGGATATTTTGAAAAATCCCGTAGCAGAAGTAAGATGCACACACTGACCTGGACATGTAAGCACAGAACACCATAAGTCACTGGCCACAAATCCCCGCTGACAATCTAGTCCTGGACTGAAACGACAGACGATATCTAGCAGAGCACAAAACACTTGGTGGAACCGGTGGGTAATATGGAATGTGAATCCAGGGGAATATATAGGCAATATGGAGTGGATGTGTTGAAGCTGTCCAACAAAGAAAAAAAAAAAAACAATGGTATTGGTGTGAGGGATAAGGGTCAAGGGGATTGGGAAATAAAGGGGAGGAAAAGGTGCGGCTGTACATCCACAGGTAGTTAGTTGTGAGCTTTTGGGTGCCGGCAGCAAGGTGAAAGGCGTGTAGTATTGGGTCAACAGTATGAGCGGCGGATTCCCATAGATGGGACCATTTGCCTAGACGTGTGTGGTTCATCAAATTTCTGTGTAATATGAGATGAATGGATTGGTTGGTCCTGCGCTGATGACGGCATAGACTGTGTGTTAGTATGTAAAGTTGAAAAATAGAAGGAAGCTGTGGTAAAGGGGGTAGGGCGCGGTAAACAGGTGGAAATAGTGACATGTAAAAGTAAAGCAGCGTAAAATGTAAAAAAGGTACTCAAAAAAAAAAATGGCTGCATGGTAGTGAGGGTGTGGATTTGCGGGAAGGGTATAAGATTAAAAAGGTTAAGATACTAATATCAATGGAAATTGTTACGAGAATAAGGGGCAAAAGGCCGCCGTAAAACAGGATGTATAAACGAAAGGGGAGAAGGAGAGCATTGTTATAAAAAGATGTGCAGACAGGAGTGACTGCGAACATGTGGAAAAAACATAAAAATGGTGAATGGGTGGGGGGGGGAACTATGGCGCTTGACTGACGACTGTGAATGGGGGGTGTGGTGGATGCGTCCAATGAAATGGGGGTGTGTTATAATCAGGATGGTGGGTGGGTGTAGGCAGGAGCAACGATTATTCGCACTTTAGAATGCCCTGAAAACCCCACGACACAGGTCCTGTGTATCAGGGTAAAGTGGGACAAACAACTTCATCAGGTATGAAAAAAAAACTGGTGAAAACAACTAGCAAGATCATAAAAACGCATACAGTATGTGTATTTGTTAAAGAAAATATGAGAATAAAACCATGAACAAAAAGATGCCTAAAAATAACAAATATATAACTAATATAAATAAATATATGTACATTAAAATAGATATGAAATGCATTAAAATCATAAAATTCATATCATCCTCCTACGAATAATAAATATAGAAGAATGTGAACAAGTAGACATATAAATACCTCATGTTGATTATTGAGGACACCTCAATTGTGACCGTTCTAACATATGAGTATTGTCAAACTATAAAGACACACACAAGGGTATTAATTATTCATATAACAAAGGAATGCATTATAAACAAAGAACATATAAAATGTATAAAAACCATATATGATAACAGCCCAAACAAGAACGTAAGCAGTAGCTAATAAGGAAACATGAGGCCAACATATTTTCATGTATAAGGAACATACTAACCCAAAAAAAATATAACTAAACGTCCGCACCATCTGTTGTATCTTCTCTCTCAAAGGGGCATCTATTTAGAAATGCGAATAATCAATAAAAACTGTAGGCCACGATGTAATTCTATCCCACAGAACATCATAGACATTTACAAAAAACAGGGGAAATATTGCCAATAGTAAAAAAAAACAAAAAAAATACATAAATTAGTGAGTAGAAATAAAACGAGCCCATATAAAGATCTAACCTCTAAAAAACACCCAATGTAACAAACCCCGTTACAGGTCAACTTAAATGTGCAACTATTCCAAATTTTTTCAAAATTTATCAAATAGAGACGGGCATGAAGCGGCAATGAAGTAATTTACCGCTATTGCGTGCAATGTGCCATATCTGAGACGATTTCCAAATATATTAAATCTTGCAAATGCGATAAACTTAAAAAGTAAATAATGTCTTCCAAACCTCACTTGAATAAGACGCCTCGTCCCCCCACAACGTAGAGCCCACTAAAGCATTTCTAATAAAAATTGCCATCCTTCATGCGCTTTTGCAGAATTAAAGAGAAAGAAGCGGGAATGACAAAGGGACGGACCAAGGGGGCCGGGACCCATACTCAGAGGAAAATCAAAATCAAAAACGAGCGAACAAGAAGCCATATACTGTTGAGATTATGCTGACAAACCATAAAGGTAGCACTCTCTTGTACATCAGTGAGGATTCAAGGTGTAGCGCACAATAAGCGGAAAAATATCCCCAAATCGTAAAAAAGTGAAAAAATGATGCCTAAAGAATTCCACCATTTCAAAAGAAATCCGCGCATGGATATTCAAACCACAGAGGGATACCTCCCTCCAAATTTGGGATCGGACACTATCATAGATATGTGGGACCAATCTTCCGATAACTAATTAATTCAAAGAATATCAGATGTAAGAAGCGAATGCCTTATAAGAGATCACGTACACATATACCTAATGAACATAGTAATATTTCAACTAAGCCATATTGAACACTACAAATCACCATCAAACACAAAAAAGGGTAAACGAAACATGGCCCTGCTGTTGTCCGCGGTGGTTATGGCCCAATAATTGGAATAAACCTTTTCCTTTCCATATACCAAATCAGATCTTGAACTGGTTTCGGGTGTTTTCCACTTGATTTTCTGCTTTTTTGGTGGTACAGGGGGTGGTATTATTGCCATTATGTGGGTGGATGTGTAAAGGGCCATGCAGTGCAGTGTTGCATTTTTTTCAGGCAGACAGAGATTGAACAACAGCCAGATGAGAAAAGTGTGGGTTACAGTAGGCAAGCCGTGAGCTGATTTGGAAGTGGGATTTGGTATTTGTGCTTTGTGTGTTCAGGGAGGACTGGGGAAATAATAGCTGATGACATCTAGACAGAAACCGCACATAGCTTCAACTACAAGCTTGGTATGTGTGTAGAAACAGGAGAGTGCATTTCAAAAACAACACCTACATTGAGGACCCTGGCGAAAGGCAAGAGTATGGTCCCCACACACACAAAGATGCTCATATGGGAGGGAAGGGTTTAGGTTCACTATATAGGATCTCCATGCTTTGCTCGTAATCGATTTCACACAATGGGAATGACATGCAGCCATCAGTGTTCAGTTGGCCAACAGCGACTGGCCTGTGGTTTGGCAGACATAACTCAGGTGTTGCACATATCTTTGCAACTCATCAGCACACATCCGGCTTTAATGTCTTCCAAGGTATGAGATAGACAAAGCAATGAAATGTAGTATCGACAGAGTGATAAGGAAGTAGCCCCTGGATATTCCCCTTGGGTACAGGAACTGACAGCGGGGTAGCAGTGGACCTTGAGAACATCAGAACAGACACAGAAGTGGCAGAGGGAGCGATATGGGGGACACAGGATATTACTGCAGCCTTAGATCCGCGCAGGGACACGGTAGCGCGGAGACGGATCTGTTCAACAGTTTTACGGTAGCAGAGAAGTGGAGAATGGACAGACAGAGTACAGGCCCTTGTCGATTTGCCACACACACATTCAGTGATAATGTTAGCATGGGGGGACTCTGTAACAGTGTGATGGGGAACCGTCAGTCTGTAAAGGATCTTGGGTGATCTGCCGAGCTGAGGATGTGAAGGTGCATGTGTGTGTTGCACAGCTCCAACGTGACATATGTATGTTTCTCTTGTGTTCCTCAATCCACAGGACATACTTGGTTGGCCCTCCAGATGCTGTGGTGCCCTTGGCAGCTGACTGTAGTTCATCCCACAGGCAGTAGTCTGGGGTACGTGGACCTACAGCTACTTTGTCTGTGACGACAGTCAGGGGGAGGCACATGTCTGCAGGGATCTGTCATATTGTACATATGTTGTTTTTCACCTCTTTGCTCTGCACCTCCCCATACCCCATATCTTGCTATTGGCACACATATCCACATGTTTTCCTGGCCAGTTTCGTCTTCTCCCCACTGTCTCGTGGGATCCGTCCAATAGAGCTGCGAGTGTTGGGTAGGTCCTAGGTGTTCGGATAGTTGAATGCCCGTACACCCTTCCCTGACATTGCAGCATCAGACAAACAGCAGTGTATCATTGCATTTCACAAGCCTTTTTTCTCCATTAATCTCCTATTGTGCACATACAGGCCATATGCTACTGCTGGCTCGCTCACCTTAGCATACTTGTGGGTGTGTGTTTTTGGGTTGGCTGTGTGATGATACAGCGTGCAAGCATTTTGCATTATCATGTGGTGTGAGGGGTCTGTACACCTGGGGAGCGGTGGTGGCTGTGCTATCTCTACCTTACTGCTGTTTACCTTGTGAACATTGTGGCCATGTGTTGTGTGTTGTGAGCTGACCTATATCTTGTGTGCTGACAGAGCACTGCGCAACAGCATTTTGGCATCACAGATATTGCCATAATGTGGACATGCCACAGTGTCTGGACATGGGGACATGATGATTCTACTCATTTCAATGACATCTTCTCCCTTCGCTGTGACGTGTTGTAGCCTTTGAGAGCCTCAAGGGAACCCAAACAGACACTGAAGACACACAGTAGGTTGCACCTTTGGTCTTTTGGAAAAGACATCAGCCTTTACATGTTAATGATTTACTTTTTGTTTCATGGACATTTCATGTGGAGTCTCTGTACACAAATGCTGATGCACATGGGGTGGAGCTGTGAAACGCCTGTGTAACATGGGCATGAACATGACCATATCCATGTGACACCCTCGTTTGTGGTTCCAATTCCAATGTCCACAACATGCACTGTGTTCTGTGTTGTGATCATGTTATGTTTGCCTGTGTGACGTTTCATTACATACATATTGATGTTTGACTCTCTGCAATTTGGGGTGATGTTGCAAGCAGCATACCAATACATTGTTTATCCTCTTCTGACACAGGGCAGATGACACACAAAGCACATCTACTACAGGGCATCCGGCATCATCATCACCCACCTGTTGGAGGACACAACAACATCATGGAACTATCCCTGGGACATGGTGCCATAGGATGTTTTACCTCTGCGAGTGGGACACATGCCTAGGATGGACATTATTGTTGGACTGCTACTTTGGCCATGACAGGCCTGTCCAACACACCATTTGCTGCCATGCTCTGGCTGGGTATCCTGTTCATCATAGGAGACACACCTGACCTTTCCAGTACTGTGGCATATTGGGGTCACACTTGACTATGCATGCCCAGGGTTTCAAGGACAGTCTTCATGGGACTTGTTGGGTTGCAGACACACTTTGCACTTTGGACACTGTGTACTGGTCCCCACGTGCGCAACAAGGACTTACATTGTTGCTGTATGTTGTACATTCCTCATATGTTGTGTTTTGGCCATGTGTGTGACATGGACCACAGGAAATGCTCATCTGTTTGGTTCACCACAAGCATACAGCCATGTATGTGGCATAGGGGAGCATGCGCGGCGTCTGTTTGAAGAATCCAGTTGGGATAGAATGCGCGACAGGCATTGCTGTGGTTTAGCTGGTCTGTGGCACACCTGTTTGCAGGTTCAATTCTCACATGCTCCTTTTCTGTTCTGTTCCATATTGTGTGTGTGCATGTAGTTACATTGGTGGTGTGGCCTACCGGTTTGTGCATTGCCTTTGTTGCTAATGGTCATAGGTTTGATTCCTCTCTGTTCTCTTTCATTTGTATGCCTGTCCTGCACAGCTACTTTTCATTCCTGTGACAGTCATATCTGTGCAGATCTGTGCTGTTAGCACATTGTACCCTTATCACAGTTGTCAACCATCCTTCTGTCCATCTATGTGTGTCTGCCAGCTGTGTGCCGTCCTACCCTGATGTGCATGCTGCTACCCCACGTCCTGCACTGCTACACATTTATGCATTGCAGCTCTCCCTGGCTGCCTCTCCTGTGTGTGCTCTACATAGCACTGCTACTCCGCTGTCGTCCTGTCATTACACCTTTCTTGCCACTTCTACCTCCTCTGCTGGACACGTCTTCCCATCCTCTGCCACACACTGTCATTATTGCATGGTACATTACCATCACTCTGTGCATCGCTACAGCTGCCCCCGATATATCTGTCCATTTTTCCAGCTGCCACATGGGCTGGACGCAGATTTGTCTGGTCCATCAGCTCAGATCTACTTCCTTCCATTACTTGTGCATTGTCTTTCCTTGTTGCTCTGTGCAGTGTTAGGGTTACATCTGTGTTTGGCCCATACCTCTCTTGCTTTTCAAATTGGGGGATCTTACTGCCCTTGGCCAACATTTTTGGGTTCACCTATACATCCTTGGGGCATCTTAAGCCACACCTTAGATTCACCTTAATTGAGCTTATGGGGTGCCTACTATGGTGCCTTGGGAGTTGGCAACCTTTCGACATGGCCTCTGGGGCACATTATAACCCGCCTTGGCTGATGTGGTGGTTTAGGATGTGCCTTCTGGTGCACCCTAAAAGGTGCATTAGTTTATGGCACTGGGGTGCAGGTATTTTTAGCTGGCAGCACAGATTGTTGTACTGTTGCAAGCAGGAAAAGGAATTGGCTCGGCCAACCTTATTCATTAGGCCCACTGGGGGATCGAACTCATGACCCCTGTTTTATCAGTCAATGTATTAACCATTGTGCTACACCTCTGTTGCTGTGTTTGCAAGTCAGCACGCCTAATTAAGGTTAACGCATGGTAACGTGCGCGGCTCCCTCTATCGCGCAATACTGTGCGCAGCGCAGCGCACCTTATCGCGCGATAACCCGCGCTTGCTACCTTAAGACCGGAACGCCCACTCCTTTTATGGCATTCTGCACATTATCGCTGAGCGCACATTAAGACGGTTTAGTAAACATACCCCTAAATGTGTGCATCTCTTTTGTTATGGCCTAATGTTTGTTTGTTTTTAAATCTCTTGGAAGTGAAGTATGAAAGGGGAAAGTGCACAACATAACACTCCATCCATTCACTCAAAAAAACCCATCCATTCACCCCCAACCCCTCCCCCATCTACACACAGTCTTGACAACAAAAATCTTCCTTTATTCACCAGAAGCATGATAAGGGGCATATTTACCAACAGGTAGAGCAGACATGTTGTAGGGGATGGCAGTCCTAGTAGGCATAAATAAGCACCAGCATCATTGCTGGGGATTAATAGAATGATTTGTGAAAAATGGAGGAGTGGTTAGTTGTTCACACATCTAAGAGCTGTGTGCTTAAAAACATATCATGCCCTGGACTCTATACCTCCTTCTCCAAATTAAAAAGTATGGTCTCTGCAATTACACTGACAAAACTGGCAGAAGAAATCCAGAAGATACTTTCTCCTTTCCCATGGAGAAGATGGATCCAAGGAAAACCTGGAGAGTCCTGTCCAACTCTTCACTGAAGTCTGCCAATGCCAATGATGCCAGGGATCAAGAGGAGAAAAAGCGTAGTTACTCACCTATAGCAGGTGTTCTCCAGGGACAGCAGGAATCAGTCCTCACATATGGGTGCCGTCGGCACCGACAGAGCCCGCGCGGATCCAATCCACGGCTTTCAAAGCAGCTTTTGGGACGTACACCGCGCATGTGCATTCACCTTCCCGCCCAAAGGTGCCATTTTACCTCAGTATTATGACATAGCGCAATAAAACAAAAAGAAAAAACTCCAAGGGGAGGAGGAAGGGTTGTGAGGACTGATTCCTGCTGTCTCCAGGGAACACCTGTTACAGGTGAATAACTACGCTTTCTCTGGGAACAAGCAGGAAGTCAGTCCTCACATATAGGACTCCCTAGCTCCAGGCTGCCGAGGATCGAATCACAACACTACCACCGGCGACCCTCGGGTGGCTTGGAATTGCAGAAGATAAGTCCCCACTGAAGGACTCTGCAGGACCCTACTGTCCAGCGACACTATTACTCCGGTAGCCAGAACACAAAAGAGTAGGAAGGCAAGAGTTGCCTACACTGAAAATATTACAGTGTACTGCCTGTCCGAAGGCACTGTCCCTGCGGGACTCACTCTCCAGGCAGTAATGAGCTACAGATGTGTGAATTAAAGCCCATGTGGCGGCTCTTCAGATTTCCGGCACCGACACTGAGCGTAGGTTGGCTATCGACGCAGCCATGGCCATGAGTGCAGTGATCCAGTGCTCAAGGGACATGCCCGCGTGCACATAGGTGAGGGCGATGCAGTCCACCACCCACAAGGACAGAGTCTGCTTCGTTACCGGAAGCCCCAGTCTACTGGGGTCATATGATACAAAGAGCTGAGGGGCTTTGCAATGGGCCTGGGTCATCTACAGGTAGAAGGACAGGGCCCGCTTGCAGTCTAGGGTATGCAAGATGAGTTCTTCCCTGCCGGTGTGGGGCTGTGGGAAAAAGGTGGGAAGGATCACCTCCTGATTGAGGTGGAAGGGGGAAACCACTTTGGGGAGAAATTTGGGATGTGTGCAGAGCAGCACCCTGTTCTTATAGAACCTTGTGTATGGCAGATCCGCCACCAAGGCCTGGAGTTTGCTCACTCTCCAAGTGGATGTGATGGCACCAGAAAAAACATTTTCCAGGAGAGGTATCTCAGGTGGCAAGTGGCCAGGGGCTCGAATAGTGACTTGGTGAGTTGGGAGAGCACCACATTAAGGTCCCATTCCACCACAGGAGGGCAGAGAGGAGGCTTTGAAAGCAGGAAGCCCCGAAGGAACCTGGAGACCAGGGGCTAGTTTGAGAGGGATTTCCCCTCTACAGGGTGATGGTGAGCGGCTATGGTGCTCAGGTGTACCCTCAATGAGTTAGACTTTAGACCAGCATGCGAGAGGTGCAGCAAGTATTATAGCACTAGTTGCAAGCGGCAGGAGAAAGGGTACTCCCTTCTCTCTATGCACCAGATGGAGAATCTCCTCCATTTGAATGCGTACGCCTGTCTGGTGGAGGTTTTTCAGGAGGCTAACAGGATCTCTTCGATTTCTCCTGGGAGACTGAAGGGGAACAAGGCTACCTTTTCAGCAGCCATGCCGTCAATGCTAGCGACCCCAGGTTGGGGTGCAGGAAGGAGCCATCCTCCTGGGACAGGAGGTTCAGATCCCGACCCAGTGGAACCAGGAGTGCCGCTGACAGGGAGAACAGCAGAAGGAACCATGGTTGCCAGGCCCATCTGGGGGCAATCAGGATCACTGATGCCAACTCGCTCTATATTTTGAAGAGGGTCTTGGCCACCAGAGGGGTTTGTGGGAAGGCGTAGAGGAAGCCCTCGGACCATGGTATCAAGAAGGCATCTGCTGCTACTCTTTCCAGGTACAGCTAGCGTGAGCAGAAGTGGGGCAGCTGTGTGTTGCCTTGGGAGGCGAACAGGTCCATCTCGGGCCTGCCTCAGAGGCGGAAGAATCGCTGTGTCTCATTGGGGTGCAGATGCCATTCATGTGGATGGAGGACTCTGCTGAGCTTGTCAGCCAAGTAATTGCTCTGGCCTGGAAGTTACATTGCCCGCAGGAGCATTCCATGGCATTCCGCAAAAGAGAGTTGAGCCACAGCTTCCTGGCAGAAGGAGTATGAACCCGTGCCCCCTTGCTTGTTCACATAGAACAAGGCAACTTGGTTGTTTGTCTGGATCAGCACAGGACAGTTGCACAGGATGTGGCGGAACGCTCGCAGGGCTAGGAAAATGGCTCTGAGTTCCAGGAGGTTGATCTGCAGGAGCGGCGACTCTTACATTCAGCTGCCTTGAGTGCTGAGGTTTCTGTAGTGTGCTCCACAACCCAGGAGGGAGGTGTCTGTGGTTAGGACCACATCTGCGGTGTCGGTGCCTGGAATGGCATCCCATCCTGGAGGTGGCCTAGGGACTGCCACCAGTTGAGAGAGTTCACCAGTTGGCGGGTGACAGTGATCCTGTTGCATAGCCTGCCTATGGCTTGGGTCCACTGGGAGTGGAGGCACCACCACACCACCACCATGTGCAAGCAGGTTAGGGGTGTGACATGCACTGTTGAGGCCATGTAGCCCAGCAACCAGAGGTGGCAGCGAGCCGGTGCCAACCACGAGTCTGTACCTCTTTCGCTAGCTGCATTAGGCGAAGTGCTCTCTCCTTTGGAAGGGAGGCCTTGATCTGTAACATGTCCAGCTGGGCGCCTATGAACTCCAAGTATTGGGCTGGAGAGAGGTGGAATTTGGGGATTTGATGATGAACCCCAGATGCTGCAGGAGGCAGATTGTTCATCCTGCAGTCTGACTGGCCTCGAGGGCCGCGCTGCCTCTGATGAGCCAGTCATCCAGGTAGGTGAAGACAAAGGCCCCTTGTAGGTGCACAAAGGCAGCCACAACTGCCAGGCACTTTGAAAAGACTCTGGGCGAGGAGGCCAAACCGAATGGAAATTCCCTGTACTAGTAGTGCTTTCCTCCCACTACAAACCTTAGGTACTGTCTGTGGGAGAGGTGGATCAGGATGTGGGGATATGCATCCTGTAGGTCTAAGGAGCACAGCCAATCTCCCTGGTGGAGGTAGGGCAGCAGGGTTCCAAGGGAGAGCATTTTGTACTTTTCCCTCACTGGAAACTTGTTCAAGTTTCGCAGGTCTAGTATGAGCCTGAGGTCTCCAGTTCTTTTGGGGACAAGGAAATACCTTGAGTAGAAACCTTTTCCCCCACAGTTGTCTGGGTACAGGTACTACTGCCCTATCCCTGTCAGAACTTGAGGGTTCACTCAGGAGCAAGGTCTGGTGAAGAAGAGGCCGCACTGGCTCTCCTGGAAAGAACCCTGGAGGTGTCTGTTGGAACTTGAGGAGACAGCCCTCCTTTACTACTTGTAGGACCCCACTGGTCCATGACTCCCTCCAGCCCACCTGTGAGCAAAAAGTGCCAGGTGGCCCCCTGTGGGCTGGGGAGGATCTCCTGGGGGAGAGGAGGCCCTGCCCGGAGAGTCAAGAGCTCCCCCCAGTCTGGGTGGGAGCTGGTGTCTGAGACTTCTGGGCCTTTGGCTTCCTCAGCCTATGGCCCTGGTTTTTGGGTTGGGGACCCTGTTGCTGTTGCCCTGAAAATGGTTGGTAGTAGTCCTGGTGAAAAGACCCCTTCTTCTGGGGAAGGGTCAAGGTTTTCCTCAAGAGCTTTTGCCTGGTTATGACCTTGGCCTCTATCTTGGCCACGTTGTTGGCCATGGGCTTGCCGAACAAGTTTTCCCCGGTACAGGGGAAGTCCAGCAATTTTTGTTGCACCCATTGCTCAAGATTGGAGGTCTGTAACCAGGCCTGGCACTGGGCCCTGAGGCCCGCTGCTGCTACTCTTGCTGCAGATTCAAAGCAGTCATAGGCAGCACGGGAGAAGAACTTTGAGCAGTCCCAGATCCCAGCGGTCCAGGCTTGGAACATCTGAAGGGGTTCCCCAGGAAGGCCTGCAAAAAAACCTGCCAGCTCTTGGATAAGGCCCTTGAGGTACATACCTATGTACAACTCATAAGCCTGTATCCAGCAGCCCAGCATGGATCCCTGGAAGCACTTGCGCCTGAGGACATCAAGGGCTCTGGCTTCTCTGCCCGGGGGGGACAGAAGAGTTGTTCTTCTGGCTTTTGAGATTTTACATAGAGGACTCCATGACCATGGAGTTATGCAGAAGTTGGGACTTCTAGAAGCCCGGGCCTTTCTTGAAGTGGAAGATGGTGTCAGGGCTCCGGCTGACCACCAGCACCGAGGCAGGGTCTCCCACATCCACAGAAGCAGATGTGGCTGGCATATTGAGGCTGGCATTTTTGCAAGCTCAAGGACAGACATATAGAGTCTCCTTTGGCGGGGACTCATGCTGGAGGATCTCCAGTTCTTCATGTGCAGGTCCACCTCTGATTTGCTCAGGACCGAGAAGGCCCAGGCCATGTCCCGTACGAAGTCATAGAAAGCCATGTTCTCAAGTGGGGAGTGGCGCCAGGGTTCTGGAGGGGAAAGTTCCGAGGGAACGTCTCAGTGTTGAGACGTCTCGGAGGAGGCCTCGATGTTGGTCTCCCAATCAGAGCCTGAGTGCATAGAGAATTCAGAGGCTTGGGACTCTCGTGCCTCTAGGCCGGCCCTGAGGAACTGGGGTCCCTTGGTGGGTCTCAGGTCAGACTCCCAGAAACTGCCCAGGGAGGACCGGGACCTCTATCGGTGCAGAGGGCTCGTCTGAGGTCGGTGGCGCTCAGGGCCTAGCTCAACGCCTGGGGACTCCACTGCAGTCAGGGGCCTGATTGTCGGGGCAGATGATGCAGGCAAACCTGACATCATCGCCTGCTGCAAGGCCAGGATTGCAGAGATATTCTGCTCCAAGGCCGCCATCCTGGGACTTGATACCAGGAGGCTCTGCAGCTTTCAGTTTGGGCACCAAGGGTCTCGGACCCAATGCCAGCACTCTTGCAAGCGCGTCCTCGATGAGGACCACGGCCTCAGGGAGCCTCACAAGGTCGCTACCGGCCAAGGACTCCCTCTTAGAGAACTTAAGGGGGCGCTGCTCAGAATCGCCAGAGTCCCTCGGCAGGACCTTATCAGGTTTCACCGGTGGAACCTCGACTAGCTTCAAGGATTTTTTTCTTTTCCTTTGAAGGGTCCAGTGTCTTTATGGAGGAGCCACTGTCGCTGGACTCCAAAGACGCCCGGGCCTCATGGGATGTGCTCGACTTGGGGCTCAGCATCGGGAAAGCCAGTGCTGAATCTGACTGCGGGAACAGCTTCTCCTACAACTCCGACCGTTTCCTGTGGTTTTCGGAGTCATGGCCTGGCACAGGTGGTACTGTCATGGTCTGGGCCAAGGCAGTGTAGTTATGTGTGTCTGTGACAGACATGGTCTGATCACAGCGGTCACACTTCGGACATGGTGGGAGACACCCGGTCGGGATTGACGACCCCTGGGTGAAAAAGAACACAAACGCCAGTAGAGACAAGCCTCATTAAAAAAGAAAGGAAGAGCCAAGGATGGCGTCGGCTCGAGGCAGGAAGAGGAACCGGTACACAAAGCGAGAAAAAAACAACTTTTGAGGATAATTTCTAAAGGATTTTTCCAGGGAAAAATAACATACATCTGTTGGGCTACATGGAAAAAAGGAGACTGAGCAAGATGGCACCCTTGGGCGGGAAGGGGACCACGCATGCCTGGTAGCATTCCCAAAGGCTTTCTATGAAAGCTGCGGAAAGGCTCTGCATGGCCTCCGTTGGCGCAGACGTGTTTATTCATAACAACTGCTGTAAGCTTTAAACAATAACCTGATTTAATAGCAAACTTGAGTAAATATTTTATACCATACTGTAGTAAATATTATAATAGCTTAGTCAGTAGCAAAACACATATTCATAATTCTCCTTTAAATATATATACAGTAGCCCCAACATCACATTTGATGATCATTTAAATCATCTATTAAACAACCTCTTGTTTTCTTTTGTTGCTTGTCCATCTATCTTGATCAGAGTGGAAGCTACAAGGAGTATGGATTGCCCATTAAGGATTTTTGTAAAGCACTATATACATCTTGTGTATGCTATAAAAATAATCATCATCATCATCATCACCACCACAATCTTTTCTAACCTTATCTAATCTCTCTTCTGTAAAGGGCTTTGTTTTATCAAGGACAAAGCACATGGGAGACAAAGTGATTAGCATTTTTGCAGGCTCATGGAACTACTTCTTTAGCTACTACTACTACTGATCATTTGTGTAGCATTACCAGGCATACGCAGTGCTGTACAGACACATCTAAAGACAGTCCCTGCTCAGAGTTTATAATCTATTCAATTCAGACAACACAACAGCTGAGGACAAGGATACATTTAGAGGAATGGTAAGGAAACACATAGGAGATTAGGTGGATCAGAATCCAAAACCAGCCTCGAAGAGGTGAGTTTTGAGCCTGGATTTGAAAAGGGACAGAGATGAAGCCTGACATACAGACTCAGGTAGTTTGTTCCAGGTATAAGGAGCAGCAAGGTGGAAGGTAGAAAGTCTGGAGATGGCAGTAGAAGAGAAGGGCACAGATAGAAGGGATCTGCCAGAAGAGCAGAGTTCCTGAGGAGGGGTGTAGGGAGAGATGAGAGGAAAGGCAGTGAGGAGCAGTAGAATGAGTGCACGTATAGGTCAGAAGGAGAAGTTTGAACTGGATATGCAAACGGATAGGGAGCCAATGAAGCGACTTGAGAAGAGGGGTTATATGAGCATATTGAGGCTGGCAGAAGGATTAACTGCCTAGCTGAGTTTTGAACAGATTGAAGGGGAGAGAGATGATTCAGAGGGAGACCAGTCTAGATGAGAGGTGACTAAAGAGCGGATAAGTGTCTCAGTGTGTTCAGAAAAGAAGAGACAAATTTTGCTGATGTTATAGAGAAAGAAACGACAGGTTTTAGCTATCAGCTGGATGTTTGTGGAGAAGGAGAGGGAGGCATGAAAGACAATCCCAAAGTTGTGAGCTGAGGAAAGAGGGAGGAGTAGAGCGTTATCCACAGAGATTGAGAAAGGAGGAAAGGGGGTGATGGGCTTAGGGGGAAAAATAAGAAGCTCAGTTCTGGCCATGTTCAATTTCAAATGGCAGTGAGACATTGAAGCAGCAATGTCAGATAGGCAGGCAGAGGATCCCGGCCCTAGATTGCCAGAGAGATTTCAAGTGTAGAGAGTTAGATCTGAGAGTCATCAGCGTAAAGATGTTCCTGAAAACCATGGGAGGATAGGAGTACACCAAGGGACTGGGTATAGAGAGAGAAAAAGAGTGGGTCCAAGAAAGATCAACTGAGAGCAATAGAGGATACACCAGAACACACACTGAAAGTGTGATGGAAGAGAAGAGAACCAGGATAGCACAGAACATTTAAAACCAAGCGAGGACAAGTTTATTTTATTTATTTGGCTAGGTTTATATACCGCTTTTCGCGGTGGTCAAAGCGGTTTACATCGAGCAAGAGATAATACAAGGAACGTTTACATTACAACATAATAACTTTGTACAATGAACAAGGGTAGAGCAGTTGGGATGTTAACTACGTACAAGGTTAATTATGCACAGGTATGCGAGTTGACTGTGCATTCTTGTGGCACTTAATAGGTTCCTTACTTGTCTGTGTTTTGGGTGCAGCGGGTGGCGGGTGTTTAGTTGTTGGGCTGTTGTTGGGGGGGGGGGGGGAGGTGATGAAATGAAGAGTGAAGAGGTGAGTTTTGAGAAGTTTGTGGAATGTTAGAAGGTCTGTGGTGTTTCTTATGTTGTCCAGGAGTCAGTTCCAAGCAGTTGGAGCATAAAATTCGAAAGCTCTGGCCGAGGCTTGTTGAGTGCTCTTTGTTCTGGACTGGTGGGGTAGTTAGTGTATTCATGATGGAGGTTCTCCGGGATCTGTATGATTGTTGAGGGGTGATGAGGGTGCTGAGGTAGGTAGGTGGAGGAGTAATGGAAAAGGGCTGTGTGTGTCATTAGCAGGAACTTGTAGAGTATTCTACTTTGAAGCAGGAGCCAGTGGAGGTTTTTGAGGATGGGGGTGATGTGCTCATATTTGGGTGTACATGAAATGGTTCTTGCAACAGTGTGTAATGCCATTTGAAGGAGGTGGAGCGTTGATTTGGGGAGTCTGTGGTATACTGAGTTGCAGTAGTCGGCATGGGGTGTTGTGAGGGCTTGTAGGACAGAGCGGAAGTCAGAGGGGGCGAGGAGGGGGCAGAGGCGTTGTAGCGTGCGGGTTTTGTGATAGATTGAAATCACAAAAAGCAAACACAGCAAGAGCAATGTGAGGTGGCAGTCGAGGGTGATCCTCAGGTACTTAATGTCTGGTTTGATTATAATTTGAGTGCTGTTGAGAATGATGGAGTCAGGGAGGGGTGAAGGTTTTGTTCCTGGTGACAAGTAGAGCTTCCGCTTTTTTTAGATTTATGGATAGATGGTTTTCTGATAACCACTGAGAGACATCAGCAAAGCATTGTTGAAGTTCGTGGTATGATAGTTTATTGAGAATGTGGTGTGTATAGCATGATATCGTCTGCATAAATATGGTAGCTCATGTTGTGTGTTTGAATGACGTTAGAGGGGTTGAAAGTAGATGTTGAAGAGGAGGGCAGAGAGGGTGGGACCTTGGGGGACGCCTCGAGTTTGAGTGTAAGGGGATGACGATAGTGACCAAATTATTATTAGCTGTGTTCTGTTGTGAAGGCAGATCTTGAACCACTTTAATAAGGTGCCCTAGATTCTGATTGACTGGTGGCATTGTAGGGGGGTGTTGTGGTTGATGGTGTCAAAAGCGGCAGAGATGTCGAGGAAGATCATGATGAAACCTTGGTGGATGTTCTGGGGTTCCCTTTATGAGGGTGATGAGTAGAGAAGTTAGGAGGGTTTCGACTCCATACTAGGGATCGGAGGTCATGCTGTTGTGGGTCTGTGTGTCAAGGTGATCTTGTAGTGGGTTTGGACTGCTTTTTAAATTATTTTGGCTAGGAATGGTAAGCTAGCAATAAAGTCTGTAGGAGGATGGGTCAGGAATTGAGGTGGGGCTTTTTTTTTTTTTTGGAGAGGGCGAATTGAGGTGGTTTTTAGGCAGGCCAGTAGGTAGCCATGTAGAACAGAGTTTGGGCGAGTTTGGCTAATAACTGTGCAAGTTCAGATAGGGTGGCTTTGATCCAGCTGGGCGAACATGGGTCAAGAGGGGAGGTGGTGGTGTTAACTGAGGATACGATGATCTGGATATTTTCAGGAGAGATCGTTTCAAAGGTGGTCCATAAGTATGTTGACTTGGTAGGAGATAGGAGTGAGTCAGTTGGGCAGGTGGTTGGGGGTGGAGCGTGGAGAAGAAATCTACCAGCTGTTGAGGGGTGATAGGGTAGTTTGTGGGATTGTTGGTGGGAGTTGTCGTGAGTTTTTTTATGAGGGAGAATAGTTCATGTGGGTGGTTGAGGGATCTTTGTATTAGTTCTGTATGGTAGCTTTGTTTTGCGAGGTTGGTAGCTTGGTTATATTCTCTTTGGAGGTTCATGTACTGAGTTTGATCTGTGGGTAGTTGTGATTTTCACCATCTGTGTTCTTGTTTCCTTAGATGGGATTTGAGTTTGAGTGTGAAGATGGAAGGTGTACCACAGGGCCTGTTGTGGGTGGGGTTTTGAGGCTGGGTCGGGGTAGGTAGGGAGGCAGCTTCACTGAGGAGATCATTGCAAGTGTTGATGGTGGAGTCAAGGTCGTGGTGCTCTGTAGTAATAATTGGGGAAATGTGGGTAAGGAAGGAGTCTTTGTGGAATTGTTTGAAACTGTTCTTGTGCGGGTTGGGGGTTGTAGGTTTGAAGAGGTTTTTAAGGTGTAGTTGGAAAGCTACTACTTTGTGGTCAAGACCAAGGTACAGAGATGGTTTGGACTATGGGCAGGGAGGCGATGTGGATTGGGTTGTTATTGGTGAAGACGAGGTCTAGGATGTTGCCTTTGCAGTGGGTGGGGGAGTTTACTATTTGTGAGAGGTCTATTGCCATCATTGCTTCAATGAAGACTGTTGACTGTTTGGGTGGGGCTGATTGGAGGTTAAGGTCTCCCATTAGGATGAGGTCCTTGTGCTTTGTGTTCTTGAGGGTGGTGTGAATCAGGTTGGAGAGGTCACTGGCTGGAGCGGTAGACAAGGCAGATGTTAAGTTGCTTGTTTGTGATGGAGAGTATGTCAAGGGTAGTGGTGGATTCAGCAGTTTTCTTGGCAAAGTTTAGTCGTCTTTCGTGAGTATGAGGATGCCTTCTCCTTTTTTATTGATGCGTGGGAGTGGAAGAGACTATAATTTGGGGGTTGAATTTGGTTTAGAAAGACTGTGTTGGTTTCTGTTAGCCATGACTCTCATGCAAAATATGTCCAGTTTGTAGGCAGAGGAGATCTCTTATGGGTGTTTTGTTCTTCACTGAGCGTGCACTGATGAAGGCACAGTTGAGGGGTATTGCGGTGGGTTTGGTTCCGATGGGTTTGGTTCCAGTGTTGATCCGCTGGAGACTTTGGCAAGAGCTGTTTCAGTAGAATGTAAAGGATGAAAGCCAGATTGCAATGGATCCAGAAGGGCTTGAAAAGAGAGAAAGTCAAGGCAATGACAGGATCCTCAAGCAAAAGGTTAAAAATCGCTGCTTGGTGCGGGTCCCCTTTATTTATTGAGTATAAAAGATAATTCAGTTTGCTTAGATTTTATCCTCTTGCTATGAAGGGATCCACTGCCTCTGTCCCAGACCATTTTGAATTCCGTCACTGATTTGCCCCCATCACCTCCATTGGGAGGGCATTCCAAGCAGCCACCACCTTTTCAGTGAAAAAGTATTTCCTGATATTGCTTTTAAGTTTATCGCCTTGCAGCTTCTTCATATGCTGTCTAGTTTTACAGGTTCCCCCTTCTTTGAAAAAGGTTTGTTTATTAATGACCTTTAAGTATTTAAAGATCTGTATCATATCTTTCCTGTCCCTCCTCTCCTCTAGGTTTTCAAGTCTCTTTTCATACATCTTCTGGTGCAGGCTCCAAATCATTTTGGTCACCTTCCTCGGAACAGTTTCAAGGTTTTTTTGCATTCTGTGTGAGATATGGTCTCCAAAACTGAACACAGTACCTCCAAGTAAGGCCTCACTGACGACTTGCACAGGGGCAATAATACCTCATCCTTTCTGCTGGCTATTCCTCTCTGTATACAGCCCAGCATATTTCTGACTTTGGCCACTGTGAGATCCTCAGACTTTAGCACTCTGAGGTCCCTCTCCTGGTCAGTGCATACCTTCTCTCCTCCTCTCATATAGGATTCCTTTGGATTTCTGTATCCCAAGTGCAAGACTCCACACTTCTTTGCATTAAATCTTAACTGCCAAGCATTAGACCACTCTTTCAGTGTTTTTAGATCTTTTCTCATGTTGTCCACTCCATCAGAAGCATCCACTCTGTTGCAAATTTTCGTGTCATCTGCAAAAAGGCAAACTTTTCCATTCAGTCCTTCTGCAATATCACTCACAAATACATTAAACAGTCCCAGGACTGATCCCTGAGGCATACCATTATGTAAGTGAGATCCATTTACCACCACCTTCTGTCGTCTGTGAGTCAACCAATTTCTGATCCAGTTCACCACCTTGGGATCTATCCCCAGGCTACTCAGTTTATTGATAAACCTCCTATGAGGAAAGGTATCAAAGGCTTTGCTGAAATCTAGGTATATCACATCAATCACATGCCCTTGATCTAGTTCTCTGGTCACCCAGTCAAAGAACTCAAATTTGTATGGCATTATCTTCCCCTGGTAAACCATGTTGCCTTGGGATCATGCAATCCATTGGTTTCCAGAAAGTCCACTATTCTTTCTTTCAAGAGTGACTTCATTACTTTTCCCAACACAGAGGTAAAGCTTACTGGCCTACAGTTTGAGGCCTTTTCCCTATTAGCACTTTTATGAAGAGGTACCACCATCAGTCCTGCAGAACCTCTTTTCCAGTCCTGCAGAACCTCTCCCATCTCCAAGGATCTATTAAAAACATCCCTTAAAGGCACTGGCAGAATATCTGAGCTCTTTCAGTATCCGGGGATGTAGCCCATCCAGTCCCATGGCCTTGTACACTTTTAGTTTTGCAAGCTATTTAAAAACATCGCTTTTTATGTATGGTGTGGTAGCTACTCCCTTCCCATTTGTATATTTGTCAAGCTTACATGGTCCTTTCTCCAGGATTTTCATTTATAAATACAGAAGTATTTGTTTAGCATTTTTTGCTTTTTCAATGTCATTTTCCACAAATCCATCCTCATCACTTTTGAGTATGACAGTTCCACCTCTTATCTTTCTCTTCTCCTCAATATACCTGAAAAATGTTTTGTCTCTACGTTTCACATTTTTAGCCATCTTTTCTTCCACCTTTGCTTTTGCTATCCTTTTCTCTTTCTTTGTCTCGTTTAGCTTTATCCTGTATTCTTTTCTGTGTTCCTCTTTTGTGATCTTCTGAATTTTGTGAAAGCTGTGTTTTTTGCCTTTATTTGTGCAACCACTTATTTGGTGAACCTTAGAGGTTTCCTTTTCCTCTTGTTTTAATTTACTTTCCTTACATATATCTCCTTTGCCTCTTTTATTGCCTCTGTTTAGCTTACTGCAATTCTACTTCCCTTATCTCCTTCCACCCTGCCAACTTCTCCTTCAGGTACTTTCCCATTTTACTGAAGTGAACGCTTTTGAAGTCTAGGACTTTGAGTTTGCTGTGATGGACTTTGCTTTGGCTTGTACCTCAAACCACACTGTGTGATGATCACTGCTTCTCAAGTAGGCTCCCACTTAGACATTCAACATGCTATCTCCATTGGTGAGTACTAAATCCAGCATCAAACTTTCCCTGCTTGGTTCTATCACAAGTTGTCTGAGTGATGCTTCTTGGAAGGCATCTACAATCTTTTTACTTATTTCCAGATTTACAGAAGGAATACTCCAATCCATATCTGGTAGGTTAAAGTCCCCCAACATGATCACTTATCCCTTCATAGCTACCTTTGCAATATCAATGATCAAGTCTCTATCCATTTCCTCAGTTTGAGTTGGAGGTCTATTGTAGATGATAGTGCCATCTCCTCTTTTCAAGACAATCCACTGCACTTCTTCTTTATCCCACATCCCATGCATTTCTGTGGCTTTAATATTGCTTTTGGCATATAGGGCTACTCCTCCATAAGAACATAAGATATGCCATACTGGGTCAAACCAAGGTCCATCAAGCCCAGTATCCTGTTTCCAACAGTGGCCAATCTAGGTCATATGTACCTAGCAGTTTCCCCAAGAGACACAACTTTCACAATGCTTGTACTGGGTCAAGCATTGATATCTTCGGTCACTTCTTAATAATGGTTTATGGACCTTTCCTCCAGGAACTTGTCCAAACCTTTTTTAAACCCAGCTACACTAACAGCCTTTACTACATCCTCCGGTAACAAATTCCAGAGTTTGATTACACGTTGAGTGAAAAAATATTTTCTTTTATTAGTCTTAAATAGTTTACCCTGTAGCTTCATTGCATGTCCCCTAGTCTTTCTATATTCTGATAAACAATCGATCTACGTTTACCCGTTCCACTCCGTTCATTAATTTATAGACTTCTATCATATCTCCCCTCAGCCGTCTCTTTTCCAGGTTAAAGAGCCCTAACCTTTTTAGCCTTTCTTCATAGGAGTATCCTTCCATCCCCTTTACCATTTTGGTGGCTCTTCTCTGAACCTTTTCTAAAATCGCTATATCCTTTTTAAGATACGGCGACCAGAATTGCACACAATATTCAAGGTGCAGTCTCCACAGCTTTCGGCATGGGCACAGAGGTCCTCGGGCCCGATGCTAGCACTCTCGCAAGTATGTCCTCGACAAGGACCGCAGCCTCGAGGAGCCTCACATGGTCTCCGCCGGTCGAGAACTCCTTCCTAGAGATCTTAGGAGTCCCTCCGGGGAACCTTACTGGCTTTCACCAGTGGAACCTCGACTGGCTTTGAGGATTTTTTTATTTTTCTTCTCAGGATCCAGGGTCTTTTCAGAGGAGCCACCGCCACAGGACTCCAAAGACGCCTGGGCCTCACAGGAAGTGCTGGGCTTAGAACTCAGCATCGAGGAAGCCGGAGCCAAGTCGGACCGTGGGAACATCTTCCCCTGAAACTCCAACCATTTCCTGTTGGTTTTCGGAGTCATGGCCTCACACATGTCGCAGGTGATTCTGTCGTGGTCCAGATCCAGGCAGCATAGGCAGCAGTCGTGGTGTCTGTGACAGACATAGTTTGACTACAGTGGTCACATTTTTTGAACCCACCAGGAGACATGGTGGGAGACGACCCCCAGGTGAAAAAAGGGCGCAAATGCTGGTTGAGGCAAGCCTTGTCAAAAAAAAAGGAAGGAGCCGAGAAAAGGCATTGGGGTCAGTGCCGACTCAAGGCGGGAAGAGGAACCAGTACACAAACCGGGAAAAATCAACATTTTAAGGACAATTTTAGAGAGATTTTTCCATAGAAAAAGGACAAGCGTGCATTGGGCTCCATGGAAAAAAGGAGACTGAGCAAGATGGCACCCTTGGGCAGGAAGGGGACCACGCATGCGTGGTAGCATTGCCAGGCTTTCTTTAAAAACTGGGGAAATGCTCCACACAGGCTCAGTCGGCATCAACGTCACCCATATGTGAGGACTGACTTCCTGCTTGTTCCTGGAGAACAATGCAGAGCTCAGATGTTTGGATACTGAAAGGGCTTAAATTATTTCATCTTGTAACACCAGCTTTATGGGAGTCACACTGGCTGCAAGTGGTGTAATAGCATTCTGATTAAAATTTTAATGCTGGTTTTCAGAATAGATAAATAAAAATATCCATCTAATATGGAGGAGGAGATAAACAATCAAGCAAAAAATAGTTCTCTAATATTTCAAAAATATATATACATAAATAAATATATCCAAATCTTACAGGACTTCAAATAGTTATTTAGTTATTCATCTGGCAATATAGCCCAAAGAGATGTAGGCTATTGGGCCAGCACACTATTACATCATCATCGGTCCATTAGATTGGATTTGTACCGACAATATACAAAACATCTTGAAAAAGTACCAAAACAGGCCAACTAACAAACTGCAATTTACAGCGCAGAGTATTTACACTTCATAAAGAACCTGACGCAACATTGCATTTCGACGAGAACATTGCTCATCTATATCAGGGAAAAGGCACAGAGTGTCTCAGTCTCTCTTGCCATGCGGCAAAAGTGACTCAGAGACTCTGTGGTTATGCCCTGAGGCAGATGAGTAATGATACCATCAAAACACAATGCTGTGTCGGATTCTTTTTAAAGTATACTACTCCGTTTTTTTATAAAGTGTAAATACTCTGCGTTGTATGTTACCCCCTCAGGCCAACTTCAGATACGTAAGATGCAGTGGACTATAGAGGCCATGTGCCCAGAAGGCACAGCATCTGCCTAGCTGTGACAACCAGGCAACACTGGACACAGGACCATATCTAGCCCTGTGCGAGCAGCCGCACAGGGCGCAAAGGCTTAAGGGGCACATTTCAGCTGTCTGCCGTTGCCTGCCGCCGCCACTTTTTCTTCCCTCAGCAGCGACAGGCAACGGCAGGCAGCTGAAATGCGCCCCTTAAGTCTTCTCGTGGCATGCTAAGCAGATCTGTCCCTCCCTGCTCTGACGCAGCATCAGAGCAGGGAGGGACAGATCTGCTTAGCACGCCAGCAACTTGCACATCAGACGCACCTCTTCTCTCCCGCCGCAGGGAGGGGGCATGCGCCCAATGTGCAAGTCGCACAGGGAGTGATTCACACTCGGTATGGCCCTGACTGGACATCCCTCGCCATGGTGACATGGCATTGGGCCCTGTCCACCAGAAATAAAGCTTGAGCTAATGTGGTGTCGAGGAGAGCCCCAATGAACTTGAGGCATTGAGAGGGGTGCAGGTGGGTCTTTGGGTAGTTGATGTTCCAGTATTTATTTATTAAACAGGTCTTTTATACTGTTTTATCATTTCAATCAAAGCAGTTTACATTATAACTTGAACTTGGTAATGTACATTAAACAGGGACATAACCTGGATAACCTGGAATTTTCTGAGGCAATGGAGGGTTAAGTGACTTGACCAAGGCCAAAAGGAGTGCTGGTGGGAATCAAACCCTGGTCTCTTGGTTCCCCAGCCAGTGCTCTAACCATCATTCTACTCCTCCACTCCAGTAAAGTGGAGTTACTTACCTGTAACTGGGTTCTCCGTGGACAGCAGGATAAGTCAGCCACACCTGGTGACGTCATCCGACGGCGCCGAGACGGAAGTACTCTCTATAGCTCAGAAGGGCTTTCGCCCTTCTGAGCATGGGCCAACTGGTCCCACCCCCCGGCCCGCCCCTAGCTAGCCAGTTCGTCACTAGCTGAGCCTTTTGCTGCTAGGAGGCGGGCATCAGGACGGAGGCCGACCCCTTCCCAGGGGAGGTGGGCGGGTATGTGTGGCTGACTTATCCTGCTGTCCACGGAGAACCCAGTTACAGGTAAGTAACTCCACTTTCTCCATGGACAAGCAGGATGAGTCAGCCACACCTGGTGCCTCCCAAGCTGACTTGCGTTGCGGTGGATGGGGGAAGGCCGAACCTTTATGAAGGGCCAGCGTGGGCCCATGTGTTACCGCATGTAGAAACAATACCATGCAGGCTTGTAGCGGCGATGCGCACCCGTGCATCAGCAGCATTGTGATAGGATGTAGCAGGCCACCATTTATGAAGTTGATATGTGCCTTAAGAAGAGGTGATCAAGATTAAGCACAGCGAGCCGTAAGGTGGTGCGATCAAGTACCTCTGGAAGAAGGTGAGGAAGTCACTGTAATGAAGGAAGCTATGGTAGCAACGACAATAACCGCTGGCCATGAGGGCGAAAATGGTGCATAGGGTGGTGTGATCAAGTGCCTCTGGTAGAAGTGAGGCAGTCACTGCAACGAAGGACAGCTATGGTAGCAATGTCAATAGTCGCTGGCCATGAGGCGAAAATTGGGCATTTAATGCACCACCAAGGGCGGCCCTTTATTGTATTCTAATGTATTTATTTAATTGTTACTATTATTATTATCCTCTTTTTTTTTTTTTTTTTTTTTTTTAAATGGACTCGTCACTGGAGGATGTTGTAAGACCATCAGCGTAGCGGTTGATCAAGTCTAGACCAGGAATAGCTGGTTGGGCCAATACGATTAGTGGGTCTGTAGACACCTAGCTAGGCCCCTGGAAGGCTACTGGGCTTGATGAGTCTTGTTCTGAATGAATATAGTATAAGTTACGGTCCAGGTTGGTAGAGCACGGGGAAGCCAGTGCACAGGGAAGAATCTGATATAGGTTGAGCCACAGAGTGGCCTGAGGAGGATAGCGTTGTAGCAGACTGGTCGATCTCTCGGTATGGTTCCTGCATGAGGTGCATAACGAGGTGCCTACGCATGAGGTGCATGACGAGGTGCTCCAGGGGGATGTGATCAGGCCTGTTACATGGCTTTGTGGGTGGGTAATACATGAAAGAACCCCGGTATGCATGCGACCTGGGGAATATTTAGGGATGTGCCCCTCATGCGTGCGCCTTTGGTATGGTTTAAGGCCTTGCTTGTACCCAGGCAGATGGAGAGGCAGGCAGACTAGGCGGAGTTTCATGCGTCGGGTGCCCCCTCTGGGCCTGCCGCGTGGACACTATGCAAAATAGTTTTCCTTGGGCCTATTTCGGGTCCTTTCTTGTCCAGAGCACGTCCTCGAGGAGATTCACACGTGGCGTTGGGATTGCGTGTTGCCGAGAGCCACAGCAGTCGTTCGGTCATGGCACTGTACCATGGGTCGTTCGGTCGTGGCACTGTACCATGGGCATGCCGTGGTACTGGACCATTGGCATAATGAAGAGCATTATCCCTTAAGGGATGCACTCCCTGCTCTTGATGCGGCAAGCAGATATCTGCGGTTGACCCGCAGAGCAGAGCTTCATTTGGCAGCTGTGACTGCCTTCCAACATCCCCAGATTCCAAGGGAAGGACTGAGGGCATTAGTCTGTTCCATTCAGGCCCTGGAGGCATGGGTGCACCGAAGTGATGCATAGTAATGCCCCATATGGTCCTCAGCCAGGTCATGAACCCGTGGGCTGCTGGTTAGGGTGCCGCCTAGAGCATGCAGAGTCGAGTGCGCCTTTGCGATGATTAAAAGGGGAGATCCAGACTGGAGATCCCAGGTGGGCCACCTCTAGCCTGTCACTCCCAGGTACAGGCAATTACTTGAGACTGTGGTTGGTCCTGGAAGGCTCCGGGGATAGGCAGGCATGAACAGGGCTGGAGAGCTGCAAGGGTTTGCAGCTGGTAAGGCGGTAGAAGACAGAGGTGGGTTCATCTGATAAGGGGCGAGAAGTCATTGTTCTTCTCGCAGGACCGTAGGGAGCCCGAGGGCTAACTCTGCCTGTGCTGGATAGTCCGTAGGTATGTCAGGGGTCCCGTGGGTTGCCTTTACCTCTGCTGGACCCTATGGCTTTCTTGATCTCTGCTGGATAGTCAGTAGGGTATGGTGGGAGGAGAAGTGGTTAAGCGACTCTGGCTGATATAACACCCTTGTCCCTTGCCTATGGGTGGAGGTCTGGCCGGTAGGCGACACCTGGGGTGCAGGGTATGCTCCAGGGCCGCTCGGCTGACCGATTCAGTTGAGGCTGCTAACTGGTTCCTAAGGCAATGTAAATATCCGCATTGATGCAGCTAACCATCCCTTGGTATCATGCGCTCAGAGATACCCATTAATGACTGAGGGATGTGAGTGTCAGCCTTCAGATGTGGGTGGTGGCCAGGATGGTTGTGCCTGTAGACAGTCCTTGGCTGAAAAGGGGTATGCACTGCAGGGTCTGCCGATGAGATCTGAAACTGTGGCCTTCGCTCGCGGCCACACAGATTGCATGTACTGCAGCGCTTTGTTGTGGAATGTAAGGTTTCCCTCGGGTTCAGCGAAATGTGTCTCATGTAGATTACAAGGGACGTAGTTTGTATAGTCTCTGTCTGGGCGAGTGCCCCAGAACGATAAAGATAGAGCGACTGGAGTATTGTGGTAGGGGGTCATGAAGCCTCTCGCCCCTGATATTCTATGTATCCATGTACTTATTGATATGTGTGTAATGTCAGACAGAAGCCAACTATTCTGGTTCTGACACCGTTGTTAGCCTGGGGCGGTCGTTCTGTCACTGGGTGGGTGGGGATCCACCCATGTAACAAGAAGAAGGATGAAGGCTATTGAGTCGTCCTTACAAGTGGGGTCAAATGAATGTGTAACTCCGGGTGGAGGGAAGGGGGCCACCGCTGGGAATTGAACCTGTGACCTTCTGCTTCTGAACACACAGGCTGTGTGTACTGTACCACACTGTTGCCACTGTTGAGTTTCACTAATGAGGGCTGTAGCTCGCAATCGTGGTGATGTACGGTCTCCTCATGGCTGAATACGCCGGGACACTCCCTGGAGCTAGGGTCTCTGACTGTTGCTGTGGTAAGGCAGACAGAACTCATTTGGGAGCCGAACGTGGGCAGTTTCGGAGAGTGAAGCCTCGATGTAGCAGGATGTGGTGAATCAAAACTCCTGCTGACTACCCGACTTACATTTGGAGCTGGCTACCTGATTTGCAGTTGGGCTACAGGACAGGTGTCTACCCATGTCCCATAAGGGGTGGCTAGGTGTCTGATATTACGTCCCTGTTTGGGGGACAGGCTGGAGGCACGGGCGTAACCAAGGCGAGCCTACTGCGGGATTGGACCCATGACCACTGGCCTCCAGATCATCATTGCTCATTGAGCCCACTGGGGAATCAAACTCATGACCCCTGGTTCCACAGTCAATGTATTAGCCATTGTGCTACCCTCTGTTCGCAAGCGTTGTTGTTCCGGAATGAGGTCATCATCCAGCCTCTTTCATGGTATCCCATTCTGCAGCAATATTCTTGCGATGCAACAGGAAGGAAGCCATGCAGTGTCACTCCCCACACACACCCCCGGTAGGAGGCAGGTGCGACATGCTGCGATGCAGTGTCCTGAGGCTCTGATTGTGAGAGGGGCACACTCACACGACCGTGCCTCTGCGCTGGGCAACACAACACATCTACAGAGTCACCGATCCATTGGAGGTCGAGGAGCTGTGTTGTTGTTGTTGTTGCAGAGCCTGAGCGATCAGTCTGCGTTGAGCTGACGCGCTCTATCTCTATCTGAGGCCATCTACTATGGAGGAATACTGAAGGCTCTTACTGTGTTGCAATAATTGATCTGCCTAGTTCAGTAGGGGCTTAAGCCACTTCCTCCAGTGCGATTGTGCCGGTGTTGTACCGCAGGCCACAAGACCCGCATCTACGCTGTTTCCGCCAGCGTTGATTTGCGTTAAGGCGATTCAGCCAGCGCCGATCAGTCAACACATTCGCACGAAGAAAAATGCCCCCCACAGCACTATTACCTATAAGAGGCACAGTGGGGGATTGAACCCATGACTCCTGCATCATTGGTCAGTGTCTTAGCCATTGTGCTCCACTGCTGCACTGCGTCAGCCTTAAGAAGAAGCCCTCGGCATGAAGGAACGCAGGCTGCAACTTCTCCCGTTACCTCGGGGATTTGACACTGAGAGCGGAGCAGGGAGCCTCGGTGCTCATCTGATCCTCTCTTCATCATCTCCGTGGAATGAGAGCAAGCAGCCATTCGACTTGGTAGCGAACAGCATGGATCCGCGGTGCCAAGGAGGAGGGGGGGTGTCAGATGGTCTGTCAGCCCGGCGCTGGTGCAGCCCTTAACCCTACTCATGTTGTCTACCGCGCCGGTGCACAGACATTGGCGTGGTCCTCGGCGATGCTTCTGCGCCGACGGTGGGAGTGTCTCCAGAATGAGAGGCTCCTCCTACCGACGATGCTGGATCGGCGCCGACAAACCGCGCCGAGGGGAGGAGCAGGGAGCTGATGACATCAGCAAGATGGCCGCCGCCAAGGGAGCCACAAGGTTGGAGGGGTTGCTGGGCTGTGGGCAGGTAGTACATCACCCAGAGCATCCAGGGCCGCGAGGCTGTTAGCGGAGGCCCTGAGGGCGCGCTCAGAGCCACCGGGGGGACAGCAGAGGCTGCAGCAACTTTGATTTAAACCCCGTGTGAGTGGAAGCACACTCAGAGCCGCCGAGGTGGAGCAGTAACCTAGGGCACGCAGCGACAACATCGGAAGCTGGCCGGGGACGGAGGCCTTAGGCACGTCCCGGGCCGCGGCAAGCAGTGACGCACCAGAGGGATTTTCTACTTCGGCGCCATTAACACCATCGCGGTGCGTTTGTAGGTGGGTGCAGTCTATGATGGAGGATCTGCAGGCACATCCCGGAACTTGTCCCTGGAGCGATCGGCGCCTCAATCCGATAGTGCTAGCATGCACCTTGCCAGGAGATCAGGTACGTATGGTGAGGGGCGGCAGTCTCAGAATTTCCACGGCCGGGGATGGAGGCCCGGGGGCGCATCCCGTGCTGTGTCGTCTCCTCCTCGTGGTGGCCTCCTCGGCCAGGGATGGAGGCCCGGGGGTGCATCCCGTGCCATGTCATCTCCTCCCCGTGGTGGCCTCCTCATGCCTATATCCTGGGCGATATCGGATCTTGACTGGGGATGGGGGAAATTAGAGGCACATCCCGAGCGGCAGCAATGCAGTGCAGCAGGGTTCAGTAAGTCCACGTGCAGCATGCTGGAGTTCGGAGGAACTTAGATTAGGCTGCGAGCACCTGGCCAGATTCCGGTCAGCTCCCCTTTGGATAGATCTGAAGGGGGAAGAATCAGAGACAGCATTCAACATTTAAAATGGAGCAGTAAGGAGAAGGGATTCCTCTTCAGAGTAAGTGTAGTCCTGAAATTTAAGTTGGAGAGTAGAGAGGTCCGTCTTGTCGGCAAGGCGGAAGAACTGAAACTGGCTAGCTAGGGGCGGGCCGGGGGGTGGGACCAGTTGGCCCATGCTCAGAAGGGCGAAAGCCCTTCTGAGCTATAGAGAGTACTTCCGTCTCGGCGCCGTCGGATGACGTCACCAGGTGTGGCTGACTCATCCTGCTTGTCCATGGAGAACATTCAGTACCTGAATGGTGTACTGTGTGGACTGCCAGACCTCGTCTGGCGTTCCGCCCCTAAACAAATAGTCATCCAAGTAGGGGAAGACAAAGATTCCCAGGATATGGAGAAAGCCAGTGACAACTGCCAGACATTTCGTGAAGACCCTTGGGATGAAGGCAAGGCTGAAGGACAGAACCCTTTACTGATAATGCTGTCTGCTGAGCATAAAGCAAAGGTACTGACGGTGCAGGAGGTTGATGAGGATATTTGTTTGGGTGTCTTTGAGATCTAAGGAGCACAGCCAATCTTCCCATTGAAGGAAGGGCAGCAATGTTCCCAGGGATACCATCTTGAACTTTTCGTTTACTAGGAAGCGATTGAAACGGCAGAACTCCAAGATGGGTTGAAGCCCACCTGTTTTCCTGGGAACCAGGAAGTTGCGGGAGTAGAAACCCTGTCCTGTTTGGGATGGTGCGACGAGTTCCACCACCTGTTCTGCCAGGAGGGTCTGGACCTCCTGTTGGAGTAATTTACGATGGTGATGTTTGAGAGGTTACTCCCCTGGAAAGGTGGTGGGGGGAATCTGATTGAAGCACAGCAGGTAGCTTTCCTAGACCACCTGCAGGGCCCAGGTGTCAGCTGTTACCATTATTATATTGCTTACTTGACAGCCCAGGCCGGAGCGTCAGGGCGGTTTAAAGATAATAAAAACTCGTAAGCTGCGCTAGAAAGAAGAAAGGAACACCAATTCATGACAGGAAAGATAAGATAAGACAGCAAAAGTACAAATAGACTGACTAGCATCACACAATTAGGTGGGAGAGGGAGGTAGATCAAAGGCCTTGCAGAAGAGGTGGGATTTTAGGAGGGATTTAAACCGGGGGTAGGAATGTTCGGAGTGGAGGGAGGCAGGAAGGGAATTCCACAGGGCAGGTCCAAGAAAGAAAAAAGCAGAGTGACGAGTGTGTTCTAGGCGGGCCCGGTCTGGGGATGGAAGGGCCAAGTGGTCATTATGGACAGCATGGAGAGTACGTGGGGGGGGGAGGTGAACCTGGATGAGATCAGCGAGGTACTGAGGCTGGCCAGTGTGGATTGTTTTATGGACAGTGGTAGGAAGCTTATATAGGTAACGGAAGGACACTGGGAGCCAGTGGAGCTGAATAAGAAGGGGAGTGACATGGTTTCTTGTGACTGGCATGGGTGAGGAGGCGAGCAGCGGTGTTTTGAATAAGCTGTAGACGGTGTAGCTGGTATTGGGGAACACCTGCCAAGACTACATTGTCGTAGTCGAGGCGGGATAGAAGAAGAGAAACTGTGAGCATGACAAAGGAAGCGGGAAGAAGAGAGGAACGTACTGCACAAAGTTGTCAAAGAGCACAGAAGGATCATCTAACAAGGGAAGAGATATGTTGGTGAAATGTAAGGGCTGAGTCAAGAGTGACCCCCCCAAGTACCACAGAGTCGAGGCAAGTGGAATGGTGATGTCAGGGAGGGTGAAAGGTTGGGAGTGGGGGTGCTCGAGGTGAGCCACATAACAGTGGACTTGGAGGGGTTCAGGTGAAGATAGTTTGCCAACAGCCAGGAAGAAATATTGGAAAGGCAGATGTTAAGAGGAGAAAGATTGGGAGCGAGTGGACAGACGTGAAAAATCAGAAGTATGTCATCGGCGTAATAATACGGCGAGATTCCTGATTGTTGGACGAGCAAGGTAAGAGGGGCGAGGGAGAAGTTGAAAAGGAGCGGAGAAAGTATGGAACCCTGAGGGACCCCACAAGCAAGAGGGGTTGGAGGGGAAGAGAAAGAACCCATACGGACCGAGAAGGAATGAGAGGACAAGAAAGACTGATGGACCGCCCCACGCACCACATAGCCAGCAAGGCGTGTGAGGAGCGTAGGATGGTCCACAAGATCAAAAGCAGAGGAAAGATCTAAAGAAACTAGTAGGGAAATGTCTCCATGCTCACACACTGTGTTTCTCGTTGAGGAGGGAAAGGATAATGGTTTCAGTGTTGTGTCCAGGCCTAAAGCCTGATTGACGAGGGTGAAGTGCAGATGTGGATTCCAGATGGGATGATAGCTGAGTAAAGACTAAGGTTTCAAGAAGCTTAGAAAGCACAGTTACTTACCTGTAACAGGTGATCTCTGGGAACAGCAGGAATTAGTCCTCACATATGGGTACGTCGGAACCGACGGAGCCTGCGCGGGAAAGCTTCCCAGCCTTTCAGATGAAAGGCTTTTGGGGCCTCCCACTGCACATGCGCGCTGCCTTCCCGCCTTTCCTGACCAGCTCTCCTCAGTTCGAGTTTATAGCTGAGACAATAGAGAGAGGAAAGGAAGATAGATAGAAGATACAACTCCTAGGGGAGGTGGGTGGGTTGTGAGGACTAATTCCTGCTGTTCCCAGAGATCACCTGTTACAGGTAAGTAACTGTGCTATCTCCAGGAACAAGCAGGAATAAGTCCTCACATATGGGGACTCCCTAGCTAAGATGCCTGGGAGATCCCCCTCCAAGGGTAAACCATCTTCGTATGGATCTCAGGCATCCATCCAGGGAAGGTGGGCAGGAGTTGTTTAAGTATGGAACAGGTGTTTGAGGACAGCCTGACCAAACAAGGCATCCCGGCGGGAGTCCTTGTCCAAGCAGTAATGGGCTGTGAAGGTATGAACCGAGGCCCAAGTGGCTGCTCGACAGATCTGATCTATGGACACAGAGTGAAGATGAGCCATAGAAGTGGCCATGGCTCGCACATTGTGAGCTGTGACATGGCCTTCCAGAGAAATGTTCTTACTCCGGTAAGCAAAAGAAATACACTGAGCAATCCAATTGGAAAGTGTACGTTTGGTGACTGGAAGTCCCAAATGAGAAGGATCAAAAGCCACGAAAAGTTGGGAAGACTTTCGATGTGGCTGAGTCCTGTTGAGGTAAAAGGCGAGAGCTCTTTTACAGTCAAGAGTATGAAGGTTCCTCTCTGCACTGGATGCATGAGGAGCCGGGAAAAAACCAGGTAGATATACCTCTTGATTAAGATGAAAAAGCGAGACCACTTTAGGCATAAAGTGGGGATTCGTCCTAAGGACCACCTTATCATGATGAAATCTGGTATAAGGTGGATTAGCCACCAAAGCCTGCAGTTCACTGATGCGGCGAGCCGAAGTGACTGCAATAAGGAAAAGAACCTTCCAGGAAAGAAATTTCAGGGAGGTAGATACCAACGGTTCAAAAGGTGGCTTCATAAGTTGACCCAGAACTAAATTCAAGTCCCATGCTACCGGAGGAGGTCGGATGGGAAGCTTAGTGAGTGTCAGGCCTCTCATGAATCTTGCAATAAGAGGATGAGAGGAGACAGGTTGTCCATTTATAGGTTTTAAGGATGCTGTAATAGCACTTAAATGGACTCGTACTGAATTCGTCTTGAGGCCTGCATTGGAAAGATGCAGGAGATAGTCTAGTAGAGAATTCAAAGGAAGTGCCAGAGGGTCAAGACCCTGTTGCGCACACCAAATGGAAAAATGTTTCCATTTGAAAGCATAGGAACGCCTAGTAGAGGGTTTCCTAGAGGCATGAAGGATATCTTTCACTGGTTGGGAAAGATTAAACTCATGAAGGCTTAAGCCTTCAGTAACCAAGCTCGGAGATGTAGGGACTTGGGGTTTGGATGCCACAAAGTCCCCTGCTCCTGAGACAGAAGGTCTGGTGCAGCTCCCAGGTCCAGGGAGGAGCCCTGGGAGAGCTGTAGAAGGAGAGGGAACCACACTTGGCGTGGCCAGCGTGGAGCAATGAGGATCATGGATCCGTGATCCCTCTGAAGTTTGAACAGAGTCTTGGGAATCAAAGGAATGGGTGGAAAAGCGTACAGGAAGTCCTGACCCCAATGTAGGAGAAAGGCATCGTTGGCCTGAGCTCCCTGACACGGAGTCCTGGAACAGAACCAGGGAAGTTTGGCATTCCACGGACTTGCAAAGAGGTCTATGTCCGGGGTCCCCCATTCCTGAAAGATTCTGCGTATCTGGTCCATATGCAGGGACCATTCGTGTGGGAGCAGAACTCAACTGAGTCTGTCTGCCCAAGAGTTTTGAACTCCTGGAAGATATACTGCCAGAAGATGAATTTGATGCTCTCTGGCGAAGGCCCATAATCTGAGAGCTTCGTTGCAAAGCGACAGAGAGCCCGTCCCTCCTTGTTTGTTGACATAGAACATGGCTACCTGATTGTCTGTCTGGACTAGGACAGTCAGGTTGACAAGGAGGGTGTGGAAGACTGTGAGGGCAAGGAAGATTGCTCGCAGTTCCAGAAGGTTGATGGAGACCAGGTGCCCTGAGTGGAGAGGTGTTGATGGAGACCAGGTGCCCTGAGTGGAGAGGTGTTGGAGATGAGCTCCCCACCCTGTTTGGGAGGCATCTGTTGTGAGGGTTGCTTGGGGCAACGAAGGTTGGAAGGGAATCCCCAACAACAGATTTTTGGAGGATGTCCACCAATGGAGAGACCAAAACAGTCGTTTTGAGGTGAGTATTTGGTCTGAGAGCAGTCCTGATGCTTGAGACCACTGGGTGGCCAAAAGCCATTAAGCTGCCCTCATATGAAGACGAGCATAGGGCACCACATGGACCGTGGAGGCCATGTGGCCCAGAAGTTGCAGCATTTCTCTAGCTGACAAGTGACTTCTGGACTGAGCCTGGGAGGCCAAGCTTATTAGCCTTTGGCCTCGGACCAGAGGGAGGTAGGCCCTTGCAGTGGTGGAGTCCAATTGGGCCCCTATGAATTCCAGGGACTGAGTAGGGATGAGTTGGGACTTGGGAACGTTTACCACAAGTCCCAGATATTGAAGAATACGCCTTGTGCGGTCCAGAGAAATCTGGGCTTCTGACTGAGATGGAGCTCGGATGAGCCAGTCGTCCAGATATGGGAAGACAAAGATTCCCATGCCTCTGAGAAATGCGGCAACGACTGCCATGCATTTTGTGAAGACTCTTGGAGCAGAGGCCAGACCGAAGGGTAGTACTCTGTACTGGAAATGTTTTCCCTGGAACAGAAAGCGAAGATATCTTCTGTGGGATGGATGGATGAGTATATGAGTGTACGCATCCTTGAGATCTAGAGAACAAAGCCAATCCTGACTCTGAAGGTATGGAAGGAGAATGCCCAGAGAGAGCATTTTGAATTTCTCCTTGAATAGAAACCTGTTCAATTCTCTCAGATCTAGGATAGGTCTGAAGCCCCCTGTCTTCTTTGTTATGAGAAAATAAGGGGAGTAGAAACCTAACCCCTGTTGTGGAGGAGGAACCTCCTCTATTGCCCCTTGGGCAAGGAGAGAGGAGACTTCCTGACCCAACAGGGTCAGAAGAGATGGGGGAGAACTGAATTGCCTCACTATGGTATGGGGAGGAAGGCTGGAGAAATGAAGTTTGTAGCCCTCCCTGATAATAGAGAGGGTCCATTGCTCTGATGTGATTTGTTCCCATCTGGGAGCAAAATGAGCTAGCCTTCCAGGAATGGTGAGGGGCTCTGGTTGTTCTAGAGCCAGAAACGGCAAGTTCTCTAGGGGCAAGTCAAAACCCCTGAGGGGGTTGAGCCTGCTGGGGTGCAGTAGACACTGCAGGCTTTGACTTTACTTGCTTAGATTGCTGACGCTTAGCAGCAAAGCGAGGCTGAGCAGATTGCTGGCCAGTATTTGTGGAAAATCTGGCCTTCTTATAGTAAGGCCTTTTAAAAGACTTCTTTTTGGCAGGGGTAGAAGTAGACTTAGAAAGTCTATCTAGAGTGGCATTTTCTGCATCCATTTGAGCAGCTTTAATTTGCCAGTCTTCACCAAATAAGTTCTCACCCGTACAGGGCAGATTCCTGAGGCCATCTACAACCCAGGGTTCTAGGTCAGAAGCCTGGAGCCAAGCGAGACGTCGGGCTGCAATAGCAATTCCCGAAGCCCTGCCAGCAACCTCAAAGGAATCAAAGGCTGCCCTGTTGGAGAACTTGGAGACCTCTGAAAGTTGTGTCACCATAGAAAAGAAGTCCACCCTTTGATCATCAGGGATAAAGGGGGCAAAATGCTGTACCTTTAGGGCAAGTTGTCCAAGAAACATGCCCATATAAAGGCTATAAGAATTGATCCTGGCTATAAGCATACTAGCCTGGAACATCTTTCTACCAAAAGAGTCAAGGGTTTTACATTCTCGCCCTGGAGGGGTAGAAGAATGCCTTTTAGGACTTTATTTTCTTCATGGCAGACTTCACCACAATAGAGTGGTGAGGCAGCTGAGTTTTTTGGAACCCAGGAGAAGGAGGGACCCGATACATGGTGTCCAACCTACGGGAATGGGGAGACAGTGTTAAAGGAGTCTCCCACAAATCCATCAAGTGTTCTTGAAGGATTTCATGGATAGGCAGAGTGACTGCCTCTTTAGGAGCTTTAGAGTATCCTAAAATATCCAATTTTTTTGATCTGGGTTCTTTTTCAGAAGATGTAGCAATAGAAAGTCCTTTAGCTACATCAACAATGAAATCCTGAAAGGATAAATCCTCTGGAGGAGACATCCTCCTCTTTGGAGAAGAGGGCTCCTCAGGAAGAGCAAGCTCAGCAGAGTCATCAGAGGAATTGAATTCATCAGAAGAATCTGAGTATTCTCTCTGTGCTTTCAATGCACGATACGCATACCGATCGGTATCGACATCGGGCGTATCGGGCATGGGATCGACATCGGGCGTATCGGGCATGGGATCGGTATCGGGCGAAAGCCTGAATCCGGCATGCTGAACCAATCGACGTTTGGAAGTCGATGGTCTCGGTTCCGGTGTGGATACCGGTACCGAGGGCGTCGCAGCCTTAATGAATGCCAGAACGGCCTGCTGCATGGTCTGGACAGTATTGCCCATAGACGCCACTGCTGCCTGGATGTCGGTACCGGTATGGGCCGGTATCCCAGAGCAGTCCAACAGGTGATCAGTCGAGGCCGTGCCATCGATGTCAACCTGTGACCCCATGGTTGCTTTGGAGGCCGGAGCCTCCCGCCGGGGTTTTTTGGCTTGGGCAGAATCCTCGAACTCAAGATTGAGAGCCTCTCGATCTTTAGAAAGAGATTTGCTTTTAGAGGATTTGCCCACAGAAGATTTGGTTACATGAGATCCATCCGGAGAGGAAGACCTGGATGACTGTGATGCTGGATTATCTGAAGCAAACAGCACATGGAATTTGTTGGCCCGGTTCTGCAACCCACGTTTAGACATCTGGGAGCAGGATGGGCAGTCCGGTATGGAGTGGTCAGGTCCCAAACATTTAAGACACCATTCATGGGTGTCTGTGACAGAAATGACAGCACTGCACTTGGTACACTTTTTAAAACCAGGGACTGGCTTCTCCATGAGGAGAATTTGTGTAGGCCTAAAGGCCTAACAAAAGTTACCAAGCTGTGATGAAGAAAATAAAAAAGTCTTTTTTTTTTTTTTTTTTTTTTTTTTTTTTTTTATAAAGAAAGAAAGTAAGAGACCGGCGGTACCGGTTTCGGTATGGGGAAGGCAGGTACGCGGTCTAAAGAAAAACAAAATTAACAATTTCTTCAGCGGTGACAGGAACACGACCTGCTGGCTCCGCGGAAAAAGAGAAACTGAGGAGAGCTGGTCAGGAAGGCGGGAAGGCAGCGCGCATGTGCAGTGGGAGGCCCCAAAAGCCTTTCATCTGAAAGGCTGGGGAGCTTTCCCGCGCAGGCTCCGTCGGTTCCGACGTACCCATATGTGAGGACTTATTCCTGCTTGTTCCTGGAGATAGGTAAGATCTGAAATGGGTCTCCAGTGGGCAAGAACAGAAGGATCTAGGGAAGGTTTTTTTTTTTGTTTTGTTTTTTTGTTGTTTTTTTTAAGTACGGGGCAGACAATAGCTTGTTTTCATGCTGTGGGGAAGGAGCCTGAGGAGAGGCTGGTGTTGATCAAACTGAGTGCAAAAGAGAGGAGGGCCAATGAAGGTTCTAAGAGCCAAGTGGAGGGGATAGGGTCTGGGGACAGGTCGTTTTGTGGGAATTATGGATAGCTGAGAGAAGTTCGGTTGCCGTGACTGAATAGATGGAACTCCAGGAGTGCATGAGGGAGGGGCACAGTGGGGAAGATGCCTCAGGAGGGTAAGCAGGAACAGAGAGAGGGGAAACTGGAGGACAAGGACGGAGAGGAGAGGAAGATAGAGGGGGACAGGCAGGGAAGGAAAGACATAGGGAGTGAATTTTCTCAGCAAAAAAGAGAGCCAGGCGGGTAGGGTCAGGTGAAGCTGTGGAGGGAGGCAGAGGACCAGCAGAGGAGTGAAGAGCTGAAAGGGGACAGTCAAGTAGAGATGGCGAGAAGAGTTTGTGGCCAAAGCGATGGAGGCTGAATAGTAGGTGAGCTTGGCAGAACGAAGTTGATTATGGTAATACCTCAAAGCATCCCTATAGGCTGAGAGAGTTTCAGGTGAGGGACGCTTTCGCCAGAGGCACTCTGCATGGCAGAGCTGCGATCTATGGAGATAAAGACCGGCATGATACCATGGATGGTGGGAAGGAGACTGAGAAAGCGGAACAGAGACAATAGGGGCCAAGAAGTACAGTGCAGAGGACAGCTTAGTGTGCCATGTTTCAGCCTGGAAGTCAACAGACATTGAAGAGAAGTCATGCAGAAAAAGAGATTTTGCAGAGGGAAACACTGAGATGGGTAGATGGTATCATGCATTGCACTAAACGGGAAGGGCAGCAAGCGGGAGTGTCCCAGACTGAGGTAGCAGGAGTGGTAGGAAAAGAAAAAGAGAAGGAAAGAAGGGAGTGATTCGTCCAGGGCAGGAGCGTGACGGTAACAGGAGAGGGTGCACACAAGAGGCTACCAAAAGTAAGAATCTGGTCCAGGAAATGCCCTGCAGCATGGGTGGGGCAGGTCACATGGTGCCTAAAAGCAGCATCATTGAGGAGCAACATCAGGAACTGGTCCCAGGGGCGAGAGGGAGTGTCAAGTAGCAGTTGAAGTCACCTAGGATTACTAACTGGGGGAAGGCTAGGGCTGCCTCAGAGAAAGCTAAAAGGAAGACATCCCATGGCTCAGGTCGTAGAGAAGGAGGGGTATACACCAGGAGGAAATGCACAGGTGGAGCAGTATTCAGACAGAGAAGGAGAGCTTCAGGGTAGGGAAGAGGAGTGTTAGTGGTTGCTAAGGGGATGGAAGAGCAGAACAGCACAGCCACAACACCCCAGACTTCCCAGAGCGGGGTGTATGGACTGCCGAGAAACCCGGGGGGGGGGGGGGGGGGGGCATTGGTGAAGAAGGGCCTCTTCCCCGTCCCGGAGCCGGGTCTCAGTTAAGAATAACAGATCTAAGGAGTATTTGGGCTACCAAGTCATGAACCAGTAGAGTTTTAGAGTTATGCTGGGCCATCTATGGGCAAAATGTATCAGTCTCCCCCCACCTGTGGCAGAATGGAGGCTGGAAGGGATTTTGGGGCCTTAGGCTTGCGCTGCTGCCTTTGGTTTTGGACCTTAGCCTGTTGCCCCTGGTTGGGGAAGCTGGTACGAGTAATACGGGGTGTAAGTACCATAGGCCTTTTCCTTTTTAGGGTAAAAGGGCTTTTTCCCTGAAGCCTTTTTCCTGAAAGGGTCAGCAGTCTTTCTTGAGAGCCTGTTCATTGTGAGTTGCTCCATTTCCAACTCGGTGGCCTTCTCCACCATGGATTTGCTGAAGAACTTCTCTCCCTGGCATGGGACATTGGCCAACTTGTCTTGAACCAATTGCTCCAAGTCCATGAAACTGTAGCCATGCCAGGCAGCAGGCACCAATGCCCACTGCGGCCACCCTAGCCACAGACTCGAACCTGTTGTAGGCCGCCCAGGTGATGTACTTGGAGCACTCCTTTGTTTGTTCCATCAGGCTCCAAAAGCACTCAAAGTGCTCCCCTGACAGGCCAGCCAAGAAACTGGCAAGATCCTCTGCAGGTCACGGAGGCACATGCCCATGTACAACTGCTATGCTTGGATCCGAGCCACCAGCATCAAGCCCTGGTAGCACTTCCTACCAAAGCCGTAGATGGTGCGGGCCTCCCTACCCGATGGCACGGAGAAGTGCATCTTGGAACTTTTAAGTCGGCACATGGCCTATTTCACTACCATGGAGTTGTGAGGGAGTTGTGCTTTTTCAGACCCAGGGCTCTTGTGCACCCGATACATGGAATCGAGGCATTGGCTGACTGTCAGCACCATGAGGGGTGTTTCCCACATCCTAAAGAGAAGCCGTTCCAGTATCGGGTGGATCGGAATTGTAATGGTCTCTTTAGGGGGAGTGGTATACTGGAGGATTTCCAACTCCTCCGCCCGAGGCTCCTCCTCTGCCTCAACAGTGAAGGGCAAAGCCTTCCCCAAGTCCCGCACCAACTCGAGGAATGAGAGGTCTCAGGAGGGGGAGGGACTTCCATTCATAAGGGGGCGAGAGATCAGAGGGGACATCATGGTGACAGTCGGTCTCCGAAGATTCCTCCTCAGTCTGCCAATCAGAGTTTGAGTGGAACTCCAAATATTGCCATGAGTGGTGACTGTGTCAGTGGTGCTTCAGCGGAGCTGAAGGAGTCCTTGTCTCCCATCTGTCCAAACCCGATGCACTTGGGGGGGACACCCGCTGCACTGAGAGGGACCATGAAGACAGCAGGTACCTCCAGGATGGGCTGCATCTCTGAAGATGAGGCATCCACCGTGGACGGGGTAGTCACTGGTGTTGAGGAACTCAGGGTCAATGGGTCCCTGGCAACCTGCTAGGCCATGAACGCAGCGAGGCTACACTCGAGGGCCTGCATCCTGTCTGCGAGGATTGAGGTCTCTTCTGCCACTGGAATCAGCGCTGCAGCTTTCAGTGCAGATGCTGGCTCCCTCGGCAGGGACTCTGACAATCACAGCCTCGGGAGTCCCACGCCAGCCCTCCGGGGCCCTCAGAAGGCAACTCTTCCTGCTGGGACAGCCTGGAGGGCCGCTCCTGGCTGTTGCCCTCAGTTGCATTGAGGGCTTCGATGCCGACGTACATGGGCCTTCGCCCTGGGCTCGGCATTGCCCTTCGATGCCAATGGGTTCGAAGCCAAAGCAGGGACCTTTGAGAGCATCAATGCAGAGGTTGATGTTGATGCCTTGGAACCAGACAGAGATTCCTGCTGCTGTTCACAGTTGCTAATCCCCTTGCACATCATCTGCAAGCAGACAGTGCAGTCTCGTGGTCTGGCCAGAGGCACTGAAGGTACCAGCTGTGGCAGTTTGTGATGGGTGCACTTCTTGAAGCCACTGGACGGTTTTGACATGGTAGGAAGACAACTTCCACCAAGTCAAAGGACTCCACCATCCTCACTGACCAGAGGAACATGAGAGGAAAATCCCACACCTGAACAGGAAAAGAAAGTTAAAACTCCCGAGAAAAATGTGGCACCGAGGCACCGCTGTTCCTGGAGATAACGGGAAGACGCAGAACATCACGCGATCCAAAAAAGTAGTGAAAAAGGGATCCACTAAATTCCGGGACACAGATGACGTCTGGAGGGCTCCATGGAAAAAAGACGACTGAGGTAAAGATAGCTCCTTCAGGTGGGAAGACTAGCACACATGCATGGAGCACCTTGCAAAAGCTACCTATGGAAGCTGGAAAGCTTTCCCGCTGGGCTCCGTCGGCGACATCACCCATATGTAAGGATAAACTTCCTGCTTGGTCCCGGAGAATTATTAGTACTCATTCCCAAGGAATCCAAGACAGGCAAACCATGCTGGACTCAGTGCTATTCCCCTGCTGCCAGGCCTTCAGGCACATACCTCCAAGGGCCTTCTTTTAATATTCAGGGGAGAGCTGGGGAGGAGGGGGGAGGGGCACATTGTATGAGGTTTTAAAGATCCTTTTCGGAACTCCTTTCCAAAATGTTTGGCTGCTCAACTCGCCCTTATCAAGATATGGACAAGAACTACTACTACTACATAATTGATACAGCACTACAAGGCATACACAATGCTATACAGCAGGGGTCTCAAACTCAAATTGCTTTGAGGGCCAAATGAGGACTTGTAAAGTAACCCGGGGGCCGCATAAGACGCGGGGCCTCATTTGCATAAGGGGCCTCATTTGCATAAATATTTGCATAATGTTACCATACACTAACTTTTAGTAAACATGCCTCTTTAATGAGTATGGATAAAGAAAGACTAAAAGATTTAGAAACAAGAAGACAATAATTAAACTGGGAACCCCAAAAGCCAAACTTGGAATGTACAACAACACTGTAGAAATAAAACTATAAATTAATTTCCTCTTGTACTAAACAAAGCGCAAACATTAATGATGCACATTTCTCAGAGCTGACATATTCCAGTTAATAAATTCAAAATAAAGAGATATTTTTCTACCTTTTGTGCATTTTTTTCAGTTGCAATTGTTCCAGCCACTTTCTTCTGGTTTCTTCATGTCTTCTGCTAACTCTCCATCGTCTGCTGTCCATTTGCCCTTTCTTCTCTCCTAGTTTTTTTTCCATTCTCTCTCTACATCTGCTTTAACATACTAATCTTTCTCCTTTTTCTCTTTCCTCATTCCTATTTCATCCACTCAAATTTTACCCCTCCATCCTCAATCCCCACTTACTCTCCCAATACCTGGCCAATTGTAGATTTGTCTTCTCTCCCAGACAAAATATTTTTCCCCTCTCCATTTCACTTTCCCAGCTCCATCCCATTCTAATCCTCCCCCAACATCAGCTCCCTTCTAGTTCCAGCCCCACCCAGCATCCGCTCCCTTCTAGTCCCCCCATTAGTCCATTTCCAGTCCTATCCTAGCCTCACCATCAGCCCATTTCCAATCCTAGCCCCCCATCAGCCCATTTCCAATCCTAGCTCCTCCCCTCACAGCCCATTTCCATTCCAAGCCCCCCTTCCCCATCAGCCATTTGCAGTTCAAGCCCCCCTTCCACTCAGCCCATTTCCAGTCCTAGCAACCCCCCCAGCCCATTACCAGTCCTAGACCCCCCATAGCCCATTACCAGTCCTAACCTCCCCATAGCGCACTTCCAGTTTTACCCCCCATCACCCCATTTTCAGTCTTACCCCCCCATAGCCCATTACCAGTCATAACCCCCCTGCCAATAGCCCACTTCCAGCCCTAACCCCCATTACCCCATTTCAGTCAGCCCTTCCATAGCTCATTACCAGTCCTAACTCCCCCCATCAGCCCACCTCCAGTCCTTCCTAACCCCCACCTGCCCATTTCCAGTCCTAGCCCCCACCATAGCCCATTACCAGTCATAACCCCCCTGCCAATAGCCCATCTCCAGTCATAACCCCCCCCCTGCCAATAGCCCATCTCCAGTCATAACCCCCCCCTGCCAATAGCCCATTTCCAGTCATACCCCCCCCTGCCAATAGCCCATTTCCAGTCATACCCCCCCTGCCAATAGCCCATTTCCAGTCCTACACCCCCCCCTGCCAATAGCCCATTTCCCGTCATACCCCCCCCCTGCCAATAGCCCATTTCCAGTCCTACACCCCCCCCAGGTAAATTAAAAAAAAAACTGACTTCTGCTGCTCAAGCAGCAAAATCAGCTGTCCTGCGGCCCTTTCCCCTGTGCCGGAGATCCGAGTCTGCTCTATCAGCGGCGTGCTTTTCAAGCCGCGAGGAGAGTATTCCCCACTCGCGCGGCTTGAAACCGCGCGAGAGAGGGGAATACTCTCTTCGCGGCTTGAAAAGCACGCCGCTGATAGAGCAGACTCGGATCTCCGGCACAGGGGAAAGGGCCGCAGGACAGCTGATTTTGCTGCTTGAGCAGCAGAAGTCTGTTTTTTTTTTAAATTTGACAATTGATTCTGCCGCTGCCACGGCGGCAACGGCAGAAGCCAGGGTTTTGGGGTTTTTTTGTTTTCCTCCGTCGCGGGCCGCACAAAGTTGCCGCGTGTTTGAGACCCCTGCTATACAGAGACATGTAAGATGGTCTCTGCTCATAAGAGCTTAAACTGTAGTCAGGACAGACAACACAACTGGAGACTAGAATATATCTAGGGGAATGGTAAGGAAATAAATAGCAGCTTGGAGACTGAGGAACCTCCTTCTTTTCATGATGTCACCAGTATAACCTCCCGGGCGGCGCCTCCACTTCCCAGTTCCCTATTGACAAAGCAGACTCACCAGAGAAGCAAGTAAGTATTAAGGAACATTCAACTGATCTCTCTTCCGCTAACTTAACTAGAATCTTAAGAGAACGGAAAGCAAAAGTACTCTCCGTTACTAACATCTGAAAATTTGAAAATGGCAACATAAAAACCTTTAACATGCGAAGCATCGCCCCCCCCCCCCCCCACGCCATTCTTCTCGGCGGGAAAAATCCCAGGTAACTCCCCTCCAAACAACAAGACCCTTTTAAGAAAATCTCTTACCTGTGACCACTGGAATCCTCTGCAGACCATCGCTCTAGGAAAATCACAGCACTGGGAAGGGATACGGGACTAGACTGTATCTACTCCAGGAACAACAATTAGCAGGTAAGTCTAATTTCACCTTCCTGATCGTATCTCCAGTCTATTCCCGGACCTCTGGGTATGTGTACCAGAGCAGTATTCAACGGGAGGGACCCTGCTTAGCCCCCTGAAGAACAGCCGCTCCAAAACACACGTCCTGCTGCGCCTGCACATCTATACGATAATGCTTAACAAAGGAATTCAACGATGACCAAGTCGCCACCTTACAAATTTCCAATGGCGGTACTAAACGCAATTCTGCCCAAGACGCTGCTTGCGCTCTAGTAGAATGCGCCCTCAGCCCCTCAGGCACCGTCCTGCCCTTTAGTACGTATGCCGAAGCAATCGCCTCCTTAATCCACCTGGCGATGGAAGCCTTGGAGGCCGCTTCGCCTTTTTGCGGCCCCCCGAAGAGCACAAAAAGTCTCTCTTATCTGCAGAAAGCCTCTGTACGGCGCAGATACTTTTCAACACTCTCTTGACATCCAAGAGTCTCTGATTCTTCGATCCTGGGTTCCCCTCGCTCCCAGTAAATACTGGCAAGGAGATCACCTGATTCAAATGAAAGGACGACACCACATTTATTTATTATTTTATTTAACAGACACTTATATATCGCACTTTCCCATGGATCAGGTGTGGTTTACAAAGAACAATGGAATGAACCGGCGAAATAGTAATAAGTGCCTGTTCATCTTACATATAACATCTGTGAAAATTATACAAAGAACATAAGTTTTAATACAAAGAACTAGAACTTGTTACCAATGATCTAGCAGCTATGTGCATAACAACCTTTGCACAGTGCTTAGCAACTATGTACAGTACAACTGTTACATTGTAATTAAACTATATACCTTGGGTAAAAACGCTGGCACTGGCTTTAACACTACCTTAGACTCGAAGAACGACAGATACGGCTCCTTACAAGATAAAGCTTGTAACTCGGAGACTCTTCTCGCCGAACAGATTGCCACTAAAAACACTACCTTCAAGGTCAAATCCTTAACCGATGCTCGACTCAAGGGCTCAAAAGGCTCCCGTTCCAATGCCTCCAATACCAACGGAAGACTCCACTTTGACACCATCCGCCTCTCCGGAGGCCGTAACAGTGATACCGCTCGAAGGAACCGCTTCATATCTCCGTGCCCCCCCAAGCGGCCGTTCACCTATTCTGCCTCTGTAGCAGGCCAGCGCTGTGACCTGCACATTTAGTGAAGCAGCTGCCAACCCCTTGTCAAAGCCATCCTGCAGGAATTGCAAAATCTGTGGCACCGTCGCCCTTAACGCCTCGCAAGCTCTGACGGCACACCAAGCTTCAAAAACTCTCCAGACACGCACATACGCCAACGACGTAGATCTCTTCCTGGTCTTTAGCAAAGTGGAGATAACTGCTGCCGAATAACCTCTTGCCTTTAACCGCGCCCTCTCAATAGCCAAGCCATAAGCAAGAACCGATCCAGATGAGGCATGAGCAGCGGACCCTGCGATAACAGATCCGCGCGCCTCGGGAAACGCCAAGGCTTCTCTATCAAGAGTCTCACCATGTCGGCGTACCAGGGCCGGCGCAGCCAATCCGGGGCTATCAGGATTACGTGACCCTTGTACCTCTCTACGCGCTGTATAACTATGCCGATTAAGGCCCACGGAGGAAAGACATACAGCAGCTGATCCTCTGGCCACCTTTGAATGAGAGCATCCAGCCCCTCTGACATTCTCTCCTTTCTTCTGCTGTAAAATCGGCTGACCTTCGCCGACTGGAACGTTGCCATGAGGTCCATTACCGGCAAGCCCCAGCGACGCTGTAGGCTCCCGAACACCTCCGGATGCAGAACCCATTCCCCTGGATCCACCTTCACTCGGCTTAGGAAGTCCGCCTGCACATTGTCTACTCCTGCCACATGCGCCGCTGAGAGAGCCAGCAGATTTTTTTCGGCCCAGGTGCAAGATGTTCGGCCTCTGCTTCCAGCGCCACACTGCTGGTACCTCCTTGACGATTTACATATGCCACCGCCGTTGCGTTGTCCAAGAACACTCGGACCGCCGACCCCGCCAGGCAACTCTGGAAGCTCTGCAGGGCAAGCGACACCACTCGCAATTCCAGCCTGTTGATCGACCAGGTCCTCTCCTCAGAGTTCCATTGCCCCTGAGAGAATCTGCCTTGGACCTGCACCCCCCAGCCCACCAGACTGGCATCCGTCGTCACCGCTACCCATTCTGGCACTTCCAGTGGTCTCCCTCTTTCCAGCAACCCCGGAATCAACCACCAACGGAGTGCCACACACGTCTCCGCTGGGCAAGGCAGTCTCCTTGCCAGCGAATCCTGTTGATGCGACCATCGTCTGAGCAGAGCCCTCTGCAAAGGTCTCATGTGTGCTCTCGCCCAAGGTACCACCTCTATTGTGGCCGCCATCGTGCCCAACAGCTGCAGGTACTTCCAGGCCGTGGGCGCCCGGCTGACCAAAAAACGTCGTACCAGCTGCGCAATCCCTGGGCCCATAGCCGAGGGAGAAACACGTGACCTGTCTCTGTGTTGAAGCGAGCCCTCAGATACTCCAGATTCTGAGAAGGAATCAGATGGCTCTTCCCCAGGTTCACCACCCATCCTAGGCTCTCTAGGAAAGCCACCACTCTGGCAGTGACTTGCTCACTCTTGATCCTCGACTTTGCTCGAATTATCCAATCGTCTAAGTACGGATGTACCATGATCCCTTCCTTTCTCAAAGCTGCCACGACGACCACCATAATTTTGGTGAACGTGCGGGGAGCCGTTGCCAGGCCAAACGGCAATGCTTGGAACTGAAACTGGCAGAAGGGAACTGCAAAGCGCAAATAACGTTGATGCTCCGGGCGAATGGGAATGTGGAAGTACGCCTCTGAAAGGTCCAGGAACTCGCCCTTCCACACCGCCACTATTACTGAACGTAGCGTTTCCATATGAAAGTGCGACATGCGGAGACAGCGATTCACTCCCTTGAGATCCAGAATTGTCCGAAAGCCGCCGTCCTTTTTTGGAACCACGAAATAAATGGAGTATCGTCCGGACCCGAGTTGGTCTCGAGGCACCAGGACAATCGCCCCTAGGTTGAGGAGCCTCCGTACCGTCTCCCTTATCGCCTTGCGCTTGGCTCAGCGAATTGCCGGGGGGACCGCACGAAGGAGTCCCGCACCGGGGTTCGAAACTCCAAGGCGTACCCCTCTCGAATAATCTCCAACACCTACTGGTCTGACGTGACTCGGACCCAGGCAGCGTAAAACTCCTGCAGCCGACCTCCGACGGCTACTAGGGGCGCCTGGGCCCCCCTGGCATAATTGTGACTTTCTGTGGAGGAGTGGCCTAGTGGTTGGGGCAAGGTACTTCAGGCCGGAAGGTCAGGGGTTCAAATCCCACTAGAGGACAGCAACCTTGGGCCGGAAGGACTGGGGTTTCTAGTCCCATAAGTGCTCCTTGTGGTCTTGGGCAAGCCACTTAACCCTCCATAGCCCATGTTCCCTGTAAAATAGTTATCTCCAAGTTATAATGCCCTGTTCAATGTAATTTCAGTTTGTTCAATGTAAATCGCACTGACGCAGAATAGCGCGGTATATAAGAGAATGTAAATAAATATTGGAGGAGGAAGAGGAGGGAGAGGCTCCAAATCCTCTACCTGCTCCCCGAAAGCCTCGGAAGCCCTGGGTTCTGTTGGGAAACCTACATCTCTGGGCAGTATTAAACCTCTGAAACCAAAATCTATGGAAATCCCTCAAAGGACTTTTGCCTCCCGGGGCCCCCCTACCTTGCTTAGGCTTGTCCTCTGGTAATCTACCGCCCTTAGATTCGCCTAGGTCCTTAACTAACTTCTCTAGCTCCTCGCCAAAAAAAAGCCTGCCCTTAAAAGGCAACCTCCCTAACCTTGTCTTGGACGCATTATCCGCCGCCCAGTTACGAAGCCACAGATAGCGCCTTGCCGCTACCGCCGATGCCATGCTCTTTGACAATCCTCTCATCAGGTCATACTGCGTATCCGCCAGGTAGGCTGCCCCTGACTCCAACCTGGAGGCCTCCCTGGCTAAGTCGCAATCCTGATCTCCTTGGACCCGCTGCGACCACCTCAAACAGGCCCTGGCCACCCACGCTCCACAGATGGCCGCCTGAAGTGCTAGGGCATTCACATCAAATATCTGCTGCAGCAGAGCATCCAACTTTTTATCCTGAGTGTCCTTGAGGGCTGCCCCGCCCTCCACCGGGATCGTGGTCGTCTTCATAACCACCGACACAGCTGCATCCACCCTAGGCGGCTTAAAGACCTCCTTATCCTGCTCCACTAATGGGTAGACATGCCTCATTACTCTGGCCCCCTTCAGCGGCGCCTCTGGGACATTCCACTCCTCTTGGATCATCTCCTGAAAAACTCTGTGCACCGGGAATGCTCTCTGAGTTTTCTTAAATACCTGCAATAACGGGTCCTCCAGGGTCTCCTCCTCCGTAACCCCCAGGACCGGCATGTTCAACGCCCCTAGCGTTTCCATGATCAGCGCTGGGAGCTCATCCCTGCGGAACACTCGCACTACTTTCGCTTGGTCCTCTTTTTCTGTGAGCTCCCCTTCTTCCAATTCCTCCTCCAAATCCACACTCTGGCATTTCTCATCAGAGATGCGCCCCTCAGAGATAATAGATTGATCTCTAAGGTCATCATCCAGGCGCAGTCTCTTCTCTGAACCCTCCTCCGCACTTCTGCTGGACGAGAGCCTCTTCACCCCTTTCCTTTCCAGATTACTCTTTCCTTGCCCTTGTGGCACTCCTCCCACTGCCTGCTGTAGAAACGCCACAAAGTCCTCTGAAAAAATTGATGACAGTCCTTTGGGCCACGCTACCGGGGCGGAAGGCAAGTCCGGGGTCGAAGACGGCCCAGCCACCGGCTCCTCCAGGGACACAAACGGTGTCTGAGGACTGGAAATCTCATTCCCTGCTTCCAGAGTGCCTTCCTTGTCCTCCGGCACCTGCTCCATCAAAGCGGCCTCTTTTGTGCAGCTCTTGAAGACCCCACAGTCAGCCACTGATCCCCTTCTAGCCCCACATACAAAACACTGGGGTCTAGAAGGCATCATGTGTTGCGGAGGCTCCAGAAGGTATCCCTACGGTCTGTCACCCCGGAACCCGCTCTTGAGAACCTCCACTGCCTTACACCTCAAATTCCTTGACTCTCTCTACTCCTCCGTTTCTACCGTTCTTCTTTTTTTTTTTTTTTTTTTTAAACACCAAGACCTGTCTACACACTCCTCCAATCCCTAACTACAACACACTGTGAGTAATCGCATTGAAACATGCCAAATCGCATCAAGGCAACAAGGAATAGTCCCCCCGGCACGGTGCACCGTGGCCTCTGCCACACGGCCGGGCCCATCTCCGTTTTCGCGCCCAAACGCGCTGACGGCTGGGCTGTGCAGGCCGGGCCTACTTACAGTTGTCGGTCTGTCAGACGAAGGAACTTCACTCCCCTATGCTGTGGACGAGGTTCCGCTGAGTCAGGCTTACCATCAGGCCGCTCCCGGTATTAAATTTAACTCTGCTTTCTGCAGGCTCGCACGCTGCTGCCACAGCCCGAATGCGCTGACAGGCAGTGCCTCTGTAAAGCGCATTCTTTAAATAGCTTAGGTCTCCGGTCTGAAGATGTGCTAACCAGCAGTACTGGATCCTCACCTGTCTCTCCTAACAGGCCGCCCCTTTACCCACTCCCGAACTTGCAGTCAAGCCCAAACAGGGGGGGGGGGGGGTACTCTTGCGCAATTTAAAGGCACAGATGCCAAAGAAGCACATCCCAACTGGTGTACCTTTTTCTTTCTTTCTTTTTTTTTTTTTTTTTTAACTCTACCTAACCAACACTATACTTAATTGTTCCTCCAGGTAGCCCAGACCCCCGGGCTCACCACCCTTTCAGCTGCTTGGAGACTGAGGCAACTGGGAAGTGGAGGCGGCTCCCGGGAGGTTATACTGGTGACATCATGAAAAGAAGGAGGTTCCTCGGTCTCCAAGCTGCTGATTAAGGTGGACAACCCAGAGGTCCGGGACTAGACTGGAGATACGATCAGGAACATGGCCTATTTAGTCTGCCCTTCCACATCAACCACTACAACATATGCATGATACAGATCCAGCAAATACAAGAAATTCCCCAGATGTCTTCACTAACATTGGAGACCCCATTAAAAATCTGCTATCTACTCTTCTTCCTTGATATTAAGAAAAATGGTTTAATGACTAATATTTTGGCAATATGAAATAGTTCAATTGGACTGCAAGGCTTCTACCGTCCAGAATAATCATAATACTTATAAGGTCTCCCTTTCAATTATAGGCTGGGGCTTCTGTGTGAAGGAGTCTTGGTTTTGTAAGGATCCAGATATCCAACTTACCTTTTCCTAAATGTGGCTGGGGTTGAGGTAACTACTCACCCAGATGATTATTCTCCTGCTGAGACTTACATTAGAAATGCCCTTTTTACTAGAGGTTATTTTAGAAGCCTTATTCATAATTTCCATGTGGAAAATATAGCTTTTACAAGTGGAAATTCATAATAGGTAGAAATTACAAGGGGGTCAGGAACTTAATTAGGGTGTGGCTGGAAAAAGTCAACTTCTACATACGTATTTCCCATTTCATATAAGGAATGCAAGTGTATGATTTAAATGGTCCACATTGAGATATACAGCTGCACCCTGAAGACCCTAGAGGAGAGGAGGGACAGGGGAGATATGATACAGACATTTAAATACTTAAAGGCTGTTAATGAACAAACAACCCTTTTTCAAAGGCAGGTAAGCTGTAGAGCTAGAGGGACATAAAAGCAAGTTGCAAGGAGGTAAACTTAAAAGCAACATCAGGTAATACTTTTTCACGGAAAGGGTAGTGGTTGCCTGGAATGCCCTCCTGAAGGAGATGGAAGGAGCAAAAACAGTGATGGAATTCAAAAAGGCATGGGACAGACACAGAGGATCACTATATAGCAAAAGGATGGAATCAAAGCAAACATATAGAAGGTAACCTGCTTGAAGCAGCAGATACAACCATAAGCAAAGGTATGGAGGGGGAGTAACCTGCACTGAACGGCAGGTACAACTCTACAATTCTAGCCACTTTACTGGGCAGACTAGATGTACCATGCTGGTCTTGTCTACAATCATTTACTGTTACTATGTACAGCTATTTAAAAGTGTCTTTTTCAGCCAGCCCTTTACAGGAGGGATTAAGAGGGTTATCCTCAATCACCTATTTTCTCCACCAAATGGAAACAAATTAAAAATAGTAGCCTCGGTAGTTTATTGGCAGGCTTTATATGTGTAGGTTTGCAAAAGACTAACTTACCCATAAAACGTGCAGGTACTTACACATGTAAGCTTCAAGTTGCCTCCATTGATTTTTCCCTTGTATAGATTTGTAAAATGCCTCCTCTGACTCTGTGTCAACAAATACACATGCACTCCTGTAGGCCCTTGTACATGTTTTAGAAAAGGCTTCATTTTTGGCAGAGCATTTTCTAAAATACCACTGCAACTGTAAGTCCTGGCTTTGACATCTCAATTCCAATAGCCATGTACTATCTAAAATTTGCCTTTTAACAATCTAGTAATTCTGCTTAAAATCTCAAATTAATTCACCCCACCCTTTTTCCCTTCAGTCAAGAAAGCTATTTAAACTGGCCCTTTCCTGCACCCGATTGCCTCTCCCCTTTCCCTGATCTTGGGAAGAAAATGTGACACAAGCCACAGATGCAACTGACAGATCTGTTTGCAGCCTGCTACCTGGGCTTTGAACTATCTTCAGCTCCCGGGGGAGTCTATGGCATGAAGTTGATCTCAAGGGCCAGGATGCACATGCATCCACTTCAGAAGTATCTAATGTCTCTCTGGTCTCCAGACTCTTAGCTCTGAACGGACCCGTCCCCTTCCTTGGTATGATGGTGGGATTCCTGCTATGTGATGTGTGCCATGCCCCTAGAAACCTCAGGTTAGGTGTTTCTGACCACCAATGGCAGCCTAAAAGACTGGAGAGGCTCACTGTCTGGGCCAAATGATGCAAGGGGTTTCGTTGTCTCCTGGCCAATCAAGCAGCCAGAGGAATCCGCCTAGCTTTAGAGAAGTTTCAGTTTGTGCTGATGGGCAATGCAGTTTGTGTCTTCTCAGACAATGCAACGGTGGTGGCATGTGTAAATAAACAAGGAGGAACCTGGAACTCCAGGGTGGTACTAGAGATGGCTGCTCTGTGCAGCTGGGTGGAAGAACACTTAAGTGACTCTGTAGGCATATCACATAGCAGGTGTCGACAATGTGCAGGCCAATTTTCAGAGTCTGAGCTTGGTGGATCTTGGGGAGTGAGAACTGAACCCCCACAAATTCAATTTCATGAAGCAAAATTGGTATATCCGGGTGTTTAATCTGATGGCCACATGGGACAATGCCAAGGTAAGCAATTTCTTCAGTCACCACAGAGACCCGCAAATGGTGGGCTTGGATGCCCTGCTACAAGTGTAGTCCCAGAAGGGAGTGCTCTATGTGTATACCCCCATCAGAGACCCTGATAAGCCATCTCCTCCAAAGGGTTCAAAGCTCATCCAGGCCTAGTGATTCTGGTCGCTCTGGACTGGCCTCGCAGGCCAGCTCTTCTCCCTTCTTGTGTATGGCTTGGTCCTTGAGAGGCAGAAGCTAGCTAAACATGGTTACTGGAGTACAGTGGTGAATACCTGCTTAGGGCCATAGGGTTTCAACCTCCTTAGCCTATGTGAAGGTGTGGAGGTCTTCTCAAGCCCTCTCCGCTGGGAAGGCAGACATCAGGACCATGCTATTTTTAAAAACCAGGCTCTCACCAGGGCTTGGCCCTGAACTCACTTAGGTTCACGTTGTGGCACTGGCATGCTACCGAGAACACATTCAGAGTTTATCCTTGTCAGCTCACCCTGAGGTTATTTGCTTCATCAGACGAGTTCAACAGATTTGCCCTACTGTGCGTCTGAATGTCCCTCAGTGGAATCTATCTTTAGTGTTGAAAATGCTGAAAGGTTGACTCTGGTTGATCCCATTCTTCCTGGATCATCTGACGCACGACCCTGTGGACAGGGAAAACCTTCTGGGATCTCCTAATGGCCTGGATTAAGGGATCCTCCAACGCCTCTTCCTGTACTGGCGTGTCTGAGGCCACATTGAGAACTTTCAGGGACTCATTAATCAATGCCGGGAGCTCCTCTTGACGAAAAACTAACTATCCGGGATTGATCTTCTTCCGGGATTTCCCCTTCTTCAAGCTCCTCCTCTTCCTCGTCCAAGTCCTTATCAGAGCTATCCTCCTCCGGGGTACCCTGAGAGAGGGATGCTAGGGGCTCCTCACAACCAAGACGGGGATGCTTAGGAGGAATACCGGATTCCGGATTGCTTGCTCTCATGGATCTAGCTGACTTGTCGTCCGCTGACGGACCAGCCTCTTCTGTCCCTAAGCCCTGCTTACGCAGGCAGTAGGCCTTGTGAAGTAAGAGGATGAAGTCAGGGGAGAAAAATTCTCCGGCCCCCCCTGCACCAGTGGGGGGGGGGGGCGAAAGGGGCAGCGGAGGAGTGGGCAGATCCGAGGGTGCAGAGAGAGGGAACTGGGACCCCTCTTCCCCTTCTAGAGGGTCTCCTGACCCCTGAGAAGGCTGTGTCATGGCCAAGTTAATTTCCTGCTCCACTGAGGCAGCCACTGCGGCATAGCTCCTGCAGATTCCTGCCTCTGCGGAGGTGCCCCTGCGTGTTCCACAGGAAGGGCAGTGAGGCTTGGTCGCCATGACTTAGTGCTGGGGACTTCCCACTAAGAGCACTCAAAAAACCAATATTTCTCCCGGGGAGGAACACTAAGAGCCCTTAGTTTGGTAGTTAAAGGAAATTTAAATCAGTTCGAAATTCAATGAATTAAATGAAGTAAATGCACTAAAAGAATAGAATTAACCTTTCAATAAACCTGAAAATAAAATTGAAATTAAATTAAAAGTAACTAGCTTAAACTCCTTTTCCTCTAACAGAGGTACTTGCGGTTTTAAAGGCTGTCTGTATGTGGATCCTGGGCCCGACTCAGCGAACACCGCCCGTTGGCTCTACACTTGGTAGGCCTCAACACGTGGAGCCTGAACGGGGGACCGCGAGCCTATTCGTGGCGCCGTCCTGCACTCCGGAGCTGAAGCCTGCTGATTTCTTTGTGCAATCGCCGATTAATCGCTGTTTAATCGCACCCCGCAGGAACCGGGAACAGCGTGCCTCGCCTCCACGTCCTTCCGATTCGGGACGGGTCCGGCGGTCAACGCTGACTAGCGGCGCAGCCTCCAGCGCTCAGCCACCAGAAGGGCTTCGGCGCGAGGCAAGTCAGTGCTGTGGAGAATCCGAAGGAGAGGTGCAGGAGCTGGAGACACGGCAGCCGGGCAGAACAGAAAACCTCCACGAAGCTGCAGGCAGAGAATCACCTCCGAGGCCCGTCCCAGGGAAGAAGGGAGGGGGGAGGGAGGATGGAGAGAGCAGGCAGTACTTAAAGGAGCAGAGCCCCAGAAAAAAACCAACAAAGGAAAATAAGGTAAAATAAAGAAATAAAGCCAAATTAAAACCAAATTAAAGCCAAATTAAATGGAATAGATAAAGGTAGGACTCCAGTAAGCCCCAGGCTTACGGAACCCTCCAGCTGCTTGGAGGCTGAGAATACTGGGGTTGGTGGGTGGTCCCAGTGGTATTTATACCGCTCCATCCCCAAAAAGGTTGGGCTCAGCCTCCAAGCTGCTGGAAGGGTTGCGTAACCCAGAAGTAAAGGGACTGGACTGGAGTGACGATAAGGAAACATGGTTACTGGAGTAGTGGTGAATACCTGCTTAGGGCCATAGGGTTTCAACCTCCTTAGCCTATGTGAAGGTGTGGAGGTCTTCTCAAGCCCTCTCCGCTGGGAAGGCAGACATCAGGACCATGCTATTTTTAAAAACCAGGCTCTCACCAGGGCTTGGCCCTGAACTCACTTAGGTTCACGTTGTGGCACTGGCATGCTACAGAGAACACATTCAGAATTTATCCTTGTCAGCTCACCCTGAGGTTATTTGCTTCATCAAACGAGTTCAACAGATTTGCCCTACTGTGCGTCTGAATGTCCCTCAGTGGAATCTATCTTTAGTGTTGAAAATGCTGAAAGGTTCCCCTTTCAAGCCATCCTAAAGCCCAGATAGGTTTCTGAGCTCCAAGCCTTTCCTGTCACAAGCTCTTTTTTACTACTTAGATCAACTTGAAAACAGTACCATCCTTCCTTTCGAAGGCGATTTCCTCTTTTCACCTTAATCAGGAAACAGTTCTGCCCTTCTTTTTGGAGGATGACCTTCGGTCAGATCCCCCTCTGCTCTTCCTCGATGTGAAGAGGGTGTTGATCAGATACCTGAAAAAGACCAACTCTTTCTGGCAATCTTCTTGTTCTTTTCAGTGGTCCAAGGAAAAGACAGGCAGTGGACTCCACTGAATCAAAGAGGCCATTGGTTTAGCATAACTTCTGATCAGAAAGCGGGTTCTGGAGGGAGTCAAAGCTCTCTTGACGAGGATGCAGGCCTCCTCCTGGGCTGAATCTGCCTTGGTGTTTCCAGAAGACAACTGTAAGGCAGCTATTTGGTCCTCTGAGTACCTTCATGAAGTACTACAGGTTTGCATGTAGGAGCAAATGCTGGTGGTGCCTTTGGCAAGGCTGTTCTGGCCAGAGGGCCATCTTCCTCCTACCCTGTGTCCTGACAGTTTGGGTACATCTCACTCATTTGGGCTAGGTCTAACAAGATAAGAAAGGAGACATTTTAATCATGATAATTGTCTTTTCTTGAATCCTGCTAAACCAGTCTAGGATCGACCCTGGAAGGCTTTTCTGCGAGTTGGGGAGTCCTACTGCCTTTGCATTCTTGTCTGTTACAGAACCCGACTGACTTTACATTAAGGCAGTCAAATGCTAGTTACAATTGTTCTAAGTTGCTTGTTATTTTTTGCTAATTTTTCTTGAGTTTCTCTCTAAGTTTTTCAGTTTTGCTTATTGCTTGAGAGAAGCCAGTAAGACACTTCCCAGTGGTGCACCTGTGGTTATACCTCCTGATAAAATCACTGAAAAAAGCTCACGTCTGCTTCCACCCAATGACAAGGGAGTGTAGCCCACTCATCTGGACTGGTCTAGTAGGATTCAAGGAAAGGAAATTGCCAGGTATGATTAAATATATATATTTTAAATCTCTCTCAAAAGATCTATTTTGGAAAAAAACTCCAATTCCATTTTTTCTTGAACTAATAAATCAGATTTTTCACAATCTATGATCTAAACACGATTGAAAGAAATGAAACTGTTCACTATACTAGAACTCTGCAAATAGAAAAATGGGTGCTTTTCATCAGGATGTGGCTTTTTAAATATACACATTAACAATTCTATCTATACAAAATTTATTAAGCATGAAAGTTCCAAAAACAGAGGTTTTCTTATTCTTTCCTCAGGACACACTAAGTCACAAATATTAATTAGCTAAGCAGTTTTTAGCACAGAACCAGCAATTAATGCATCCCATTGTACACATTTCTCCGTATTCACAAATAATAGATTTCTTTAATCCCAATGCTTATAGGTTCCTTAGGGTGAATAAGTCAAATTTTCTTTATTTGCAAGTATCCTCTATAGTCTTACTGGCAGTTCACAAATTGCCTGTTGGCGATTTCTTACTGCTCCTTAATAGAGGTTTCCAGAAGACCTGTGTGAAGTGCTGATGCATTTGCAGTTCTATGCCTGTCCTCAAACCCATAAATACATTAGCCTGTCCACTTTTACAGTCCACATACCACAATACGTCTCCTCCTAAATGAATATTTAAACGATTTATGTGTGGGATCTGTTTACACTGTCAGTCACCCTTCAAAAGATAACCCTTACCAAATGAACCCTAGAATAAACTCCATAAACTACTGCTTCAGATAGAGATCTCTCCTACTCAAATTCCATATGCTGAAGGCTTAGCTGATATGTTCAAGATTACTAAGGCAATTTTCAGAAGCCATAAACCCAAACAAACTGGCTGCCTGATAATTGCCCAGCCTTTAACAAACTAAAACTACCTGTAAGGATTAAAAATGCACATACTTTTATAGCTAGGTAAAGAGCAGTCAGTGCAGGAATATGTTTAAGTTTGGAAAGGGAAAATAACATCCATAGATTAATTGAGCAAATAAAAAAAACTGGAGATGCTAATAGCATAACAGCTTCACTCACTATTAGACAGGGCAATTTCCAAGCCCATTTTACAATCATTTCCCCCCTCCCTGACTACCCCTCCCCACTTTCATCCTCCCATCTCTCTGGCGTCTCCATCTACTACTCCACCTCTAAAAAAAGGTATTAATTTATTCTGCACATACAATGCGTACCCTTCTCACAGTTCTTCAAATTTCTGGCTCCTCTCATTGTGCAATGCTGTCAGTCTTTCCATCAAATAAATATTGTTCATTCTCCCTAGCCAAGTCCCCAGTTTCGGGGTTTGCATTGCCTTCCAATTAAGAGCAATTTCACACTGCACCCCTATCACACACAACCTGATAAACAATTTTTCTCCTTCCACCTCTATCCTCTCCATTACAAAAGCCCTCCCTTAGGGTCTAACAGTACCATCTCTTGCAATGGGCTTTCCCCACCATTTGCCAAAAATCCCAACTCTTTGGACACAACCACCACATGTGGTAAAAGCTCCCGTTAGCCACATCCTCTTCAACACAATCTAGACACATTAGGGGAAAATCTTGTGCAATCTCACAAGAATGAGATACCATATATACATTTTATATCTATTCTCGGCAATTAAGCTAGACACTAAGACGCTATTAATATTTTTATAAATCCTTTTTCTACTGTTTTGTTTACAGCTCAACTCCTGAATCCTTTTCCCATTCTACCTGGAACTTAAATTTCCAATCTGACCCGGTAACTTATCAATTTTGGATATTATCCTCTTTCTCATGCCCATGAAACAAGTGGAATCTGTGTGTGTTATTTTCAAGACAAAAAATGCATGTAGAAAAAGCAGATGGAAATTCACAGGGGAACGTTTTCCTGGGCACTTTTCAAAGAGACAGTACATGTGTACTTCCCCTTTGAGAAATGGTAGAAAGCCTATAGATGACCTACCACAAAATCACAACCATGAATGACTTGAAACTGAACCTTTCCCCCACTCTTCTCCTCTATATACTAAGCCTGTGGACAAATGGCTAACACCATAAAATGTTGATGAAACACTTAGCTCATTGGCCCTTATTCAGTGGTCCTTACTGGTGGATTTCAGAACATCCACAATAAATATGCAGTAATAGTACCCTTTTTAGTTTAAAGCATCTCTTAAGAGTTTTCACGGTCTTCAAAGCTGCCAACACTGCCACTTACATAGTAATTTTTATGAACCTTTATAACCCAGATACCAAACTGTGCATCTGAGAGGCTACAACCCCTACATCAGTAATTTTCCTTCAGTAATCTGGCCAATTTAGTGAGACGCCTATCTAAATAAGGCAGCATTCTTCACTATAAAGCCTCAGAACCAGTGGCAGCTGCAGTACACCTCTAGTGCACCCCTATTATCCTTTTACGTTTTTTTTCTGCCATACTTAATTCTCATTGCCTGTAGAACTAAGACGGCTTCTACAGAGGCCAAGAACACAAGGCAGGAAGATGTGTCAAGCATGTAGCTGGCAGCTAGGCATGCATGGACATCTGCTGCATGAACTCACTAAATACTATCAGTTAAGCTGCAGAGTATCCCTGGGAAAATTAACGAGTGTTACTCTGCGCAGTCTGAGGCCCTGGCCAGCACTGAAAATAAAAAGAAGCATGCAATAAGAGGAGCTCCCTTTTTTGAAGCAATGCAAGTGGGTATGTATTTATAGGTATACACAAAACAAAACAGATGTGCATGCGTGGTAGTAGATTGCCTCGGGAGTAGCACTCCAAGCCCTAAAACATGGTGTTTTTAGGTCTCCTCAATTCTCCAGCTGTCTCTAGCACTGACAAAGAAACGGGTCTTTGGGAATTGAGAGGAGGCGGAGATTGCCATTGTCACATGCTGGTCAGCAGCACTTAAAAATAAATGAAGCCCACTATATTAGAGTGAGCAGATTGTTTTTTACTCATATCCTTCACAGTAAGATGAACATTGAAACTTGTTTCCTGATGAACTACCCAAAATAAATTTTACTGGATTATCCTTCTCCAGTCTATAGATTTGAAATTGAACCACAAGCCTACTCAAAAAGCAACTTGTAGACTCCAAACAGCCAAAATTTCCTGGAATCTTCATTGAAAAATAAAATAAATAACCTGATTATGCTGGGACCAAATAGCAAAAGGAAGTAATTAGGAAAGAGGAGATGGCACTGTCATCCATACTGCTGTAGTCTACAGACCTCAGACTCAAATTGAAGAGATAGATAACAAATTGATTATAGATATTGCCAAGATAGCCACAAAGGGGGAAGCGATCATTTTGGGTGACTTTAATCTACCTGATGTGGATTGGATTACTCCTTCTGCACATCTGGAAAGAAGCAAAAAAATTGTAAATGCTCTCCAAGATGCATCACTTAGACAAATGGTCATGGAACCAACCAGGGAAAGCTCAACGCTGGATTTAGTGCTCAGCAACGGTGATAATGTGATAATACTACCCTACCAGCAATTGAACCAGAGGAAGTGACCCACTCATGAACACACCATGCCGTTCTTGATATTATTAAGACTCTATTCTGTTCTATGTAATTATCTCTTGTATATAGTTTACCCCGGTTCTCCAAGTTTGTACTCCTGTTCGATGTAAACCAAACAGCTTGTTGTTATGGTCTTTATGTTATAATGTAAACCGCGCTGATGCCGAATAGTGCGGTATATAAGAACTTGTAATAAATAAATAATAAATAAATGTCTGCGTGAGTGCCCCTGTGAGCAACAGCGATCATCACACAGTGTGTTTTGAGATAAAAGCCAAGGTACAGGCCAAACATAGCAAGCTCAAAGTCCTAAACTTCAAAAACACCGACTTCAAAAAAATGGCCGAGTACCTAAAGGAGGAGATGACAGGGTGGAAGGAGATAAGGGAAGTGGAATTGCAATGGGCTAAACTAAAGGTGCAAAACCAGTCCAGTATGTGATTATTATAGGAAAGACAAGTTTATTCTCATTTATAGGCCCATTACCACCCGACACAGGCAGTGTTTCGATTACCCTTTGTCAGGGGTGGAGTTGGTAGACACACTACAACCATAAAAACATACATAATAAAGTAAATATAAAAGTTAGCTACAATAAGAACAGATGCTAGAAATAATCAATAATACAAAATCATATCGATATATAATATCCAAATGTGACAGATGGATATATACATAAAACCATTAAAAAAAAATTGTTTACCTTAATGTTGGGTACTGAGGACACTTCACCTTGTAACCAATATAAAGTGAACATAAGAACATAAGATATGCCATACTGGGTCAGACCAAGGTCCATCAAGCCCAGCACTCCGTTTCCAACAGTGGCCAATCTAGGTCACACGTACCTAGCAGCTTCCCCAAGGGACACAGGTTCCACAATGCTTGTACTGGTTCAAGCATTGATATCCTGGGTCCCTTCCCAACAATGGTCCATGGACCCTTCCTCCAGGAACTTGTCCAAACCTTTTTTAAACCCAGCTACACTAACAGCCTTTACTACATCCTCCGGCAACAAATTCCAGAGTTTGATTACACGTTGAGTGAAAAAATATTTTCTTTTATTAGTCTTAAACAGTTTACCCTGTAGCTTCATTGCATGTCCCCTAGTCTTTCCATATTCTGATAAGGTAAACAATCGATCTACGTTTACCCGTTCCACTCCGTTCATTAATTTATAGACTTCTATCATATCTCCCCTCAGCCGTCTCTTCTCCAGGCTAAAGAGCCCCAACCTTTTTAGCCTTTCTTCATAGGGGTAAGCCTTCCATCCCCTTTACCATTTTGGTGGCTCTTCTCTGAACCTTTTCTAAAATCGCTATATCCTTTTTAAGATACGGCGACCAGAATTGCACACAATATTCAAGGTGCGGTCTCACCATGGAACGATATAGAGGCATTATAATATCTTTTGTTTTATTTTCCATTCCTTTCCTTATCATACCTAGCATTCTATTTGCTCTCTTGGCCGCCGCTGCACACTGGGCCGAGGGTTTTAACAAGGTATCCACAATGACGCCTAAATCTTTTTCCTGGGTGGTGGTTCCTAATGTGGAACCTTGCATCGTGTAACCATAGTTTGGGTTGTTCTTCCCTAGGTGCATAACCTTGCACTTCTCCACATTAAATTTCATCTGCCATTTTGATGCCCAGTCTTCCAATTTATCAAGATCCTCTTGCAATTTTCCACAATCCTCCTGGGTTTTAACAACTTTAAATAGTTTTGTGTCATCTGCAAATTTGATAACCTCACTTGTTATTCCACTTTCCAGGTCATTTATGAATATGTCAAAAAGCAGCGGACCCAGCACAGATCCCTGGGGTACACCACTATTCACCTTTCTCCATTGGGAAAATTGGCCATTTAGCCCTACCCTCTGCTTTCTATCTTTTAACCAGTTCCTGATCCACAGTAGTACACTGCCTCCTATCCCATGACTCTTTAGTTTTGCCAAAAGTCTCTCATGAGGGACCTTGTCAAAGGCTTTCTGAAAGTCCAGATACACAATATCAACCGACTCACCTTTGTCCACCTGTTTATTCACTCCTTCAGAAAAACATAACAGATTAGTAAGACAAGATCTTCCTTGTCTAAAGCCATGTTGGCTGTCTCCCATTAGGTCGTGACTATCTACATGCTGAGTAATTTTATTCTTTATGATGGTTTCTACCATTTTTCCCGGTACTGATGTCAGGCTCACTGGTCTGTAGTTTCCCGGATCACCCCTCAAACCCTTTTTAAAAATTGGTGTTACATTGGCGATCCTCCAATCCTCAGGTATTAGAGATGATTTTAATGATAGTTCACAGATTACTGATAGCAGGTCTGCAATCTCAAATTTCAGTTCTTTCAACACCCTTGGATGTATACCATCCGGCCCAGGTGATTTGCTACTCTTCAGTTTATCTAATAGTTGTAAGACATCTTCCCGATGTATCGATATTTCCTTCAATTCTTCCACACCTTTAAATACCACTTCAGTCATGGGTAACATCCCTACATCTTCCTCAGTAAAGACCGAAGCAAAGAATTCATTCAGTCTCTCCGCTATCGCCTTGTCGCCTCTTAGTGCTCCTTTAACCCCTTTATCATCTAATGGACCAACTGACTCTCTCACAGGTTTTTTGCTACGAATGTACTTGAAAAGGTCTTTATTTCGCGTTTTTGCTTCCGCAGCAAGCTTCTTCTCAAATTCTCTCTTTGCCTGCCTTATCAATGCCTTGCATTTGACTTGCCAGTGCTTGTGCTGTTTCCAGGTTTCATCGTTTGGCTCTTTTTTCCATTTCCTGAAAGATGCTTTTTTGGCAACAGCCTCTCTGACCTCACCTTTAAACCATGCTGGCAGTTTTTTGGACTTCCTTCCACTTTTCTTAAAGTGTGGAATACAGCTGGTCTGGGCTTCCAAGATAGTATTTTTCAACACCACCCAAGCTTGATGTACGTCTTTAACCTTTGCAACTGCTCCTTTTAGTTTTTTCTTAACTGTTTTCCTCATTTTACCATAGTCTCCCTTTCGAAAGTTAAAGGGTAGTACTGTGGATTTCCTTACTATCCCTCCTCCACTAATTAAATCAAAGGTGATCATGCTATGATCACTATTGCCAAGTGGCCCCAACACCCTTATCTCTTGCACTACATCTGGTGTTCCACTAAGGACTAGGTCTAATATTGCTTCCCCTCTGGTTGGTTCATGAACCAGCTGCTCCAAGAAGCAGTCATTTATTTCATCTAGGAACTTTATCTCCCTAGCATGTCCTGTTGTGACACTGACCCAGTCGATGCCGGGGTAATTGAAATCACCCATTATTATTACTGCACTGTAACTTTTGCTAGCTTCCTTGATTTCTTTGAGCATTTCATCATCCATTTGTTCATTCTGGCCAGGCGGACGATAGTACACCCCCACTGCCATCGCCTTCCCCTTTTTACATGGAATTTCAATCCATAGAGATTCTACAGCAAATTTTGTTTCTTGCAAAACTTTAAACCTTTCTGACTCAATGCCCTCTCTAACATAGAGCGCAACCCCTCCACCAATTTGGTCAGCTCTATCATTACGATATAGTTTGTACCCAGGTATCACAGTGTCCCACTGGTTGTCCTCCTTCCACCATGTCTCTGATATTCCAATCATATCTAACCTCTCGTTTAGTGCTATATATTCTAACTCTCCCATCTTGTTTTGTAGACTTCCAGCATTTGCATACAAGCATTTTAGAGACTGTATTTTATTCATATTAATTTGGCTATTGGTAGACATGGGTAATTTGGGATCTTTAAGTTCTGTCTGCTCCATACTCGAGGGTATTTGGGCTACTTTACTCTTTTTTGGAACCTCTCTGCTTTTTGTAGTATCCTTCAAGTGAACCTCTCTGCTTTTTGTAGTATCATTCAAGTGAACCTTGTAGTAGTAATATTATATTGGTAATGGGCCTATAAATGAGAATAAACTTGTCTTTCCTATAATAATCACGTACTGGACTGGTTTTTGTATTTTTACATTATTATCTGCGTTTTTGTGGCAATTTCCTAAGCTAAAGGTGGCAATAAAAGGGGAAATAGATAAATATGTAGAAAAAGTCATTAAAAACAAGAGAAGGAAACCTATTTGGTTTTCCAAAGAAGTGGCTGCTCAAATAAAGGCAAAAAAACCCAGCTTTCGCAAAATTCAAAAGCTTGCAAACAGAAGAACACAGAAATGAATACAGGATCAAACTCAAAGAGTCAAAAAGAGAAATAAGGATAGCAAAATCAAAGGCAGAGGAAAAGATGGCTAAAGATGTTAAGGGTGGCGACAAAACTTTCTTCAGGTATATTCGGGAAAGGAAGAAGATCATAGTTGGAAATGCAGGACTCAGAAGTGCTGGGAAAGGATTTGTGGAAAGTGACATAGAAAAAGCAAAATTGCTAAACAAATACTTCTGCTCTGTTTTTACTAAAGAAAATCGTGGAGATGGACCAGCTGTGACTCCCAAATATAAAAATGGAAATGAAGTAGATACCACACCAATCACAGAAGATGAGGTGTTGGAACAACTTGCTAAACTGAAAGTGGACAAAGCCATGGGACCAGATGGAATACATCCCAGGATACTGAAAGAGCTCAGAGAGGTTCTTGCAGGGCCGTTAAAGCACAGTTACTTACCTGTAACAGGTGATCTCCGGAACAGCAGGAATTAGTCTTCACACGTGGGAGACGTCGCCGACGGAGCCCGCACGGGAATGCTCCCCAGCATCCAATCAGAAAGCCTTTGGGAGCATCCCACGCGCCTGCGCGGTGGCTTCCCGCCCTTCCTACTGCTTCTCCCCAGTTGAGTTTCACAGCTGAGCCGGAAGGAGAGGAGAGGAAGGAATAGAGAAAAAAGAGATACAACTCCTAGGGGAGGTGGGCGGGTTGTGAAGACTAATTCCTGCTGTTCCGGAGATCACCTGTTACAGGTAAGTAACTGTGCTATCTCCAGGAACAAGCAGGAATGAGTCTTCACACGTGGGGACTCCCTAGCTAAGGATGCCCGGGGAGATCCCATAAGCGCAGCCCAGGACGGGATGGCATTTGCCCAACCTGAATCCCCGGCATCCCCTGAGGGATGGAGGGCAGGAGTTGAATAGAGGAACAGCGAATCTAAAGACTACGGAGGCAAGGCTTTAGAGTGCAGAACAGGTACCATTAAGATACAGCAAAAAAAAAACCCAGGCTACGGGAGTAGTCAGAGGGGTGCATGAATAGAATCATTAAGCATTTAATGAGTAAATGACCTAGTACCATATAGAGCTTACCGGCCATTAAGTTTTAATGAATTAATGGTTTAGAACCCTGTACTGCTTACCCACCGGGTTGTCGGAAGTAGTCCTGTGATGAAGGCACTGTAGACGCAGTAGCGAGGTCATCAAGGAAACTTCACCGCAGCGAGGAGGAAGTTCCAAATCCGGAAGGCCATGAGATCCAGGCGTCAGCTGGGTCAGGAGAAGGACGGCAGGTCTTCCAGAGGGCTTACAGCAAGCTGCGTACTCCCTTAGGAGTAGAATCCATAACTCAGAGGACTAACAGTGGAAGACAGGCCGAACTAGAGAGCCTATCCCGGAGAAGAGTAGAGGTGTACCCCGGAGCAGAAGGGGTACACAGTCTGCCCTAGCGAGAGATAGGGAGACAAGGGTCCGGACCTCCGGGAGGAGGACCTAACTGAAAAAAGGAGCTGTTGACTTCACAGCAGTAGGGTACCACCAGTCCGCGGGCCGATCAGGGAATAGGCAGGCGGACTGGCCGGACCCCCGGGGGGGGGGGGGTGAGTACCGGCCATAGGGGGAAAAAAGGTGGTAGGACACAGGTACTGTGGGCATCCCCCAATAGGCGCCTGTCAAGCAGGTGATATCTAGTATATCTAAGCCGGTGGACATGGGGACTCCCCCTCCGGTACTAACGCAGGTACGCCGGGGGGCCTACCTCCATGAGCAGCACCCAGGTAAGGCGGATCTGCCATCGATCCCCAGAACGTCCACCTGGAGAGGTGGCCTCAAGATCCGTCAGAGGAGGGACCTTTTCCGGAGGGCAAGGGCAGATCGGCGAGCTAAGAGCGCAGTAGCGTGGGGGACGGAGGATAGCATCAGTCCGGTAGAACGCCGCAGGGGTTGGAGGCCCTATATGTGTCCCCAGGACCTGCACGCAGAACTTGTCCCCCGCACAATCGGGGGACATGAGGGTATAGTCCCTGGTGAGTATTGGGGGACTATAGCGGCTGGAAGGGGAATTCCGGTACGGAAGCAATCAGCAAGAGAATACTGGCTGAAAGGGGTTCGGGGACGTACCGAAGAGTAAGTAGGGTGACCGTGGGCCATAGCTATCACGGCGTAAGGTGGTCTCCCTTTCCCACAGAGGAGAATACCTGAACCCCTAGATAAGTCCCCGAACCATTTTCCAACTGAACGAGCCCCAGAGTAGAGCTCGATTCTAAACTTCTGGTAAGGAGGTTAAGTACAGGCAGCCGCCCACCTGAGCCTAAAAATGCTTAGTATGAGAGTCCTGGCGCGGGCTCGGGGACATCAACCCGGGGTGAGAGGTCCCTTGCTTGGGCGCGCCTGGAGGGTGGGCGGAGGGCTGACATTTCCACTTCCTAGGGAAGGGGGGTCTGGAGAGGCGTTTACCACCGCCGGGGGGGAGCCGGGCCCTAGGCTGGCTGCTAACTCTGGGAAGGTTAGCGAAGCACTGTGCGACCTGACGTAAGGCTTCGCTATTGAAGAGGTGATCTCCGTCGCAGGGCGAATTACCCAGGTTGTGCTGTGCCCGTCTACACAACTCGGACGCCTGCAACCATGCTGTACGGCGTGCTCTAATGGCAACAGCAGAGGCTCTGCTGACCGACCGGAAGGAGTCCAGTGAAGCACGAGAAAGGAACCCGGAGATATTCCTGCAGTGATAAAGAAGCAGGGAATATTCAAAGGCCTTGGTTGCAGATACGAAGGTGGATAACCGAGATAACCTCTCGGTGACCTCCCGAAGCGACAGACTCATAAAATATATATGAAATAATTCTGGCCGTCAGCATAGACGTTTGGAAGGCTTGACGTCCTAGAGTATCTAGCGTCTTCGAGGTGCGGCCTGGAGGGCGAGAAGCATGCTTCTCCTTGCTCCCAGCCTTCCTCAGTGCCGATTCCACCACAATGGACCGATGTGGAAGCTGGTGCTGCCGAAACCCCGGGGACGGAGGCACCCGGTACAGAGTCTGCATCGCAGTCGACGGCGCCGAAACCCTCAAAGGCGACCACCAAGCCCCCAGCAGGGGATCCTGCAGGGAGGGATGCAGAGGAAGCATCACGGCTGCCTGTTCCGCAGGGCCTGGGCTCGGGTCCGGGATAGGGATGGCCAGCAAGTCCGCCATGTCAAGGAGGAAATCCTGAAAAGGCGGCTCTGCCGGAGCAGTTATGGCGGGAGAGGCCGCCAGGGCACTAAGAGGCCGCTCGGGCCGATGCCCGCTGGGCAGAGGGGACCAACTGACCCGGATCGGGGCAGTCAACATGGCGTCGTCGGCTCCTGGAATTGATTCCAAGCTAGGCATCGAAGGGGTCGATGGCACCGACGGCACCGACGGCGCCGCAGGAATCGGCCTCGGCCCCGAACCCAGGGGCGGCGCTTCCCCCCCTGACTGGAGCAAATCCGCAGCCGCCGGAGGGCAGGGGCCAGCGGTCTCTGCTCTGCGCTGCGGGAGGGGACAGGGGCCGATCCCGAGACGTGCCGTGGCCAGGCTTTCAAGGCTGGACAACGACTTCAGGCTGGGCATCGAACCGAGCGAGGAAATCGACTCCTTCCTCGAGGATCCCGGCGGGAGCGACAGCGCGGATCGGAACCGCGCCGACCGGTGCCACGAGCATCAAGGGCCCCCGAGGACGGTGCTTGGTGGAGAGGGGGTCATCTGACTCCGGCGCCGATGTCGATCGGCGGGTGCTGCCCGATGCTGGGCCCCCTCTCGAACCCGTCCTACCCGGAGGGAAAAACTGCCGGGGCATACGGCCCGTCCCCGAGGGGAGACAGGTCACCTGACGACGAGTCCCTGCGGGGGGGGAAGTGCAAGGACCCTGCGGTGGGATCGAGGCGATCGAAGACCCCGAGGCCTCTTTCCTAGGAAAGGGCGGGGCCCTCGACGGCCGTATCGATGCCGGGGGGTCGCCCATGTGCTGGTCGACACACCCCGAGGTCCCCGGGGAAGGTTGATGGCGGTTCCTTGAGCTCGACGCCCCTGCCATCGCAGGCGGAGTGGTGCCGCCCAAAACCGGTACCGCCCTTGCGCAGGGCTGGGGTACCGGCGACCCAGCTCGGGTCGAAGCGAGCGGCTCCGAGAGGAGTGAGGCCAGGAGATCATCCCCGTCGAGGGGTGGAACCATCGACGCCGGCGCGCTCGAAGCGGGCACCGCCTCCGCGCATGGCCGGAACGCCGGGCCAGGCTGTGTCGAGCCGATCGGCCCCAGAGGTGCCGAGGGCAGCGACTGGCGATCCCCGGTGGGGAGCGGGTTACTCGACGGCCACGGGTCGGCACCGCCCGAAGCGGATACTACCCCCCGTAGGGTCGCCATACCGGCGCAAGTCGGTCGGCCCCGGAGGCGCCGAGGACCGCAGCCGCCAGTCCCCGGTGAAGAGCGGGACGCTCGACACCAGCGCCGACGTCGAGGGGTCGGTACCGCTCATAGCGGGTACCACCCCCGCGCATGGCAGTGATGGAGGAACGCCCGGCTGGACCGAGTCGATCGGCACCGGAGGCGCCGAGGACAGCAGCCGACGATCCTCGGTGAGGAGCGGGACGCTCGACACCGACGCCAGGGTCTCAGTACCGCCCGGAGCGGGTACCACACCCGAGCATGGCTGGGATGTAGGGAGGTCAGACCCGGTCGAGTCCATCGGCCCCGAAGGCGCCGAGGACACCAGCTGACGATCCCTGGCGAAGAGTGGAACACTCGACACTGACGCCGATGCCGGGGAATCGGCACCGCTCGAAGCGGGTACCTCCCTCGGGCATGGCTCGGGAATGTTCTGTGAGGAGCGAACCTCAGGAACATCCCGAAACCCCGTAAATGCTTTGGAGCCCGAGGACTCCCGCCGGGGTATATTAGCCAAGGGGGACTTGAGGGGTCGGCTGGAGCTGTCGCCATGCCGCGCATGAGACTCGCCCCTCAAGACTCGGCTAGTCTTAACAGACTGTTGGGTGGATACCTGATCCTGGAGAGAAGCACAACCCGACGACCGCGCATTGGGCGCGAAGACGTCGTCGAGGGATATCCGAAAAAGGGAGGTTCTTCTCCCGACACTGTAGCCCAGGGGATCCGGGAAAGAAGGGTCAGGCCCCAAACAGGAGAGGCACCAGGCATTGGAGTCCAATTGGAAAATTAGGTCCCCGCAGTGAGGGCACTGCTGGGGAGAATAAGGTTCCATGCTGTAAGCCTGGTAGGCCTCGGCGCCCAGAGGGGAGGGTCCCTCCAGGCGACCAAAAATAAATGAAATTTAAATGAAAATTAATTGAAAAGAAAGAAAGAAAGGGGCACGGAGGTGCCACCGTCGGCAGGAAAAGCCGCGACTACAGAAACAAGAACAAAGGAAAAAATTTCTGCGGTGGCAGGAGGGACGTCCTGCCTGCTCCGTGGAAAACGAAAAACTGGGGAGAGACAATAGGAAGGGCGGGAAGCCACCGCGCAGGCGCAGGGGATGCTCCCAAAGGCTTTCTGATTGGATGCTGGGGAGCATTCCCATGCGGGCTCCGTCGGCGACGTCTCCCACGTGTGAAGACTCATTCCTGCTTGTTCCTGGAGATAGGATGTTTTCAACAGATCCTTGGAAACAGGAGAGGTTCCTCAGGACTGGAGAATGGCTGATGTCGTACCTCTACAAAAAAGTGGTGACAGGGGGGGAGGCGGAGCCAGCGGAGATTCAAGATGGCCGCATAAAGCTTTTGCTCCGAGGCCCCCGGTCACGATTCCTGCAAATAACGTCGCATTGTTAACCCAATTTGGATATTACTTACAGTGGGTCTATCCTTAATCGGTGGAGACAGGATGTCGAGTGTTAAACCTACGAAATTGGATTTTGTTAATCCCACAAACTCCGGATCCAAAAGGCCGAAATCGGACCCTCTCTCGCCCCACAAGATGGCCTCTCCCCGTGAATCGGAGGATTCTATGAAGGAAGTGCTAGCAGAAATAAGGGCGGTAAAGGGACTAGTCGTTGCAAATGGAGACGCCATTGCGAGAGTGCAAGCTGAGGTATGTGAAGTGAGAGCTCAGATTCGGGGGCTCTCTGAACGCATCGATAAGGCTGAGGCAGAGGTAACTGCGCACTCTGCCCAACTGGCTTGCCTACATAAAACAGCCAAGAAAGTGGAGAGCTTAGAGCAACAGCTGGAGGACCTAAATAATCGCGGCAGGAGAAACAATGTGCGGTTAATAGGCCTCCCGGAGGGCGCTGAGGGTGCGGATCTCTCCACGTTTCTTAGCAAGTTGATCCCCACGGTGCTGAAACTTAACTTTTCGGGGTCGCTCGACTTTGAGAGGGCACATAGAGTCCCGGCGCAAATAAGCCTGCATGCGAAGGGCCCTAGGCCGGTGATCTTCTGTCTGTTAAAGCACCAGCAGGCCATTCAGATTCTCGTGTCATATGAGGGCAAGCGTATATCTTTCTTCCCGGACCTGTGCAAGACCACTGTGGATAAACGACGGAGATTTTTGACAATGAGATTTTTGGCAATGAGACAACTTCAAGCGCGCTATGGCCTGCTGTACCCTGCACGTCTCCGAGTCACTTACCACAATGTCACCAAGACTTATGATGACCCGAGGGACGTCTTACAGTTTTTGGAAGAGCAAGAAAGCCTCAAGATGCAATAATTTGATCCCTGCTTCGAAGGAAGAATTTCTGAAAGATGACGGCCCTTAGTCTCCTTAGTCTGAAGGTTCTTTAGGTGTAGAAGGTTGAGTGGGCTTGTGATATGTATTATGGCTTTCTGTTTCCATTGTTTTATACTTCTGGGCACATTGTTATGTGGGTGGTGGCATGGGGGGAAGGGAGTGGGGCTGACTCTGCTTTTGAAGCGGATGGTAGATAAGTGGGTGTCATAAATTTGTTTTGTTCTCTTGTTTCTCTCTCCCTTTATTTCTCCTGAACATACTCTTATGTATGGCGATTTTGTGTCGATGTTTAAGCTCTTCGGAGCACTGTTTAATACTTTGCAGTATTGTAGACACGGAGGGAGATTGATGGACTGCTAAGAAATGTATAAGGTGGTAACTGTGATGGATCAATGCTAGCTTATGTGGGTTCAATGTTATGTACCATGGGGGGCAACGGGTGGCCTTCTTGGTAATCTACTGACTCACCCAGGGTTTTACCCCAGTACTGTGGGGGGGATATTGGGACCTTGCAAACCTCTTATTATTGGGATGTGGCACGAGTGCGCTGCAGCGGTGTCGGAGAGGTCCTTAGGCGGCCGTGAGTATCTGCCTAGTCTAATCCAATATGTCCACAATTAAAATATTATCCCTTAACGTAAAGGGCATTAAGAATCCTATTAAGAGAAAAAAGATTCTAACTTATTGTCAAAAACAGGGGGCTGAAGTAGTGCTTCTTCAGGAAACGCATCTTACCAACAAAGAATCTTTGAAATTGGCAGGGAAGCACTACTCTCTCATGTCCTATGCTGCTGCTCTGGGGAAGAAAAACGGGGTGGCGATACTTGTCAAACGCTCCAGTGCAATTCAAATGTTATCGGCCAGAGCTGATCCAGAGGGAAGGTGGACTTATATACAAATTAAAATGGATAACCGACCAATGTTAATAATTAATGTATATGCACCTAATAGTGACAACCCTAGTTTCTTTTCAAATCTGGCAGAGGCGCTGATGGAATTCTCTTCTCTCCCTGCTATCTTTGGAGGTGATTTTAATTTGGTCCTGGACCCTTTATTGGATTGCCAGCCTTGTCGAGCTCCACGACAAAGCAAAGCAGCTGAGGTCCTTCTAACCATGATGGAGGACATGGGAATGGTTGATATCTGGCGGATTTTTCACCCCCAGGAAAGAGATTATACTTTTTACTCGAACCCGCATGGGTTGCACTCGCGGATTGATTTCTTCCTGGTGTCCCGGTCGGTGGCTACTGATATTAAGAGTGCAGAGATTTTAAGTACACATATTTCAGATCATGCCGCAATAATGCTTGAACTGGGGCCGCTAGCGGAGTCTGTCAAAGATGGTGGCTGGTTCTTCCCTAGGTCGCTGCTGGCCGAGGAGCCTTTTCGGCAACATGTCAAACATGCCATTGAAGAATACTTCGCAACAAACTCTCCGGCGGATACTTCCATCTGGGCATGGTGGGAGGCCTTTAAGGCGTCCATCAGAGCTAGGATTTCCAGCTATGTCATAGCATATAAGCGGAAGGCGAAAAGAGAGCTTGCGGATCTGGATTCTCAGATCAGGGCAGGTGAGAGGCTGTTACAACGCCAGTACCGCTCAGAGGTCCTTACACGGCTTCAACGTTTGCGATATCGCTATAATATGCTGCTAAGCAATGAGGTGGAACAGAAGGTCTTTGAGCAGAATGCGTGTTACCATACTGAAATGAACAAGGCTGGTAAGCTACTGGCGGCTCGCTTGAAGCCTCGCAAGGAGAAATCGCATATAGTGTCTTTAAAGGATGAACATGGCACTTCCCAGGCTGGCAATGCCCAGATAATGGAAATCTTTAGAAATTTCTACTTGGAATTGTACTCTTCTGAAGAAGTTGGAGATGTCTCAGATGTAGAGCGTTTCTTGGAAGGGATATATCGCATCCAACAGTGGATGAGGCTCAGGCTGCCATGCTTGGTAGAGATATAGATCTGGAGGAACTTCAGGAAGCAATGGCTGAAATGAAAAGCGGTAAGGCTGCGGGCCCCGATGGTATCCCGAGCGAGTTTTATCGAACATTTGCCTCAGAATTGTCTCCCTGTTTACTGACATATTTTCAATTGCTTCAAGAGCAAGCTCCGGATACAGGGGCATTCGCGGAGGCCACGATAGTGGTACTTGAAAAGCCTGGAAGGGATTCGACGCTAGTGGGTAACTATCGACCCATTTCTCTATTGAACGCCGATTATAAACTTTATTCGGCCATACTGGCTGGACGCCTTAACAGAGTGCTCCATACGCTTGTCCATCCGGATCAATGTGGTTTTGTGGAGGGAAGATCTACTGCGGACAATTCCAGACTCCTGTGCTCCCTTCTGGATGTGGCAGAACGTAGTGACTCGCCTTACATAGGCCTGTCCCTGGATGCTGAAAAGGCATTTGACAGACTGGAATGGCCTTTTCTTTTCCGCGTCTTGGAGTGGTTTGGATTACCCAGGAAATACATACATATGATACAGGTGCTGTACTCTCATCCATCCGCTAGAATCCTAGTTAATCAGGAGCTTTCCCGGCCCTTCAGCCTGTGTAGAGGTACACGACAAGGGTGTCCAATGTCGCCCCTTCTATTTAATTTAGCATTGGAACCTTTGGTGCTGCTTGTGCGGCAATCCAGCGATATTTGCGGCATCAAGGTCGCTGACCTCCACATAAAGCTCTCAGCCTATGCCGATGATCTTATGTTCTTTTTGCGACCACTCTCCATATCTCCCTTACTCAAGCTGATTGATAAATATGCCCAATATTCCGGCTATAAGGTGAATTGGTCAAAGTCAGTGGCTTTCCCCCTCAATACCCAGGCTAATAGCAGCCTTGTGCAGGAGTTTTCTTTTCAATGGGCAGCCAGTCCTATAAAATATCTAGGAGCTTACTTTGTCGCTCCATTGGAGGAAACAGTGCGACTCAATGTGGAACGCGTAAAAGAGATAGCTCGATCTTTCACATTACAATGGTCCCCGCTCCACTTATCGTGGTGGGGACGGCTGGAATCCATCAAGATGGTGCTTATGCCTAAGATAAACTACATTTTGGGAATGATTCCTATGGTGCTCCCGGCATCTGTCTACAAGGGAATTGAACGTACTTTGAGTGCCTTTCTTTGGAACGGGAAGACTCCTCGAATAGCTCTGCGGAAACTGAAAGCGGGCAAAGAGAAGGGGGGAGTCCATTTTCCTGATTTCCGTTGGTATCATCTGGCAGCGATACTCAAGCAGGGTAGCCTTTGGGCGTTGACAGAATCGCTTGTTTACAAGCCCATTTGGCTAGAACTAGAAGAGCGGCTCTGCCACCCATACCCGATGCGGCTTATCATGGGAATGAAATTTCCAGAGTCTTGTAAAATGGGGAGTATAATTGTATCAACGCAAAGTGCATTTCAATCATTTATCCCGGTCATTGCAGCAGAGAACCAGTTTTCCCTCCCTATGCCTATATGGTACAATCCGGGTTTCAAGATCCATTCGTCCCCTTTTGCGTGGTCTCTATGGCAGAGATGTGGTATCTGGACAGTGGGGCAATTGTTAGATGGTGGACAATGGAAAGAGTTTGCAGCGCTACGCACAGACTATGGACTGCCTTCAACGTGTTATTTCCAGTGGCTTCAACTCAGACACTGTTTGGCGCAGTCAGGTATAAGGCCTGGAGAATGTGCGCCTAGTTGGGGATTAGAGAGAATCATGCTGGACTTGAACACCAAGAAAGGTGGAATTACAACTATTTATGCGCTTTTTCGTGCGCAGGGACGGAGCCATCTGCAGGGTTTAAGCAAACTCTGGGAAGAAGAAGTAGACTGGCCTTGGACACCGAAGTCCTGGAGTTTGTTTTGGGGGCCGGTTATGCGCGCCTCGCGATCGGCGGCGCTAACTCAATCAATGTTTTTCTTTGCCCATCGGGCATTTATAACTCCTGTAAAGCTGGCTAAGTGGTCTCCAACTAAATCCTCCTTGTCAACAAACTGAGGGCACCATGAGGCACATGTTTTTTGAATGCTCTTTTGTTCAGGGATTCTGGGTATCAGTATGGGACAGGGTTCAGAAGGTACTAGGTTACTCTGTTCCGTTAACGTGGCGCATAGTCGCGTTGAGATCACTGGCTGGTATTCCTCAGACAAAGAGCATTTCTTTATCCTGAACTTTCTGATAGTTGTCGCCATCAAAACGATACTATTTTGCTGGAAGGACGCCTCTAAGCTAACTTGGCTTCTTTGGTGGAACCAAGTTTGTCTCTTCAGCAGATATGAAAAAAGTCAGGATAAAGCTCTTATCTTAAGGGGGAACAGAGTTAACCCCAATAAATGGGTCGCCTTGGATCGCTTTGCAGGCGCTGCAGCAAGCTAATTTCGTGCATTATGAGAGGTTTGCAAGGTACGGGGTGGGTGGTTTAATGGTCTTTTGGGATGTTTGGTGTGAGTTTATGGTTTTGGTTATAATGTACTGGTTGTACTATGACCGCTGTTGATGTAAAGTTATAAAAAGATGTAATAAAAAAAATAAATAAATAAAAAAAAAGTGGTGACAGGGAAGAAGTGTCAAACTACAGACCTGTGAGCCTTACCTCGGTGGCAGGAAAAGTAATGGAGGTGCTCCTGAAAGAGCGAATAGCGAACTTTCTCAAAACCAACAGGTTGCAAGATCCGAGGCAACATGGTTTTACTGAAGGACGGTCTTGCCAAACAAATCTTATTGAGTTCTTTGACTGGGTGACCAAGGAACTAGATCAGGGGCATGTGATGGATGTCATCTACCTGGATTTCAGCAAAGTCTTTGATACTGTTCCTCATAGGAGGCTTGTCAACAAACTCAGTAGCTTGGGGATAGGTCCCAAGATGGTAAACTGGATTACAAATTGGTTGACTGACATAACAGGTAATGATACATGGAGCTCACTCGAATGAAAGGAAGGTGATTAGTGGGGTGCCCCAGGGGTCGGTCCTGGGCCCGGCACTGTTCAATGTGAGTGATATTGCTGAAGGACAGAATGGAAAAGTCTGTCTTTTTGCAGATGACACAAAAGTTTGCAACAGAGTGGACTCCCCCGAGGGAGTGGATAACATGAGGAAAGATCTACAAAAGCTGGAAGAATGGTCTAATGCTTGGCAATTACAATTTAATGCAAAAAAAGTGCAGTGTCATGCACTTAGGTAGCAGAAATCCAAGGGAAATTTACGCAATAGGGGGCGAGAGGTTGGTGTGCATGGTTCAGGAGAAAGACCTTGGTACGATTATCTCTGATGATTTCAAGGTGGCAAAACAGTGCGGCAAGGCAATGGCAAAAGCCAGGAGGATGTTGGGCTGCATACAAAGAGGGATTACCAGCAGAAAGGAAGAGGTACTTATGCCACTGTACAGGTCGCTGGTGAGGCCTCACTTGGAATACCTGTGTTCAGTTTTGGAGACCATATCTTGCAAAAGATGTAAAAAGACTGGAAACTGTTCAGAGGAAGGCGACCAAAATGATTTGGAGCCTGCATAAGAAACCATATGTGAAGAGACTTGAAGACCTAAATATGTGCACTTTGGAGGAGAGGAGGGATAGGGGAGATATGATTCAGACCTTTAAATACTTAAAGAGGAATGATGAACAAACCTCTTCCAAAGACGGGGAAGCTGCAAAACTAGAGGGCATAACATGAAGCTGCAAGGTGGAAAATTGAAAGGCAATGTCAGGAAATATTTTTTCACTGAAAGGGTGGTGGATGCTTGGAATGCTCTCCCGATGGAAGTGGTGGGGGCAAACACGGTGATGGAATTCAAAACAGCATGGGACAAGCACAGCGGATCCCTTTATAGCAACAGGATAAAAACAAAATAAACTAAACCATCTAACTTCTCAACAAATAGGGGTGTCCTACATGGAGTGGTGAGTCCACCCCTAAACAAAGACATGGGGAGGGGTGGCCTGCACAGAGCGACAGGTGCACCTACTCTTGCCGTATTGCTGGGCAGACTGGATGGACCATGCTGGTCTTTATCTGCCATCATTTACTATGTTACCTGCTAATTAGTGTTCCTGGAGGATCTCCAGTCCAGTCCCTCTCTTCTGGGTTGTGCCTCTCTACCTGCAGCTTGGAGACTGAGTATGTCAACCTTCTGACTACATCAGGATATATATAACACTGGCACCACCCAACAGCCTCAGTATCCTGTTGACAAAGCAAACTAAATGGAGAGACAACTAATCAACTATAACAAAACTATCAAATATAATACAGCCCCTCCTGCTCCCTGAATGGGGGAGACCCCACCGCCCCCCCCCCCCAAGGAAGAGGAGGAGGCGGCTTACCTGACAAAGCCCTTGGAAATTACCTAACGGGCTACACAGCTGATAATATAGCAGGGCTCCGCTTCGGTCCAATTCGCCCTGCCACCGGAATCTACGAGTAACACTGGCATCCACATACTCCTAAGCCAGCTATCCCCCCTGAACTGCTTCGAGCCAGCACTGAATACCCCGGGTGGGATCAGGGACTGGACTGGAGATCCTCCAGGAACACTAATTAGCAGGTAAGGTCTAATTACTTCTTCCTAATCATTTCTCCAGTCCATTCCCTCTCTTCTGGGATGTAACAGAGCAGTTCAAGCTTGGGAAGGGCCTGCCAAACTGGATCGAAGCACTGCTCTCCCAAAACCGGCATCCGCTGCCGCCTGCAAATCCAACTGGTAGTGCTTGGCGAAGGAGTGTAGAGACGACCAAGTCGCCAAATCTCCAACGGAGGAACCAAACTAAACTCCGCCCATGACGTGGCCTGAGCCCTAGTGGAATGAGCATGCAATCCCACCGGAACCTGCCTACCCTTCAAAATATAAGCGGAGGCAATAGCCTGTCTGATCCACCTGGAAATAGTAGCCTTGGCCGCCACTTCTCTCTTGTGCGGCCCTCCGAACACCACAAATAAGTGCTCCAACTTGAGGAAGGCGTTAGAACGCTTCAGATACCGCCTCAAAACTCTTCAGACATCCAGAAGACGCAGCCGAGCATCTCCCTCTCCCTGACCCCTACTAACAAAGGACGGAAGGGACACCGACTGATTGACACGAAAGAGTAGTTACTCACCTGTAACAGGTGTTCTCCAGGAGCAGCAGGAATCAGTCCTCACATATGGGTGACATCGACGTCGATGGAGCCCTTGCGGAGCATTTCCCCAGCTTTCCATGAAAGCCTTTGGGAATGCAGGCACGCATGCGTGGTTCCCTTCCCGCCTAATGGTGCCATCTTGCTCAGTCAAATGACATAGCTAAAAACAGCATACAAAAATGTAAAAATAACTATGTACAACTGCAACTCCCAGGGGAGGAAGGAGGGTTGTGAGGACTGATTCGGGATGCTCCTGGAGAACACCTGTTACAGGTGAGTAACTACTCTTTCTCCAGGACCAAGCAGGAAGTCAGTCCTCACATATGGGTGACTCCCTAGCTCTGGGCTTCCAGGGAACCCAGGCTGAACAAGGGAACTCCCTCTAGTCCCAGCATCAAAGAAAGGCTTTTCACTGAAAGAACCTCCACCGGTAGCCCAACAGAGGGCTGGAGGGCAAGAGTTGCCTAAACCTCAAAGAGATTCCGGAGGACTGCCTGGCCAAAAGCACTGTCCCTACGGGACTCCCTCTCCAGACAGTAATGGGCCGCAAAAGTCTGGCTTGAGGACCAAGTTGCAGCCCTGCAGATGTCTACCAACGGTACAGAGTGGAAGTGAGCCACTGAGGCAGCCATTGCCCTGACACGATGGGCCGTGACCCGACCCTGCAAAGGAAGGTCAGCCACCCTGTAAGCCCAGGTGATACAGTCAGCTACCCAGGTGGACAAGGTATGCTTGGACACAGCTAACCCCAAATTATTAGGGTCAAAAGAGATGAAGAGCTGAGTAGCCCTTCTATGTCCCTGCGTAGGTCAAGGTAGAGGGATAAGGCCCTCCTACAGTCCAGGGCATGCAGAACTGCTTCAGCCTGGCTTGCATGAGGCCTAGGGAAGAATGTTGGAAGAACCACCTCTTGGTTAAGGTGGAAGGAGGAGACAACCTTTGGGAGGAACTTTGGATGAGTCCTAAGGACCACCCTGTTCCTATAAAAGCGGGTGTAAGGCCTGTCACAGACCAGGGCCTGAAGTTCACTCACTCGCCTGGCCGAGGTTAGGGCTACCAAGAAGAGTGTCTTCCAGGACAGGACGCGGAGAGGACAAGTAGCCATCGGCTCAAAAGGTGGGCGAGTCAGTTGCTGCAAGACCACATTCAACTCCCACTCAGGAGCAGGAGGACGGAACGGAGGCTTGAGCAAGAGCAAGCCTCTGAGAAACCGGGACACCAAGGGGTGAACTGACAGAGAATGTCCTTCCACCAGTGAGTGGTGAGCTGCCAGAGCTGAGAGGTGGACCCGAACAGAATTGGACTTAAGTCCCTGATTTGATAAGTGCAGTAGGTACTGAAGCACGACTGGTACAGCACAGGTGAAAGGGTCTTCTGTACGTAGCTGACACCACACAGAAAACCTTTTCCATTTCAGGGCATAGGTTTTCCTAGTGGACTGCTTTCTAGAGGCTAGGACAACCTTCTCAACTTCCTGAGGTAGGCCCCAGGGAGCCAAAACTACCCTTGCAGCCTCCAGGCCATCAAATTGAGAGCTCTGAGATTTGGGTGCAGAAGGGAACCCTGCTGCTGAGAGATAAGGTCGGGTTGCAACCCCAGGGGCAGTGGGGGATCCACTGCCAGCTGAAGCAGAAGTGGAAAGCAAGGCTGTCTCGGCCATCTGGGAGCCACCAGCAGGACAGAGGCCTTGTCCTGAAGAATTTTGAAAAGGGTTCGGGCCACCAGGGACGTGGGAGGAAACGCATACAGGAGGCCCTGGGACCAGGAAATCAGAAAAGCATCTGCTGCCAGCCGCAGAGGATGTGGTTGCCTGGAGCAGAACCTTGTCAGTTGTTTGTTTGATGGACTGGCAAACAGATCTATGGTTGGAAGTCCCCATTTCAGGAAAATCTTCTGAACCACTAAGGGATGGAGCTGCCATTCGTGGGGCTGCAGAATCCTGCTCAACCTGTCTGCCAGATAGTTGTCCTGGCCAGGTAGATACACTGCCTTGAGGAGCATGTTGTGCTTGAGACAAAGGAGTCTGGACCCAGTTCCGCCCTGCTTGTTCACATAAAACATGGCTACTTGGTTGTCTGTTTGAACTCGGACAGACTGATGAGCTAGTGTATGAGAGAAAGTCTTGAGGGCTAAACGAATAGCCCTGAGTTCCAGTAGATTGATCTGCTGTGTGGCCTCCCAGGGAGACCACAGGCCCTGGGTGCACTTGCCTAGACAATGAGCCCCCCAGCCTTGCAGGGAGGCATCCATGGTCAACACCACTGTGAACCCATGAATCTGAAAAGGCACCCCTTGCAGTAGATTGGGTGGGTGCAGTCACCAGCGGAGGAAGTTCAGAAATTGTCTGGACACCCTTACTCTGTCTCTGAGGCTGCCTGTGGCCTGTGTCCACTGAGTTCGGAGGCACCACTGTGCAAGCCTCATATGGAGCTGGGCATTGGGGGTCACATGTACTGTCAAAGCCATGTGGCCAAGAAGCCTCAGGCAGAGTCTGGCGGAGACCAGTGACCTGCTGAGAAACTGGTTTGCCAGGTTTATTAGTCTTTGGGCTCTGTCTTCTGGCAAGAACGCCTTTGCCAGCAGAGAGTCCAACCTTGCCCCTATGAACTCCAAGTTCTGGGAGGGGAGCAAAGTGGACTTTGCGAAGCTTATGACAAACCCCAGGTTTTGAAGAAGAGCAATAATTCGGAGGGTGGCTTGTCTGGCCTCCTGGCACGTCTGACCCCTGATGAGCCAGTCGTCCAGATAGGGGAAGACAAAGATTCCCTGATTTCTCAGGTAGGCCGCCACCACTGCCAGGCATTTGGTAAAGACCCTGGGAGTGGAGGTGAGGCCAAAAGGCAGTACCCTGTACTGATAATGGTTTTCATCCCACAATGAACCTGAGGTACTTTCTGTGGTCTGGATGAATGAGGATGTGAGTGTACGCATCCTTTAAATCTAAGGAGCATAGCCAATCTCCCTGCTGGAGGTAGGGCAGCAGTGTTCCAAGAGTAAGCATCTTGAATTTCTCTTTCTCTAGGAACTTGTTGAGATTTCTGAGGTCGAGAATGGGCCGGAGGCCACCGGTTCTTTTGGGTTAGAGAAAGTACCTGGAGTAGAACCCTTGACCTTAGAGGTGGGGAGGCACAGGCTCCACTGCCTTGTCTCGCAACAGACCTTGGAGCTCCTGAAGGAGAAGATCTGTGTGCAGGGGAGGCCTTGGAGGCTCCCCTGGAAAGTATGGAGGCAGCAGCTGTTGGAAGTGTAGCATATAACCCTTGTGGACAATGCTTAGCACCCAACTGTCTCCAGTGATGAGTGGCCACTGGTGGGCAAACAGGGTAAGTCGACCTCCTGTGCAGGGTTGGGAGAGCAGGGACGGGGAGGCTATGCCTAAGGAGTCAAAAACCCCCACCCTGCTGAGTGGGAGCAGGGGCCGGAGGCTTGGGAGTCCTCTGCCTACGGGGCCCATTACCCTGCCCCTTGGCCTGCTGTCCCTGAGGGGGAGCTTGGGAGGCCTGGTACTGAGGGTACTGTTTGTAGGCAGTGCCCTTCCTCGGGTAAAAGGGCTTTTTACCCGAGCATATCTTTTTGTGAGAAGGGGCAGAAGTCTTTCTAGACAGCCTTGTCCTCGTGAGGTGCTCGGTTTTGAGCTGTGCGGCCTTCTCAGTCATGGGCTTGCCAAAAAGGTTCTCACCTCGGCAAGGGACATTGACCAACTTGTCCTGAACCCATGGCTCGAGGTCCGATGACTGCAGCCATGCCTGGCGTTGAGCCGCGATGCCAGCTGCCGCAACACGGGCCGAAGCCTCGAAGCCATTGTAGGCAGCACGGGACATAAACTTGGAACATTTCCGTATCCTTGAGGACAAGGACTTGAACCTCTGCAAGGGTTCCCCGGAGAGACCAGCAGAGAACCCGGCCAGTTCCTTGGCCAGGTCCCGCAAGTACATGCCCATGTACAGCTGGTAAGACTGGACACGGCAAGCAAGCATCGAGCCCTGGAAGCACTTTCTACCAAAACCATCCAGGTTCCGGGCCTCCCTGCCAGGGGGCACCGCGGAGTGCATCTTCTGACTTTTCAGGCGATGCATGGTCGATTCCACCACCATGGAATGGTGTGGTAGCTGCGCCTTCTGAAAGCCAGGGCTCTTCCGGAGTCGATAGATAGAATCGACCCGCTTGCTTAGAACCGGCGCCGAGGCCGGTGCCTCCCACATCCGGAAGAGGAGCCATTCCAGCATCGGAGGAACCGGAACAGTAAAGGCCTCCTTCGGAGGAGAGTGGTACTGTAGGGCCTCGAACTCCTCGGCTCGAGGCTCCTCCTCGGGGTCCGCAGGGATAGCCAACGCAGTGGCCATGTCCCGGACGAACTCCGAGAACCGGGTATCCTCCGGAGGGGATCTACTCCGGGGCTCAGACTGCGGTGAGTCCGACGGGACGCACCGAGTCCTGAAGGTGTCGGGGACTCCTCGTCCTCCGTCTCCCAGGCGGACTCGTCCGATGAGGAATCGGGGTCTGACCGCGCGGGGCCTGTGAGCACCCGCCTCGACGCTGAATGCACCAGCATCGACGCCCTCGGTCCCGAACGGGAGGTCGAGGGAGACCGCAACCGAGGACGACCTCGAGCCTTCATGGTCTCAAGTATCGGCTCGGTCTCCGGGGTCAACTTCCATGTCGATGTCCTGGTGATCGGGGCAGATGCGCCAGACAGGCTGGCCATCCGTGTCCGCTGCTGCTCCATGAAGGCAGACAATCTGCACTCCAAGACTGTCAACCTGAGACCCAGCTCAGGAGACTCAGCAGCCACCGACTCGGGCCCCGGCGGCGCCGGGCCCGACGTCGGCTCTCTGGGAGGAGAGTCCACGAGGACTACAGGACTTACATGTCCAGTAGACTCCAGCTCCACACGAGGTACTTTTGGAGGCTTCTCCTGTTCCACGGGCCCGGGGGACGGTTGGGGGTCTGAGACCTCGCTCTCGAGGAGCCAGGGACCTCCTCCGACGACGCCCTCGCGAGCCGCTTCTTCCTCTTTTATTCCCGGTCGGGGGACCCCCTCTCCGAGGAGCCCCGACGGTGCTCGGGATCCGATTCCCGAGATGTCGAGGCCTCAGACGAGGTCCGGGCCCGGCCGGAGGCCGAGTCGGAGAAAAGCCTTTCCTTTTGGTGCTGACGACTTCGAAGCGCCTTGGAAGACATCTTTCCACATAGTCCACAGATCTTAGGATCGTGGTCAGGACCCAGGCACCGAAGGCAGCAGTCGTGTGTGTCGGTGAGAGACATTAGTTTCTTGCACCGATCACACTTTTTGATACCACTGGAAGCCATCGGGGAAAAGAGAGTCCCCGCAAGGTCAAAGGACTGGCCTTCCAGGGAAAAAGAAAAAAAAGGCGCGAACGCCAGCCACGAAGGGCAAAAACTGAAAAAATAAGATTGGGCTCAATACCGGTGTACCAAACCCGGCGGGACGGGAACCGGCGTCTAACCAGAGAAAAAAATAGCAAAGGAATCATGAAAAAATCCAACTATTTTCCGGGAGGACTAGGACACACGTCTGACGGGCTTCAGGGAAAAAGAGAGACTGAGCAAGATGGCACCTTTAGGCGGGAAGGAAACCGCGCATGCGTGCCTGCATTCCCAAAGGCTTTCATGGAAAGCTGGGGAAATGTTCCGCAAGGGCTCCATCGACGTCGATGTCACCCATATGTGAGGACTGACTTCCTGCTTGGTCCTGGAGAAAGGGAGAGACCACCTTGAGTAAAAAGGATGGAACCTTTCTCAACACCACCTTTTTCTTAAAGAAAATGAGAAAGGGCGGATGACAAGACAACGCCTACAACTCCGAAACTCGCCTAACGGAACAAATGGCCACCAAAAACACAGCCTTGAGAGTCAAATCCTTCAGGGAGGCCTGCTCAAGAGGCTCAAAAGGCGCCCCAACCAGGGATTCTAACACCAAATTTAGATCCCAAGGCAGCACCACCACACTCCGATGCGGCCGCATACGTCTCACCGCCTTAAGAAATCGCACCACATCAGGGTGTTGACCTAACGCTTTGCCCTTAACCTTGCCCCTGTAACAAGCGATAGCCACCCGCTGCACTCGCAAGGAACTGGCTGCCAGACCTTTCTCAAGGCCGGCTTGCAAAAAATCCAACACCTCCGAGACCGAAACTGCCAAGGGCCGCTTACTTCGCTCCTCAGACCAGTTCTCAAAAATGCACCAAACTCTCACATACGCTAAACAAGTAGAACACTTGCGGACCTTTAGCAACGTTGATATCACTGCTCCTGAATATCCTCTCTTTCGCAGCCTTGCCCTTTCAATAGCCAGGCCGTAAGCGAGAACCGATCTACCTGCGGCATCCTTACCGGTTGGTCCCTGCCTGAGAAGGTCCTCCCGAACCGGGAGTCACCAGGGATGGTCCGCCAGTAACCTGACTAGATCGGCATACCAGGGCCGCCTCGGCCAGTCCGTAGCCATCAAGATCTGACTCTGTATTCCCTGCTGATTTCAGCTCACTCCCTGTTGATGCCCAAGCTCATCTGTGGAATTCCTCTCTCTCCACCGCCCTTGATAACATTGCCCCTCTTCGACCCCGCCCAGCACCCCGCCGTCACCCTCGGCACCCTTGGTTCCACCCCGGCCTCTTCCTGCACCGACAACATCTCCGCCACACAGAGCATCTCTAGTGGAAGCACCCCTCTTCTAACCTGCAAAACATTCAATTGTGCCACCGTCATTATCGTACCCTCCTTCAGTCAGCAAAGCGTGACTACTACTCTAGGCTCATCTCTTCCTCCTCAAATTCTTTGCATCAATTGTATTCTGTTCTCCGTACTCTCACTGCATCTCACTCCGCTTCATTTCCCTCCCCTCCCCCTCCTCCCTTCCTGATCCTTCTTCGCTAGCCTCCTTTTTTGCTTCTAAGGTTCTTACTCTTCGTCTGTCCTTTCCTTCTTGTCCTCCCCCTCTCTCTCCCCCTGTCGCACCCCTCTCTTCCCCTCCTTCTCTTTCTTCCTTCCCTATTCCCTCACTTTCTCACCTTTGGTCCTCCTTTGAGCCTATTTCTCCGGCGGTCTTGCCTAAAACCTTTTCTTCCATTCGGAAAACAACTTGTCCCACTGACCCTATCCCTTCTCACTGGCTTCTGGAACCTTCCCTAGCCCTTTCTCCATTCATTCTTTCCCTCGTTAATTCTAGTCTGTCTTCAGGTATCTACCCCACACCATGGAAGCTCGCCTTTGTTCGCCCTATCCTGAAATCCCGCACAGCCGACCCTTCTTCTCTTTCAAACTGGCGTCCTCTCTAATCTTCCGTTTCTCTCAAAATTACTAGAAAAATTGGTCTTTTCCCAACTTTCTTCCCACCTTGAAGCTTCCCTCACCCTTCACCCTCGGCAGTCTGGTTTTCGTCCTGGTCACAGCACGGAATCTATTCTCCTTTCTCTTCTTAGCGAACGTCACTCTGCTCACGATCATGGACTTTTCACTCTCGCTGTCTCTCTCGACCTTTTTGCAGCCTTCAACCTGGTAGATCATCGCACTCTCCTAGCACGTCTTCAGGAAGCTGGTCTTTCTGGTACAGTACTCCAATGGTTTCGTTCTTTTCTTTCCTGTCGGTCTTTCTTGGTTGTTTCTGGGTCCTCTTCTTCTTCCTCCACTCCTCTCTCCTGTGGTGTACCTCAGAGATCTGTTCTTGCTCCACTTCTTTTCGATGTTTTCCTTGTCCCTCTTGCCCTTTTGATTCAATAGTTTGGCATCTCTGCATACTATTACGCAGATGATATACTCCTTCTGCACCACACCGATTCCCTCACTCCCGATATCTTTCCTCTCAGTATATGTCTCTCTGCTGTTGCCTCCTGGTTCTCATCCAATTTCCTTCATGTCAAACCTTCTAAGTCCTTTGCTATATGGTTCACCCTTGGGAACCCCCCTCCCACTTGTGCCCCTTCACTCTCCTCCCTGCCTATTCCTCTCGTTTCTTCTCTTCGGTATCTAGGTGGTGTTCTCGATTCTTCTCTCTCCTTCAAGGAGCACATCTCTTCAGTTGTCCAGCATCCCTTCTCCCTCAAACAGTTACGAGCAGTCCATCCTTTCCTTTCTTCTTCTGCCCTGACCACGTTACTCCTCTCTCTTGTAATATCCCGTCTTGACTATTGCAATGTTTCTTTGGCAGGTCTTCCACAATCTCAACTCTCCCGTCTTCAGAATACCGCTGTTCGCATTTTAACTTACGCCTCCCGCTTTGATCATGTCACTCCCCTTCTTTTACGTCAACACTGGCTCCCTATTTCCTTTTGTATACAGTACAAGTTCCTCATTTTTGTTCACAGGGCAATTCACTCAAGCACTCCTCTTTACCTTGCAGACCAGGTTCATCTTCACATCCCTCACCGTTCACTCCGCTCCATCCATATCAATCGTATATCCCTTCCCTCCCTATCACAAGCTCATTTGGAATCCACCCGTTCATCAGCTTTTTTCTTTCTCGGCCCAAGGCTCTGGAACTCGCTCCCCCCTCCCTCCGTTTGGAACTGTCCTTCAAGACCTTTAAGATAAAATTTAAAACACACCTCTTCTGTCTCGCATTTGACCTTCCCTCCCCCTCGTTGATGCACAGATCACTTGTTCTTAATGCCTCTTTTCCTTTCTCCATCCTATCCTTTTTCGATTTTAATGGCGTTCCTTTCCTGTTTTCCTGCAGCTTTTGCATTTTTATGATTGTAAACCACTCAGAAGCATATGTTATGGGTGGTATAATAAGTTTTAATTAAACATAAAAATAAGATCACTAACCCCTAATGTGCTTCTATCCTTTGAAGAACCCGACCTATGAGTGTCCAAGGAGGGAACACATACAGCACCCCTTCCAAGGGCCACCTTTGAACTAGGGCATCAAGCCCTTCCGACATTCTCTCTTTTCTTCTGCTGAAGAATCTGCTTGTTTTGGCCATCACACAGCGTGCCATCAAGTCCATCACCAGCGGACCCCACCGGCATACTTCCTGCTCGTAGACCTCTTTGCAGAACTCCCACTCTCCTTGATCTAGTTGGCTGTGACGTTCTCCACTCCGGAGACATGCTGAGCCAATATGGCTAATAGATGATCCTCGGCCCACGACAAGAGGCTTTCCGCCTCCTCTTCCAAGAGAAGGCTTCTTGTGCTGCCCTGCCGATTGATGTAGGCGACAGCTGTCACGTTGTCCGAGAGAACTCTGACTGCTTTCCCGAGAACCAAGTGTCGAAACTCTGAGAGCCAGAGTCACTGCCTGTAATGCCAACCTGTTGATGGGCCATCGAGACTCCCGGACACTCCAGACTACCTGGGCGAAGTGACCCTCGCAGTGTGCTCCCCAGCCTGATAGGCTCGCATCTGTTGTCACCTGTATCCACCAAGGGGTCTCGAGGAGCATCCCTTTTTCCAGATTCCCCGGAGAAAGTCACCACTGCAGAGATTCCTTGGCCAACGCTGTACATGGAAGAGCCGTTGACAGAGGCTGCCTCTGATGGGACCAGCACCGCAGCAGGGCCCGCTGAAGCGGCCGCATATGAGCCCTGGCCCAGGGAACTAGGTCTAACGTCGCCACCATGGTTCCTAGTACCTGCAGATAATGCCACGCTGAGGGAGTCTTGCGCGCTACAAATTCTCGCACCAGACGACGAAGACTTTCGGCCCTTTGAGCTGGCAAAAACACCTCGCCTGAGATTGTGTTGAACTTTGCCCCTAAATACTCTAACTCTTGAGAGGGTACCAACTTGCTCTTTGACCAGTTGATCACCCACCCCAAACTTTGAAGGAAGGCAACTACTCTGGCCGTTGCCCTCGAACTCTCCTCCTCGGACTTGGCTCTGATCAACCAATCGTCCAGATGCCTTCTTTGGTAGGGCTGCCGCCACTACTACCATCACCTTGGTGAAAGTACAAGGGGCTGTAGCCAGACCGAATGGCAACACCTGAAACTGAAAGTGGCCTTCTGGTACTGCGAAACGCAGGGATTGCTGATGAGCGTCTCTGATGGGGATATGCAAGTAGACCTTGGTGAGGTCGAGAGGGGTCAGAAATTCCCCTTGCGTCACCGCTACTATCACCGATTTCAGAGTTTCCATCCAAAAGTGAGGTACCCGGAGACACCGATTGACGCGCTTGAGGTCTAGAATTGGATGACAGGAACCTTCTTTCTTTGGAACCACAAAGTAAATCGAGTACCGACCGCAGCCGAGTTGATCTCTTGGCACCGGGACTACCACCCCCAACGCCCCAGTCTTGCAAGAGTTTCTTCTACCGCTGCCCGCTTGGCTACCATCCTGCAAGGGGACTGAACGAACGAGGGGAAGACCGGTCTTGCAAACTCTAGGCCATAACCGAACTGGATGACTTCCAGCACCCACTGGTCAGACATGATCTGGGCCCAGGCGGGAAGGAACTGCCTCAGATGCCCTCATACCGGCAGCACCCCCACCCGAGCCCCCGTTGCCTCATTGTGGTTTTCTCTGGCCAGAGGAAGCCAAAGAGGCCCCAAACCCTCTCCCCGCTCCTCGAAACCCCCGGAAACCCTGACTTCTGGAGGGGAACCGGCCTCTTTGAAAGGGGTTCTGACAAGCTGGTCTGGTTCTCCTGACATCCCTTTGCTTAGAATGCCCCGAAGGCGCAAAGCGTCCCTGCTTTGGTTTATCCTCTGGAAGCCTACCCCCTTTAGACTCCAGGTCCTTTACCAACTTGTCCAAATCCTCTCCAAAAAGCAGCTTCCCCTTAAAAGGAAGCCTGCTAAAGTGAGCCTCGGAGGAAGCATCTGCCGCCCAGTTGTGGAGCCAAAGATACCGAACCGCCACCACGGAAGCCATATTCTTTGACAAGCTCCTAATGAGGTCATATTGGCTATCTGCCAGATATGCAGCTCCAGACTCCATTCGCACCGCATCCCCTTGCGGCCCAACCTGCGACTTCCCAGCCCCTTGCAGCTGCTTGAACCACCGCAAGCAAGCCCGGGCCACCCAGGCTCCACAAACCGAGGCTTGAAGGGCCATGGCACTGATATCGAAGGCTTGCTTCAGCAACATGTCCAACTTCTTGTCTTGGACATCCTTCAACGCTGCACTGCCCTCCACAGGGATGGTAGTCTTCTTGGTTACGGCCGCCACCGCCGCATCCACCCTGGGAGACTTCAACAATTCCTTTTCCGCTTCCAATAGAGGGTACAACCGTGCCATAGAACGCACTCCCCTTAGCCCGGCCTCTGGCTGATCCCACTCCTCCTGAATCATTTGCCGGACCACATTGTGGACGGGAAAAACTTTTTGGGACTTCTGGACCGCCTGTATCAATGGATCTTCCAAAGTCTCTTTGTCTCCTTGAGTTCCAGAAGCCATGTTAAGTACCTTCAATGATTCGCCAATCGATGCGGGCAACTCCTTCCGGTGAAAGACCCTCACAATTTTTGCCTGTTCCTCTGGAATTTTGCCTTCCTCGAGCTCTTCCTCTTCTCCCAGTTTTCTATCTGATTCCATTATCTCCGAATCAGGGGAAAAAGGTTCTTCCTCTGTTCTAGCCCGCTTGGAAGGAATACCCGCCTCCGCCAGAGGCTTGTCAACCATCTGCCTCTTACGAGGGCCTCCTTGACCCTCCTGTTGACGCAAGCAGAAAGTCTTATGCAATAAAAGCATGAACTCCGGGGAAAAACTACCAAGGCCTCCCTCTACAGAGGAAGTGCTAGGTTGTGGTTGTGAGGGTACCTGCTGCCCTAAAGGTAAGGGCAGCAATGACCCCTCACCCAGGATCTCCTCCAAAGGTTCCCCTGTTTCCATCGCCCCGGAGGCTGTTGGGATCCGATCACCTGTTGCTTGAAGCTCCTGCTCAACAGAGGCTGCCTCCAGTGCGCAGCCCCTGCACACTCTGGTCTCAGACACCGCTCCCCTGCGGGCCCCACAGACCAGGCACTGAGGGCGAGCCAGCATAGCCCTTTTTTAATCCTTCCCTTTTTGTTTTTAAACAAGAAATCTCTAACCTCTAAAACCTTCAACTACACACACACACACATATATATACACACACACACACACATATATATACACACACACACACACACATATATATACACACACACACACACATATATATACACACACACACACACATATATATACACACACACATACATATACCCATACACACATATATGTACTAATCTACCTAGAAATAAATATATCTACATACTATATATATCTATAGCCCACTATGGACATTAAACAAAAACTAACAATTTCAACCATTTAAATGTGTCCTCAGAGTCCAAAACAGCCCCCCCCCCTTACTGAAACGGCTGAAACGTGTACAAAACGCCGTTTCACCTTCTTCCCCTGCACAGCAGCCAGCTGAAAAAGCACGCACAGGCCTCCACAGGGAACAGCTTCTCCTTCCTAGCAGCTCTGTTCCCGCCGAATGAACGAGGCCACCGCGCACCACACGGCTCGACTGCTCCTGCCTCTGGAAGCCTACTCCTTACCTTCTGCTCCCAGCGGCTCTCTTCTCAGCGCTTCCTGCACCGGCACGAGGAGAGTGAGAGTGCCGCAGTCTTCCCGCCTTTGTGCTCAGCTGCCTCGGGGGCTTTGGCAACGAGGCAGGAGACCGAAGAGGAGGCCCTTCTCCGCAGGAAAAAAACGGCAAACTAAACTCCAGCTGGTCTCCGCAGTTTTGTTTTGTTTTTCCTTAAACACAGGGTTAGTCGCTGCAAGCCTCCTCACGGGGGGGGGGGGGGGGGGGGGAGGAAAAGCCCGGGTAACAAAACTTAACTCGGCTTTAAAGGAAAGAAAAGATCAAAAAGGCTTAAATAAAAAGGCTTAAATCAACCAAAAACTATTTCTAAACCTAACGTCTCTCCAGCAAACTACTCTACTAGGTTACTGCTCTCTCCAGCTGCTTGGAGACTGAGTACATACTGAGTCTGATGGGTGGTGCCAGTGTTATATATATCCTGATGTCGTCAGAAGATTGACATACTCAGTCTCCAAGCTGCTGGAAGAGAGGCACAACCCAGAAGAGAGGGACTGGACTGCAGAGACGATTAGGAACTGATCTTTATATTCCCTATTAATATAAACCTCTCGAATACATCACACCAGGACGTAAAACAGTCTTTTGATCTTAATTTTTAATTACCTCAAAGAGACATCAAATGGAGGTTGGGCATGCGTTTGACTATTTGCCCTCCTCCAATTTTATCATTTATTTCCCAGGCACCTGGATTATGCTGGGTATATATTTCCCAATGGTGTCAAAAGGAGTGGAGTAGCCGCCTAATGGTTAAGAGCACTGGCTTGGGAACCAAGAGACCAGGGTTTGATTCCCACTAGCACTCCTTGTGGCCTTGGGCAAGTCACTTAACCCTCCATTGTTCAGAAAAATCCAAGTTATCAAGGTCCCTCTTTAATGTACATTACCAAGTTTAAGTTACAGTGTAAACTGCTTTGATTGAAATGATAAAGCGGTATAAAAAAACTTAAATAAATAAAAAACAAATTTTGAGATTCTGATCTGATCTTACCTCTCCCCTAGATCAGTTGGTATAGGAATGCAAAGTGCTCTGAACAAATGAAGATTAGCTCTGAACCATACTTCTTTCATTAGTTCAATGCAAAATAAGCTAAGGAATTCTAACATTTTGAACTGTCCTAGTTAAAGCTGTATAATTATCTAAGGTTAATCTTGTATGTATGAAGCTAAATAAAGACACAATATTAAACTTATTTTTTGACATATATGTACACAAGTCCATACAATAACATCCCAATCATCTACAATCATAACCGGAACCCATATAATAATTTCCCAATCACGTACAATCAATACCAGAACCCAATATATAGCTCTACATACACAAACTCTCATAATCACCACTCGCGCCACACTTCACACAAACGCCATCACCGCCTCATCCAAATAAAGCAACAACCCATAAGTGATAAAATTGACCAAAATGACAATACAAACATCAAACTACAACTCATCCTAATAAACATACGATCCATAAGAAACAAAATACCTATAATTAATGACATAATTAACGATACATCCCCTGACATTATCTGTATTACTGAAACATGGCTCTCACCTACAGACACTATACTACTAAACCAGCTAACCACATATCAATATGACATTTTCAATTGCCAAAGGAATATAAAAAGAGGAGGGGGTGTAATGATTCTCACCAAAAATTACCTAAAATTCACCCTAACAAACCTAAATAATATAGATGGAATAGACATCGTTAACATAGAAAATAAAACTATGGCTCTCACCCTCATCTACAGACCCCCATCATCCGATCAGAAAAACCTCACCCCTATCCTAGAACTTGCATGTACAGCATCACAAAGCAAACCACTTTTACTCCTTGGGGACTTGAACCTTCCATCACTGAACCATTGGGGACTTGAACCTTCCATCACTGAACCATTCACAATCAGATAACTTCATAGACACTATGTCACAAATGGGGTTCACACAGATAATACATGCCCCTACGCACAAAAAAGGTAACATACTTGATGTAATTTTCCTCCCAGCCACACTCTACAATCACTTACTACATACCACTCCGAGTATAACTGAAGTACCCTGGTCAGACCACCATCTAATCACAATCCAGCTACCAGCACAAATCCCAAAAAACAATGAGAGCACAACTCCACATACATCACGCTTCGCACGCTTTGACAAAGACACATTCCTCGATAAAGTACTACCTGAACTAGACACAAGCTCACCAGACATCAACTCAACCATAACGCATTGGAATCTAACCATTCAAAAAGCAGCTGCCCACACACAAGTCTTACACAAACGAACAAAAAAGACAGAAAAATGGTTCACAAAAGAGCTGACAAAACTAAAAAAACTACTGAGGAAACAAGAAAAGAGATGGAGAAAACTAAAATCTGATGAAAACAAATCCCAATACATGCTCTTACTTATGGAATACAAAAACGCAATTAACAAATCAAAAAGAGACTACCACTCCAAAGTAATAAATTCTTCCATCAACCGCCCAAGGGAGCTATTCGCGATAGTAAAAACTTTAACCAAAACTAATAACACCGAACCTAAACAACAAGCAATAAATATACAAACACTAGCAAAACATTTTGCAGAAAAACTAAAAAACAAAACCACTACCTCAACTCCTGTATTATCAAACACAAAAATCTCACATGAATGGACAAGTTTCCAGTTGGTAGAACAAAAACAACTCCTCAAAATCATAACTATGATAAACACCACCACTTCCCCACTCGATCCATGCCCGGTGTCATGGATTAAGTGTGCAAAAGCTGAATTGGTGGTAAATATACAATACATCGTTAACCAATCCCTTTCACAGGGCATCATGCCTGATGCCCTAAAACTCACAACACTCCGACCAATAATAAAGAATAATAAGCTCGACTCAAAAGACCCGAATTCATACAGACCCATAGCCAGCATTCCATTCATAGCCAAAATAATAGAGAAAACAATTCAAATTCAGTTACAAGAACACATTGATGAACACAAACCTCTTGACTCACACCAATTTGGTTTCCGCCCATTCCATGGAGTAGAAACCCTCCTAATCACCCTTATGGACTTCCTCATCAAGGGCACAGATGACAAACATCAAGGCTTCTTACTCCTTTTTATAGATATCTCTGCCGCCTTCGATAACATTAATCACATGACACTGATCAACAGATTAGAAAACCTAGGAATAGGCGGGATTGTCCTTAACTGGTTCAAATCCTATATTTCACACAGATTAATACGAGTCCAAATTGACCAACAAGCATCAGAAACATTCCCTCAAGGACAGGGAATACCCCAAGGATCAGCCCTTTCAGCCCTCTTATTTAACTTGTACCTGCAACCGATAACAGACATATTTAAAAAACACAGAATTAACCATTTTATATATGCCGATGACATCATGTTAGCTATCCCCATAAATGCTAAAAACCCTACATATGACTCGCTATCCAAATGCATGGCTGAGACCTCCTCCTGGATGGAAACTAACCACCTTAGCATAAACCTCAAAAAAACTGAGGCAATGTTTGTGACAAGACCACCCACGACTGAGAACACATACCCAGAAACAATCACAATCAACAAAACCTCCATACCCGTCAGAAAACAGGTAAAATACTTAGGAGTAATAATAGACCACACCCTCACCATGCTACCACACATAAAACAAATAGTAAAAACCATTTTCTATAAACTCAAAACTATTCAGCACCTAAGGCCACTTCTTGAAACACAAGACTTTAGATCCGTAGTAAGTACACTGATCACCCCGCACTTCGACTATTGCAATAGTCTCCTAATAGGCCTCCCCCAAAAAAGCATATACCTTCTCCAAAGAGCACAAAACATCTGTGCAAAGGTAATCTCTAAAGCTCGCCTAACTGACCACGTAACCCCAATACTACTGGAACTCCACTGGCTCCCTATAAACAGCCGAATCAAATATAAGACTATCCTAACAACCTATAAACTCATAAATGACATAACCCCTTCACACCTATCCACATTACTACAATCTCCAACATCGACAAGGACCCTCAGACAGAACGCAGCCCACTCCCTCATCACACCAAAAGCCATTCGTAAAACTAAGAATTCCACTAGCTCCAGAGCATTCTCATTCACTGCCCCCACACTCTGGAACGACCTCCCTATTGAACTTCGCACCATAAGAGACCTCACCCAATTCAGAAAAGAATTAAAGACCTACCTGTTCACTGAACACTTCGAAATCCCCTATTCCCCCAAAGCCAGCTCCACAACAAACATGGTCACACATACACAAACTCCCTTAATCCCCTAACCCAACAATGTAACCTCAAGACTTTCCCCCCCCCCCCTCACACCTGAAGACGAAAACGAAAAAAAGGAACTAAATTCCAGCACCTACACCAATTCCTGCCCCACACACCACACACTGTAAATATTCATTTGTATAAAGTTTAATATGTTTGCTTTATTACCTATAAATGTTATATTTACTGTTTAATGTAAATAGTTGATTTCTATTGTTCTATGTTCTATGTAAACTGTATACAAACTGTGTACATGACTGTTAACTTGTTATATGTAAACCGCCCTTGATCTCTGGAAGGGGCGGTATAAAAGAAATAGTTAAATAAAAAAAAAAATAAATAAATAAATAAAAAACATGGAAACTACATTCCTTATTCAACGCTGGGCAAACTGACCTCTAGACCTTCTACTCCTCCCCTACTTTTCCCTTAAATATAAACCTCTCTTATCCATCTAAGACCAAATACACAATATAACATCTTCCACAGATTACACTTAATGCATAATGGAGCATAAAGAATTCATATGTATCTTAAATTCTTATATATCATCCTGCATCATCTTATTTACAACCAAGAGGAAAACTCCAGATCAGCCCACAAAAAAAAATATCTTCAGGGCTTCTACTGTCAAATCAGTCAAAAAATCTGCTTAATATAATAAACTGAAATCATGCTTGAACAAAAAAACTAGTATATTTCACTAGTGTAGATGAACTTAACTTATAGTTATCCAGATAAATCAGAATTGGCACAGCGGCATCTGTTAAAGTATCTAAGACTGATCAAGCCATTACTCCGCCAGGACCACTTCCACACAAGCACTCATCACACCCCTGCTTGATTACGGAAACTCGTTATATCAAGGCCTCCCTCAGCAGACCTTACAGCCACTCCAAATGGTGCAAAACACTGCATCACGCATCATTACAGACACCCCAAGAACTGAGCACATCACCCCCGTCTTACAGCAACTACACTGGCTCCCAATGGCGACCAGAGCAAAATTTAAAACAATCCTGATCATCTTCAAAATCATCCACCATCTCTCGGCAGATGCACTCCAAGATATCATAACAAGGGATATCAAGAGACCAAGAAGGATCAATAATGACAACATGATCGGCATACCTGCAGGATACCACAAGACTAAACAAAATACTTCAAGAAGAGCTCCATCACTACAGGCGTCCACACAATGGAACTCCTTCCCAATGAGCCTGAGGGCATTAAAAGACATCACAGACTTCCGCAAGGCCCTTAAAACCCTGCTCTTTACAGAAACCTACGAGCAGACAGACAACAGTACCCACCCGCACAGTACTGCAACTACCCCCACCAACTCAATACCCAATCGTCCCAACTAGACTTACGAGTTCATTGTATAATGTTGTTAAGTACCTACATGCTAAATGTAACTCTCTAATTGTGCTGTCTAAACGTTGTTAAATACCCTCATGTTAAATGTTGTAAAGTACCCATGTTAAATGTAACCCTCCAATTGTGATGTAACCACTCTGATTATAGGATAAGGTGGTATACAAATCTGTCTAAATAAATAAATATTCCATGTTTCATATATATAGTGTTCACAACAATGCCTTAACACTGCCTTACTATATAGATCACATTATTTATGTAGAGGGTATTTTCAGAGAATCATTGAGAGAGCATATAAGAGCAAAATATGCTCATAGGGATTACTCTATTGATGGAGAAGCCACAATCGGTGAATGAGGAAGATATGGAACGTAAGGATGCCTTAGTGTGTATACTTCCTTATTCAAGGCTAGCTTCTGCTATTTTTACATTCTGGCATATACTGTTCTTATATGTTTTATACGCAGCATCTAATGATTGCCTATCACAGTGGTCAAAATATAGGTGAACTCCTCTCCAATTCAAGATATTTTAATAAGATAACTGAATGGACAGGACAGCATAGGATATGTGGCCATTGCTCATGGTGTAATTATACACTCATGGGCACAGAATAGTCACATCCATCCACTGATACCAGTTGTTCCTCAGACATTGTGATATAATTATCTGTCCATGCCAAATATTATAAGTTGGCTGCAAGAAACGGATGATCAGTGAGGCATAATGAACACCAGAGCAGATTTATGACAAAGGGTGGTGGCCCCTCTGGTCCAACATTGGCTAGATAAGGGCCATTCAATTAACGATATGAGATGGAGAGTGACTGATAGAACTTTGGCACACTGGGTGGGGGGACCATAATTATTGGTTGAACTATTGAGAACAGTATTTGATATTTCGACAAGATACAATGACTGCTGCTGGTTTGAATTTAGAGATTGTGGCAAATGCTAGTCTGATACTATGATGTGGTGATCACCTGATGCTACCTCCATAAAACACTGTCATTTTGTTTCCCTTAGAGCACCTACTATGCTTGGGAAAGGATGAAACTTCAATTAAGCTGGATCTGGCAACGAATTAGAAGCAATATGTTTAACCCAAAACATACAGCTATGTCGAGTGTGATAATGGTTGCTCAATAATATAACTATGAATCAAGGATTTTACTTATGAATGAAAAAAAGGACAGATGATGAAAACTTGAGCAGCGATACTTTGAGTTGTTGCTCTGCTGTCTGATGGTCTGCAAAAATATTTAAAAATTAATCTTTAGAGCACACTGCTGTATTACATATATATAGTATGCACATCTTAAGAATTTCAATTAATGCATGAATTTTTGTTTTCACATGAAACTCCATAATATGTTAGTCAATACCAAACTAATAACACCTCAAGTGATAATTTTGGTCAAAACAAATATTTTGACTGCTATTTTGCACAATATTTCAGCGTCCCCATTTCGGGGACGCTATGCATGAAAGGGCGGGTGATGTGGCTTTTATATAAAACAACTGTAAATAAATTTCCAAAACTTATTATAAATGAAATGTAATTAGTATTATGTGGAAATGATCTTTATGTATCAAAATTGTGTAGCCAGCCACATCACATATGACAGTGGTGCGTGACATGTATAGGGGGCAGGATATGGAGAAGGGAATGGCCAAGAGTAGGCTATGGATGTGGCAGACTCAAGTCAAGTGGGTGGCCCAGATGTGTGGGTATGCCCAAGAAGGGATGTGGAGGGACCCATGGCAGGGTGGGTGGGCTGGAGGAAGGGGCCACATGCTGCCACAGACACCTGTCCTATGCATGGGGCCACCTGTGCGGCAGCCTTACTACCCCATGGTGACAGAAACAGGCCTGGAACCACATCCACAGTGCCCGAAGGCTGACATGCATGCCCTGTGCAGCTAGACGGTGATGTGCTGGGAGTACCATGTGCATGCAACACACCATGCACATGTCCCGCCCCCCATGACAGCCACCATGTGTGCGGAACTGGCATCGTGCAATGGGCAGGTGACACTGCACCCTTGGCATATCTCAGCAAAAATATTGGCGGAGTGGGCCTCGAACCCCCGGACCCAGAGGCAGTCCCCATACCATCAGCCCACGATGGAACACTGCTGTGACCAATGTCCCAGGCAGGCAATGTGCATGATGCACAGAGGCATGGGCCAGCCACACATGGTGTGGACATGCACAGGCCCGTGGCAGCTGCTGCACATACCGCAGCCCCTCTCCAGGTGCTGACATGTGCATTGAGTGGCATGGGCATATGGCTCAGGCAGTCATGCAAAGTAATGTATATGTCGGCTGCTATCCATTCATCATCATCCTCCAGCATTGAAATAACTTCATGTAATTTGTAATGCCTTCACATTCTAAAGTTGAGCAGTTAAGCAATGTCAAACACAATCCACCAATATCTACCTGGTCCACCCTAGCCAATAGTTGCTAGGGCACAGACCTGACATCCCCCCAGCCATCCCGCCCCCATGTGGAGGGGACATAATAGTGGTAGGCAGTGATGGGGGGATGTGAGGATGTCCATGTATGCCCCCCCCACCCCAGAACCCACTCCCTAGGCGGGTGCCTACCTACACAGTGGATGGCCTGGGACTGCGCACTACCAGCACCGACAGCAAATGGCCACGTCAGCTTGGCAGGGGGGCATGTGCCCGTACTGGAGGGGACAGTGCCACCTCCCTGCAGTGGACCTAGGCCATGCTCTGCAGCAGTATGTGGTGTGCAGTGCAACATAAAAGGTCTGGCTGAGGAAAAGTGCAGGTAGCCGCAGGGACTACCATGCATCTATGGCATCAGTGTGGTGCAGTACACCCAGCCAGTGTGTCCAGGAGCAGAGGGTCACAGGTTCAAGTCCCAGCTGTGGTTCCAGCAGAGCATGTCCCTATATTGGGAGGAGTAGCCTAGTGGTTGGGGCAAGGTACTTCAGGCCGGAAGGTCGGGGGTTCAAATCCCACTAGAGGACAGCAACCTTGGGCCGGAAGGACTGGGGTTTCTAGTCCCACGGATGCTCCTTGTGGTCTTGGGCAAGCCACTTAACCCTCCATTGCCCATGTTCCCTGTAAGTATTAGTGTATGTGTCTCATGTCCCCGCGTGTTAAATGTATCCCCCAATTGTGTTGTGACCGCTTTGATTGAAGGATAAGGCGGTATACAAAACTGTCTAAATAAATAAATAAATAAATAAATAAATAAATATTTTACCCTACAATGCAGATATACAACAGCAACATGTGCAAAGCCCAAAGCAGCGGCGAACAGGGGTGCAAACACCCACTCACACAGGCTCCACAATCCAATGATGCATGGAGCGGCAGGCTGTTGGCCCCAGCAGTGGGATGATGTTATCACCAGAGTACTACTACTGCCCCCTGCACAGTTTAGCAATGTTGGCACTGTGCTCAGGACTAGTGTGGCGGGCAGGGCTGCCAACCACCCCTATCTTTGTATAATGCTGCAAAAGGAGTGAGCGTGTTTGTATGTCTATCCATTGTTCTGTGGCTGCCCACACTTCACTGGGCCCAAAATGTCCCACTGTTACCAGCGTTAGCCTGATTAGATGCATAATGAGGAGCAAGGTATTCTGGGTATGGCCAGGACAGGGCAGATTGGCCAGGATGCATCCTCACAGGGTGTGGGGCAATGGCTAGGACACTGTAGTGCCTGACCACCACCTGCATGGACAGGGTGGCCATAGCATGGCATGCTGGGAGGGCACTCACTCTGAACGAGCAGTGACCATGGCAGGTCTAGGTTCCCACATAGCGCTCTACACTATTTGTCTCTAGTGATATATTTGTGTTCCCCAGTGCTGGGGTCCCAATCACTGAGATGCCTGCTTGCGGCACATAGTTCCTGGTGGACTGTCTGCAGTTAGACTGTGCATGGTCGGAACACCTTTAACGTACAGTCTGACTGTGCTGTCTGCTGGTGACTGGCAGACAGTGGTGGGAGGTACTTGAGGTTTCCAGACCTAACCCCAGCATTGCTGCTGGTCTGCCACTGTCCCAGTTATAGGTATGGCTCTGGCCCACCAACCCTGGAGGGCTGTCTCGTACAAACAGGATGGAGGTTACTTCCCTGGGGCGGGGGCACTGTTCTTTACCTACAAAAGGGTGATGTGGGCCCTTTGGGGTATGTAGTGTATACCACTGTGACCTATACAGCCACTGCTATACACACCTCATGCAATTCTAGGAACCCCTCTGCCCTGATAACAGCTGCCCATGTCAGCCAGACCCTCACACGGGGTACACACTAATCTGGCTGGTGTCTGGTCCCACAGGGCCACATGTGACTGCAGGATACAGATGGACACCAAATTACCTTCGGCTGCACTGCACCGAACACCTGTAAAACACTGGTAGTGATGGGGATGTACAGCAGGACCTATCTCTAGTAGCACATGTACTGCGGACCTAGTGCTGGGCACCCATCCTATCGCTCAGGATGAACACAGAACCTGCACAATGGCATGGTCTGTAGCTACTCCGTGCCAGTATCACGCACTGTCAGTTCGTCTTTCCAAGCTGGGGGACCGGAGAGGTGCAGACCCCATTTGGTGATCAGCTGTAGACAGCTATTCAGCATGTGCATTACATCATGGGTACTGGTGGGGTTACCCTATCCTGGCACTCAGAGCAGACAATTTGTGCGGTGACCTGCAGTCCTTCTGTACCCAGACATTGCTGTGACATACACCATGGGGGTATAGCCTACTGGTTAATACAATGCCATTCTTGGCAGTGTTCATGGGTTCAGTTCCTCATTGTTCCCCCCTCATGCCTGTCCTACTCATATAGTGTGCATGCCTGTAGAGGTCATATTTTTGCAGATCTGTGCTTCCAGCCCATAATACCCTCGCCACAATTGCCAACATTCCCTCGGTCCGTCTATCTGCGTCTGTCAGCTGTGTAGAGTCCTGTCTGCCAGTGCAGGCTGCCACCCCATGTCATACCCTTTCCTGCATTGCACCTCTTCATGCTTGCCTCGCCTGTGCCTGATCTGCATGGCACCACCACTCCTCTGTCCACCCATCATTGTAACTATCCTGCCACCTCTGCCTCCACTGGGGGACATGTATTCCCATTGCCTGCCACCAACTGTTTTTCTGGCACTTTACATTGCCAACACCCTGTGCTGTGGTACAGCTGCCCCACCATGTTTGTCATCGGTACTGGCAGGCACATGGGATGCCCGCAGATATGGCAGGTCCAGCGGCTCCCACTTCTCCCTCCTTCACTCACCTGTTCATTGCCTTTCCTGAGTGCTCTATCTAGTGTTAGGGCTACATCTGTCTCCGTTTCTCACAGGTCATGCATGTCATCCTGAGGCACCTTGCAGTCCCTAGGGCACACTAACCTAGGATACCATAACCTTGTTAGGCCACCTTAACCTATGGTTCCATAGCCCAGGGTGCCTTCTGCGGTGCCTTGTCCAAGGGTGCCTAATATGGTGCTTAGCCTAGGAGGCCCTACAGGGCGCCTTACGAGGCACCTTACGAGGCACCTTATAACGCTCGTTAGTCTAAGGTGCCTTTTAACACGCGTTAGTTGTCAGCTTGCTGTAACGATGCAACGCCCATGCCTTTATATGGGCATCTCTACTTTACCGCGGAACCTACCGCGAATGACATTACCGCAGTTTAGTAAACATACCCCTTTGTATGTCCATCATTACAGGAACCAAGACAAAGTTATGGCGAAGGTCTTAAACACAATGTCAATGATTTCTGCAGCTCGTCCATAAAATTATAAGAGAGCTGTGTGAAACAAAAACACTACTGTATCTTATAAATAGTGCCTTAAAAATCCAAGATAGTAAAGTCCTAAGCCATCAAGGATCACCAAAGGAACAGATGGCAATAAAATCATAGAGTACTAAGGTCGTAGTGGCACTCACCACTTAAAAAAAAAAAAGTATATTGTCCGCAGCAATTGCTACTGTTTATTAACAACAAACTAATAACGACAAAAGGCTGGAAGGGAGGGGGAGGGGGAATGTGTGGGAAAGGAAGGGGGAAGTAGGGGAAGAAGGAAGCAGGGAGGAATCCAAACTAAAAATAACCAATCCAGAGAGGCAAAGCTTAAATAACTTTAAAAAGACAAAAGCCATATAAGAAACCCCCAGCTTGAAAACCACTATTAAATCCCCCAGGAATAAATAAATAACTAAAATGAAACAATAAAAACAAAAACAAAACAAAAAACACAAGGGGGGGAAGGGGAAGCGGGGGAGGAAAGGTGGGGAGGGGGGAAAAAGGAAAAAAGGGGGAATGGACAGAAGGAGATTAAAAAAAAAAAAAGACTCCTCTAAAACTGTGTCAATCCAAAAAGAATAAATAGATATCCAGGACATAAATAACTCCTAAAACACACAAAAAAAACATATTAAAAAAGAACATATAAAAGAAACAAACTTAACCACCAAGGGATCCCAGGAAATAATTAAAAGTACAGATAAAACAAAAACACATAAGATACCGAGAAAGGCTAAAACACATAAAGAGCATATTAACAAACATTTAAAAGAAACAAGTTCAACAACCAAGAAAATAAATAATTAAAAGTAGCAATAAAGCAATAAAAACAATAAGATACTGGGAACAGAGGGAGGGGAAAAGGAGGAGGAGGGGATGGGTTTGTGGGAGTGGGAGTGGGGAGGTTCCAACTACAGACAACACTAATAATCTACAAAAACCTCAATGATTTCTCTGGACAATACAAGCTTTGTTTGGTCAGCAAGAAGCAGAAACGTTCTGTGTCAGACAATGTGCTAAGTAACAAAAAAAATAAGAACTAGTCGTTAAATAGATAGCCAAAGTAAGACTTCTAAAACTAGAAATATATGATCAAAACAACTGCAGATCACCCAATATTTGGACTGCTATGCTCTGTATATACTGCAATTTATTAAACAGGCTACTACAAGACAACCAAGGTCAAGCCATGAAAGATGCAGAGGGATGAGAGAGCCCTTTGCATAAGTCAATAGGAATTGAAAAGCAGAGGCATGTGTGAACTCAATGGCAGAGCAGACTTTAAGACAACCTGAATCATAACACATAGCATGCTGTACCTGGCTCCAAGCCCCGATTTGTCTGGCACCTCCCGCTCCCTTCCCCTAATTTGCCACCCAGTTGAATCCTTCCTTCAAAAACAATCCCAAATGCAGAACTGCTTTGTGGAAAGAACTGCCTATAACTTTACTTAACATGACAACCACATAATGCAACCTGATAATTACTGATAATGAGGGGAAAGAAGGTGAAGAGGCATTCTTAAATACCCTCTATGTGCTTCCCTGCTGTGCCACTAATAACTTGAACCTGCTAAGAAGCAGCCTTGAGTAACTCAACACACATCTGTATTATTAGCTCAGAAAGTGTAGTTATTCATCTGTAACAGGTGTTCTCTGGGGAAAGCAGGAATCAGTCCTCACATATGGGTGACATCAGTGCCAACAGAGCCCTCACAGAAGCATCTCGCCAACTTTCAAAGAAAGCCTCTGGGAGATGCATCATGCATGAGTGGTCCACTTCCAGCCCAAGAGTGCCATCTTGCCTCAGTCATATGACATAGCTAAGACAGCACAAATAAAAGATGGTAAAGAAATAACTCGAAAGGGAGGAGGGAGAGCTGTGAGGACTGATTTCTGCTGTCTCCGGAGAACACCTGTTGCAGGTGAGTAACTATGCTTTCTCCAGGAACAAGCAGAAATTCAGTCCTCACATATGGGACTCCCCAGCTACAAGCTACCGAGAACCTGTACAAAAATGTCATAACGACCTGCAAAGGCGAGCCATGATCAGCAGCAATTGAATCCCTAAGAGAAACTCTTGCAAGAGTAGCCTAGTGGTTGGGGCAATGTACTTCAGGCCGGAAGGTCGGGGGTTCAAATCCCACTAGAGGGCAGCAACCTTGGGCTGGAAGGACTGGGGTTTCTAGTCCCACAGGTGCTCCTTGTGGTCTTGGGCAAGCCACTTAACCCTCCATAGCCCATGTTCCCTGTAAAATAGTTTTCTCCAAGTTATAATACCCTGTTCAATGTAATTTCGGTTTGTTCAATGTAAACCGCGCTGATGCAGAATAGCGCGGTATATAAGAGAATGTAAATAAATAAATAAATAAATAAGTGTCTGGCAGAGAACCAGCACTCCGGTAGCCTGAACACAGAAGGGTTGTAGGGCAGGAGTTGCCTACACTCCAAAGAGGTTATAGAGTATGGCCTAGATGAAGTTGCTGTCCCGTTGGGACTCCCTCTCCAGGCAGTAGTGAGCTGTGAAAGAATGGATCGAAGACCAGGTGGCAGCCCGGCAAATTTCCATCATGGGGATGGAACGCAGATTGGCCACAGAAGTAGCCATGGCCCTGATGCGGTGTGCTGTGACTCTCTGGTCCAGTAGGATCTCCGCTTGCTTGTAGGCAAGGGTAATGCAGTCTGCCACCCAAGTGGACAGAGTTTGCTTAGTCACCAGGAGCCCCAACTGGCTGGGGTCATAAGAAACGAAAAGCTGTTTACAGTGGACCTGAGTCTGTTGCAGGTAGAAGAACAGGACTCTCTTGCAATCCAGACTATGGAGAATTGTCTCCGCTCTTACGGCATGAGGCCTGGGAAATAAGGTGGGGAGTACCACCTCCTTATTGAGGTGGAATGAACACACCACCTTTAATAGGATGTGTGCGGAACACCACCCTGTTCTTGTAGAACCTAACGTAGGAAGGCTCTGCTATCAGAGCCTGGAGCTCGCTGACTCTGCGAGCAAATGCGAGTGCCACCAGGAAGGTGACCTTCCAGGAGAGGTACCGTAAGTGGCAGGTAGCTAAAGGCTCGAATGGAGGCTTAGTGAGTTACAAGAGCACCACATTAAGGTCCCATTCCGCTGCCGGTGGGCGGATGGGGGGGGGGTTTGGACAATATGAGGCTCCGTAGAAATCAAAACACGAAGGGCTGAGCCGAGAAGGGCTTCCCCTCGATGGAGTGGTGATATGCCATGATGGCACTCAGGTGTACTCTGACTGAGATGGACTTCAGTCCCGCCTGCAACAAGTGGAGCAGATATTGGAGTACCATGTGTACTGAGCAAGAGAACAGGTTCATCCGCTTTTCCGTGTACCACAGTGAGAAACATCAGCACTTGAAGGCATACGCCCTTCTCCTTGAGGCCTTCTGAGAGGCCAGGAGGATGTCTTCCACATTCGTCTAAGGTTGAAGGGAGCTAGAGCTATCCTTTCAGTAGCCAAGCCCTGAGTGAAAGGGACCCCAGGTTGGGGTGTAGGAGAGAGCCCTGCTCCTGTGAGATTATTCCTGGGGCTCGGCCCAGGGGGATCGGTGGTACTGCTGATAGGGAGAGGAGCAGCGGGAACCAGGGCTATTGGGCCAGTGAGGGGTTAAAGGCACTAGTGACACTGTCTCGTTGAGCCTTGAACATGGTGTCTTGGCAATCAGTGGCATTGGAGGGAAGGCATACAGGGGGCCTTCCAACCATGGGATAAGAAATGCATCCGCCGCTACCTGAGACCAGTGCAGCTGGCGGGAGCAGAAGTGGGGCAACTGCACATTGTCTGGGCTGGCCAACAGGTCCATCACTGGGACGACCCAGAGCTGGAACAGCCGTGAGGCTACTGCTGTGTCCAGGATTGACTAATGAGGCTGAAGTACCCTGCTCAGCTTGTCCACCAAGACAATGTCTTGGGCAGGAGGTAGACTGCCCTCAGGAGCATCCTTCTGAATGTGGCATAAGGCCAGAGGGCTACTGCCTCCTAGCAGAGAGGGTACGAACCCATTCCCCTCTGTTTGTTCATGTAGAACATCATGAACTGATTGTCTGTCTGGATCAGTACCACGTGGTGCTGCAGCTGGTGACTGAAGGCTTTGAGGGCCAGAAATATGGCCCTAATTTCCAGTAGATTGATCTGCATTTCGGATTCCCTCTGGGACCAGCAGCCTTGTGTCTGGAGGCTCTCGCAGTGTGCTCCCCAACCCATTAGAGTTGTCCATGGTGAGGACTTTCTGGGGGGTGGGTGACTGGAAGGTGACCTGGATTCTGCCGCCATCCAAGGGAGTCTGCCAGCTGACGGGTCACATGCACTGTCTTGGAGCCTGACTGTAGCATGGGTCCACTGAGAGTGGAGACACCACTGTGCTTCTCTCATGTTTAGGTGGGCTGGGATCACATGGACTGTGGAGGCCATGTGTCCGAGTAGGCGGAGAAGTCGGGCAGGCCATAGCACTTCTGCGGCTAGTTCCCTGAGGCATACTGACCTCTTCTGAGGGAGAAAGGCCTTTCTTCTGAGGGAGAAAGGCCTTTACCTGAAGGGTGTCCAGTTGCGCCCCTATGAACTCTAGGCTTTGAAAGGGAGTGAGGTGGAACTTGGGGTAGTTTATGACAAACCCCAGGTGTTGCAGGGTGTTTATGGTGTGTCCAGTGGTGCATTCTGCTTCTGCAGCTGTGGCTTCCTTTATGAACCAGTCGTTTAGGTAGGGGAAGATGAAGGCCCCTGGAAGCCTGAGATGGGCTGCAACCACCACAAGGCACTTTGTAAAGACCCTTGGAGACAAGGCTAGCCTGAAGGGCAATACTCTGTATTGGTAGTGTTGCCCCCCACCTCGAACGAGAGATATTTTCTCTATCTGGGGTGGATTAGGATGCGACTAAGTATCCTTTAGGTCTAAGGAGCAAAGCCAGTCTCCCTGCTGGAGGAATGGCAGCAGTGTTCCAAGGAAGAGGATCTTGAACTTCTTCCTGACCAGAAAACTATTGAGCTCATGCTGGTCCAGCATGGGCCTGAGGCCCCCAGTCCTCCTGGGGACAAAGAAGTACCTGGAGTAGAAGTCAGTGCCCCAGAGGTGTTTTGGGACTGGCTCCACTGCCTTGTCCCAGATTAGTCCTGCTAGCTCGGTGAGGAGCAGGGTCTGGTGAAGGAGAGGTCTGGTGGGCTCCTCTGAGAAGAACTGGGGTAGTGCTTGATGCAGGTGGGAAAGGCAACCTTCCTTGACCACCTGTAACACCCAGGCATCTGTAGTGATGGCTGTCTATCTGTGGGCAAAATGGGCTAGGCTCACCCCTGTGGGCAGCAGAGAACCCCCTGAGGATGTGGGGAGGTCACGCCTAGGTAGTCAAAAGCCTCCCCCAGGCTGGGCCTCAGCCTGTGCCTGAGGCTTCGGGGCTTTCTGTGACCCTGTGCCTGGTCTTTCTGTTACTGGGTCTGCTGAGGACCCGAGAAGGCTTGGAAGTGCGGAGTAAAACTGAAGCCCTCTTTCTTCCTTGGGAAGAAGGGCTTCTCCCCCAGGGCTTTCTTTTGAGGTTCACCGAGGTCTTCTTCAAGAGCCTGGTTCTCGTGACATACTTGGTCTCTTTCTCTACTGCTTTCTCCCCCATGGGTTTCGCAAACAGGTTTTCACCTGTGCAGGGGATGTTGATCAATTTGTCCTGTACCCACTGTTCTAGATCGAAGACTGCAGCCATACCTGGCATCATGCCCTGATGCCCATGGCAGCTACCCTAGCCGATGACTCAAAGCCATCATTGGCTGCTCAGGACAGGAACTTTGAACACTCCTTTACCGCTGAGGTTAGGGTTTTGAACCTCTGTAGGGGTTCTCCATCAAGGTCTGCTGAGAATCCCCCAAGCTCCCTCAACAGTTCCTTCAGGTATATGCTGATATAGAGCTGGTATGAGTGGATTTGGCACATTAGCATTGAGCCCTGGAAGGACGAGGGCATTGAGGATTTGGGCCTCCCTGTCAGATGGTACCGACAAGTGCATCTTTTGGCTCTCAAGCTGGTGCATGGCCGACTCCACTACCATTGAGTTGTGGGGGAGCTGGGTCTTTTGGAACCCAGGGCTCCGGTGTACCCGGTACATGGCGTCAAGGCATCTGCTGACAATCGGTACCAATGCCGGTATTTCCCACATCTGAAGGAGGCGGCAGTTGAGGATCGGGGGCACCAGAACCATAAGGGTTTCCTTTGGGGGTACCTAGTATTGGAGTGAGTATGTCCAATTCCTCAGTTCACGGGTCCCTCCTTGGCCTCTGTCTCAATCATGAGAGCTTTGGCCATATCCTTCTCAAAATCGAAGAATGCAACATACTCGGGTGGAGAGCAGCTTCAGGTCACCAGGGAAGATGGGTCCGAGGGTGCATCATGGTTTCGCCTCATTTCTGGAGACTCTTCATCCTCAGTCTCCCATTCAGACTAAGTCGGCATATGAGTCCGACACCACACAATCACCTCGCTTGAGGGCCACACTCCTTGATACAGAGGCCCTGGAGGGTCACCTGTCTGAGCCAAGGATGCTCGCCGGGGAGGACCGGTGTCCTGAGGAACAGAAGCGGTACCTCGACTGTGGTCGGGGACTCTTTCAAGGACAATGGCTCTTGAGGACTGGATCGACATCCAGGGAAGCCCTCGATGTCGAGGGTCCCATCATTGGGGCAGAAGAACCAAATGAGCCGGATATGAATACCTGCTGCATAGCCACTAGGGCAGATATACTACTCTCTAGGGCTGCCATTCTGGTCTCCATGCCAGTTGGTTCTGCAGCCTTCAATGCTGGCACAGAGGACTTCGGGCCTGGTGTCAGCATTGTCGAGGGAGAGTCCTCGATGAAGATGGCCTTGGGAGCTTGAGGCCTGTCAGCGGGAGCTGACGATTCTTTGTGAGGTACCTTGGAGGGCTGCTCCTGTCCCGACTCCTCTGACTCACACCTAAGGCTGTGGGGACATGGGGTGGGATTTCTCCTCCTTCCCCGATCCGTCCTCCGAGTCAATCTTCAACAATTTCTTACGTTCCACATCCAGTGACTTCCACTTGGAGGAATCATGGCCATGGGACTCAGAGGATGCCCTGGCTTTGCGGGGCACCGAAGTATCAGAGGGGGTCCTGAAGCGTGGTGCTACCGGAGATTCCAGGGCGGAGTCTGATCTATGAAAAGGTTTTCCTGCTGCTGGTGGCAACTCTTTAGAGCCTTTGGGGTCATTGTTCTGCAAAGTTTGCAGTCAGAATTGTGCTCTGGGCCAAGGCATTGGAGGCAGCACTCATGTGGATCGGTAAGCAACATGACTTTGCCACACTGGTCACACTTTTTGAAGCCACTTGAGGCCAATGGAAAAAGAGGGTCCCTGCTTTCCGAGGCCTTTGGCTGAAAAAGGGCACGAATGCCGGTTGAGGGAGCCTCAATGAAAAAAGTGAAAAATGGATAGACAAACCTGAGAAGACACACCGAGGCGAGCTGGCTCAGGGCAGGAAGGAACCGGTACACAAACAAGACAAAATTTAGCTATCAAAAAATCTGACTTTTTCTGAGGAAAAAAGGACAACATCCGAAGGGCTCCATTGGAAAAAGGAGACTGAGGCAAGATAGAACCCATGGGCAGGAAGAGGACCACGCATGCCTGGTGCATCTCCCAAAGGCTTTCTTTGAAAGCTGGGGTGATGCTTCCATAAGGGCTCTGTCAGTGCCAACATCACCCATATGTGAGGGCTGACTTCCTGCTTGTTCCTGGAGAATCTAAAGCCACACCTAAAATTGTAATATTTAATTTTACAGGAATAAAGTAACTGCCTATCATTAATACTGGTGATTCAAAATAAATGGAGGGAGGACAGTAAGGAAAGCCATAGTACTATCTTTTAACTTTCAAAAGGGAGACTATCATAAAATTAAGGAAATAGTTAAAAAAAACACAACTAAATGGAACAGCTGCAAAGGTTAAAGATTAGCATCAAGTATGGGCGTTTTTAAAAATACTATCTTGGAAGCACAGACCAGATGTATTCCATGCTTTCAAAAAACTGGAAGGAAGGCCAAAAAACTAACAACGTGGTTTAAAGTTGAGGCCAGAGAGGCTGCTGTAGCCAAAAAAGCATCTTTCAGGAAATGGAAAAAATAAGTCAAATGACGAAAATGCGAATCATCATAAGCATTGGCAAGTTAGATGCAAGGCATCGATAAGACAAGAAAAGACAGAATTTGAAAAAAAGCTTGTCATGGAAGCAAAATGTATAATAAGAACTTTTTCAGGCACATTCATTGCAAAAAACCTGTGAGAGTCAGCTGGACCATTAGATGACAGAAGGGTTAAAGGGGCGCTAAGGGATAACAAGGACATAGTGGAGAGACTGAATGCTGAATGATTTCTTTGCTTCGGTTTTTACTGAAGAAGATATAGGGAGGTTACCCATGCCTGAAATGTTTTTTTAAAGGTGATATATCTGAAATATTGAAAGAAATTCGATAAACTGGGAAGATGTATTACAACTATTTGATAAACTGAAGAACAGCAAATCACCTGGACCGGATGGTATACATCAGAGGGTGTTGAAAGAACTGAAATATGAGATTGCAGACCTACTACACTGGAATACAATTTTTAAAAGCTGTCTGCTTCAGAGATAAAATCTGCCAATTCTTATGAATTTTGATGCGCTGAATTATCTTATGTTCTTATGAATTCAAAAATGTCAATTAAAACCGCTGATTGGCTACTGTTTCAAAGATATCTAAACTTTTCCATTTTATGCACATGTATAGCATGTTGGTAGTAGAGTTTTAATCACAAATTATTATAAACGTAGGTCTTTTCATGTTTATGGTTCATCTCCTCCAACGATCTCAACAATCGCAAGTATACCATATATCATAGACATATGATACATTAATGGACACCGTGAAAGACATCCCTAAATCAATATCTAGTCATAACAATAGTTGTTAATAGTCCCACAAAGAACACTACATATACTGTTGTCAGTAGAAATATAATTACCGCTGTTAGTAACACTATAATGTTATTCTCAGTAATGTTGACAGAAGCACAATAATTTACTGTTAGCAGTAACACTATAGGAACTTTCAATTTGATTTTACTTGCAGCCACTATTTGTAACTGTTTTCTCATAACTGACAATTGTCTTCTCAGAATGTTATCTCATACCTGACAGCTTTGATGTTTTTGATCTTTTACTGTTATCTCATACCTGACAATTTTTCACTGTATAGCAACTGTTCACAGCAATTAGCGATTGCAGCAACTTAATCACTATACTCAGTAACCCCACGATCTTCTCACATATCACAACTGTTTTTCAACATATAGTTATTGTTCTCAGTACCTAGCAACTGCTACAACATAATATCTATTGTCAATAGATTTACACCTATATTCTACTACCAGTAACATCATTTGTAGACACTGTGCAATCTTTCACTGTCATATTACAGCACATTTCACAGCTCACTCCTGAAGAATCATGGATCTAACAAAGTATCAATCTTACCTTCTTATCATTATACTAACCATTCACTTAGTTCACAACATCCATGCATACAAACCTATTCATGCACCATACAATACCATTCCCATCATTCAAAGCACACACAAAAACACACTTCAACCATACCCATATACATTCAACCAAACTCACCGTCCAAATGCCCCCAGACATGCAAGATTAATACAAATAAATCTCCAACTAGATAAACCTACAAACAGAATTCCTAACTCAAACACCATCAAAAAATTCATTCTTATAAATGCAAGATCCATACGAAATAAAATATCACTAATAAATGACATAATCACTGATAAAAAACCTGATATCCTTCTTATCACGGAGACATGGCTCTCACCTACAGACTCAATCCTCCTAAATCAACTTAACACGAACCAGTACGACCTATTCAACTGCCACCGAGAAGCAAAAAGGGGAGGCGGAGCCCTTATCATCACAAAAAAAGAACTCAAATACTCACTAACAAGTATGAATAACATTGACAGTATGGACATCATAAATATAGAGAATAAAACCCTTGCAATATCTCTTATCTACAGACCCCCCTCAGCGGACCACAAAAATCTTACGCCCATCCTAGACCTTGCATGTACAGCTTCGCAAAAAAAACCACTTATCATATTAGGAGACCTAAACCTTCCTTCGCTCAACCAACAACACACTTCCAACTTTATGGATGCCATGAAAGAAATGGGTTACAACCAAATCATACAGACTCCCACTCACATAAAAGGAAATACACTAGACCTTGTATTCATTCCCATACCATTCAATAAACATAAACTCCAATCATCACCCCTTATTACAGAAGTACCATGGTCAGATCACCATTTAATAACCTTCACACTAAACTCACTACCTAACAACAACACTGAAACAACTCCAACACATTATAAATCCCGTTTTGCCCACTTTAACAAAGATACCTTCCTAAATACTGTATTACCCAACTTCACAAATAACTCGACAGAAGTCAACACCTTAATAGACCAATGGAACTCAATAATAAAAGAAGCAGCCACTCCCAAACAAACTAATCCAAAACAATTCATAAAAAAACAATCAGAAAAATGGTTCAATAAAGACCTTTCTAACCTAAAAAAGCAACTAAGAAAACAAGAAAAACGATGGCGGAAAGATAAAACGAGCGATAATAAAGATCAATACATGAATCTCCTCAACAAATACAAGGACACAATTAATAAATCAAAAAGAGAATACCATACAAAAATGATAAACATGGCAGTCAACCGCCCAAGAGAACTATTCACAATTATAAAAGCACTAACAAAAACCCAAACAACAGAACCAGAACAAACAACAATAAGTGCACAAACCCTTGCAACTCATTTTGCTAATAAACTAAAAAATAATTCATCTAGCACAACCATAACTACGCTCACAGACATAGAAACAAAAAATACATGGACAACCTTCCAAAACATTGATCACAAACACCTGATCAATGTAATATCAATGATCAACACCACTACCTCCCCCCTTGATCCATGCCCCGTATCATGGATAAAGAACACCAAAGCTGATCTTGCTATCCATATACTAAATATAGTGAACCAATCACTATCACAAGGTATCATGCCTGAAGCACTAAAACTTACCTCCTTACGCCCAATAGTAAAAAATAATAAACTCAATCCGAAAGACCCGAACTCCTACAGACCAATAGCCAGCATACCATTTATTGCCAAAATAATAGAAAAAATAATACAGATACAACTACAAGACTTTATTGACACTCATGCTCCACTTGACTCACACCAATTCGGCTTCAGACCATCCCACGGAGTCGAGACCCTACTAATAACACTTATGAACGACCTCATCAAAGGCACTGACTCACACAACCAAGGATACATCCTCATATTCATTGATATAACTGGAGCCTTTGACAATGTACACCACAACACACTCATTAATAGACTCCTAAACCTAGGAATAGGTGGAACAATTCTGCAATGGTTCATATCATATATCACAAACAGATCGATACGCGTTAAATTAGGACAAACCACCTCAGAGCCCTTCACACAAGGACAAGGTATCCCACAAGGCTCGGCACTATCTGCCCTTCTTTTCAACCTGTATCTTCAACCCATCACAAATATATTTAAAAAATATAAAGTAAACCACTACATATATGCTGACGATATCATGCTCACCCTACCGATAAACACAAATAATCCCACATACCAGAAATTACTAGACTGTATCAGTGAAGCAAATACTTGGTTAGAAAACAATAATCTCAGCATCAACCTAAAAAAAACTGAAGCAATGATAGTATCAAGAAAACCAGACTCTAATCTCCCTGAAACTATAACAATTAACAACACAATAATCCCAGTTAAAAAAGAAGTAAAATACCTAGGCATTATAATAGACCACACACTTAGTATGCTTCCTCATATAAAACAAACAGTGAAAACCATATTCTATAAACTTAGGATCACCCAACACTTAAGACCACTACTTGACACACATGACTTCAGATCTGTCATCAGCACACTTATCACTCCTCATTTCGACTATTGCAATAGCATACTTATTGGCCTCCCTCTTACAAGCACCAACCTACTCCAAAGAGCTCAAAACATCTGTGCTCGAGTAACAGCACAAGCCCGCCTCGCTGACCACATAACTCCCGTATTAGCCGAACTACACTGGCTTCCCATAAATAGTAGAATAACATACAAAATACTCCTAACCACATTTAAAATAACAAACGACATCTCACCCTCACATTTAACCACTCTGATTCAAGCTCCAAAAGAAATTAGAGCCCGCAGACAAAACGCAACCTACTCACTAGAAATAAAAAAATCCATCCGGAAAACAAAGAAGACCACAAGCTCAAGAGCCTTCTCTTATGCAGCCCCCACCCTATGGAATAAACTCCCGCTAGAACTCCGCAAAATAAAAGATCTTCAAACATTTCGAAAAGAACTGAAGACATTTCTATTTAAAGAACACTTCACAAATTTAAATGAATCCTATCCACCCAACACACCACACAACCATAACAATCCTCCTTAACTACAGCTCAACAAGCCTCAACACTCACTACATTTAAGAAACAAAGCTTAATTTAGCAAAGAATCAATGTAAATAGACAAAGCATTACTAGCTAATGTTAAAATGTAAATAGTTCTGTAACAATAATCCATGTTAAACTGTATTTAGTTCTGTAACAATGTTCCATGTTATCGTTTATCATGTTAACTGTACATAGTTATGAAAAAAACGATGTTCTATGTAAAACCATGTTCACTAAATGTTACCTGTAAACCGCCTTTGATCTTTGGAAAAAGCGGTATAGAAATAAGCATAAATAAATAAATAAATAAAATATATATTACCTTGATAATATTTCACCTACTGTCTTTGTTGGAAGTTTAAAAATCAGCCAAAGGGTTATTTAAATACAATTTATTTTAAAAATCAGAATGAAACAAAAAGCAGCAACAACTATGTATGCATTCATTTTCATGTCAGACCTTATTCAGTGTCTACTCAGCGTTTCTTGGCTTGTTTCTTGTATTCTGTAAACGGAGTATCTCTTGTCACTGTCCAGCTACAGTCTGCAAACATTGATGGGCTCCATTTGCCTTGATATCATTTCTCCATCACTGTAATGTCTTGATGAACTCGCTTGCCATGCTCACTGCTCCACAGTTTGGTGGGAAAAAATCAAGATGAGAGTGCAAAGAAATATATCTTTAGCGACACATTGTAACCAAAACTTTTTGTATGCATTGAGGGGTTTTTCCCACCAACTCCCTGTAATTGTCTGCCTTGCTGTTTCTGTGAAACCCTGTTGCCACTAACGAAGGCTTTCTATGCCAAGTTTCTTTGCCATGTAGTGCATGGTTAAATCATCTTGAAGTAGTTCATGAATCTGAGGACCAACAAAATCACCTTCCTTTATCTTAGCTTCATTTAGTCTTGGAAATTTCTGGATGAGATACCTGAAAGCTGGGTTTGTTTTATCCATGGCCTTTGACAACATTTTTCAGTAGACCCAGATTAACGTGTATGGGTGGTAACAAAATCTTCCTTGATTCAACAAGTAGTGGATGTTGCACACTTTTCTTTCCAGGCTCCAACGACTGTCTAAGTGCTCAATCTCTCATGATGTAGGGGGAATTTTTCACAAGACTATCCCATTCACAGAGAAAACAGCGGTATTTTGTGTATCTAGTCTGCAGACCAAGGAACAGAGAAACAACTTTCAAATTACCACAAAGCTGCCACTGATGTTGGTCATAGTTTATCTATCTCAAAAGTTGTTTTATATTGTCATAAGATTTTGTTCATATGGACTGCATGACCAACTGGAATCGATGGCAAAACATTGCCATTATGCAACAAAACAACTTTAAGACCTTCCATGAATAGGAATGTAACAAGATCCTTTTGATGTCCGCAGAACATGCAAACCCTATCACCACCTGACAGGAGATTCCACTGCTGCAGTCTCAAGACCAACAGCTATGCCTTAATCTTAGGTAGTTCCAAATCCCTGACAAGATCATTCAGGTCATCTTGTGTTATGAGGTGTCGTTCAGAGGAGGAGAATGGGAGAAAATTTGGGGCATGTAACATTGATGGTTCAGGACCAGAAGTTTCATCCCCTTCCTCTTCCTTGTCTGACTCAAGTGAGAGATTCTGGAGCCTCAGGAACCCGCAGTCCTTCTCCAGTGGGTATTGGGCGCATAGCTGATGGAATGTTTGGATACTGCACAGTCCACATATGCTTTTTCGACAAACCTTTCCCAACAGGAGGCACCATGCAGAAGTAATAATTGCTGATATGATCTGTCGGTTCTCTCCAAATCATTGGGACAACAAAAGGCATTGATTTCCTTTTTCTATTCAACCACTGGTGAGGATTTGTTGCACAAGTACTGCAGCATATGAGTGGGGCCCAGCTCTTGTCCTGATCTCCAATCTTGCAGACAAAGTAAAGGTGGTAGGCTTTTTTAATCAAAGTGGTTATACTGCACTTTTGTGATGCAAAAGTCACTTCACCACAAACGTAGCAGAAGTGATCTGCATTGTTCAAACAATTATGAGCAAAATCAAAAAATCACCAAACCAACCCCCAGAAAAATATATATCAAAAAACTTTCTTTTTGTCGGATGTTTTCAGGAAAGGAACATATATCAATGTTATGTCCACCACTCAGTTACATCCATTTTATTATGATAAATTTTATATAAAGCCATAAAACACTCTACTTAGCTGGATTGGCAAGTCGCAGACTACTCAGGCACGCTCAAGCACGACGTGCACGTTTCGGGTCAGAAACCCTGTTTCAAGTGCTGCCATAATCAGATTCAACCATCATTGACGGTTGAATCTGATTATGGCAGCACTTGAAACAGGGTTTCTGACCCGAAACGTGCAAGTCGTGTTTGAGCGTGCCTGAGTAGTCTGCGACTTGCCAATCCAGCTAAGTAGAGTGTTTTATGGCTTTATATAAAATTTATCATAATAAAATGGATGTAACTGAGTGGTGGACATAACATTGATATATGTTCCTTTCCTGAAAACATCCGACAAAAAGAAAGGTTTTTGATATATATTTTTCTGGGGGTTTGTTTGGTGATTTTTTGATTTTGCTAGTACGATTTATCAAACAATTATGAGGCATGTCTCACTTTGGCTAAATGGAAAAAATCAAGCACTGAGAAAACTGGTCTACAGCCAAAATACTACTGACATATCATGTTCATTGAAAAAAATGTACAATTTGTTCTGCAATGATGTAATTAAGCTGAGATAGGACTGCATCATCTATGAATTCTAGGAATAACAAGATGCAATTTATATCATGTATAACACAGTAGCACCTTCAAACTGAATCATTCATTAATTGTTTTGCCTGAAAAAGTACTGTCCAAACAAAAACAGATTTATCATAAATTCAGTCAAAGATGTACTTTTTTTTTTAGTAATTTATGGTTTAAATTGAGATCCCTTCCCATTATAACCAGCATATCCTTAGCGCTTCTCAAGCTGAGGTCGTATGCAATGATCCAATAGGGTAAATTGAAAACTAGAGTAAATAAACAATTTTAAGCATCAATTTCATTCTCAGCGACCCAGACTTCGTTCATAGATTACTAATAGCACTGTTCTACAGCCAAAATGCAGTCAGACTTTGCTATCAAAATCATCTGTAGTACCTGAAGAATGGAGAATGGCCAATGTAACGCCAATTTTTAAAAAGGGTTCCAGGGGTGATCCAGGAAACTACAGACAGGTAAGCCTGATGTCAGTACCGGGTCAAATGGCAGAAACCATTATAAAGAAAAAAATTACTGAACATGTAGACAGTCATGGTTTAATGGGAGAAAGCCAATATGGATTTAGCCAAGGAAAAAGATTTAGGAGTCATCGTGGATAACATGTTAAAACCCTCCGCCCAGTGTGCAGCGGCGGCCAAGAAAGCAAATAGAATGCTAGGTATCATAAGGAAAGGGATGGAGAATAAAACAAAGGATATTATAATGCCTCTGTATCGCTCCATGGTACGACCGCACCTTGAATATTGTGTGCAATTCTGGTCACCGTATCTTAAAAAGGACATAGAGTTATTAGAAAAGGTACAGAGAAGAGCCACCAAATTGGTGAAGGGGATGGAAGGCTACTCCTATGAAGAGAGGCTAAAAAGGTTAGGGCTCTTTAACCTGGAAAAGAGACGGCTGAGGGGAGATATGATAGAGGTCTATAAATTAATAAATGGAGTGGAACGGATAAACGTGGATCAATTGTTTACGCTATCAGAATATAGAAGGACTAGGGGACATGTAATGAAGCTACGGGGTAAACTATTTAAGACAAATAAGAGAAAATATTTCTTCACTCAACGTGTAATCAAACTCTGGAATCTGTTACCGGAGGATGTAGTAAGGGCTGTTAGTATAGCTGGGTTTAAAAAAGGTTTGGACAAGTTCCTGGAGGAAAGGTCCATAAACCGCTATTAAAAAGGGACCCAGGATATCAATGCTTGACCTAGTACAAGCACTGCAGAACCTGTGTCTTTTGGGGAAACTGCTAGGTACGTATGACCTAGATTGGCCACTGTTGGAAACAGGATACTGGGCTTGATGGACCTCGGTCTGACCCAGTATGGCATTTCTTATGTTCTTATGTTCTTAAGGAAAGTCTTGTCTTACTAATCTGTTATATGTTTTTTTGAAGGGTGTAAATAAATAGGTAAACAAAGGCTAGCCAGTTGATATAGTGCATCTGGATTTTCAGAAAGCCTTTGACAAGATCATCCATGAGAGACTCTTGGCAAAATTAAAAAGTCATTGATAGGAGGCGGTGTACTAGTGTGGATCAGGACTAGTTAAAAGATAGAAAGCAAAGAGTAGGGCTAAATAGCCAATTTTCTCAATGGAGAAAGGTGAATAGTGGAGTACCCCAGAGATCTGTGCTGGGCCCGCTGCTTTTTAACACATATATTAAATTTATTTATTTATTTATTTAATTGGATTTTTATACCGCCTTATCATACAATCAAAGCGGTTTAACAAAAGAGAAAATTAGTAATAGTGAAAAAATCTGTGATAATATATACATAGTTTGTAAATATATGATTAAATGTCTTGGGAAAAGGTGCACTATATATATTGTGAGCTATACTATAAAGTGAGCTATTGTACAATGTATATATAAATAATTGCTTTCTTAAAAATTAATGACCAGGAAATAAGAACAAGTGAGGTGATCAAATTTACAGATGACACAAAATTATTCAAAGTTATTAAAACAAAAGAGGATTGTAAAAAAACTGCAAGAGGACCTTTATAAACTGGAAGACTGGACATTCAACTGGAAGATGAAATTTAATGTGGACAAGTGCAGAGTTATACACTTAAGAAAGAACCCCCCCAAACTACGGTTACACGATGCAAGGTTCCAGATTAGGAACCCCCACCCAGGAAAGCACAGTTACTTACCTGTAACAGGTGATCTCTGGGAACAGCAGGAATAAGTCTTCACATATGGGTATCGTCGGTACCGATGGAGCCTGCGCGGGAACGCTCCCCAGCGTCCAATAGGAAAGCTTTTGGGAGCATCCCACAGCGCCTGCGTGCTGCCTTCCCGCCTTTCCCAACCGCCTCTCTCCAGTTCGAGTTTTAAAGCTGAGACAAAGAGAGAGAGAAGGAAGGAAAGATAGATAGAGAGAGAGATACAACTCCTAGGGGAGGTGGGTGGGTTGTGAAGACTTATTCCTGCTGTTCCCAGAGATCACCTGTTACAGGTAAGTAACTGTGCTATCTCCAGGAACAAGCAGGAATGAGTCTTCACATATGGGGACTCCCTAGCTGCAGATGCCAGGGAGAGACCCCAGAGTTGTGTGTCCCTGAAAAGGGCTGCACCTCCCCCCATGGATCTCTGGCATCCAACCAGGGTAGGTGGGTAGGAGTTGATTAGGAATGGAACAGGTGTTTGAGGACAGCCTTTAGACAAGGAAGATCTTGTCTTACTAATCTGTTATGGTTTTTTTTGAAGGAGTGAATAAACAGGTGGACAAAGGTGAGTCGGTTGATATTGTGTATCTGGACTTTCAGAAAGTCTTTGACAAGGTCCCTCATCAGAGACTTTTGGCAAAACTAAAGAGTCATGGGATAGGAGGCAGTGTACTATTGTGGATCAGGAACTGGTTAAAAGATAGAAAGCAGAGGGTAAGGCTAAATGGCCAATTTTCCCAATGGAGAAAGGCGAATAGTGGTGTACCCCAGGGATCTGTGCTGGGTCCGCTGCTTTTTGACATATTCATAAATGACCTGGAAAGTGGAATAACGAGTGAGGTTATCAAATTTGCAGATGACACAAAACTATTTAAAGTTGTTAAAACCCAAGAGGATTGTGAAAAATTGCAAGAGGATCTTGATAAATTGGAAGACTGGGCATCAAAATGGCAGATGAAATTTAATGTGGACAAATGCAAGGTTATGCACCTAGGGAAGAACAACCCAAACTATGGTTACACGATGCAAGGTTCCACATTAGGAACCACCACCCAGGAAAAAGATTTAGGCGTCATTGTGGATACCATGTTAAAACCCTCGGCCCAGTGTGCAGCGGCGGCCAAGAGAGCAAATAGAATGCTAGGTATGATAAGGAAAGGAATGGAAAATAAAACAAAAGATATTATAATGCCTCTATATCGTTCCATGGTGAGACCGCACCTTGAATATTGTGTGCAATTCTGGTCGCCGTATCTTAAAAAGGATATAGCGATTTTAGAAAAGGTACAGAGAAGAGCCACCAAAATGATAAAGGGGATGGAAGGATACTCCTATGAAGAAAGGCTAAAAAGGTTAGGGCTCTTTAACCTGGAAAAGAGACGGCTGAGGGGAGATATGATAGAAGTCTATAAATTAATGAACGGTGTGGAACGGGTAAACGTAGATCGATTGTTTACCTTATCAGAATATAGAAAGACTAGGGGACATGCAATGAAGCTACAAGGTAAACTATTTAAGACTAATAAAAGAAAATATTTTTTCACTCAACGTGTAATCAAACTCTGGAATTTGTTACCGGAGGATGTAGTAAAGGCTGTTAGTGTAGCTGGGTTTAAAAAAGGTTTGGACAAGTTCCTGGAGGAAAGGTCCATAAACCATTATTAAGAAGTGACCAAAGATATCAATGCTTGACCCAGTACAAGCATTGTGGAACTTGTGTCTCTTGGGGAAACTGCTAGGTACATATGACCTAGATTGGCCACTGTTGGAAACAGAATACTGGGCTTGATGGACCTTGGTCTGACCCAGTATGGCATATCTTATGTTCAGCCTGACCAAACGAGGCATCCCGGCGGGACTCCTTGTCCAAACAGTAATGGGCTGTGAAGGTATGAACCGAGGCCCAGGTGGCCGCTCGACAGATTTGGTCGATGGACACAGAGTTCAGATGAGCCATTGAGGCTGCCATGGCCCTCACATTGTGAGCTGTGACATGGCCTTCCAGAGAAAGGTTCCTACTCTGGTAGGCGAAAGAAATACACTGAGCAATCCAGTTGGACAGTGTTCTCTTGGAAACTGGAAGTCCAAAATGGGAAGGATCAAAAGCAACAAAGTGTTGAGAAGACTTTCTATGTTGCTGTGTCCTTTGTAAGTAAAAGGCGAGAGCTCCTTTACAATCCAAAGTATGAAGATTCCTCTCTGCACTTGATGCATGAGGTCCTGGAAAAAAGACAGGTAAGTATACCTCTTGGTTCAAATGAAAAGGCGAGACCACTTTGGGCATAAAGTGTGGATTGGTCCTGAGGACTACCTTATCATGATGGAACCTTGTATAAGGAGGGTTGGCCACCAAGGCTTGCAACTCACTGATGCGACGTGCTGAGGTGACTGCAATGAGAAAGATAACCTTCCAAGAAAGAAATTTCAAGGAGGTGGTGGCTAAAGGTTCAAAGGGTGGCTTCATAAGCTGACCAAGAACCAGATTTAAGTCCCATGCCACTGGAGGTGGTCTAATGGGAGGTTTAGTTAAAAGAAGGCCTCTCATGAATCTTGCTATAAGAGGATGAGAGGAAACAGGCTGTCCATTGAGAGGCTTGAGGGACGCTGCAATAGCACTCAAATGGACTCTTACCGAATTTGTTTTGAGGCCTGCATGTGAAAGATGCAGAAGATACTCTAGTAAAGGATTCACAGGTATTGCTAGAGGGTTAAGACCCTTCTCAGAACAACAAATGGTATATCTTTTCCATTTGAAAGCATAGGAACATCTAGTGGAAGGCTTTCTAGAAGCATGAATAATATCTCTGACTTGCTGAGAGAGATGGAAACCTTGAAGGTCTAGGCCTTCAGCAACCAGGCCCTGAGATGGAGAGACTGGGGGTTTGGGTGCCACAATGTTCCGTCTTCCTGGGAGAGAAGATCTGGAGCAGAGCCCAACTCCAGGGATGGAGCTTGAGAGAGATGCAGAAGTAGAGGGTACCACACTTGGCGTGGCCAATGTGGTGCTATGAGGATCATAGAACCTCGGTCTCTCTAAAACTTGAACAGTGTTTTGGGAATTAGGGGAATGGGTGGAAAGGCATAAAGGAAGTCTTGACCCCAGTGAAGGAGGAAGGCATCCTTGGCCTGAACTCCCTGACACGGAATCCTGGAACAGAACCGGGGAAGTTTGGCATTCCACGGACTTGCAAACAGGTCTATATCCGGGGTTCCCCAAATTCGAAAAATCCTGGCTATCTGATCCCTGTGGAAGAACCATTCGTGTGGAAGCAGAACTCGACTGAGTGTCTGCCCAAGAGTTTTGAACGCCTGGAAAATATACTGCCATAAGATGAATTTGATGCTCTCTGGCGAAGGCCCACAGTCGCAACGCTTCGTTGCAAAGCGACAGAGAGCCAGTCCCCCCCGCTTGTTTACATAGAACATGGCTACTTGATTGTCCGTGTGGATGAGGACTGTCTTGTAGCTGAGCAGGGAGTGGAACACTCTGAGAGCTAAGAAAATTGCTCTGAGTTCCAAGAGATTTATGTGTAGTGAAGTCTCCTGTGGAGACCAGATGCCCTGGGTGGAGAGATCTTGCAGATGAGCTCCCCAACCCATTGGAGAGGCATCTGTTGTAAGGGTTGCTTGGGGAAGTGACTGTTGAAAAGGGGACCCCAGCAACAGGTTTTGAGAGGACTTCCACCACTGGAGAGACCAAAAAAGGCGACTGGAGTTTGCTATTTTGTCTGACAGGCAACCTGATGCCTGAGTCCATTGGGTGGACAAAGTCCATTGAGCTGCCCTCATGTGAAGGAGAGCATATGGAACCACATGCACAGTGGATGCCATGTGGCCTAAGAGTTGCAACATTTCTCGAGCAGTTAAAAGGGGCTTTAACTGTATTTTGGAGGCTAACTGCACCAAGCATAGACAACGGGCCTGAGGAAGATAGGCCCTTGCAGTTGTGGTATCCAACAAAGCCCCTATGAACTTGAGGGACTGAGTAGGGGTGAGACTGGATTTTGGGATGTTTATTACTAGTCCCAAATACTGAAGGACACGCACTGTGCAGATTAGACAAGTCCTGGCCTCTGCTTGAGATGGAGCTCGAATGAGCCAGTCGTCCAGATATGGGAAGACAAATATTCCTAGAGTGCGTAGAAATGCAGCTACTACTGCCATGTATTTTGTGAACACCCTTGGTGCAGAGGCCAGACCAAAAGGAAGCACCCTGTACTGGTAGTGCTTTCCTTGAAAAAGGAACCGAAGGAACCTTCTGTGAGTTGGATTAATGAGGACATGGGTGTTCGCATCCTTGAGATCTAGAGAACAAAGCCAGTCCTGACTCTGAAGGTATGGAAGCAGAGCACCGAGAGAAATCATTTTGAATTTCTCCTTGAATATAAATTTGTTCAATTCTCTGAGATCTAAGATGGGTCTGTAGCCCCCTGTTTTCTTTGGAATAAGAAAATAAGGGGCGTAGAACCCTGTGCCTTGTCAAAGAAGAGGTACTTCTTCTATTGCCCCTTGGGCAAGAAGGATGCAATCTCCTGACCTAGAAGGTTGAGGAGAGATGTTGGAGAATTGAACTGTTTCACCATGGTGTGGGGGGGGGGGGAAGGCTTAAGAAATGAAGCCTGTACCCTTCCCTTATGATGGAGAGTGTCCATTGCTTTGCTGTGATTTGCTCCCATCTGGGAGCAAAGTAAGTCAGCCTTCCTGGGATGGTAAGGGGCTCTGACCCTTCCAGAGCTAGAAAGGCTAAGTTCTCTAGTGGCGAGTCAAAGGCCCTGAGGAGGCTGAGGCTGCTGGGCCGTAGAAGGTCTAGCTGCCTTTGACTTGGCCTGTTTAGGTGGTTGCTGACACTTTGCAGCAAAACGACCTGCAGAAGATGCCTGCTGACCATAAGCAGGATAGTATCTTCCCTTTTTGGAAAAAGATGTCTTTTTAAACAATCTTTTCTTAACAGGAGCAGAGGTAGACTTTGAAAGTCGATCCAAAGCAGAGTTTTCAGCATCCATCTGAGTGGCATTTGCTTGCCAATCCTTACCAAAAAGGTTTTCACCTGTACAAGGGAGATTTCCCAATTGATCTTGGACCCAGAGCTCCAAATCAGAAGCTTGTAGCCAAGCAATTCTGCGTGCCCCTATGGCAATAGCCGAAGCTCTGCTTACACACTCAAAAGAGTCAAAGGCTGCACGGTTGGAAAATTTGGAGACATCTTTTATTTATTTATTTAACAATCATTTATTACCCGCATCTTTCAGAGTTCAGTTGCTGTTTACAATAAAACAATCCACAAAGCAAGAGCTTAGTTTTACATCGAACATTTTGTAACAATAAAGAGTAATGGTTAACAGCATGAACCAATGCATAACAGCACAAAACTGGCTTGTAAACTATGTACAATAAACTATATACAAATACAAGTTGTAGGTACTTTAGAATCTTGGGCATGCTTGAGCCAAGTGAGAAACTCCTCTCTTTTATCCTCTGAAATGAAAGGGGTTAAAGTCTGCAGATGATCTGTGACTTCTTTTAGAAACATTCCTATATAGAGACTATAGGAATTGATCCTAGCAGCTAGCATAGCAGCTTGGAAAACCCTTCGGCCAAAAGCATCCAGGGTCCTGCATTCACGCCCTGGAGGATTAGATGAGTGTCTTTTTGCACTTTATCTTCTTCATGGCAGACTCTACCACAATAGAGTGGTGAGGAAGCTGAGTCTTGTGGAAGCCAGGACAAGGAGGGACACGATACATGGTGTCTAACCTGTGAGAATGAGGAGAAGTGGTGAGAGGTGTCTCCCACATCCTCAACATGAGATCATACAGAATCTCATGAACAGGTAAAGTAGCTGCCTCCTTAGGAGTTTTAGGATATTGTAAAATATCCATTTCCTTGGCTCTGGGTTCTGACTCAGGGGCCACCGTGATAGAGAGGCCCCTAGCCACTTCCCTAACAAAGTCTTGAAAAGACAATTCTTCTGGAGGAGACGTTCTTCGTTTAGGTGAAGAAGACTCCTGAGGAAGAAGTATCGATGCTTCTACAGAACCCTCAGAGTCCTCAGAGGAATCGAAGTATCGCCTGTCTGGATGCTCCTGTAAAGCCCGATAACCGGATCGAGTGAGATCGACATCGGGAGTAATCGGTACCGGTTCGGTACCGATGGGCATCATAGGACGGGGTACCGTTGCAGTCGACACCGAAGCCGATGTTGATGCCATCGGTGCCGGTACCGGAGCCGGTACCAGCAACAGGGATTGTTGCAGTACCGGAGGCGTCGCAGCCTGTATGAAAGCCGTTAAGGTGCGCTGCATGGTCAGAATCTTCTGATCAATCGACGCCACCAGAGTCTGGATGTCGGTACCAGTGGGAGCCACTGGTACCCCAGAACACGGCAACAGGTGATCTGTCGAGGCTGAGCCATCGATGTCAACCTGTGACCCAAGAGATAATGCTTTGGAAGCCGGAGCTTCCCGCCGGGGTAATTTTGCCGGTGCGGAATCCTCGAGGGCAAGCCCGGAGGCATCTCGATGCTTAGAGGGAGATCTACCCTTCGAGGACCGGCCAGATTTATGCTTGGTTACCTGAGATCCATGGGAGGAAGAGGAGGCCCTGGAAGACGTCGATGCTACCGAAGCTGCATCAGAGGGAAACAGGGTACTGAGCTTGGCTGCTCGGTTCTGCCGACCTCTCTTAGACATCATGGTACAGGCCACACAATCAGTGATGGAATGGTCAGGTCCCAAACACTTTAGACACCAGTCATGGGTGTCGGTGACAGACATAGTACCGCCACATTTTGTGCATTTTTTAAACCCAGAAGCGGGCTTCTCCATGAGGAAAATATTTTTAGGCCTAGGGCCCAAAAACTGAAAATGCACAGTAGAAATAAAGCGTTTTGTTTTTTTTGAAAGAAAGAAAAGAAAGACCGGCGGTACCGGTCCGACGTCTAAGAAGGCAGACGCGACACAAAAGAATAAAGAAAAATAAAGAACTTCTTCTGCGGTGACAGGAACACGACCTGCTGGCTCCGCGGAAAAGAAGAACTGGAGAGAGGCGGTTGGGAAAGGCGGGAAGGCAGCACGCAGGCGCTGTGGGATGCTCCCAAAAGCTTTCCTATTGGACGCTGGGGAGCGTTCCCGCGCAGGCTCCGTCAGTACCGACGATACCCATATGTGAAGACTCATTCCTGCTTGTTCCTGGAGATAAGGATTTAGGCATCATTGTGGATAATACGTTGAAACCCTCTGCCCAGTGTGCAGCCACGGCCAAGAAAGCAAACAGAATGCTAGGAGTCATAAGGAAAGGAATAGAGAATAAAACCAAGGATATTATAATGCCTCTATATTGTTCCATGATGCGACTGTACCTTTAATATTGTGTGCAATTCTGGTCACCGTATCCTCAAAAGGATATAGCAGAATTAGAAAAGATACACAGAAGAGTCACCAAAATGGTAAAAGAGATGGAAGGATACCCCTATGAGGAAAGGCTTAAAAGGTTAGGGCTCTTCAGCTTGGTAAAGAGACTGTTGAGAGGAGATATGATAGTGGTCTTTAAATTAACAAATGGAATGAAACAGTTAAACGTAGATCCGTTGTTTACGGCATCAAAAAGTAGAAAGACTAGGAAACACAATGAAGCTACAATGTAACCCATTTAAGTGTAATAAGAGAAAGCGTAGTTACTCACCTGTAGCAGGTGATCTCTGGAACACCAGGCATCAGTCTTCACATATGGGTGACATCCTCCGACAAGGCCCACACAGGAACGCGCCCCAGCTTCTGTCCGCACATGCGTGAATGGCTTCCTGCCTTCCCAGAGATCCTCTTCAGTAAGGTTCATAGCATAGGAAAAGAGAAAAACCTACAACTCATAGGCGAGGAGGGCGGGTTGTGCTGTTCCCAGAGATCACCTGCTACAGGTGAGTTTCTATGCTATCTCCAGGAACAAGCAGGAATTCAGTCTTCACATATGGGACTGCCTAACTCCAGGCTACCCGATAACAGCAAGGAGTTTTTCCCCGTTTTACAATGGGCACAACGCTAAAGAACAAGGGGAGTCCAGGGAATCTAATAGATTCTGCAACCCAAGCACACCTCAATTGAGATGACAGAGGCAGTAGCCTGGATGGACAAAAGGCTGGAGGGAAGGAGGTGTAGTTAAGTCCCAAAGAGGTGCCGGAGTACAACTTGGCAAAAGTCATTGTCCTTACGAGAGTAATGGGCTGCAAAGGTATGAATTGAGGACCATGTGGCAGCACGGCAGATCTCAGCTATGGAGGCAGAGCATAAGTGGACCACGGATGTGGCCAGGGCTCAGACATTGTGAGCAGTAACATGACCCTTCAATGTTAGACCCACTTGAGCATATGCAAAGGATATGCAACCCGCTATCCAAAAAAAAAAAAAAATAGTGTTTGGTCACAGGAAGACCAAAACGATTAGGGTAAAAAGAAATGAATTGTGAATATTTTCGCGTACCTTGGTTTTGTCAAGGTAATATGCTAAAGCTCATTTGCAAACTAGGGTATGAAGCACAGCCTCAGCCTGAGATGCATGTGGCCTGGGAAAAAAGGTTGGAACTACCACCAACTGGTTGAGGTGGAAAGAAACAACCACCTTTGGAAGGAAACGCAGATGCGTTTTCAGGACCACCCTGTCATAGTGAAAATGTGTATAAGGAGTATGTACCTCTAAGGCCGGTAGTTCGCTGCAGGGGCGGCTCAAGGCAATCTGCTGCCTGAAGCGAGGGATGAGATGGCACCCTCCCCCCCCAAGCAGGGAGCATGGAGAGGCTCTCTTAAAACTCCAGTCAGGGACTGAACCAAATCAAAAAGCCGATTAGATAATGTGGAGGAAATGCAAAATGTTTGCACACCAACTAAAAGAAAGAGCAAGAACCGCAGCACTGTTTATAACACCAAATTATAACTCATGTTTATTTTATTGTTATAGTGTTATGGTTCTTGCTTTTTCTTCTTGAACATATATTTTGCATCCACAGAACCCCCTCCCTTAACAATGGGATCAGAGCAGAACTAGGACATTCACCCACAGAACTCAATATCTAAAAATAAAAAAAAAATCTGATCCCAATCATCTCACTAACAAACATTCTCCAGCAGCAGGCATATTGTGAACTAATACAAAACCCTACAACAAAGTCATTGAGGATCTGTAGAGCAAGCCTACTGTGCCATACCAGCTTAACTTCCAATACTCACATAAGTAGCCTACCCAAAAAAAAGCATAACCGTAAATACTGCAGCGGGCCCTGGAACATCCAAACACCTATTTGAAAAGCTGAACAATTCAGATTACTACAGTACAGATCCCTACATACCAACTCCATGTTAACAGAACACCTGGCCTTGGCCACAAACTCAGAATACAGACCCTTACCAAAGTACAGAATAAGTGACCATAACCTAATAATAAACATATGTAGATAAAAATTAAACTGCAACCCCAAAAAGTCAGATTCTGCAGACAATGCAATGCCAAAAAACAGAAAGAGATGCATTTCCCTGTACTTTATAAAATATAAAGATAACGCAAAAGTTGAAAATAAAATTCTCTTCTACCTTTGTTGTCTGACCATTTTATTCTTGATCATGCTGTCCCAATCTGAGGTTTCTGCTTTCCTCCACCTCCCAGTGTCGCCCCCAGTCTACTTCCTCCCGGAGCGGCATGAGGATGATGCAGGGCCATGTGTGGAGATTCATTGCAGCATTATTTGCATAAATTTAGTATATTTTATTTTAAAATGTATATGCCACCCATCTAAACTCCTAGGTGGCTTCCAAACATATACATGCAATTTAGTAAAACAGATGTTACAATAAAACAAACATAATAAAACATTAAATATGATTAATGAAAAACCACTTACACAGCCCCCCCCCCCCAAATCAGACCATCACCAATCTGCACATCAGATTTATTTTGTAATGACCAGATTATCGATAAGGAGGGAAGATATAAAATGAGAAACTAATACTGGTAGCCATTAATTCAAACACTGCATTGGATTGTGCTAGAGCTGGAAAGGTCTGGAACTCAGCAGCGGTGAAACTATCAGGTTACTAAACAAAAGTAAATGGAGACATTCCCTTAAAATTTGAAATTTCCTTGAATGTGACCTGACAAAATATTTTAAATTTCAGTCTGTCAGCATAAAGAACACAAAACTGCAAATCTCAAAGGCAATACATATTCAAGTACCCCCCCCTCCCAACTAACACCCTAAAGTAGACCTTACCAAGAACCCATAGAGCAAATCTACTATTCCATAACAGCACTAACTTCCAAAGCTCACACAACATGGAGTATACCCAGAAACGGCAGCACCGCAAATATAGCAGTGGGCCCTAGAACATCCATATTCCTATTTAGAAAACTGAACAATTCAATACATAGAAACTCCATGCTAACAGAACATGCAGCCTCAGTCACACATACAGTGTAGATCTTCATCAAGCAAAGAATATATCAATACAAACTAAAAACAGACATATGTAGTCAAAAAAGCATAGTTACTCACCTGTAACAGGTGTTCTCCAGGGGGTGTTCTCCAGGAACAGCAGGAATCAGTCCTCACTTATGGGCGACGTCAGTACCGACAGAGCCCATGCAGAGCAATTCCCCAGCTTTCAAATAAAGCCTTTGGGATTGCTACCCATGCATGCATGGTCCTCTTCCTGCCCAAGGGTACCATCTTGCTCAGTCAGGTCCCTTAGCTCGAGCCCTATCAAGCAGATGGCAAGGGAACAACAAAAAGACAGCAACTCATCAGGGGAGGCGGGAGGGTAGTGAGGACCAATTCCTGCTGTCCCTGGAGAACACCTGTTACAGGTGAGTAACTACGCTTTCTCCAGGAACAAGCAGCAAGTCAGTCCTCACTTATGGAACTCCCTAGCTACAGGCTCACGAACCTGTAACCAAAAAATGCTTCCGCGAGGCCATAAGCAGTGGAGGAGTGGCCTAGTGGTTGGGGCAAGGTACTTCAGGCCGGAAGGTCGGGGGTTCAAATCCCACTAGAGGACAGCAACCTTGGGCCGGAAGGATTGGGGTTTCTAGTCCCACAGGTGCTCCTTGTGGTCTTGGGCAAGCCACTTAACCCTCCATAGCCCATGTTCCCTGTAAAATAGTTATCTCCAAGTTATAATGCCCTGTTCAATGTAATTTCAGTTTGTTCAATGTAAACCGCACTGATGCAGAATAGCACGGTATATAAGAGAATTAAAATAAATAAATAAATAAAATATAAGCAGAAGCCAAAGCCCGAAGGAGCCCGAGTCCTCGGGGCAAAGCCCTCGGTAGCCGTGAAGAAGGGTCGGAGGGCAGGAGTTGCTTATATCCCGAACAGATTACGGAGTGCAGCCTGGTCGAAGGTGCTGTCCCAGCAGGACTCCCCCTCCAAGCAGTAGTGGGCAGCGAAGGTGTTCGTAGAAGACCAGGTTTCAGCCCGACAGATGTCCATAATGGGTACGGAGCGCAGCGAGGCCACCGAAGTCGCCTTGGCTCGGACCCCGTGTGCAGTGACTCGACGATCCAGAGGGACGCCCGCCTTCGCATGGGCAAACACAATGCAGTCTGCCCCCCAAAACAAGTGTGCGTGCTTGGTGACTGCTTGCCCCTGTCTATTGGGGTCGTAGGTCACGAAAAGCCTGTCAGACTTGCGATGAGTCTGGGTACACTGCAAATAGAAGGCGAGGGCCCGTTTGCAGTTGACGGTGTGGAGAACCGCCGACACCAGGTCGGTGTGGGGCCTCGGGAAGAAAGTCGGAGGTACTATCTCTTGGCTGAGATGGAAGTCCAAAACAACCTTTGGTAAGAATTTAGGGTGGGTACGGAGGACCACCCTCTTCCGATAAAACCTGGTGTAAGGGGCGCCAGCCATGAGCACCTGGAGCTCACTGACTCGGCGAGCCAGTCAGCGCCACCAGGAAGGCCACCTTCCAGGATAAATGTCAGAGTGAACACGTCGCCATCGGCTCGAAGGGTGGACGGGTGAGCTGTGCAAGTACCACGTTTAAGTCCCATTCCGTCGGAGGGGGACGGATGGGCGGCTTGGATAGCAGAAGGCCCCGCATGAAATGGGAGACCAGCAGCTGCCCTGAGAGGGTTTTTTCCTCGATAGGGAGATGATTAGCCAATATGGTGCTCAAATGAACTCTGACAGAGTTCGACTTCAGCCCTTCCCTCAAGAGGTGGAGGAGGTACTGGAGAACCCACCAAACCGAGCATGAGAAGGGTCAATCTGGTGTTCTGAGTACCAGATGAAGAAGCGTTTCCACTTAAAGGCATAAGCCCGCCTAGTGGAGTCCTTCCTTGAGGCAAGGAGGATTTCCTCGACCTACTCCAGAAGGGCCAGAGAGGCTAGAGAGACCCGTTCAGTCGCCAGACCGTGAGGGATAGGGAGGTTAGGTTCGGGTGTAGTACCCAACCCTCTTCCAGTGTTAGCAGGCCCCTGGCAGAGCCCAGGGGAACCGGAGGCTCCGTCGATAGCTGGAGCAGGAGCGGGAACCAAGGCTGCTGAGGCCACGAGAATCAATGATGCCCCGCCCCATTGAGACTTGAACAAGTCCTCGCAATGAGGGGGAAAGGAGTGAATGCATATAGGAGACTGGGGGACCAGTCCAGGAGAAATGCATTGGGGCCCTCCCTGTCCGGGTGTGGTACTGGGCCGCAAAAATGAGGGAGCTGCATGTTCTGGGGGCTGGCGAAGAGGTCTATCGCCGGAGTGCCCCAGCGCAGAAACAGCCAGCCTGCTACTCTGGGATCCAGCCACCATTCGTGGGGGCAAAGGATTCTGCCAAGTCTGTCCACCAGGTCATTCTCCTGACCCACGAGGTACATAGCCCTGAGGGATATCCTCCGTCAGGCAGCGAAAGAACAGATAAGGACCGCTTCCTGAAAGAGGGGGAGCGATCCCGTACCCCCCTCCTTGTTGATGTAGAACATAGCTACATGGTTGTCAGTCTGAACCAGGACCGACTTTCCGCTGAGGTGATCCTTGAAGGCCCTCAGGGCCCACCAGACGGCCTGGAGCTTGAGCAGGTTTATCTGCTGCTGAAACTCCTCAGGTGACCATTGCTCTTGTGTGCAGAGAGGCCCGCAATGGACTCCCCACCCTAACTGAGAAGCGTTTGTAGTCAGTACCTTGTTGTGTCGTGGGGCTTGAAAGGGCGATCCCCGCAGAAGGTTGCGGGGGTTTTGCCACCAGTTCATGGACAAGCAGAGGTCAGGGAGAACCCCGACAGGGTCCCTGAGGTGTCTGAGGGACTGGCTCCATTGGGTACTGAGACACCACTGAGCCGTTCGCATGTGCAGGCGGGAGTGAGGAACCACATGCACGGTCGAGGCCATGTGGCCCAGGAGACGTAGCATGGACCAAGCGGTGACCTGGTGGGTGCTTTGGACGTGAGCCACCAGAGCTTGGAGGCGGGTAGAGCGATCCACTGGCAAGAAGGCAATGGCCTGCTGAGTGTTGAGGTGCGCCCCAATGAACTTGAGAGCCTGCACCGGCTCGAGGTGAGACTTTGGGTAGTTGACCAAGAATCCCAAGCTCTCCAAGAGGAGGACAGTGCGCGACATCACTTGCCGGGCCTCCTCGGTGGAGGAGCCTGTAACGAGCTAGTCGTCGAGGTAGGAAAAACCACCATGCCCCTGCGCCGAAGGTGAGCGGCAACCATGATGAGGCACTTTGTGAAGACCCGTGGGGCGGACGCAAGGCCGAAGGTGAGCACCCTGTACTGGAAGTGCTCTCCCCCTGCACCCTGAAGCACAGGTACTGCCTGTGTAGGGGGTGGATCAATATATGGGCATAAGCATCCTTCAGATCTAAGGAGCATAGCCAGTTGCCCTGCCGGATGAAGGGCAGCAGCACGCCAAGAGATAACATCTTGAATTTCTCCCGCACCAGGAACTTGTTTAGCCTGTGAAGGTCGAGGATGGGCCATAGATCCCCCGTCTTTTCGGGATGAGGAAGTATCGGGAATAAAAGCCCCAACCTCAAAGGTGGGGAAGGACCTTCTCGACTGCCCGTTGGGCAAGGAAGGAGTGCAATTCCCGCTGCAGCAGAAGCTGGTGTGTGGGGAGTCGAGGAGGCTCCGCTGGGGAGAAAGGGGGTGGAAGCCTGTTGAAATGGAGGCGATAGCCTTCTCGGTGCCCCTGGCCCAGCTTTTCCTGCACCAGAGCAGTCAGTGTGGGGGTAGCCGGGTGTGGCGGGAGCCACGATACTGGAGATCCTTTCTGGGGAAGAAGGGCTTTTTGGTTGGCTGCTTCTTCCAAGGCAGGGTAGAGGTCTTGCGGGAGAGACGGGTCCTGGTAACAAACTCCGTCTCAATCTCCGCAGCCTTCTCCTCCATCGGCTTACCAAAAAGCTGTTCACCGAGGCAAGGCACGTCCAGGAGCTTCTCCTGCACCCATTGCTCCAGATACGAGGATTGGAGCCATGCCTGACGGAGGGCCCCAATGCCGCGACCGCCACCCAAGCCGATGTCCCGAAGCCACCATAGGAGGCTCGAGAGATGTACTTGGAGCAGTCAGCTACTGATTTTAGCAGGGCGCGGAACCTGTTGAGGGGCTCCCCCTCGAGGCCCGCGGAGAAACCCCCAAGCTCTTTCGCCAAGCTGTGTAGGAACATACCAATGTATAACTGATATGCCTGGATGCGGCAAGAGAGCATGGAACACTGATAGGCCTTGCAGCCCAGGGCATCAAGGGCTCTCGACTCTTGGCCCGGTGATATCGATGAGTGTGATTTCAGGCTCTTCTGCTTCCTCATGGCCGATTCCACCACCATCGAGGTGTGTGGGAGTTGGGTCTTTCAGAAGCCGGGTCCACGCTGCACCTTATATATTGTGTCAAGGTGCATGCTCACGATGGGGACCGAGGCTGGGGCCTCCCACATGCGGAGCAGTAGCCGAGATAAGAATGGCGGTATAGGCACAGCGAGGGATTCCCTGGGTGAGGACTCATACTGAAGAATATCGAGTTCTTCAGCATGAGGGTCCTCCTCGGCCTGGGTAACCAGGCTGAGGGCCCAAGCCATGTCCCGAATAAACACCAAGAAAGAGGTGTCTTCGGGTGGTGAGCGCCACTGGAATGCAGGCGGTGAGAGGTCCAATGGAAGATCCCGGTGGGTACGGGTTTCCAGGGAGGTGTCCCCATTGGACTCCCAGTCCGAAAAATCGGTCGAGGGATCCGAATCAGGCGGGTCGCTCTGTCCGATGGCCGGCGGACTGGAGCCGGAGGCTCTGGACGATCTCGCCTCTGAGGAAAGGGAGAGTGAGCGAGACCAATATCAAGGATCCTCACGAGGCCCGCGGGCTCTCGGGGGTTTCCTGGACGGATTTGGGTGTCCCACGCAAGGGATCCGCGGTCTCTGGGCACAAGTCAGCGAAGCTGGCCATGAGCACCTGCTAGGAAGCAATGAACGCAGAAACGCTGCATTCGAGTCCCAGCATACGGGACTCCCTTGCGGGCGTGGGGCCCTGGGACGCCGATACCGGGGTCACTGGATTGGGCATCAAGGATGAGAGGAGGTCCTCACCAGGACAACCCTCTGGGCACCTTCACTGGAGGCCTCTGTTTCCCTGCAAGGTACCTTGCGGGGCCACTCCTTGTCCGACTTTCGGGAATGCTGAAGGGGGCTGAGCGACAGGGCGCGGGAGCACTCGCGCTTGTCAGGAGCCCCAGACAGCGACTTTGAGGCCTTCTTTTTGTGCCATTCCACTTTGAGGGACCCCTGGTCGGAGTGCAGCCGTGAACGCAGGGCCACAGGGGAAGAACCCACTGGAGGAAAGACGACCGAGGGTGCCACTGGGGACTCCGAGGCAGCCTTCCAGAAAATGTCTTCGAACTTCTGCTTATGGCTGAGCAGGGCCTTAGAGGACATTTTCGTACAGAGCGAACAGAGCTCTGGGTCATGGTCGGCTCCCAGGCACCGCAGACAACAGTCATAAGTGTCCGTAAGTGACATGTTCCTAGAGCATCTATCGTATTTTTTAAACCCAGTGGCCATGGGAGCAAAAATGGCCCCTGCGAAGTCGGCCAGTGGTTAGGAAGAAAAAAGGGCGCGAAGCCCAAAATGAAAAATTTGGAAAAATGTATCCCCAGGAGCTCAGAAAGCAGAGCCGGGGAAGGACGGGTAGAGGAAAAAACCGGAAAAAAGAGAGCCTGTTAAGGCGAGAAAAACAAAACTTTTTCTGAGGGACGTGCATCCAAAGGGCTCTGAAGAAAAAGGGAGACTGAGCAAGATGGCACCATTGGGCGGGAAGAGGACCACGCATGCGTGGTAGCAATCCCAAAGACTTTCTTTGAAAGCTGGGGAATTGCTCCGAGCAGGCTCTGTCGGTGCCGACGTCACCCATAAGTGAGGACTGACTTCCTGATTGTTCCTGGAGAAATGCTTTTACCCATTACTCTAAGTTTACAGGATTTCTTTCCCAAAATTATACTTTATTGCAGAGTGAGGTGAAAGAAAGAACTCTCACACACAGGCATCTGCATTGTTGGCAGAAACTAATATAATGGCTTGGCGCAAGTAACGAGAGTACAACTAATGCCACCTCCATGTGTGGTCTTAGTTGCACCTGCAGCTGTTTTGCCACACTGAAATGCGGTAACTGCAGGGGGATGTAACTGTCTCCCTGCAGTAAACCTATGGCCCCATGTAATCAAACTCTGGAATTAGTTACCAGAGGATGTAGCAAAAGCTGTTTGTGTAGCTGGGTTTAAAAATGTTTTGGACAAGTTCCTGGAGGAAAGGTCTATAAACTATTATTAAAGAGGACCTGGGAAATCCACTGCTTGCCCCAGGACAAGCATTGCAGAACCTGTGTGCCTTTTTGGGAATTTGTCAGGTACTTGTGACCTGGATTGGCCACTGTTGGGAACAGGATAGTGGGCTTGAGGGACCTTGATCTGACCCAGTATGGCACAGAGCTTAAGAAACATGCTGCTAAATATGCCAAACAAGAGGGGTTCAACAGCACCCATGCAGCACCTCCCACTTCCACAAAAACAGGAGTGACTTGGCACCCCAACACAGCACTTCCCACCCTCTGAAAAATGAGAGAGACTTTGTGACCAAAAAGGCCTTGGCAACTCCTGAAATTATGCACTGGACCAGCATGGTGTTAATGTAAATATATATTTGCTTAACAAGGAAATGCAAGATGCTCGCACACCAAGGAACTAAAAGAAAAAGTGAGAACCGCGGCACAGTTTATAGTATCAAATTATAAAACTGTAACTCATTTTATTTTGTTATAAACTGTTATGGTTCTCATGTTTTCTTTCTGAAAATATATTCCACATTCACAGAAACTTCTCCCTCAACAATGGGTGTAGAGCAGAAGCAGGACATTCACCCACAGAACTCAATATATTTTTTTAAAAATCTGTTTCTGGTCATCTAATGAACATTCTCCAGTAACAGGCATATTGGGAACTAATATAAAACCCTAGAAAAGTCACCAAATATCTACAAGGCCAAATCTACCACACAATACCAGGATAAACTTCCAAAACTCACATAAAGGGCCTAACCAGAAAAATAATGCACAATAAATACTGCTGTAATCCCTAGAACATCCATACACCTATTTGAAAAGCTGAACAAGTCAAATTATACAGTATAGTATAGATCCCTATTTACAAACCCATGTTAACAGAACACATGGCCTCAGTCACACATTCAGAACACAGATCCTCACCAAGTACAGAATAAGTGACCACAACCTAAAATAAAAATAAAAATATGTAGACAAAAATTAAACTGAATCCCCAAGAAGCAAGACTTTGCATGCAGTGCAACATCAGATAAATAAGAGATGCAGTTCCCCATAAAGATCACGCAAAAATCCAATCACTAAATTGAAAATAAAATTATTTTTAATTCCTTTGTTGTCTGACCATATTATTCTCTGATCATGCTAGTCCTGATCTGAGGCTTCTGCTTTCCTATCTTCTCTTAGCTGTTTCTATTCCATTTCTCATCTCTTCTTTTGTTTTCTTCACTTTCTTCCATCACTTTCCAGTCCTAGTAATCCTCTCCAGTATCAGCCCCCTTTTCTAGTCATCCCCTCCCAGTACCTTCCAATTTCAACCTTCATGCATTCCCAGGACTGTCACTGGTGTCCATTCCCTTCCAGTCCCCCTCCTTCCCCACTGCCCAGCCCCTTCTACCAAATACTGTCCCAATGGCCAGTGCCCCCTCCCTTCCAGCGACCACCCCATTATCCAGCCACCTACCAGTCCCATCCCCAAGTGTCAGCTCCCTTCCAGTCCCCCTCCAGTACCATCCCCAGGCAATATTCCCTCTAATTTTCTTTAGGCTGTGTGTGCATAAAATATCAGCTGTGCAGCTTTTGAAGAAAGGTTAATTTTTTGTGCGCCAAATAACGACACTCGGAGTTATATACTTTAAATTTGACTACACGTCAGAATACAGTATGAACACCACATTGATTTTAATCAAATTAAATGAAAATAGGCGATTACTAAATGAAGCGGAAAATTTCTAGTAATTACAATCACAACTTTTAAATTTTACGACGTCTGTGTTTTCTATCAGAATCAGAACCATAATTTTTGTGCGCTCTGTTGTAAAGTATGTGCGCTCGCTCGAGGTGTGTGCGCACACACGCGCACAGCTTAGAGGGAACAGTGTCCCCAGGTATCAGTTCATTATCAGCTCCCACCTTCCCCCAGTGTCAGCCCCGTTGCAGACCCCCACCTTCCCCTCATGTCAGTTCCCTTCCAGCCCCCTCCTCCCTCCCGTGTCAGCCCCATTGCAGAACTCACCTTCCCTTCATGTCAGTTCCCTTCCAGCCCCCTCATCTCCCCCATGTCAGCCCTGCTGTAGACCTCACTTTCCCCTCATGTCAGTTCCCTTCCAACCCCCTTTTCCCCCTGTGTCAGCCCCCTTCTAGCCTCCTCCTTTCCCCCATGTTAGCTCCCCGCAGACTCACCCACTTCCTTTGGGGGCAGGACGCAGCTGCACAGGTTCCTTCACAAAGGCGGGAAGGTTCCACACTGGTTTGGCTTTTTATTTAAATTGAATATTGCTCTGGTGACACCCTTTGGGTGTTTGCCATCAGTTATTACATCAATCTATCCTGGTTCAGACAGACAACCAGGTTGCTATGTTTTATGTCAACAAACAGGGAGGCACAGACTCTCTCCTCCTCTGCTGGGAAGTGGTCCGTTTGTGGACCTTTGCCCTGACTCATGGAATAATTCTCAGAGCTGCCTGATGATCAGAATGTTCTCGCAACCTATTGAGTCCTTCAACCTCATGAATGCACTCTTCATCAGAGAATAGTCAATTGCATCTACAGGCTATGGGGAATCCCAGAGATCAACCTTTTTACCACTCCACTCAATGCGCAGGTCCCTCGTTTATGCTCCAGGGTGCCGACTCTTCACCATCAAGCCTCAGATGCTTTCCTCCTGCATTGGGGAATGGGTCTGCTATATGCTTTCCCGCCCATTCCACTAATAGCCAAAATATTGTTCAAGCTAGAGGTCGACTGGGGCACCATGATCCTGGTAGACCCATTCTGGCCCCGACAACCGTGGTTTTCCCTGCTTCTTCATCTAGCTTAGCAACAGCCTCTTCATCTGAGCTGCACACCAGACCTGATTTCACAGGATCAGGGGACGCTACTGCACCCCAATATCTGCGTGTTGTGCCTGACAGCTTGGATGCTGAGAGTCCTTTCCAAACTCAATTTTCCAGATGCTGTTAAGGATAGCCTGGTGTTTCGGAAAGACTCCACATGCCGCACCTATGCCTTTAAGTGGTGCCGGTTTGCGGTTTAGTACACTCATCACACCCTCAACCCCTTCAATTGTCCAGTGGAGTCTCTTATTGACAGAGAGAACCAAGAGTGGGGTCTCCCACATCCTAAACATGAGGTCCTGCAGAATAAGATGGATTCATAGAGTGGCAGCCTCCTTAGGAGTTGAGGGATACTGTAGTATCTCCAGTTCCTCTGCTCTCTGTTCCGTCTCAATGCCTACAGAGACTGAGAGAGCCTTGGCCATGTCCCGAATAAAGTCCTGGAAGGACATATCCTCAGGCGGGGACCAGCAGAGCTTGTGAGGCAGTCAGGGGTCCAATGGCACATCACGGTGCCTCTGTGAAACAGGGGACTCTGCCTCAGATTCCCAGGCATCATAATCGGAGAGGAAGTCAAAATAGTGATGGTCACTGTCACGTCTCTGTTGCTGATCCGATGGCGATCAATCACGATGCCAATGCCGATGCCTTGTGGCATCAGAACCGTAGAAACTCAAGGTCAGTTCCTCCTGCAGCCAATGGGACTCGGCTGATTCCAGGCTCAGCATCAACCCAGAAGATCCCAATGGTAGTGGTTCCAGGCCCGGCATCAAGACCTGGGCTGCCGAGGGCTTTGAAGTGCTTGGTTCCAGCTCAGTATCGAGATCTGGGCTCCCGAAGGCCTTGAAGCCACTGGCATGGATGTCACCAGGCATGCAGCCAAACTCCTCTCAATGGACAGCATGCACTGTTCGAAGGAGATGGAGGATGTCTGGGTGGACTCTGGTACAAGACACTGGACCACCAGTCCAGAAAACAGAACCGGAGGCTCTCCAGAGGTTGAAGCCTCAATAGCACTCCGGAGCCCCTCTTGAGCTTTGGAGGTGGATTCCTCCCACCAGGGCTGTTTAGCTGGCCGTTCTCAGTTCTCAGCTTCGGCGGGCTCTGGTGTCGATGTCCCAGGAATCGGCATCGGTCCTCGACATCGAAATTTGAGTTGCCAATGCGTCATCGGTGGTCAGTTGTTCTTTTACCACAGCCTCTCTGTTCCGAAAGAGCACAGGAACCGTGTGAAGAATAGGAACCCCGAGAGGGAGTCGTTGAAGAGGAGTGTGGTGAGGACACCAAGTCCCTTCCAAAATGACTCTCATATTGCTTTTCATGTTTTTTTTAACCCTTTCTTTGTCATTTGCTGACCTAAGTTACAGGAGTCCGGATTGTGATTAGGGCCCAAGCACTGTAAGCAACAATTGTGCTTGTCAGTAACTGAAATGGTGCAGTTGCAGAAATTACACTTCTTGAAACTACTGGCTGGCTTCTCCATGTCAGGAAAAACAGCCTTCGCCAAGTTAAAAGACTCAATGGCAGCTGAAACTGATGAAAATAACCCACAAGAACTGCAAGGTAAAAAAGAAAGAAAAATAAATAAGTTAGAATGCCAAAAAGAGCACCAGCATCGATGAGCGATGGTCTCAAAGATAGACGGGAAGGCCAAAAAAAAAGAATAAGCACCCCTCAGGGTGTGGTGTCAGGACAAGCATCCGTTGGGCTCCATGGAAAATTGAAGACTGAAGAGAATCTCTGGGAAGGTGGGAAGGCAGTAAGGCATCCACACATGCACAGACGGATGCTCACAAAGACTTCCTATTGGATGGGAAGCATTCCTACGCAGGCTCCGACGGAGGACATCACTCATATGTGAAGACTGCATTCCTACTTGTTCCTTGAGATACTATTTTCTCACTCAAACACGTAATCACTCTGGAATTCATTACCGGAGGATGTACTAAAAGTTGTTAGTGTAGCTGGTTTAAAAAAGATTTGGACAAGTTCCTGAAGGAAAGGTCCATAAACCATTATTAAAGAGGACCCGGGAAATCCATTGCTTACCCTGGGACAAGCACTGTAAAATCATGTACCTTTTTGGGAACCTGCCTGATACTGGATTGGCCACTGTTGGAAACAGGATACAGGGCTTGACAGACCTTGTTCTGACCCACTATGGCATTTCTTATGTTTTTATGTTCTTATGCAAAAGCATTTTCTGAACTAACCTAGAAGAGCTAGGACTTTTCCCAATCTGAAATGCTTTGTTTAATCATGCACAATATAGAGTTTCAAAGCTGAAATAGATTACTCGGCCATTATACACTAAGCTTGTAAACAATATGTATACCACTCTTATTTCCCCCTTCTTATGTCCGATAGGATACTGAGGAGCTACAGTTTCTCCTCATGGGAAAAATGGTTAATTAGTTGCTTTTACAGCTCGCTTAAGCATTATTCATTGGAAAACTTTACTGCAAGCTGAAACCTAAAAGTAAACCCAATGTGGTATCTATTGAATATTTTACCTGTACTCCAAAAGGAAAAATACAGTACACACTAGACTTGGTAAAAGGAGATTTAAACTTATTTGAATATTACTTTGCCAGCTATCTTCATTCATATAATGAGGACCTGTAGCAACAGTTCATGTTTGTCGATTTTATGTCTGCTGTACCCTGTATTTGGCTTCTCCTTTATGTTTGTAAAATATAAATAGGAAATGAATTACTAAACTAAAAAGAAAAACAAAAAAACTGTAAAAGAATCTGGAGATGAAAGTAACACTTTATGCAGCAACATAAGTAACATTTTTCTACATGTTCAAAGTCTTAAAGAACTACACAGAAAAATTAACCATGAAAAAAAGAAATAATAGCGCCTTATGGGGGGGGGGGGGGACCTGCATGGAACAGCAGGTATAAGCCGAAAAAAGGCATGGAAAGGGTAACCTGCATGGAATGGCAGTTACAACTACAACTCTAGTTACTTTATTGGACAGACTATATGGACCATGTTGATCTCTATATTGTTGAGGAAAGAGCAAGATTAATCTCTTCTAAAGCCTTACAAGTTAAGTAGAGCAGTGCTTCTCAACTGTGTGCCAAAACACACTGGTATGCAGTGGGACAGTCCATCATCTGTCAATATGACAGCAGACCTAGAGTTGCCAACTTTTTGAAGGAGAAAAACCCGCAACCTGTGGCTAGTCACGCTCCGCCCATGCCCACCCCAACCCTGCCCTTTCCCCCCTGGCCCGCCCCCATCCCACCCTTACTCCACCCCCGTCCCCAAAAAAATGGCAGAGAGGGCAAAGTGGAAACTGAACGAGCAAGATTTCTACACATTCTTAAACAGAAACTCTATACTGACAGAATATGCAGCATTGGTTGTGCACACACACAATTCAGACAGGTCTTCATCAATAAATTAGCACAAAACAAAAAGAGAAATATAAAGACAAAAATTAAACTGAAATCCCAAGAAGACAGACTCTGCATGCAGTGCAGTATCAGATAAATAAGAGATGCAGTTCCCCATACTGTGTAAAATATAAAGGTAGTACAAAGTCCAATTATTAAATTGAAAATAAAATTATTGTTTCTACCTTTGTTGTCTGACCATTTTATTCTCTGATCATGCTGGTTCCCATCTAAGGTTTCCATTTTCCCATCTTCTCTTAGCTCGTTTTTTATGGTCTATAGTCCATCTGCCATTTCTTGTCTCTTCTTTTCTTTTCTTCACTTCCTTCCATCAGCCTATTTCCAGTCCCAGTAACCCTCCATCAGCCCCCTTTCCAGTCCTCTCCTCCCATTACATTCCAATGCCAATCCCCTTTTGTTCCCAGTGTTGTCCATTCCATTCTAGTCCCCCTCCTTCCTCACTGTCCAGCCCCTTGTAGTCCAAACACCATCCCAGGTATCAGCACACTTCCACTCCCAGTGCCTTCCCCGTGTCAGCTCCCTTCCAGTCACCCTACCCTCTGTCCATCCCCCTTCCAGTGACATCTCCATGTTTCTGCTCCCATCCAGTCCCTGTGCCCCCTCTCTTCCAGTCTCCTCCCAATTACCCAGTCACTTACCAGTACCATTCCCAGATTTCAGCTCTTTGAACCCTCACCCCCTCAGTCAGCTCCCTTCCAGTCACCTCCTCCCCACCTTTCAGCTTCTCTTCCAGCCCTCACCTTCCACCTGTCAGTCCCTTCTGCCACCTCTTTCCCCTTGCAGCCGCTGCTCCTGCTTCTTACAGGGCAGCGGCTGCAATAAAGTTAAGATAAAAATAAATTTAAACCTGTGTGGAGCCTTCCGCCCCTCCCTAGTACAGCTTCAGCCCTCCAGTGCAGCTTCACCCCCTAGTACAGCTTCACCTTCCCCCCGTCCCCCCCAGTGCAGCTTAACCCCCCCCCTCCTCAATGCAGCCTAACCCCCGCCGTGCAGCTTAACCCCCCCCCCCCGTGGAGCTTAACCTCCCCGTGCAGCTTAACCTCCCCCCCCCCCCAATGCAACCGCTGCTCCTGCTTCTTACTGAGCAGTGGCTGCAATAAAGTTAATTTAAAAGTAAGGAAACCTGTGAGGAGCCCTCCGGTCCTATGAAACTCCTTCTGCAGGGTCCCTGGCGGAAAAGGAAGTGACATCAGAGGGGCGGGCGCTGCAGAAGGAGTTTCATAGGATCGGAGGGCTCCTCACAGGTTTCCTTACTTTTAAATTAACTTTATTGCAGCCACTGCTCTGTAAGAAGCAGAAGCAGCAGCTGCAAGGGGGGACCAGGACTGTGATCGCAATCGTGACCGCAAAGCCGGTTTTCTGCTCTGGCCGCTCCCGATTTCGCAGCCAGAGCAAAAAAAACGGCTTTTCAATGGCTGGTTTTGGTTCTCTGCCGGCAGCCGGCCTGGCCACAGGAAAACTGGCCAGGCCAGCTGAAAACCGGCCAGTTGGCAACCCTAAGCAGACCAAACATTATCCTTCTTTTGAAACCACTGGCCCAACTCTACAGTATATAGTCCTGTATCTGGCTTCCTATTCCAGCTCCTCCCCTTTTATTCCCATGGCAACCAGGCAGCAATGATGAGGCCAGGCGCAAAGGAGCTAGGAGAGCAGTGAAGAACCATGCTGATCCTTCCTCCAAGTCCTTTCCCTTGATTATTCCCTTTCCCCACACCGCCCTTTTTTTTTTTTTATTTAAAGCACATGCTGCTATAGGTAGAGGCTCTTTCTGATGTGTTTGACTATTTATACAGAAAGAAGTTAATGTAGCAGATACTGTCCAAGGCTTTAGCTATCTGTGCTCCAGGAATCTGTGATTCAGCTAACAGCACAGGGTAAGAGGGAGTTGCCCACAGCTGACAGGAGAGAAAGGTATGTAGGAAAGGAAGTAAACAGACAGTATGTGGGGGAAAAAGAGATGAATGGCTGGGGACATTGTAAGAGGGTTGCTCAGAAAGTAATGCCCCACATGTTTTTTTCTAAGTCCAGAATGAAGATAGAGGTGTGAAATTGAAAAGGTAGTAACTTGGAACTTCAAAGGACACGTGTGTAATTTTACAGTCGTCCGACAAATAGCGAGGCGGTAGTGATCCTTCAAATGGCGTCTGTGAGTGACACACGGTACAAACGAGCTGTAATTGAATTCTTGGTGGAGGAGAAAAAGTGTGAGACACATTCACAAACGGTTGTGTGCTGTGTATGGAAGTTCTGCGGTAGACAGAAGCACCATTGGACGACGAGTGGAGAGAGTAAAGGCTTCAGGAAGTGGTAAAATGGAACGGGAAGATCGGCCACGGTCTGGACATCCTGCCTCAGCCACCAGTCCAGACAAGTTGCAGCGCGCTGATGACATTATTCGTGCGGATCGGCACATCACGAGTCGGGAATTGTCCGTATAGCTTTCCGTCAGTAGAGGTAGTGCAATGGCAATTATTGACTCTTTGGGATATTCAAAGGTGTGTGCAAGGCACACCGCAACAGCTTACAGTATTTTAATGCCCGCTGGCAGCTATCGCAGGGCACTGCAACTTGTCTGGACTGGTGGCTGAGGCAGGATGCCCAGACCGCGGCCGATCTTCCAGTTCCGTTTTACCACTTCCTGAAGCCTTTACTCTCTTCACCCATCGTCCAACGGTGCTCCTATCTACCGCAGAACTTCCATACACAGCACACAACAGTTTATGAATGTTTCTCACACTTTCTTTCTCCTCCACCAAGAATTCAATTACAGCTCGTTGTTTGTATCATGTGTCACTCACAGACGCCATTTGAAGGATCACTACCACCTCACTATTTGTCGGACTGTAAAATTACACGTGTCCTTTGAAGTTCCAAGTTACTATCCTTTCAATTTCACACCTCTATCTTCATTCTGGACTTAGAAAAAAACATGTGGGGCATTACTTTCTGAGCAACCCTCGTAGGAGGTATGATTGTTGGAGAGATTCTTCCTCCCTCAGGTGCCTGTTTGGAAACAACCCAAAACTCAACCTTTTATATTCTTTACCCCCCCCCCCCCCCCAAAAAAAAAGAAAACCCTACCCAATTATCTCTGCCTTGAAAACTCTCTTCCTAGATTTAAAAGCTGCTCTGAAGGTCTACGTTTTTTTCCCTTTGACCTTGACTGTCTTGTGACCCAGCAATAGAAGTGGCTCTCTGTGGCTTCTGCTCAGTCTTTTCTATGTTCTATTCTTCAATAGCTGTGTCCCTGGCTGCTCTTTTTAATTTATGTTCTATTATCTTTATTTAGTATTTATTAAGTAAACCACTTTTTTTATTTTTACGAAGGACAGCATAGAACGAATTGCAACAAACATAATTAGAGTAGGTTTGACTGTAGAAGAGGAGTGGCGCAAAAGTGTGTGAATGCTGGGGGGGATAAGAAAGGGATTCAATGCTGTCTCCCTGCCCATCTCTTAAGTCAGCAATACTAAATGGACTAGGCCAACGCAAATTAGACTGAGCCATATTAAACCAATCCTAGGAGAGGGACACAAAGGGAGGGAGGGAGGGCAGATCCAAGATGGATAGAGGACTGTGGAAGAGGGAAAGAAAGGAAGAACGCAAGAATGGACAAGAGGAGGAAGATGGGGAGGGAAGACTGGGACTGAATTCAAGATTACCTGGGAAAGGGGAGGGAGAGGATGAGATAATGAACCCTACATATGGAGCAAAGTGATAAAGACAGAAAGAGAATCGGGATGGAAAGAGACAGGTACAGAGGAGGGATACAAATAAATGACTTAAGAATAGAGACAGGGGATGGGAGAACCAGGAACAGAGGGAGAAAAAAAGGGATCCAAGGATAGGGGAACAGGGAAGAAGGAAAAAAAAGGTAATATTATGGAGAGAGTGAAAACAGGATTTGGAGGAGGGGTAGAGAGAGGACATGATGAGTGGATACTGGGTGGACAGCAAGGGAGAAAAGCTATGATGGAAGAAAGAGGAAAGTGTGGGGATTTACCTACCAGAAACTAAAGACCCTTACGCTCCCCCCTTCCTAATTTCCACTGGCAGAAGGAAAGCAAGTCTTATCTGTGTGTATCACCTCTGTTGGTTTCATAAATCATTATTAGTCGAATAGACCTGGGAAAGCCACTGCTTACCCCTGGATGTAATGCAAGAAACAGATATACTCTTTGGGATCCAGCCAGAGAATTGTGAACAAGATTGGTCACTGATAGAAATAGAATACTGGACCTGGCCCTGTGGTGTGGCCCAGAATAGAACGTCCTCATGTAATTCAATCTTGAAGACTACCAAGAGGGCTGGCTACTGCTGGGAAGAAATCTGCACTTCTAAGTACTTACCCTCATGAGACATTCTCTAAATCTTGGGGAAAAGGGAATTCTTTGAGATAAAACTGAAAATTTGTGTATTTTAAAATTCAGTGTTTTATTGTCAGTTAGGGCTAGTATAACAAGGCAGCTTTCAGTAAATTTACAGCCAGCTGGGGCTTAGTGTAACAAGCCAGCCTTCAGTTAAATTAAAGCCAGTTAGGATTTAATATTACACGCCAGATTTTGCTTAAATTAAAGACACTTAGCGTGTATCATACAGACAGTAGAATAGAGAAAATATTCTTTAAGTATATAGAGAGAAATTGTATTCCAGAGACCTTATACAAAGAGGCCTTCCAGTTAGGAGGCAAGAGAACTGTGAAATTCTTTTTTAAATAGCTGTTAAAGTCAAGTGACAGACCAAAGAGGCAACTTGAAAGGCTCCCTCTATCAAATTAAGGGCAGTGTGAATCATCCAGAAAATTAACAAATTGCCTGAAAGCACAGATAAATAGGTCATCCCACCCACTCCCACTCCCATTTACTCCAAGCATAATCCTCGATTTACAGCTTCCTAAACCAGTTAAGGGAAAGGGGGGGGGGAGGAGATCTTACTCACTTTCAGGTTTAACTGATTATCTTCATCAGCAGGTTATTAGGCCTTAAAAGTAGATTAAGTCCTTGCAGTTCACCTTGATGGGAACACTATAAGTCTTTTGAACTTATTAGGCATAAATGTATTGGTTCAAGTATCCCTATTCCCCTAGCAACTTTACATAACTTAACTTTAAATAGCTAAAGTAAATCTTTAAATCTAAGATGCAGGCAGCAGTCCAGCAGCAAGATGGAGGCTATCCAGTCTTTTGCACTCAGTGTTACATGTATGATTTTCTCCCAATTGGTGAGAGGTCTTATGCGTGCACTAACTGCAAAGAGTTCTTTGCTCTCAGGGAATGAGTCTGATCGCTGGAGGTTAGATAGCAGACTTGAAGTACATAGACGAGACCTATAGGGACATAGAACTGAAGTCTCACCTCCAATTTGGCAGCCTCTCTGCTGCCATGGAGGAGAGAGGTCATGAGAAAGGAGAGCATCTCCTTGGCATGGTAGGAAGTGATTCTATAGCTAGGATCTGTCCTCTAGCTGATGTAATATCCTCTCACACAGAGGATGTGCCTCCAGGGCCTTGTGCCCATGAGGGAAGGGTTAGGACGGCTGTAATAGTTGGTGATTAAATCATTAGGCATGTAGATAGCTGGGTGGCCAGTGGATGTCAGGATCACTTGGTAGCATGCATGCCTGGTGCACAGGTAATAAACCTCATGCACCACCTAGACAAGGTTTTGATAGTGACAGGAAGGAGCCTGCAGTCTTTGTACATTTATTTATTTAACACTTATTTCTATACCGCTCTTTCCCAAGTATCAAGTGCGGTTTACAATGAACAGTAAATTATATGGTATGTGAAATAGCATACCTAGTCGTTTTACATAGAACAGATGGAACTATTTACAGGTAACAATATAAAGTTTGAACAGTAAACTAATTTGAACATATTTACATTGTAGGTATTTACAAAATATATCGTAGATCAGTTGTGGATGCATAAGTTATTTTAAAGTGACAGATCATATAATATAATTTGAGAGTCGTCATCTGGATATAAGAAGGATGTGGTTAAGTATTGTGGGTTATGTTATTATTTGTTATGGGTTATATCATATTGTAGTATGGTCGTTAACCTGTGTCTCTGTGTAATTTGGTTAGATTCTGCTCCTCTGTTGTAGTGTAAAGAGAATAAATGGGTTTTCAATTTTGTTTTAAATTCCTTTATGTCCGACAGCAGGCGAATGTTGTCAGGAAGATTATTCCAGAGGATGGGTGCCGAATGTGAGAAGGCCCTCTTGTTGGTTTGCTTTTTAGCTTTTGTGTAATCTTTTGGTACTGCTATAGTGTTTGTGTTTCTACTCCTTTGTGACCGTTTATCTATTTCTACATTGATGCGTGTATTGAGTACAGATGGTGCTAGGTTATTTATTATTTTAAATGTGGTTAAAAGAATCTTGTATTTTATTCTGCTGTAAATAGGTAGCCAATGAAGTTCGGCCAGGATCGGTGTGATATGTTCTATTGAGCTTATATTCATTATTATCCTTGCCGCTATGTTCTGAGTTATTTGTATCTTTTTAATATTTTGCTTTGTGATGCCATTAAGGATTATATTTGCAAAATCAAAATGTGGGATTATGATAGCTTGAATTATGGTTATGAAGTCTTGCAAGTGAATCAATGGTCTTAGTTGTCTCAATGTCTTAAGTTTGTAGTGTATGTTTTTTGTTAGATATTTTATGTGTGAATCCATATTGAGTTTATTGTCAAGTATCACACCTAGGTATTTTATTTCTTTTTTTATGTTGATCTCATGGTTATCTAGGGTAATGGTGTTTGGGGGTGTGTATGTTTGATTTTTAGTAATATATAGAACATCGGTTTTTGAGAAATTAATGTGTAAGTTCTGATCTTTGAGCCATGATGTTAGTTCTTTAAAACATTCTGTTATTTGTTGTAGTGGAGGGTGCGGGATTTTAAATGGGAGATAGAACATTATATCGTCAGCGTAAATATGGTAATAGACGCCATGACGTTTAAAGATGCTACTAACTGGTTGTAGGTAAATGTTAAATAGTAGTGCTGATAGTGCGGATCCCTGTGGGAGGCCTTGTGTCTGATTGAAAGTTTTAGATGTTTGGTTGAGAATTCTCACTGTTTGGGTTCTGTTTGAAAGGTAGGATTTGAACCAGTTATAAACAGTGGATGTAATTCCTATTTGTTGAAGTCTGTTTAGCATTGTTATATGATTGACGCTATCAAATGCCGCAGAGATGTCGAGGAATACTAAAATGAAGGCTTGTTTAGTGTCATCAATTCCTCTTAATAAGGTGTCATAAAGGACTGTAAGTAATGTTTCAACCCCATGAAATGGTCTGAAGCCATATTGGTGTTCGTCAAGGAGGTTCGATGTATCGATAAATTCTTGTAGTTGAATTTGAACTATTTTTTCAATAAGTTTGGCCATGAAGGGGATACTCGATATGGGTCTGTATGATTTTGGGGATAATTTGTCTAGGGTTTTATTTTTAAGTATTGGTCGTATTTGAACATGTTTGAGAGATGGTGGTAAATAACCTGTTTCTAGTGATATGTTGACCATAGGGAGGATGAAGGAAGAGAGTATTGAGAGTGTCTTTTTTATCCAATCTACTGGGCATGGATCAAGATATGATGTAGTTGTATTGATGTTAGATATAGTAGATTTGAGAGTGGTCTTTGAAATTGGACTGAAGTTGGACCAGTCATCAGGGTTAGTGTGCTTCATTTCAGTGTGCTTCATTTCAGTGTGTGTTATTGGGGGGGTAATCATTTGTGTTTTTGTTTTATTAATATAGTATTGTGCTAATTCTTGTGGTGAAATATCTATGGATGTTTCGTCAGAGTTGTATGTTTTGTTTGTTAATTTCTGTATTATGCAGAATAATTCTCTTGGTCGGTTAATGGAATTATTGAGTATGTTAGAGTAATAATTTCTCTTAGAAGTGTCTGTTGTTTTCTTATATATGTGTAGGGTATTTATGTATTTCTCGTAATTTGTTGATGATTTGGTTTGTCTCCATTTCCTTACATACTGGTATCAATGACATAGGAAAATGTGGGAAGGAGCTTCTGGAAGCCAAATTTAGGCTTTTTGGTAGAAAGTTGAAATCCAGAACTTCCAGGGTAGCATTCTCAGAAATGCTACCCACTCCACACGCTGGACCCAAGAGAACAAAAGATCATAAGATAAACCATACTGGGTCAAACCAAGGTCATCAAGCCCAGTATCCTGTTTCCAACAGTGGCCTATCTAGGTCACAAGTACCTAGTAGTTTCCTCAAAAGACACAGGTTCCACAATGTTTGTATTGGGCCAAGCAGTGGATATTCTGGGTCCCCTTTAATAATGGTGTATGGACCTTTCCTCCAGAACTTGTCCAAACCTTTTTTAAACCAGCTACATTAACAGCTTTTATTACATCCTCCGGTAACAAATTCCAGAGTTTGATTAGACATTGAGTGAAAAAATATTTTCTCTTATTAGACTTAAACAGGTTACGCTGTAGCTTCATTGCATGCCCCCTAGTCTTTCTATATTTTGATGGCATTAACAATCGATCTATGTTTACCCGTTCCACTCCATTCATTAATTTATAGACCTCTATCATATCTCCCCCTCAGCCATCTCTTTTCCAGGTTGAAGAGTCCTAACCTTTTTAGCCTCTCTTCATAGGGGTATCCTTCCATCTGCTTTACCATTTTGGTGGCTCTTCTCTGTACCTTTTCTAACACTATATCCTTTTTAAGATACGGCGACCAGAATTGCACACAATATTCAAGGTGCAGTCGCACCATGGAACAATATAGAGGCATTATAATATCCATTGTTTTATTCTCCATTCTTTTCTTATGATACTTGGCATTCTATTTGCTCTCTTGGCTGCTGATGCACACTGGGCGAAGGGTTTTAACATGTTATCCAGGATGACGCCTAAATCTTTTTCCTGGGTGGTAGTTCCTAATGTGGAGTGTCAATGCATGGATGAGACAGCTTTTAAACTATTTAATGGGGGAAAGCCGAAAGTCGCCCAAAAGCGCATGGTTTGAAATAATGTATCCCTGAAGAATTCTAGCAAAACAGGGAAGTCAAGGCATCCCGATAGAGAGGTTTCAAAAAAGGTAAAAGTAACCCTGGTATCGTTAAATAAAACTCAGGAGTTTAAAGATTCCAAATTAACCCTGACATCAAATAGCCAGACTATTAATATTAGCAAAATAAAACTTTGAAATGCCTGTATGCAAATTCCAGAAGTCTAAAAAATAAGATGACAGAGTTAGAATAGTATGAATGAAAGGTTAGATATAATTGTCATTTCAAAGACCTGGTGGAAGGAGGATAACCAAATGGGACACTGTGATACCAGGCTACAAACTGCATCGCAAGGATAGGTTAGATCACAGTGGTGGAGGGGTGGCTCTATATGTTAAAGAAGGAATCAAGTCAAACAGGATAAACATTTTGCAGGAAAAAAAATACACTGTAGAATCTGTATGGATAGAAATTCCATGTAAAAAGGGGAAGGGATTGGCAGCGAGGGTGTACTACCGTCTGCCTTGACTGAATGAACAGACAGGTGATGAAATGCTAACAGAAATTAGGAAAGCTAGCAAAGTTTACAACACATTAATAATGGGACATTACAGTTAACCTGGTATTGAGAGGATCAATGTCACATCAGGACATCCTAGGGAGATAAAGTTTCTACATGAAGTAAATGCTTCATGGACTGACACATGGGGATTCTATTTTAGAGCTAGTCCTCAGTGGAACTCAGGATCTAATGTGAGCGGTAACTGTTTTGGGGCTGCTTGGCAATAAAACATAATTACTCACCTGTTAAGCACAGTTACTTACCTGTAACAGGTGATCTCTGGGAACAGCAGGAATTAGTCCTCACATATGGGTACGTCGGTACCGACGGAGCCCGTGCGGGAAAGCTCCCCAGCTTCTTAGAATAGAAGCTTTTGGGACCTCCCACTGCACATGCGCACTGCCTTCCCGCCTTCCTGAACAGCTCTCCTCAGTTTCGAGTTTATAGCTGAGTCAACAGAGAGAGGACAGGAAGATAGATAGATAAAAGATACAACTCCTAGGGGAGGTGGGTGGGTTGTGAGGACTAATTCCTGCTGTTCCCAGAGATCACCTGTTACAGGTAAGTAACTGTGCTATCTCCAGGAACAAGCAGGAATAAGTCCTCACATATGGGGACTCCCTAGCTTAGATGCATGGGATCCCCTGTAAAGGTTCGCCATCTTCGTATGGATCTCAGGCATCCATTCTGGGAAGGTGGGCAGGAGTTGTTTAGGAATGGAACAGGTGCTTGAGGACAGCCTGGCCAAACAAGGCATCCCGGCGGGAGTCCTTGTCCAAACAGTAATGGGCTGTGAAGGTATGAACCGAGGCCCAGGTAGCGGCTCGACAGATCTGATCTATGGAAACAGAGTGCAGATGAGCCATAGAAGTTGCCATGGCCCTCACATTGTGAGCAGTGACATGGCCTTCCAGAGAAATGTTTTTGCTCTGGTAAGCAAAAGAAATACACTGAGCAATCCAATTGGAAAGTGTACGCTTGGAGACTGGAAGTCCCAAATGGGAAGGATCAAAGGCCACAAAAAGTTGAGAAGACTTTCGATGTGGCTGAGTCCTATTAAGGTAAAAAGCGAGAGCTCTTTTACAATCCAGAGTATGAAGGTTCCTCTCTGCATTGGATGCATGAGGAGCTGGAAAAAAGACAGGTAGATATACCTCTTGATTAAGATGAAAAGGCGAGACCACTTTAGGCATAAAGTGGGGATTCGTCCTAAGGACCACCTTATCATGATGAAATCTTGTGTAAGGTGGATTAGCCACTAAAGCCTGCAGCTCACTGATGCGGCGAGCCGAAGTGACTGCAATGAGGAAGATGACCTTCCAGGAAAGAAATTTCAAGGAGGTGGAAAACATTGGCTCAAAAGGTGGCTTCATAAGTTGACCGAGCACTAGATTCAAATCCCATGCGACCGGGGGTGGTCTGATGGGAGGTTTAGTGAGAGTCAGGCCTCTCATGAATCTTGCAACAAGAGGATGAGAGGAGATAGGTTGTCCATTTATATGTTGCAAGGATGCTGCAATAGCACTTAAATGGACTCTTACCGAATTCGTCTTGAGGCCTGCATTGGATAGATGCAGGAGATAATCAAGAAGAGAATTCAAAGGAAGTGCCAGAGGGTCAAGACCCTGCTGAGCACACCAAATGGAAAAACGTTTCCATTTGAAAGCATAGGAACGCCTGGTAGAGGGTTTCCTAGAGGCAGAAAGGATATCTTTCACTGGTTGGGAAAGATGAAAGTCTTGAAGGCTTAAGCCTTCAGTAACCAAGCACTGAGGTGAAGGGATTTGGGGTTTGGGTGCCACAAAGTCCCCTCCTCCTGAGACAGGAGGTCTGGCGCAGCTCCCAGATCCAAGTAGGATCCCTGGGAGAGCTGTAGAAGTAGAGGGAACCACACTTGGCGTGGCCAGCGTGGAGCTATGAGGATCATAGTTCCATGATCCCTCTGGAGTTTGAACAGAGTCTTGGGAATCAAAGGAATGGGTGGAAAGGCATATAGGAATGCCTGACTCCAATTCAGGAGAAAGGCGTCCGTAGCCTGAGCTCCCTGACACGGAGTTCTGGAACAGAACCGGGGAAGTTTGGCATTCCACGGACTTGCAAAGAGGTCTATGTCCGGGGTCCCCCATTCCTGAAAGATTCGGTTTATTTGGTCCAAATGTAGGGACCATTCGTGTGGCAGCAGAACTCGACTGAGCCTGTCTGCCCGAGAGTTTTGAACTCCTGGGAGATACACTGCTAGCAGGTGAATCTGATGCTCTCTGGCGAAGGCCCATAGTCTTAGAGCTTCGTTGCAAAGCGACAGAGAGCCCGTCCCTCCTTGTTTGTTTATGTAAAACATGGCCACCTGATTGTCCGTCTGAACTAGGACAGTGAGGTTGGCTAGGAGGGAGTGGAAGACCTTGAGGGCAAGGTAAATTGCTCGCAGTTCCAGAAGATTGATATGAAGGGTGGTCTCCTGTAGAGACCAGGTGCCCTGAGTGGAGAGAGTTTGCAGATGGGCTCCCCACCCTGTTTGGGAGGCATCTGTTGTGAGGGTTGCTTGGGGTAGCAATGGTTGAAATGGAGCCCCCAACAACAGATTCTTGGTGGAAGTCCACCAGTGGAGGGACCAAAACAGACGATCGGAGGTTTGTATTTGGTCTGAGAGCACTCCTGACGCCTGAGTCCACTGAGTGGCCAGGGTCCATTGAGCTGCTCTCATATGAAGACGAGCATAGGGCACCACATGCACTGTGGAGGCCATATGACCCAGTAGGCGTAGCATTTCCCTGGCTGTCAAGTGAGTGCTGGACTGAGCTTGGGAGGCCAAACTCAGGAGGCGCTGGCCTCGAACATGTGGAAGGTAGGCCCTTGCAGTGATGGTGTCCAACTGGGCCCCTATGAATTCTAGAGATTGAGTAGGGATGAGTTGGGACTTGGGAAGGTTTACTACCAGTCCCAGATACTGCAAAAGGCTCCTTGTGTGGTCCAGGGAAATCTGGGCCTGTGACTGAGTTGGAGCTCGGATGAGCCAGTCGTCCAGATATGGGAAGACAAAGATTCCCATGCCTCTTAGAAATGCGGCTACGACTGCCATGCATTTTGTGAATACTCTTGGAGCAGAGGCTAGACCGAAGGGGAGTACTCTGTATTGGAAATGTTTTCCCTGAAACAGAAAGCGAAGATACTTTCTGTGGGATGGATGGATGAGTATATGTGTATACGCATCCTGTAGGTCTAGAGAACAAAGCCAGTCCTGACCCTGGAGGTAAGGAAGGAGAATGCCGAGAGACAGCATTTTGAATTTCTCCTTGAAGAGAAATTTGTTCAATTCTCTCAGATCTAGGATTGGTCTGAATCCCCCTGTCTTCTTTGGAATGAGAAAATAAGGGGAGTAGAAACCGGACCCTTGTTGAGGAAGAGGAACCTCTTCTATGGCCCCTTGGGCAAGAAGAGAGGAAACCTCTTGACCCAACAGGGTTAGGAGAGATGGGGGAGAATTGAATGGTCTCACCATATGATGGGGAGGAAGGCTGGAGAAATGAAGTTTGTAACCCTCTCGAATGATAGAGAGGGTCCATTGTTCTGTTGTGATTTGTTCCCATCTGGGAGCAAAGTGAACCAACCTTCCGGGTATGGTGAGAGGTTCTGGTTGTGTTAGAACCAGAAGTGGCAAGTTCCCTAGGAGCAAGTCAAAACCCCTGAGGGGTTGGAGCCTGCTGAGCTACAGTAGCTGCTGCAGGCTTAGCTCGTGCTTGTTTGGATTGCTGACGCTTAGCAGTATAGCGAGGTTGAGAAGACTGCTGGCCAGTATTTGAAGCAACTCTGGCCTTCTTATAGTAAGGCCTTTTAAAAGACTTTTTCTTAGTAGGAATTGAAGTGGACTTTGAAAGTCTTTCCAAGGTGGCATTTTCAGCATCCATCTGGGTGGCTTTGATTTGCCACTCTTCCCCAAATAAGTTCTCACCTGTACAGGGCAGATTCCGTAAGCCATCTAGAACCCAAGGTTCCAGATCAGAGGCCTGGAGCCAAGCAAGACGTCGGGCTGCAATAGCAATGCCCGAAGCCCTACTGGCTCCCTCAAAGGAATCATATGCTGCCCTATTAGAGAACTTAGAAACCTCTAAGAGTTGTTTCACTAGGGAAAGGAATCCCTGCTTTTTATCCTCAGGGATAAAGGGGGCAAAATGCCGCACCTTTTTGGCAAGTTCCTCCAGGAACATGCCCATATAGAGACTGTAGGAATTAATCCTGGCTATAAGCATACTAGCCTGGAAAATTTTCCTACCAAAAGAGTCCAAAGTCTTACATTCCCGTCCTGGAGGGGTGGAAGAGTGCCTTTTGGTACTCCTAATCTTCTTCATTGCAGACTTCACCACAATAGAGTGGTGGGGCAATTGAGTCTTTTGGAAACCAGGAGAAGGAGGGACCCTATACATGGTGTCCAACCTACGGGAATAAGGAGACAAAGTCAAAGGATTTTCCCAGAAATCCATCAGTTGTTCTTGAAGGATTTCATGGATAGGCAGGGTAACTGCCTCCTTAGGGGCCTTTGAGTATCCCAAAATATCCAGTTTTTTGGATCTGGGTTCCTTTTCAGAGGATGTGGTAATAGAAAGGGCTGTAGCCATATCTAAAACAAAGTCCTGGAAGGACAAATCCTCTGGAGGGGACATTCTCCTTTTAGGAGAAGAGGGCTCCTCAGGTAAGTTGAGTGAAAACTCAGCAGAATCATCAGAGGAGTGAAAATCCTCAGAGGAATCGGTGCTTTCCTCTAACGCACGATACGCGTACCGATCGGTATCGATATCGGGCGTATCGGGTATGGAACCGGTATGGAGCGAAAGCCCATACGGTACCGACTTGCGTTTAGAGGTGGACGGCCTCGATACCGGCATGGCGGACGATACCGGTATCGGGCCCGGAACCGCTGAAAGCGGAACCGATGGCGTTGCAGCTTTAATGAAAGCCATGACGGCCTGCTGCATGGACTGTACAGTATCGCCCATGGACGCCATAGCTGCCTGGATGTCGGTACCGGAGTGACCCGGTACCCCAGAGCAGGCTAACAGGTGATCTGTCGAGGCCGTAGCATCGATATCAACCTGAGACCCCTGAATTGGCGTTTTTGGAAGTTGGACTTCCCGCCGGGGTTGTTTGGCTGGGGCAGGGTCCTCAAGTTCTAAGCTAAGAGCCTCTCGATGCTTTGAAGGAGATTTGCTCTTTGAGGACTTGCCCACAGAAGGTTTGGTTACCTGAGATCCATCCGGAGAAGAAGACCTGGATGACTGTGATGCTGTATTCTCTGAAGCAAACAGCACATGGAATTTGTTGGCCCGGTTCTGCAGCCCACGTTTAGACATGTGGGAGCAAGATGGGCAGTCCGGTATGGAATGGTCAGGCCCCAAACATTTCAGACACCATTCATGGGTGTCTGTGACTGAAATAACAGCATTACATTTGGTACACTTCTTAAATCCAGGGGCTGGCTTCTCCATGAGGAGAAATTGAGTAGGCCGAGAGGCCTCTCTGAAGTGACCAAAAAGCTAAAAAATAAGAAAAAAGAATTATAATTTTTTAAAGAAAGAAAGAAAAGACCGGCGATACCGGTATCGGTATGGGGAAACTGAGGAGAGCTGTTCAGGAAGGCGGGAAGGCAGTGCGCATGTGCAGTGGGAGGTCCCAAAAGCTTCTATTCTAAGAAGCTGGGGAGCTTTCCCGCACGGGCTCCGTCGGTACCGACGTACCCATATGTGAGGACTTATTCCTGCTTGTTCCTGGAGATCGGGTGTTCCCCAGGGACAGCAGGAATCATTCCTCACATATGGATGATGTCGGCGCCGATGGAGCCCTCGCAGAAACATCTCCCAAGCTTTCAAAAAAGCCTTTGGGAGATGCCACCATGTATGTGTGGTCCCCTTCCCGCCCAAGGGTGCCATCTTACTCAGTCAGATGACATAGCTAGCCGACAAAAGAAGATGGCAAAAAAAAAAAATAATATATATATATAGATAGATAGATATACACACACACATACATATACACGCACACACACAGCAATTGAGTCTATAGATACAGACTGGAGTAGAACCCATGTGTCCGATGGGAATCAACACTCCAGTTGCCTGAACACAGAAGGGTCAAAGGGTAGGAGTTGCCTTGACCACAAAAAGATTATGGAGCATGTCCTGGCTGAAGGTGCTATCCAGTTGGGACTCCCTCTCCAGGCAGTAGTGAGATGCGAAGATAAGAACTGAAAACCAGGTAGCAGCCTGGAACGCAGGTTTGCCACAGATGCCGCCATGGCCCTGACACTGTGCCATGACCCGACCATCCAGTGTGAACCCAGCCCACTTGTAGGCAAGAGTGATGCAGTCCATCACCCAGGTGGACAGTGTTCACTTGGTCACCACTTCCCCCAGCCGACTGGGGTCATAGGAAATGAAAAACTGAGCAGCTTTGTGGTAGTTCTGGGTACATTGAACGTAGGGCCCTCTTACAGTCCAAGGTGTGGAGGACGGTCTCTGCTCAGCTGGAATGAGGCCTCAGAAAGAAGGTGGGAAGCATCACCTGCTGGTTGAGGTGGAAGGAGAACACCACCTTCGGGAGGAATTTGGGATGCATGCGTAGCATGACCCTATTCTTGTAGAACCTGGTGTATGGCGCCTCTGACACCAGGACTTGGAGCTCGCTGACCCTGCAAGCAGAGGTGAGTGCCACCAAGTACATGACTTTCCATGAGAGATACCCGAGGTGGCAGGTAGCCAGGGGCTCGAAGGGTGGGCAGGTGAGCTGTGACTGCACCATGTTGAGGTTGCACTCCGTCACCTGGGAGGCGGATGGGGAACTTTGACAACAGGAACCCCCTCAGAAAGTGGGTCACCAGAGGCTGAGCCGAGAGGGGCTTGCCCTCAACAGGGTGGTGGTGTGCTGCCAGGATACCGAGGTGCACCCTGACAAAGTTCAATTTGAGCACGGATTGCAAAAGGTAGAGATGGTACTGCAGCACCAGCTGCACTGGGCAGAACAAGTTCACCCTCTCTTCCACACACCACACTGAGAACCTGCACCATTTGAAAGCTCTCTTGGTGGAAGCCTTACAGGAGGCAAATAGGATCTCTTCCACTTCCCCTGAGAGGTTGAAGGAGGCTAAGGCTACCCTTTCAGCAGCACGCCATCAGCAATAGGGACCTAAGATTGGAGTGCAGGAGAGAGCCATCCTCCTGAGACAAGAGCCTGGGAGCACTTCCCAGGGGAGTCAGTGCCTCTACTGACAACCAAAGGAGCAGTGGAAACCATGGCTGTCTGGGCCACTGGAGGGGTCACCAGGATCAGCGATGCTCTGTTGCGCAGGATCTTGAAAAGAGTCTTTGAAATCAACGGTGTGGATGGGAAGGTGTACATGAGGCCTTCCAACCACGAGATGAGAAATGCATCTGCTGCTATGTGACCGGGTAGGGCTGGGGGGAACAGAAGCGAGGCAACTAGTAGTTGTCCGGTCTGGCAAAGAGATCCACCTGTGGGGTCCCCCAGAGTCAGAAGAGTCAGGTGGTCACTCTGGGATCCAGATGTGATTCGTGTGGTTAAAGGACCCTGCTCAGTTTGTCCACCAGGGCAATGTCCTGGCCTGGAAGATATACTGCCTGTAGGAGCATTCTCTGACGGAGCGTATAGGAGCAGAGTGTCATTGCCTCATGACAAAGGATGCAAGATCCCGTGGCCCCCTTGCTTGTTCACATAGATCACCACCACTTGGTTGGCTCAGACAGTGGTGAAAAGCTTGTAGGGCTAGGTATATGGCCCGGAGCTCCAGGAGGTTGATTTGCTGGTTGCCCTCGGCTTGTGACCAGCTGCCCTGGGTGCAAAGCTCCTTGCATTCAGCTCCCCCATCCCAGCAGGGAGGCATCCATTGTGAGGATCCTTCGGGGGCTCGGGGCTTGGAAAGGCATCCCCGCTAGGAGGTGCTACGGGTCCTGCCACCTCGTCAGGGAGTCTGCTAGCTGGTGGGTCACTAAAACTCTGTCTTGGAGTCGACTGGTGGCCTGTGTCAACCCTCATGTGCAGACGGGTGTCTGGGGTGACATGGACTGTGGAAGCCATATAGCTGAGTAGGCGCAGCAGTAGCCAGGCGGACACCGAGGAGCAATGTTGCACATCTGCAGCTAATGCTCCGAGATGGTCGGCCCAATCTAAGGAGAGGAAGACCTTTGCCTGGACCGTGTCCAGCTTTGACCCTCTGAACTAAAGACTCTGTGTCAGGAGATGGGACTTGGGGTAGTTTATTACAAACCCCAGATGTTGTAGGACATGGATGCTGCAAGCTGTAGCTTGCTGCACCTCTGTAGTTGTGCTTTCTTTTATGAGCCAATCGTCCAGGTAGGGGAAGACTAATACCCCTTGGAGATGGAGGTAAGCAGCCACCACTGCCAGGCACCTGATGAAGACCCTTGGGGCAGATGCCAGACCGAAGGGTAGTACCCTGTATTGGTAGTGGCCACCCCCCACCATTAAGCACAGGTATTGCCTGTGGCTGGGGTGAATGAGGATGTGGGTATAAACAGCCTTCAGATCCATGGAGCATAGCCAATCTCCCTGCTGGAGGTAAGGCAGCAATGTTCAAAGGGAGAAAATCTTGAACTTCTCCCTCACCAAGGACTTGTTCGGGTTTCACAAGTCCAGGATGGGCCTTAGGCCCCCTGCCCTCTTTGGCACAAGAAAATAGAATAGCACGTCCCCAGAATAGCGCGTCCCCAAGTATGTACAACACCCAACAATACCCGTGCTCATTTCATTTGCATATGTATATAGTTTACCCTGTTCAATTCATCTGCATATGTATATAGTTTACCCTGTTCTCCAAGTTACTTTTCCTGTTCAATGTAATGACCAGACATTTGCTTATTGTCGGATACTGTTTGTTCTATGTAAACCGCGCTGATCGCAAATAGTGCGGTATATAAGAAATGTAAATAAATAAATAAAAATAAATAAAATAAATAAATAAAATACCTGGAGAACCACCCTTTCCCTGGAGATGTTGGGGCACTGATTCCACCGCCTTGTCCTCGAGAAGGCCTGTGAGTTCTTGTAGTAGAAGACTGCGGTGAAGGGGAGACCTGGGGGGGCTCTCCTGGGAAGAAGTGGGGAGATGTCTGTGTCAGGTGGAGAAGGTAGCCCTCTCCCTGACCATCGTGAGTACTCAGGAATCGGTGGTGATGGCTAGCCACTTTTGGGCATAGTGAATCAGACATCCTCTTGTGGGCTGCTGTCCTCCTTGGGAAAGAGAGGCTATGCCCAAGGAGTCAAAAGCTCTCCCCAGGCTGGGCTAGAGCAGACACCTGGGGCTTGGGAGCCTTCTCTTATGCGGGCCATGACCCTGTCCCTTAGCCTGCTGACCCTGCTGGGGAGGCTTGGAAATGTGTGTAGTTTTTGTAAGCGGCCCCTTTCCTCAGGCAAAAGGACTTTTTCCCAAGCTCTTCCATCAGGGAAGGGTAGCAGTCTTCTTGGAAAGCCTGGTCCTCATCACGAGTTCAGTCTCCAACTCAGCAATTTTCTCAGTCATGGGTTTGCCAAAGAGGTTCTCTCCTTGGCATGGGACATCGACCAATTTGTCATGAACCCATTGCTCAATGTTGGAAGACTGTAGCTTGGCTCGGCATCGGGCACCAATGCCCGCTGCGGCTATTCTAGTCACCGACTCGAAGCCGTCGTAGGGCGCTTGAGTCAAACTTGGAGCATTCACAGACTGCTTTGGACAGGTTCCTGAACCGCTGCAGGGGTTCCTCTGAGTGACCAGCCGAGAACCTGGAGAGCTTCTTTGCCAGGTCTCTCAAGTACATGCCCATGTACAGCTGGTAGGCCTGGATCTGGCTGATGAGCATCAAGCCCTGGTAGCACTTTCTGCCGAGGGTATCATAGATGCGGGTCTCCCTACGCAGGGGCACCGAGGAGTACGTCTTCTGGCTTTTCAGCTGATGCATGGCCGACTCAACCACCATGGAGTTATACAGCAGCTGTGCCTTCTCAAAGCCAGGGCTCCTGTGGAACCGATACATCGAGTCAAGTCGCTTGCTCATGACAGGCACCAATGCCATGTTTCCCACATGCAGAGCATGAGCCGTTTTCAGGATGAGTGGTATGGGGACTGTCAATGATTCAAGCTAGCCAGGGAAGACCTCGTTTGGCAGGTTCCACAATGCTTGTACTGGGTCAAGCATTGATATCCTGGGTCCCTTCTTAATAATGGTTTATGGACCTTTCCTCCAGGAACTTGACCAAACCTTTTTTAAACCCAGCTACACTAACAGCCTTTACTACATCCTCCGGTAACAAATTCCAGAGTTTCATTACACGTTGAGTGAAAAAATATTTTCTTTTATTAGTCTTAAATAGTTTACCCTGTAGCTTCATTGCATGTCCCCTAGTCTTTCTATATTCTGATAATGTAAACAATCGATCTACATTTACCCGTTCCACTCCATTCATTAATTTATAGACTTCTATCATATCACCCCTCAGCCATCTCTTTTCCAGGTTAAAGAGCCCTAACCTTTTTAGCCTTTCTTCATAGGTGTATCCTTCCATCCCCTTTACCATTTTGGTGGCTCTTCTCTGAACCTTTTCTAAAATCGCTATATCCTTTTTAAGATACGGTGACCAGAATTGCACACAATATTCAAGGTGCGGTCTCACCATGGAACAATATAGAGGCATTAAAATATCTTTTGTTTTATTTTCCATTCCTTTCCTTATGATACCTAGCATTTTATTTGCTCTCTTGGTCGCCGCTGCACACTGGGCTGAGGGTTTTTAACATGGTATCCACAATGACGCCTAAATCTTTTTCCTGGGGAGTGGTTCCTAATGTGGAACCTTGCATTGTGTAACCATAGTTTGGATTGTTCTTCCCTAGGTGCATAACTTTGCACTTGTCCACATTAAATTTCATCTGCCATTTTGATGCCCAGCCTTCCAATTTATCAAGATCCTCTTGCAATTTTCCACAATCCTCTCGGGTTTTAACAACTTTAATAGTTTTGTGTCATCTGCAAATTTGATAACCTCACTCGTTATTCCCCTTTCCAGGTCATTTATGAATATGTCAAAAAGCAGCGGACCCAGCACAGATCCCTGGGGTACACCTCTATTCACCTTTCTCCATTGGGAAAATTGGCCATTTAGCCCTACCCTCTGCTTTCTATCTTTTAACCAGTTCTTGATCCACAATAATACACTGCCTCCTATCCCATGACTCTTTAGTTTTGCCAAAAGTCTCTGATGAGGGATCTTGTCAAAGGCTTTTTGAAAGTCCAGATACACTATATCAAATGACTCACCTTTGTCCACCTGTTTATTCACATCTTCAAAAAAACATAACAGATTAGTAAGACAAGATCTCCCTTGTCTAAAGCCATGTTGGCTGTCTCCCATTAGGCCATGACTATCTACATGCTGAGTAATTTTATTTTTTATGATGGTTTCTACCCTTTTTCCCGGTACTGATGTCAGGCTCACCGCTCTGTAGTTTCCTGGATCACCCCTGGAACCCTTTATAAAAATTGGCGTTACATTGGCGATCCTCCAATCTTCCGGTATTATTGATGATTTTAATGAAAATTCACAGATTACTAATAGCAGGTCTGCAATCTCCTATTTCAGTTCTTTCAACACCCTTGGATGTATACCATCCGGCCCAGGTGATTTGCTACTCTTCAGTTTATCTAATAGTTGTAATACATCTTCCCGATGTATCGAAATTTCCTTCAATTCTTCCGCACATTTAAATGCCATTTCAGTCATGGGCAACATCCCTACATCTTCCTCAGTAAAGACCGAAGCAAAGAATTCATTCAGTCTCTCCGCTATCGCCTTGTTGCCTTTTAGTGCCCCTTTAACCCCTCTATCATCTAATGAATCTGGGCATTATTTTAAAATACTATCTTAGAAGCCCAGACCAGATGTATTCCATGCTTTAACAAATGTGGAAAGAAGGCCAAACGACAACCAGTATGGCTTAAAGATGAGGTCAGAGAGGCTATTATACACCTAAGAGAAAATCTTTCAGAAAATGGAAAAAAAAGAGCCAAATGACAAAACCAGGAAAAAGCATAAATACTGGCAAATTAAATGCAAGGCATTAAATAAGGCAGGCAAAGAGAAACTTTGATAAGAAGCTTGCCATAGAAAAAGTACATAATAAAAACCTTTACAAGTATATTTGTAACAAAACACCTGTGAGGGAGTCAGTCGAATCATTAGATGAATGAGGGGTAAAAAATGCGCTGAGAGGACAAGGCCATAGCGGAGACACTGAATGAATTCTTTGTTTCGGTCTTTACTGAAGATGATATAGGGAATTTACCTATGCCAGAAATTATATTTAAAGGTGATGTAATAGAGGAATTAAAACAAATCTCAATAAATTGTGAAAATGTAATACACAGCTAATTGATAAACTAGAGAGCTGCAAATCACCTAGACTGGAGGCATACATCCCAGGGTGCTGAAAGAACTGAAATATAAGATTGTAGCACTACTATTAGTAATCTGTGATCTATCATTAAAATCATCTGTAGTACCCAAAGACTGGAGAGTGGCCAATGTCATACCAATTTTTAAAAAGGGTTCCAGGGGTGATCCAGGAAACTACAGACCAGTGAGCCTGACATCAGTATTGGATAAAATGGTAGAAACCATTATAAAAAACAAAATGACTGAACATATAGATAGTCATAGCTTAATGGCAGAAAGCCAACATTGATTTAGCAAAGGAAAGTCTTGTTTCACTAATCTTATTTTTTAAGGTGTAAATAAACTGGTAGATAAAGCCAGTGTATGTGGATTTTCAGAAAGCCTTTGACAAGGTCCCTCATACGAGGCTCTAGTTGAAATTAAAAAGCGATCAAATATGAAGCAATATACCATTGTAGATTAGGAACTGGTTGAAAGATAGAAAGCAAATAGGGCTATATCACCAATTTTCTCAAAGCAAAAAGGTGAATGGTAGAGAACCCCATGGATCTGTGCTGGGCCTCTGCTTCTTAACGTATTTATAAATAACCTGTAAATAGGAACAACAAGTGAGATGATCAAATTTGCAAATTGTAGAAAATTTCAAGAAGACCTTGACAGATTGGGAGACTGGACATCCAAATGGCAGATGACATTTAATGTGGACAAGTGCAAAGTTATGCACTTAGGGAAGAACAACTCAAACTACAGTTACACGATGCAAGGTTCCACATTAGGAACCACCACCCAGGAAAAGGATTTAAGCGTTATCGTGGAAAATACATTGAAACCCTCTACTCACTGTGCAGCAGTGACCAAGAAAGCAAATAGAATGATAGGAATCAAAGAAAGTATGGAAAATAAAATGAATGATATTATAATGCCTCTATTGCTCTATGGTGCAACCATACCTTGAATATTGTGTGCAATTCTGGCAACCATATTTTAAAAAGGATATAGCAGTTAGAAAAGGTGCCGAGTAGAGTGACAAAAATGGTAAAGGGGATGGAAGGATATCCCTATGAGGAAAGGCTTAGAAAAGAGATACCTGAGGGGAGATATGGTAGAGGTCTATAAAATAATGAATGGAGTAGAACAGGTAGATGTAGATCGGTTGTTTACTCCTTCAAAAAGTAGAAAGACTAGGGGACGCTCAATGAAGGTACAATGTAGCACATTTGAGACTTGTGGCAAGGTCATCTATCCTGGAGTATGGGGGAGGTGAGAAACGTAAAGAATTCACCCTAGTAAAGGGTCCCCTTTTAGGAGTGCAGGGTGAGAAAGCCACAGCCACACCTAAAAACCAGAAAAACCCCAGCTTGAACAGGTTTCATGCAGTGCCTAATAGAGTAAGAGAGAGAGATTATGGGCATGAGGTCCAAAACCCTTACTTCAACAAGTTCCCTGATTACTCAAATACCAGAAGGCAGGGGGATTGCCAACACCTGGGAAGGAAGGATGTGGGGCTGGAACCCTGGAGGTATAAGCCTATACTAGAGTATACAGAGAGGAAGAAAGGAGGAGAGGGAGGAGAAGGCAGAGACCGGAGAAGAGAAGGAGGTAGAGAAGGTACTGACTCATGCAGAAGAGACGAGCTAACAGGAGCTGAGAGGGCTGAATTCCCTGCAACAGGTTGGCAGCAGAGGTTGGAGCCAGAAAGTGGAGAAGCTCTCAGAGCACCGGAGAGGTTGTCAGCTGAGCAGTCTGACCGGCTGGGTGAGTCAGAACCCATGCAGCTGGGAGAGCCAGTGGTAGAGTTGGGGGAAGAAGACATCCTTATGGATTGCTCTCTGTGCCAAGCTTTAGACATGGAGTCTTGAGGAAGAGCCAGCCCTGAAAGAATTATCCTCCTTGAAAAGGTAACCATAAGAAACAGGCAGTGTGGTGGTAAATTCCCATATGTTTTTAAAAGGGAAGTTTACTGAAATTTAAGGATAAGCAGGAAACTGTGATTCATGCTTGTTATCCACCTGTGGTTTTAACTGTGAAACGGCAAGAAGCCAATTTACCTGCTAAGAGTTTTTCTTTGCTCCTCTGTTATGTGAAAAGCCTGTTGAGAGTTTTGATGGCAGTCTGAAGGTTTGCTTCTTGTTTTGAGTTCAGTTGTACCTGAAATGCAGCCTAGAAGGAATTGAGGCTGATAGAAGCCAAACTGCCACAGAAGATTAAGCTTGTTTGGACTTTATGCTGTAATTAGCAAGGACAAAAAGGAAGGTGGCAGCCTTGCTATCAAAGGCTGTGCTTCTGAAAGTAAGACGACTTTAAACAGCCATTTTTGGGTTCTTTTGTTTACTTTACCAACCATCTGCTGTACTTTGAGCAAATCCTACAGAAATAATCCTGTATTTGGTACTTTGAATTTTTTTGTGCGAAATAAATTTTCTGTTATATGCCTTACCTCGGTGGTCTTAACTACAACTTTCTACCTGAAGCAGAAACACATCTTAGCAGTACTACATTTCCCAGAAGACACCACAAGGAAATAGGCTGCTAAGGCTGATAGGAGAAGGTTCCTCCAATAACCACGCCCCTCTAAAACTAGAGGCAAGTGGTGAGGGCGTTTGACAGACTAATCTGAGAAAACGTAGTTACTCACTTGTAACAGGTGATCTCTGGGAATAGCAGGAATTGAGTCTTCACATATGGGTATCATCAGTACTGACAGAGTCTGCGTGAGAACGCTCCCCAGCATCCAATAGGAAAGCTTTTGGGAGCATCCCACTGTGCCTGCGTCGCTGCCTTCCCGCTTTTCCAACTCTCCCTCTTCAGTTGAGTTATAGCTGAGGCAAAGGAGGAGGAAGAGAGAAAAAGAGAGAGAGAAAAACATCTCCTAGGGGAGGTGGGCGGATTGTGAAGACTCAAGTCCTGCTGTTCCCGGAGATCACCTGTTACAGAGCAGTAACTATGCTATCTCCAGGAACAAGCAGGAATGTAGTCTTCACACATGGGGACTCCCCAGCTAAAAAGATGCCAGGGAGATGACCCCAGAAAGTTGCAAAACCCAGGTTGAGATGGGTCATGCTTCCTCCCATGGATCTCTGGCATCAAAACCCAGGACGGCAGGTAGGAGTTGTTCTAAGTCTGAAAGAGATGCTGGAGAACAGCCTGGCCAGACGAGGCATCCCAACAGGAGTCCTTGTCTAAGCAGTAGTGGGCTGCAAAGGTGTGTACTGAAGCCCAAGTGGCTGCTCTACAGATGTCGTCAATGGACACTGAGCGAAGGTTGGCCATAGAAGCTGCCATTGCTCTCACATTGTGAGCTGTAAAATGCCCTTCGAGAGAAAGTCCCTTGCTCTCATAGGCAAAGGATATGCAATCTGTAATCCATTTAGATACAGTTCGCTTGGAAACTGGTAATCCAAGATGACTGGCGTCAAAGGCAACAAAAAGCTGGGAAGCCTTTCTATGTTGCTTAGTCCTCTGAAGGTAAAAAGCTAAGGCTCTTTTACAATCCAGAGTATGAAGATTCCTTTCTTAATTGGAGGCGTGAGGCCTAGGGAAGAATACAGGAAGGTAAACCGATTGGTTTAAATGAAAAGGCGAAACTGGCATAAAGTGAGGGTGAGTCTTAAGAACTACTTTATCGTGGTGGAACCTTGTACAGGGAGGATCAGCCACTAAAGCTTGTAGCTCACTGATGCGTCTTGCAGAAGTGAGAGCAATTAGGAAGATTACTTTCCAAGAAAGAAACTTCAAAGATGTAGTGGCTAAGGGTTCGAAGGGTGGTTTCATGAGTTGCCCAAGTACAAGATTCAAATCTGAAGGACTGAGGGTTCGGGTGCAATAGTGACCCGTTCTAAGTAGATCTGGAGCACATACCAACTCCAGAGGCTCAGCTTGAGAGAGACGTAGAAGCAGTGGATACCACATCTGTCATGTCCAGTGTGGGGCTATGAGGATCATATGGCCCCTGTCTCTCTGAAGCTTGAATAGAGTTTTGGGAATTAGGGGAATGGGTAGGTAGGCATAGAGGAAGTCCTGACCCCAGTGGAGGTGAAAGGCATCCCTTGCCTGACAGTTCTGAGCCGGGATTCTGGAACAGAACCAGGGAAGTTATGCATTCTGAGGACTTGCAAAGAGGTCTATATCTGGAGTTCCCCAGATCTGAAAGATTCGAGCAATTTGTTCTGGATGAAGAGACCACTCGTGTGGCAGCAGAACTCGACTGAGTTTGTCTGCCAAGAGATTTTGTGTGCCTGGAAGATACACTGCTAGTAAGTGGATTTGAAGATCTCTGGCTAAGGCCCAGAGGCATAGCGCTTCGTTTCACAGCACCTGAGAACCTGTCCCACCCTGCTTGTTCACACAGAACATAGCTACCTGATTGTAGGTTTGGACAAGAACCGTTTTGTAGCTCAGGCAGTCCTGAAATACTCAAAAGGCATAGAAGATGGCCCTGAGTTCCAGGATGTTTATGTGAAGATAAGCCTCCTGCTTGGTCCAGAGGCCCTGAGTGGAAAGATTGTCCAAGTGAGCTCCCCAACCCAACTTGGACGCATCTGTCATCAAGGTGGCTTGGTGTATTGGCTGCTGAAAAGGAGATCCTACGAGAAGGTTTTTCAGCGATTGCTACCACTGTAAGGACAAAATGAGACGTGTAGAATTTCTGATTTTGTCCCCCAGGCGACCCGATGCTTGTGTCTGAGAGTTTAGGGTCCACTGGGCTGCTCTAATGTGTAGGCAAACATAGGGAACCACATGGACAGTGGATGCCATATGCCCCAGTAGCTGAAGCATTTCTCAAACAGAAAAGTTTTCATAGCTGCTTGTGAGGCCAGCTGGAGTATTCGAAGACAACGTGGTTGTGGTAGGAAAGGCCTTTGACTGCCTTGTGTCTAGAAGAGCCCCTATGAACTCTAGAGACTGAAAAGGGGTTATATGATATTTTGGGAGGTTTATGACCAGTCCCAGGTACTACAGGATTTGCATTGTACAGGAGAGAGCAGAGATGGCTTCTGGGGCTGTTGATGCTCAGATGAGCCAGTCGTCCAAGTAGGGGAAGATGAATATCCCCAAAATTCTCAGGAATGCTGCTACTACTGCCATGCATTTTGTGAAGACTCTTGGGGCAGAAGCTAGTCCAAAGGGTAGAACCCTGTATTGGTAATGTCTTCCTTGAAAGAGGAATTGAATACACCTCCTGTGATCTGTATGGATGAGAATATGTGTTGTGGTGAGGAGAGCCCCCAGGAAGAGATGGAAGTAGAAGAAAACCCTGTTTTTCCCTTTAAAACAAGTGACAGTTCAGTTGTGCACAGTGTTTGCAAGGCAGGCAAGAAAAAAACTCAGCTCTCTGAGGCCAGGCCACGCCCTAGTTCAGACATAGAGCCAAGCTTGCTCAATGATTGGTCACACCTGTGCAGAGGCAAGGGAGTGCCCGGCAGCAAACGATTTTTAAAAACACACTCAGAGCAAAGAAGGGAGACACAGAACACACAAGACACACAGGAGAGAAGGGAGACACACACCCAGGAGACGCAGCAGAGAGCAGAGCCAGCACGTCCAGGGGAAGCTGGAAAGGAACCGATCTGCAGCCAGAGCAGCAGAAGCACAAGAAGGAGAAACTCAGAGATCCTGGAAAGGGAGAAAGGTTCCAAGGAAACTTTCAAGAGAGTGACTATCTGGGAAGGAGTGGAAAAAGGCACCAGAAGGCTGAGTTCCATAGCCTGAAAGATATCAGGAGGAAAGGAATCAGTAGTTGTCTGAGAGACCCGCCCCAAGGTAAAGCCAGCGCTTGTAAAGCTGAACAGCTCGCAGAAAAACAGTTTGCTACAGCTAGTGTCCAGGAGCCTGACCTAACGTCTGCTAAGAGGTGGGTGGATAGTTTTATGTATGAAGAGAACCTAAACCCAGATAAGAGCAGAGAAACTGAGCTTTTAACACTAGAAGTATTAAGAAAACTGTTTGCAGAGAAGAAGCTTTACCCTCCCAATACAAGTGTGCCTTCTCAGGGCGATTTGCTGTTGAAGCAGTTCCAAGAGTTTTTAGAAGACAGGAAAGCTGGGCAAGTTTATAAAACTGGTGGAAGTAAGAAGTACCCGGTGTCCATAGAAGAGATGCAGGTGGATTCTTGTATGCCAGAAGCAGAGTCAGAATTGTCACCAATGGATTGCTCTTTTTGTCTAAAGGAGAACTGAGCATTGTTGAACAGGGTTGAAAGACTGTGAAACAATATAGTGACTAATTTCTGTGACTGCCAGGAGTTGGAAAAAGCCAAGACTGTGTCCTACTAAGTATGTGAGCTTCTGAAGCCCAGAAGCTGCCTTTAGTAAAAGTTTTGTTTTGGAAAAGAAAACAGCAGCTGTTAAAAAGTTTACCTGATACGTGGAATGACCACAAGAAGCTGTGCTCTGTGAAAGTTTATTTGAATGAAAGCTGCTGCCCAGTGATAGGTTTTTGTTGCATTTTCCTCTGTTAACCTGATTTACTCTTATGTTGGAAAAGCATCCTTTGGCTTTTGTGTTTTTGAGCTTTAATGCCTTGGAATCCTGCAAAAAAATTAATTTTCTTGCTGCCTTAAACCACCAGTCTCACAACTACATTTGTCCTTATATAAGTAAAGACAACTACAAGTCCCAGAATCCCTCTGGTGACAAACAAGGGAAGCTTTATTTAAAGGGACACTATAAGGCCGCTCCATGCTTGTAAGCCTTCGGGCCCAAGCAAGGGCGTCGCAGTGTATATGCATTCTTTAGATCTAGAGAACATAGCCAATCCTGACTCTGAATGTAAGGAAGAAGTGTTCCGAGGGAGATCATCTTGAATTTTTCTCGGAACAGATACTTGTTCAAGTCCAGTTTGGGTCGGTATCCCAATGTCTTCTTTGGAATGAGGAAGTAGGGGAAGTAGAAACCCATGCCCTGTTGGGATATGGGTACCTCTTCTATTGCCCCTTGAGCAAGTAGTGAGGTGATCTCTTGACACAAGAGAGTGGTGAATGGGACACAAGAGAGTGGTGAATGGGCCCCAAGAATTGAACTGTCTTGTGATGGTGGGAGGGGGCATATTGTGAAAATGGAGTTTGTACCCCTCTGTTAGAACAGAGAGAGTCCAGTGCTCTGATGTTATCTGTTGCCATCTTTCAGCAAAATTACAGAGTCTGCCTGGAATGGTGAGAGGCTCTGGACCCTTCAGGGGCAGGATGACTAAGTTCTCTAGGAAGGAGTCAAAGCCCCTGAGTAGGCTGTGTCTGCTGAGCTGGTTGAGCTCTGGGGACTTGGGCCTTCTTTTGCTGTCTGGGTTGCTGCTGCCCCTTTTGGGAAGCATGAACTGGACAATGGACAGCCTGGGTGTAAGATGGGTAGAATTTCTTTTTCTTGTTGAAAAAGGGTTTCTTAACTGTATTTTTCTTAACTGGGTTGGCTGTGGTCCTTGATAATCTGTTCAAGGTGGTGTTTTCGGACTCAAGCTGATTAGCTTTGTCCTGCCAATCCTTGCCAAAGAGGTTTTCTCCTGTGCAAGGAATGTTCCCCAGCTTGTCTTGCATCCATTGTTCTAAATCAGATGCTTGTAACCAGGCAATGTGATGTACACCGATGGAGATAGCAGAGGTTCTGCTAATGCATTCAAAACAATCAAAGGTTGCATGGTTCATGAACTTAGAAACATTTTGGGCATGTTTGACCAGAGTGAGAAAGACAGCCCTCTTGTCATCAGGAAGACGTGGAACCATAAGTTTCAAATCTCTTATAACTTCCCGAAGAAACATACCCATACAAAGTATGTAAGAGCTTATTCTAGCTGACAGCATCACAGACTGAAAGGATCGACGCCCAAAGGCACTGAGTGTTCTCGATTCACGACCTGGAAGGTTGGATGAATGCGTCTTAGCACTCTTGATCCTACGCATTGCCAAATCCACTACCATGGAATGGTGTGGTAATTGTGGTTTTTGGAAACTGGGACATTGTATCGAGTCTCCGAGAATGTGGAGACAGCATTAAAGGTGTTTCCCATATTCTAAGCATCAGACCATGCAAAATTCGGTGAATGGGAAGGGTAGCAGCTTCCTTAGGAGCTGCCGGACACTGAAGAATTTCGAACTCTTCAGCTCTTGGTTCCTTCTCAGGGGTCACGGTGATGGAGAGTCCCCTTTCTACATCACATAGGAAGTCCTGAAAGGACATGTTCTCCAGGGGAGACATCCAACGCTGTGGTGAAGGAGAGGGATCCTCCGGAAGAACTACCCCGGTACCAACAAAGTCATAGGAATCGGAGGATTCGAAGTATTGTCAGGCTGGATGCTCTCTTATTGCTTGTCGATGGTATCTATCGAAGTCGGCATCGGACTGCCTCGATACCGGACCCTCGATGGCAGAGATCAATTCCAGGGCCGGCATGGGAGGAAGCATGGAGAGAGGCGCATTGGTCGATGCAGGTACATTCGGTACAGATACCGGTACCAACAACTGCGATGATTGCAGCGATTTTAGCAGTATCGAGGCTGCTAATAAAGTTGCAAGGCTGCGCTCGATGGCCAGGATCCGTTGATCCATGGACGCCTGCCAATGCCTGGATGTCAGTACCAGCAGAGCAGACCACAGCATCAGAACATGGCACCAAAAGTCCTCTGGAGGTGAAAGCTTCGGGAACATCCTGGAACCCCGTTAATGCTTTGGAAGCCGGGACCTCCCGCCGGGGTTGTTTGGCCGGTGTGTTTTCCTCGAGGGCAACACTAGTAGCATCTCGATGCTTAGAAGGAGATCTACCCTTTGAGGACCGGCCGGTCTTGGAAGACCTGGGTTTGGTTACCTGAGATCCATGGGAGGAAGATTAAGCCCTGGACTATGTCGATGCAACAGACATTACATCCGAGGCAAAGAGGGTGCCGAGTTTTGAGCTCTGTTCTGCAGGCCTCTCTTGGTCATATTTCTACAGAGGAGACACTCTGATGGTAAATGGTCAGGACCTAAACATCTGAGACACCAGTCATGAGTGTCAGTAGCAGAAATGGTACTGCTGCACTTTGAACATTTTTTGAAACCAGTAGATGGTTTCTCCATTTTGGAAGAAAAGAGGGCCTAGTGCCCAAAATGGCGCCTGGCACCAAGAGGGGACAGACCCCCCAAAAAGAAGTTATTCTTTCTTTTTTTTTTCTTTTTTTTTAGGAAAAGAAGAAAGAAAATAAAGAAAAGACTGGTGGTACTGGTATAGGTGTCGACGGTGAAGGCAGACGCGACCACAAAAAGAAGATTTTCTGTGGTGACAGGGTTTGCTGCCTGTCGGCTCCGTGGAAAATGAAAAACTGAAGAGGGAGAGTGGGAGAGGGAAAGGCAGGAAGGCAGCGATGCAGACGCAGTGGGATGCTCCCAAAAGCTTTCCTATTGAATGCTGGGGAGCGTTCCTGTGCAGGCTCCATCGGTACCGACGATACCCATATGTGAAGACTACATTCCTGCTTGTTCCTGGAGATATTTTTCATTCAATGCATAATCAAACTCTGGAATTTGTTACCAGAGAATGTAGTAAAAGCAGTTAGTGTAGCTGGATTTAAGAGATTTGGACAAGTTTCTGGAGGAAAAGTCCATAAACCACTATTAAAGAGGATCAGGGAAATCCACTGCTTACCAACTGGACAAGCAGCATGGAATCTTGATACATTTTGGGAACCTGACAAGTACCTGTGACCTGGATTGGCCACTTTTGGAAACAGGCTTGATGGACCCTTAGTCTGACCTAGTATTGCATATCTTATATTCTTATCTGATATCTGAATGCATAAAGTTCCTGTAAATCTCACAAAGCCACATACACAGGTAGAAAGTACTGGCTACCTCCTGTTCGAGAGAAGGATAGAGCAGTAAGGAATGTGCAAAATTTGGTTGTGTGAAACACGAGGATTGAGCAAACTTTAAAGTATGCCACAAAATATATGTTGAATAGCACTGAAATAGGACACCCAGCTCACCTTATGGATACATGTTATATTTCATGAAGTCCAGAAGAAAGCTCTCTTTGGCACAATGCAGTAAATCTGATATACTGAGTCCAATCACAGAAAACTCAAAGTCCCAGACTTCAAAAATCCTGACTTCAGTAAAATAGCAAAAGTGCCTGAAAGAGGAGTCGGTAGGGTGGGAGGAGATAAGGGAAGTGAATTGCAGTGGGCTAAACTGAAAGAGGCAATAAAAGGGGCAACATATATATATCTGTAAGGAAAGTAAATAAAATCAAGAGGAAAGGGAAACCTATATGGTTCTCCAAAAATGCGGCTGCAAAAATAAAGGCAAAAAACTCAGCTTTCACAAAATTCAGAAAATGTGGTAGCTCTTCACAAAAGTGGTAATAGGGAAGAGATGACAAACTATAGGCCGGTAAGCCTAACCTCGATGGCAAGGAAAGTAATGGAAGCACTCCTGAATGAGAGAATTGTGGACTTTCTAGAAACCAATAGTTGCATGATCCAAGACAACATGGTTTTACCGAAGAACAAAGGGACCAAAAATCAATATATATACAAAAAAAATCCCTTGCAACAAAATAACCAAAAACTCTAAGGGCACTTACAAGAAATAGTCACTATTATGAGGAAAGAAAGACCTCCATGTTACTTTGTATCCAGTCCCTCAATACAGCACCAGAGGAGATCCTTTGCCAGGGGGGACTGACAATTCACACCAAAATCATTGGTCAGAAAAAATTCCTCATAAAAAAATCATCCACAATAATATATACAAATCAATAGTCTTCTGTTATCTATCTTGTTCAACTGTGTATTTCTTAACAAATCTTTTTTTTTTGGTATTTTAATTTTTATTCATCAAACCTACAAAAGTAAAACAGAATCCCACATTATGTTGACGTAGAACCTTGATATATAAAGAGCATTAGTATCACTTATCTGTAGGAAAGTTGGCTCCCTCTTGACCACAGTGAGAACCTTTTTCATCCAAACAGCCCTCATGTGGAAAAGAAAACGTCAACTTTCCTACAGGTGATACTAATGCTCTTTATATATCAGGGTTCTACTTCAGCATAATGTGGGATTCTGTTTTGAATGAGTTCTTTGAATGAGTAATCAGAGAACTAGATCAAAGGCATGCAATGGTTGTGATCTACGTAGATTTCAACAAAGCCTTCAATACTGTTCCTGACAGGAGGCTTATCAATAAACTGAACAGCCTGAGGATGGGTCCAAAGATGGTGAACAGGATAAGAAATTGGTTGACTGGCAAATGACAGAAGGTGGTGGTAAATGGAACTCACTTGGAAGAAAGGGAAGTGAGTAGTGGTGTGCCCGGAGACCGTAACTGTTCAATATATTTATGAGCAATATTGCTGAAGGATTGAAGGAGAAATTCTGCCTTATTGTTGATGACATGAAAATTTGCAACAGAGTGGACTCCTCTGATGGAGTAGACAACATGAGAAAAGATCTATAAAAGCTGGAAGAATGGTCTAATGCTTGGCTATTAAGATTTAATGTGAAGAAGTGCAGAGTCATGCACTGAGGATGCAGAAATACAAGGGAATTGTATGCGATAGGGGAAGAGAAGTTCATGTGTACCGACCAGGAGAGGGACCAGATGACTGGGGTTGTATGAGACAAAAAGCTGTGAGGCTTTGCGGTGGCCCTGAGTATGCTGTAGATAGAACAGGGCCCTTTTGCAGTCCAGAGTATGGAGAATGGCTGATGCCTTGTCGGTGTGGGGACGTGGAAAGAAGGCAGGGAGTACCACCTCCTGGTTGAGGTGGGAATCGGACACCACCTTCAGAAGAAACTTCGGGTGAGTGCAGAGCACGACCCTGTTCTTGTAGAACCTGATTGTAGGGTGGCTCGGCCACCAGGAACTGAAGCTCGCTGATTCTGCATGTGGAGGCAAGTGCCACCAGAAAGGCCACCTTCCAGGACAGATATCTCAGGTAGCAGATAGCCAAGGGTTTGAAGGACGGCTTGGTAAGCTGCACCAGGACCACATAGAGATCCCATTCCACCGGGGGCAGACGGATGGAAGGTTTCAAGAGCAATAAGCCCCATATGAATCAGGCAATGAGGGGCTGCATGGAAAGAGGCTTGCCCTCTATGGAGTGGTGGTTTGCGGAGAGTGCGCTCAGGTACACTCTGATGGAATTGAAAAGTCCAGTGTGAAAGATGGAGCAAGTACTGTAGAACCACATGCATCAGGCAGGAGAACGGATTCACCCATTGCTCCGTGCACCATAAGAGAACCTGAAGATGTAGGCCCGTCTCGTAGAGTCCTTGCAAGAGGCCAGGATGACCTCTTCCACCTCCTTAGGGAGGTTGAGGGGTACTGAAGCGACCCGTTCAGCAGCCATGCTGTGAGGGACAAGGATCCCAGGTTGAGATGGAGGATCGAGCCCTCCTCATGGATCAAAAGTCACGGTGAGCTCCCAAGAGGGATCGGGGACACCGTCGAGAGACGCAGCCAGTAGAGGACCCCAATGCTGCCTGGGACACCTTGGGGCCACTAGAATCAGGGAAGCCTGGTCTCGCTGGACCTTGAAGAGAGTCTGTGCTATCAGAGGTGTGAGAGGGAAGACATACAACAGACCCTCTGATCACAAGATGAGGAAGGCATCCGCCTCTACCTGGGCCAGATGTGGCTGTGGGCAGCAGAAACACAGTAGCTGAGCATTGGTTGGGCTGGAAAAGAGGTTGAGGCTCGAGGTGCTCTACAACATGAAGAACTGCTGTGCTGCCCCGGGGTCCAGGCACAACTTGTATGGTTGGAGGACCCTGCTCAGCCTGTCCGCCAGAGCATTGTCCTGGCACGAGAGGTATACCGCCCTGAGAAGCATAACCTGCCTGGTCACGTACGAACAGAGGGTCACTGCCCCCTGGCATAGGCAGTAGGAGCCTGTGCCGCCTTGCTTGTTTAGGCAGAACATCATGACCTGATTGTCCATCTGGACGAGCACTGATTGATGTTACAGGCAGTGCTGGAAAGCCTCGAGTGCAAGGAAGACTGCCCTGAGTTCCAGCAGGTTGATCTTCTGCTGGCTCTCCTCAAAGGACCAGACACCCTGGGTGTGCAATTCCTCACAATGGGCACCCCAGCCCAGCAGGGAAGCATCTGTCGTGAGGTCCCTCTGGGGGTCCGGAGGTTGGAAGGGCATGCCCTTCAGCAGATTCTGCGGATGCTGCCACCAACTGAGGGACTCTGACAGCTGACATGACACCAAGACTCTTGTCCTGGAGCCTGCCCATGGCTTGGGTGCACTGTGAGCAGAGACATTACTGAGCTGCCTGCATGTAGAGGTGGGCATAGGGGACCACATGGACCATGGAAGCCAGGTGACCGAGGAGGAGAAGCATGGACCATGCCCTGTCCCGGGGGAGGGAAGCCACAGCTTGGAGGGTGTCCAGGCAAGCCTCTATGAACTCCAAGTCTCAAGTTGGGGTGAGATGGGATGTTGGATGATTTATCACGAATCCCAGGTGTTGTAGGACCTTGATGGTGTGGCCTGTGGGCTGCAGCGTCTCTGAGGCTGTCTCTCCTTTTATGAGCCAGTTGTCCAGGTAAGAGAAGACGAAGGTCCCTTGAAGATGAAGATAAGCAGCTACCACTACCAGGCATTTGGTGCGGAGGTAAGGCTGAAGAGAAGTACCCTGTACTGGTAATGGTCGCCCGACCATGAATCTTAGGTAATGCCTGTGACTGGGATGGATAAGGATGTGGGTATATAAGCATCCTTCAGGTCCAAGGAGCATAGCCAATCTCCCTGCTGGAGGAAGGGCAGCAGTATTCCAAGGGAGAGCATCTTGAACTTCTCCTGCATCAGGAATTTGTTCAGGTTTCTCAGATCCAGGATGGGTCTTAATCTTCCTGTTCTTTTTAGGACCAGAAATTACCTGGAGTAAAACCCCTTTCCTTTCAGGTGATGTGGTACAGGCTCGACAGCCCTGTCCCGAGAAGGCTGCGAGTTCTTGCATTAGCACAGCCTGGTGCAGGGGAGACCGAGGAGGCTACCCAGGAAAGAAGGCTGGAGGCAGCTGGTCCAGGTGGAGGAGGTAACCCTCCCTGACCACTTGAAGTGCCCATGAGTCAGTGATGATGGAAGCCCACCTATGGGCAAAATGGACCAGGCGCTCCCCCATTGGCAGCTGATCCTCCAGAGGCTATGTTGGGGGCATCAAAACCCCGACCCAGGCTGGGCTGGGGCTGGAGGCTGGGACTTGGGGCCCTTGGGCTTGCATTGGTCTTGGCCCGCTCCCTTGCCCTGGTGACCCTGCTGAGAATTCTGGGTGGTCGGGTATGGAGGATAGTCTCGATAGGGTTGGCCCTTTCTATGGAAAAGAGGCTTCTTCCTTGAAAGAGTAGAAGTCTTCCTCGAGAGTCGAGCCCATGTCATGTATTCTGTCTCGATCTTCGCAGCTTTGTCCTCCATTGGCTTACCGAATAGCTGCTCCCCAAGGCATGAGATACCAAGGAGCTTCTTCTGCACCCATTGCTCGAGATCGGATGTCTGAAGCCAAGCCTGGCATCGGGCGCAGATGCCAGCAGCCACCCTCGCACTGGACTCAAAGCCATTGTAGGCGACTCAAGATAAATACATGGAACACTCTCCAACAGACTTCGTAAGGGTCTGGAAGCGCCAGAGGTGGTCTCCATTGATGCCAGCCGCGAAGCTTCCGAGCTTCTTCGCCAGGTCTCGAAGGAACATGCCAAAGTAAAGTTGGCAAGTTTGAATGCGGCATGCTAGCATCAAGCTCTGGTAGCATTTCTGCCCGGAGGCACCAATGAGTGCATCTTCGGTCTCTTCTGCTGGCGCATGGCCGACTCCACCACCATGGCGGTATGAGGGAGTTGGTTCTTCCAGAAGTCTGGCCCGCACTGAGCCTGGTACATGTTATCCAGGTGGTGGCTAACAATGGGCACTGATGCCGGGGCTTCCCATATCCGGAGAAGGAGCCGGTTGAGGATGGAGGGGACCAGGACCATCAGGGTCTCTTTAGGTGGTACCTTGTACTGGAGGCTGTCAAGCTCCTCTGTACGGGGGTCCTCCTCTGACTCCATAGTGAGGGAGAGAGCCTGTGCCATGTTCCAAACGAACTCGAGGAATGAGGTGTCCTCAGGTGGGGATCGGCGCCTAACCATCAGTGGCCCCGAGACTTCGGAGATGTCTCGACCGACTCCCAAGTCGAGTAGTCCAAGGACAACTCAGGGCCTGACAGCTCCAGGGGCATAGTTAGCTCTGGTCTTTGGTGCCTCGAGGCCGAGAAGTGGCCAGAGCCCAACGCACTTGCCTGCGAGGACCTCGCCTCCAAGGAGAGGGGAGCAAGTTTGAGACTCTCACCAAGGATCTACCAGAAGCATCTGGCTCTCGGGGATAACTGCAGCAGTCTGGGGAGTCCTCAACATCGAGGTCTCTGTGGTCTCGGCATGAGTGCTGGCGGGGCCGGGCATCGACACCTGTAGGGAAACGCTGCATTCAAGCACCAACATACGAGCTTCCTACTCTGGGGTGGCTGCCATCGACTCAGACGCCGAGTTACCGGGTCTGGAGTCTAGGAGGAAAGGGGGTTCTCGGCGGGACAGCCCTCGGGAGACCGGACTCCATTTCCAGAGGCCTACAATTCCATCCTGGGTATCTTCCTTGGCTGTGGCCGCTCTGACTCCTCAGATGCTCATCGGGGCTGAGGGACCACACACGGGATTTCCCGTGCTTGTCTGCCTCCCAGAATGAGGCCCTCGAGGTCTTTTTTTTCTTCTTACTCTCTCGCTCCAGGGACCCTTGTTCGGAATGTCTGCAAGCCCGTTCTGAAACTGTGGGGGCCTTACGTGACTCCGAGGATTTGTGTGGGGCCTTTGAGCGCAAGGCTACCGGGGAAACCAGGGTCAAGTCTGCCTTGTGGAAGATATTTTGCTTTAGCCAGCGGGTCTATATGGCCTTGGCGAACATCTTTTTGCACAGGGGGCACTCCTCCGGGTCGTGGTTGGCACCCAAACACTGGAGGCAACAGTTGTGAGTGTCAGTGAGAGACATGTTTTTGGAGCACCGATCTTAAAACCAGTGGCCATTGGGGCAAAAAGGACCCCAGTGAGGTCAAAGACCTTTGGCGTGGCCAGTGGTTGAAAAAGGCACTAAGGCGCTGGCGGAACTTAACAAAAGCAAAACTAAGTTTCGGGACCCGGTGCCGGGGCAGCGGGCCTCGAAGGTGGGAAAGGGACCGGTGCAAGCCAGGAAGGTGCACAAGAGTGTTTCCAGAGGGAAGATGACAGACAACTGTAGGGCTCCATGGAAAAAGGGAGACTGACCAAGATCGCACCCTTGGGCAGGAAGGGGACCACACATGCGTGGTGGCATCTCCCAAAGGCTTTCTTTGAAAGATGGGAGATCTTCCACGAGGGCTCCGTTGGCATCAACGTCACCTCATATGTGAGGACTGACTTCTTGCTTGTTCCTGAAGAAATAAAGATATTTTTTCAGAAGTCTAAATTTCAGTATACAGTGCAACAATGCCAAACTGAAATGTGCCTTTTTTCAGATTGCTCTAACATTACTATTTAAAAAAACCCAAAAAAAACCCATATACCACATGGAAAACCATAACCGAAGAATCAAATTCACAAAGTGTAAAACGTAATCAAATATAATAAGTTTAATTAGCAAAATAATTAGCCACATGCATCCACCAAGACAGCTGCTCCAAGACTCTCCCTACCCACAGCCAAAGCCCTATATATTAGCACAACCAGACTCCCTGGGATGCGCTTGTAAACAGTCACCGCTCAGCTTGTATATAGCCTGTTTAGCCTGTATATAGCTACCTACGGAGTAGCCAGGCTACTGTACAGCCTGTACATAGTTACCCCCTGTTAGCCCAAGTTGCATAACCTGTTCTTTGTAAGTACAGTGCTGGTGTGCCGGCACTGTACAAATTTACTGTTGAATGTAAACTGAGCTGATTTTAAAGAGCGTGGTGGTATAGAAAAAAACTTTAAATAAAATTAAATATAATAAATAAATAAATAAATAAGCTTATACTTGGTTAATGGAACACACATATTTAACTGTGAGATCAGTGTGTGGATCCCTCAAAACCATTCATCTTCAGGCTTAGAAAAACAATTATATTTTATATTTTCTTTATTATAGTTTTAAGCGGTGAATGCCAAAATTGTTCAGGAAAACTGATCAGATAAGATAACATCACATCAATAACGTTAAGAAAGTACAAGATCACTCATTTTAAGACTGTCTAAACACTTTGTATTATCTAATACATCTGATAAGCTAATTAAATATAATTTGATCTTAATGAGGCAGAAAAAAAATATCAGTGTTAATTTTAATGGAAGCTGATCCATGAAAGTTATGTAAAGACTAGTCTGCAAAGTCTTCCATTCTGTTCTATAACTGTCAGGCAATTAATAAATAGAAAAAGCAGCTCTGACACTTGCTAAATGGTACATTTTTCTAAGACAATCATCTTGTTATCAGATGGCAAAACTAGGTGTTATCCCTATATAATCCTGATTATTTAAGCACAAGTGGGTATTTTCTGCTTTGTTAGTGCTGGTTATTGGAAAAAAGTGTGTGGGTAATTCATCAATCTGTGATGCTGAATTTTATGTAGGAAAGGTACAGATTGCCAAAGGTTTTACAAGACAATCTTGTAATCATAGAAAAGATCTTTGTACGAATGCATTATTCTGAAAGAATTTCATTTTACACTTATAAAATGATCACTTCAATTTCATGCAATTTCAATGCAACTCCATTATAACAGAAAATAAGGTTCCACAGGGCCATCTGCCTTTATTGAATAAAAATCTCTCTTACCCTTATTAGTCATTGATATTCTGAAAAACACATAGATCAGATTATTCTCCAAAAGACTGGGTTAAGAAAGTTCAGTAATGTCTATCGGATAATTCTCATTCCTTAAATCCTGCCAAATCAGTTAAGACAAGGGGCTTTATTTCCCCCTGCCAGCAGATGGACACAGTACAGGAGTCACTTAGTATTCTCTGGCCAAGCTTAGGACCATTCTGAGTGCTACCTATAATATCCTGTTGTATATCAAACAATTTCTTTCTGTAATTTATGAAAATTTTTGTCACAGAGCATCCAAGCAGGGCTCATCACTATTAGGATATCCTAAAATTTTATATCAGCAGTCTTCTGTCCCATAGGGGCATCAAAGCTGCTGCCCAGCCATAATTTCTCTGTATATTTCCAGAATACCAAGGAATATCCTAGATAACTCAGTCTCTCTAGAGCAGCGGTTCTCAACCTGTGGGTCGCGACCCCCATGGGGGTCGCCACAGGATTTAGCGGGGGTCGCCTCACTCCGTCGTTAAAAAAAAAAAAAAAAAAAAAGGCGCACAAGTTGCTGCCGCTACCGAGTCCGCTTCTCGGCAGCGGCAAACTCACCGCTTCCCTTCTATTGCAGCCGTGGCTCCCTGCCTGTTAGGGAACCGCAGCTTTGCCTGTAAAACCATTGCGGAACCTTCCTGCCTCTTGATGGGCTCTGTGCAGCATTGTTCCGCCTCCAAAGGAAGTTGTTTACCACTTCCTTTGGAGACGGGACAATGCTGCACGGAGCCCGTTTAGAGCCAGAAAGGCTTTGCAATGGTTTTACAGGCACAGCCGCGGTTCCCTAACAGGCAGGGAGCCGCGACTGCAGAAGAAGGAGGCAGACATGGGGAGAGGAGAGGAGGGGGCAGGGAACCTGCAATGGGGCTGACATGGGGGAGGGGGGCTGACATGGACAGAGGGGGGCTGACATGGAGGGAGAGAGGGAGGGGGCTGATGTGGAGGGAGGGAGGGGGCTGACATGGACGGAGGGGGCTGATATGGATGGGTGGAGGGAGGGGGGCTGACATGGAGGGCGGGAGGACTGACATGGAGGGAAGGATGGAGGGAGGGAGTGGGGCTGACATGGACAGGGGGGCTGACATGGATGGATGGAGGGAGGGAGGGAGCTGACATCGATGGAGGGAGGGAGGGGGCTGACATGGACTGGGGGGGCTGACATGGATGTAGGGAGGGGAGGGCTGACATGGAGGGAGGGAGGGGGGCTGACATTGATGGATGGAGGTAGGGAGGGAGGGGGGCTGACATGGAGGGAGGGGGCTGACATGGAAGGAGGGAGGGCTGACATGGACAGTGGGGGGGACTGACATGGAGGGAAGGATGGAGGGAGGGAGCTGGGCTGACATGGATGGATGGATGGATGGAGGGAGGGAGGGAGGGAGGGAGGGAGGGAGCTGACATGGAGGGAGGGAGGGCTGACATGGACAGAGGGGGGGGACTGACATGGAGGGATGGATGGAGGGAGGGAGGGGGGCTGACATGGATGGATGGATGGAGGGAGGGAGGGGGCTGACATGGACAGAGGGGGCTGACATGGAGGGAGGGGGGCTGACATGGACAAAGGGAAGAGACGGGGACATACTGGACAGACGGGGGATAAATGCTGGACAGAGGGGAGAGACGGTGCGGGTTAGGATTATAATGGGCAGATGGGGAGAGCTAGGACTAGTAATGGGTTGATTAGGAAAGGCTAGGACTGGGAATGGACTGATCAAGGTGGGGTTGGGACTGGTAATGTGCTGATAGGGGGGTAGGACAAGTAATGGACTGATGGGGGGCTGGCATTGGAAATGAGCTGATTGGGGAGGTTAGGACTGGAAATGGGCTGATTAGAGGAGGCTAGGACTGGTAATGGACTGATGGGGGGGGGTAGGACTGGTAATGGGCTGATGGGGGGGTAGGACTGGTAATGGGCTGATTAAGGGAGCCTAGCACTGGTAATGGGGTTGAGGAGGGACTAGCACTGGAAATGAGCTGATTAGGGGAGGCTAGGACTGGTAATGTGCTGATGGGGGGGTAGGACTGGTATTGGGCTGATTAGGGGAGGCTAGCACTGGTAATGGGGTTGAGTGGGGACTAGCACTGGAAGCGAGCTGATTGTGGAGCTTTGACTGGGAATGGGCTGATTGTGGGGAGGGGAGGATAGAACTGCTGGCCCTGGAAGAAAACTGGGGGCTAAGACTACAAATGGGCTGATACGAGGGGATGGGAGAATGGAACTGGAAGGGAGTAGATCTGAGAGGGGCTGCCATGGTATTTGGACTAGAAGGTACTGGTCAATGGGGAAGGAGAGGGACTGGAAGGGAATGGACACCAGTCGCAGTCATGGGAATGCAAGTTGACATTGGAAGGTACTGAGAGTGAGGACTGGAAAGGGGCTGATACTGGGGAGGTTACTGGGACTGGAAATAGGCTGATGGAAAGAAGTGAAGAAAACGAAAGAAGAGATAAGAAATGGCAGATGGACCATAGACCAGAGAAAGAGAGCTAAGAGAAGACAGGAAAGCAGAAGCCTCAGATCGGGACCAGCATGATCAGAGAATAAATTGGTCAGACAACAAAGGTAGAAAAAATAATTTAATTTCATATTAGTGATGTGACTACAAAATCATCATAATTTTGAAATCAAATATTGTTACTTGTTATTGTGATTAATTATTGTGGTTTAAATAAGTACATTTTATAAATAAAAACATGTTGCAAAGGCCTATAATATATTAATAATTCAACAAATTATTACAGCGACACTGCGTTAACGGAAAGGAAGAGAGACGCATTTGATTTTATCATTGAGGGTCACCACAAGTTGACCAATGGTAAAAGGGGTCACGGTACAAAAAAGGTTGAGAACCACTGCTCTAGAGTATCCTTAGGCTTGCAATAATTGAACCCAGTAAGGCGCTGCGCAATATGTCACTGCCCTATTTCATATATACCACGGTCTTCTGGGGTGGGAGCCTGGATTGGTCTGACAGGACTTAAGGAAAGCATAGTTACTCACCTGTAACAGGTGTTCTCCGGGGACAGCAGAAATCAGTCATCACATATAGGTGACATTGGTGCCGACAGAGCCTGCGCGAAAGAACCTCCACAGCTTTGAAAGAAAGCCTTTCGGAGATGCACCATGCATGCATAGTCCACTTCCAGCTCAAGGGTACCCTTTTGCCTCAGTCAAAATAAAAGATAGTGAAGAAGCAATTCCAAGGGGAGGAGGAAGGGTTGTGAGGACTGATTCCTGCTGTTCCTGGAGAATACCTGTTACAGGTGAGTTACTACGCTTTCTCCAGGAACAAACAGGAATTCAGTTCTCACATATGAGACTCCTCAGCTATAGGCTACAGAGAACCTGTAAAGCATGGTTACTCACCTGTAACAGGTGATCTCCGGGAACAGCAGGAATTTAGTCCTCACATATGGGTATCGTCGGTACCGAAGGAGCCTGCGCGGGAACGCTCCCCAGCGTCCAATTAGAAAGCTTTTGGGAAGGTTTCCTGGAAGCAAAAAGAATATCTTTTACTTGCCGAGGGAGATTAAGACTATGAAGATCTAGGCCTTCAGCAACCAAGCCCTGAGATGCAGAGACTAGGGGGATTGGGATGCCATAACATTCCATCCTCCTGAGATAGGAGATCTGGAGCAGACCCTAACTCCAGGGAGGGAGCTTGAGAGAGATGTAGAAGCAGAGGGTACCACACTTGCCATGGCCAATGTGGAGCTATGAGAATCATATGGCCTCTGTCCCTCTGAAGCTTGAACAGGGTTTTGGGAATTAGGGGAATGGGTAGAAAGGCATACAGGTAGTCTTGACCCCAGTAAAGGAAGAAAGCATCCCTGGCCTGAGCCCCCTGAGCCGGAATTCTGGAACAGAACCGGGGAAGTTTGGCATTCCACGGACTTGCAAAGAGGTCTATGTCCAGGGTTCCCCAAATTTGAAAAATCTTGGTCACCTGGTCTGCATGCAGAGACCCCTCGTGTGAAAGCAGAACTCGACTGAGTCTGTCTGCCCAAGAGTTTTGTATGCCTGGAAGATACACTGCCAGGAGATGAATCTAATGCTCACTGGAGAGGGCCCATAGTCGCAAAGTTTCATTGCAAAGCGACAGAGAGCCTGTTCCCCCCTGCTTGTTCACATAGAACATGGCTACTTGATTGTCCATATGAATGAGGACTGTCTTGTAGCTGAGCAGGGTGTGGAACACTCGAAGAGCAAGGAAGATTGCTCTGAGTTCCAAGAGATTGATATGTAGATGAGTCTCTTGTGGAGACCAGGTGCCTTGGGTGGAGAGGTCTTGCAAATGAGCTCCCCAACCCATCGGAGAAGCATCTGTTTTGAGAGTTGCTTGGGGTAAGGGTTGTTGAAAAGGGGATCCCAGCAACAGGTTTTGAGTGGACTTCCACCACTGGCGGGACAAAATAAGGCGACTTGTTTTTTCTATTTTGTCTGACAGGCATCCTGATGCCTGGGTCCATTGAGTGGATAAGGTCCACTGGGCTGCTCTCATATGGAGGCGAGCATAGGGAACCACATGCACGGTGGATGTCATGTGGCCTAGTAGTTGTAACATTTCTCGAGCAGTGAGATGAGACTTTAGCACTGCTTGAGAAGCTAACTGCACCATGCAAAGGCAGTGGGCCTGGGGTAGATAGGCCCTTGCCTTTCTGGTATCCAGCAAAGCTCCTATGAACTCTAAAGACTGAGTGGGAGTTAGACTGGATTTTGGGATGTTTATGACCAGACCCAAATACTGAAGGATACGCATTGTGCAGGCTAGAGAAGTCCTGGCCTCTGACTCTGTTGAGGCTCGAATGAGCCAGTTGTCTAAGTAGGGGAAGATGAATATCCCTAGAGTGCAGAGAAATGCTGCTACTACGGCCATGCATTTCGTGAACACCCTTGGTGCTGAGGCCAGGCCAAAAGGAAGCAACCTGTATTGGTAGTGCTTTCCTAGAAAAAGAAACCGAAGGAACTTTCTGTGGGTTGGATGGATGAGAACATGGGTGTACAATCCTGACTCTGAAGGTATGGCAGCAGAGTTCCTAGAGAAATCATCCTGAATTTCTCTTTGACAAGGAATTTGTTCAATTCTCTGAGGTCCAAGATAGGTCTGTATCCCCGTTTTCTTTGGAATAAGGAAATAGGGGGAGTAAAACCCCGCACCCTGTTGAGGAGTGGGAACTTCTTCTATTGCCCCTTGGGCAAGAAGGATAGTGACCTCCTGATCTAATAGGTTGATGAGAAGTGTCGGAGAATTGAACTACCTTATTATTGTGGGAGGGGGCATGCTTGAAATATGAAGCCTGTACCCCTCCTTTATGATGGAGAGTGTCCAATGCTCTGCTGTTATCTGGGGGCAAAGTGACATAACCTTCCTGGAATGGTGGAAGGCTCTGGTCCCACAAGAGCCAGAAAGGCTAAGTTCTCTAGCTGCAAGTCAAAGGCCTTGTGGAGGCTGAGACGGTTGAGGCTTAGCAGTCTTTGCTTTCTTCTGTTTGGGTGGTTGCTGACCTTTCCTGACAAGCTGACCTGCAGAACGTCCCTGCTGAGCATAAGCAGGATAATATCTTTTCTTCTTAGAAAAGAATGGTTTCTTGAACCATTTCTTTCTAGCAGGATCAGCTGTGGACTTGGATAACCTATCCAAGGTGGAGTTGTCAGCATCCACCTCGTTGGCCTTTTCCTGCCAATCTTTACCAAACAGGTTCTCACCAGTACACGGGATATTTCCCAATTTGTCTTGTACCCAGAGCTCCAGATCGGATGCCTGGAGCCAAGCAATTCTACGTGCACCTATGGCAATGGCAGAGGTTCTGCTTATGCACTCAAAGCAGTCAAAGGCTGCACGGTTGACAAATTTAGAAACATCTTGGGCATGTTTGATCAAAGTGAGAAAATCCTGTCTTCTATCCTCAGGAAGAATAGCACTTAAAGCTTCTAAATCATCTGTGACCTCCTTCAGGAACATTCCCATGTAGAGATTATAGGAACTGATCCTGACAGAAAGCATGGAAGCTTGGAAGACACGATGTCCAAAAACATCCAGGGTTCTGCACTCACATCCTGGAGGATTAGAGGCATGCCTCTCTGCACTCTTGATCCTTCTCATAGCTGATTCCACTACAATAGAGTGGTGAGGAAGCTGAGTCTTCTGGAAACCAGGACAAGGAGGGACTCGATACAGAGTATCCAGTCTGCGAGAATGAGGAGAGGTGGTAAGAGGTGTCTCCCACATTCTTAACATGAGATCATATAAAATTTCATGAATGGGCAAGGTAGCTGCATCCTTAGGAGTTTTGGGATATTGTAAAATTTCCAACTCCTTAGCTCTGGGCTCTGTTTCAGGGGTCACAGTAATGGACAGACCCCGAGCCACCTCCCTGATAAAATCCTGGAAGGAAATATCCTCTGGAGGAGACATCCTGCGCTTAGGGGAGGAGGGCTCCTCTGGGAGAAGTATTCCAGCAGACAGAACTCTCTGAATCAGATTCTTCTGAGGGCTCGAAGTACCGTCTGTCCGGATGCTCCTGAAGAGCCCGATACCCGTACCGACCGAAGTCGGTACCGGGAGTAATCGGAACCGGGGTATCAGTACCCGAGGGCATCGGATGACTGGATACCGGCAAAGCAGACAATGATGCTGATGCTATCAGTACCGATACCAGTGCTGGTGCCGGAGCCGGTGCCGGTACCAACCAGATTGTCTGTCGCGGTTCCGAGGGCGTCGATGCAGCAAGGAGAGCCGCCAGACTGCACTCAATAGTCAGGAATCTCTGGTCTATCAACGCTGCCGATGCCTGGATGTCAGTACCGGAGAAGACCGCCGGTACCCCAGAGCATGGCACCAGTAGTTCTGCCGAGGTTGAGGCCTCGAGAACATCCTAGAGCCCCGATAATGCTTTGGAAGCCGAAGCCTCCCTCTGGGGCAATTTTGCCGGTGCAGAATCCTCAAGGGCAACGCCAGAGGCATCTCGATACTTAGGAGATCTACCCTTTGAGGACCGGCTGGACTTATGTTTAGTTACCTGAGATCCACGGGAGGAAGAGGAAACCCTGGAAGACGTTGATGCCACCGAAGCTGCATCAGAGGGAAACAGGGTACTGAGCTTAGCAGCTCGGTTCTGCTGACCTCTTTTAGACATCATGGCGCAGGACATACAATCCGTGATGGAGCGGTCAGGACCTAAACATTTTAGACACCATTCATGGGTGTCGTGACGGAAATGGTACCGCCACACTTGGTGCACTTTTTGAAACCTGAGGCAGGTTTCTCCATTGTAAGAAAATGTTTTTGGGCCTAAGGCCCAAAAAGGCGCGTGCACCTGAAGAAAAAATAGGAAAAATCCTAGTTTTTTTTTTAAAGACAGAAAATAAGAAGAAAAAAACCGACGGTACTGGTAAAGCATCGAGGAAGGCAGACGCGACCACAAAAAAGAAAGAAATAAAGAAGAATTCTTCTGCGGTGACAGGAACAACGATCTGCTGGCTCCGCGGAAAAAGAAGAACTGGAGAGAGGCAGTTAGGAAAGGCAGGAAGGCAGCACACAGGTGCTGTGGGATGCTCCCAAAAGCTTTCTAATTGGACACTGGGGAGCGTTCCCGCGCAGGCTCTGTCGGTACCGACGATACTCATATGTGATGACTACATTCCTGCTTGTTCCTGGAGATAACAAAAAATGCCACAGCGACCTGAAAGGATGAGCCATGATCAGCAGCAGTTGAGTCCCTACTGAGAGACTCTTTCAAGATCCAAGTGTCCAGCAGGGAACCAGCACTCTGGTAGCCTGAACACAAAAGGGTGGGAGGGCATGAGTTGTCTACACCCCGAAAAGATTATGGTGTACAGCCTGGATGAAGGTGTTGTCCCGTTGGGAGTCATCTCCAGTCAGTATTGAGCTGCAAAGGTATGGACTGATGACCAGGTGGCAGACTGGCAAATTTCCATCATGTGGATGGAACGAGGTTGGCCACAGAAGTAGCCATGGCCCTGATGTGGTGCGCCATGACTCTCAGGTCCAGTGAGATCCCCGCTTGCTCACAGGCAATGGTAATGCAGTCCGCCACCCAAGCGGACAGTTTGCTTAGTCACTAGGAGCCCCAGACAGCTGGAGTCATAGGATATGAAAAGCTGTTAAGCTTTACGGTGATTCTGAGTCCGTTGCAGGTAGAAAGACAGGGCTCTCTTGCAATCCAGAGTATGGAGAATGGTCTCCGCCCTACCAGTGTGAGGCCTGGGAAAGACGGTGGGGAGTACCACCTCTTGACTGAGGTGGAATGGAGACACCACCTTCGGCAAAAACTTGGGGTGTGTGCAGAGCACCACCCTGTTCTTGTAGAACTTCGCATAAGGAGGTTCTGCCATCAGAGCATGGAGCTCACGGACTCTGCGAGCTGATGTGAGTGATACCAGGATGGCGACCTTCCAGGAGAGGTACTGCAGGTGGCAGGTGGCCAGAGGCTCAAATGGAAGCTTAGTGAGCTGCGAGCACACCACATTAAAGTCCCATTCTGTTACCAGAGGGCGGACGGAGGGTTTGGATAACATGAGGCCCCATAGGAAAAGAGACACAAGGGGCTGAACCGAGAGGGGTTTCTCCTTGAAAGAGTGGTGATGCACTGCAATTACTCTTAGGTGTACCCTGACTGAGTTGGACATCAGTCCTGCCTGTGATAGGTGGAGCAGGTATTGGAGTACCACATGCACTGAGCAGGAGAATGGGTTCATCCACTTTTCTGTGCATCACACAGAGACGTGCCACTTGAAGGCATACGCTTTTCTTGTTGAGGCCTTACGAGAGACCAGGAAAATCTCTTCCATGTCTCGTGAGAGGTTGATGGGGGCTAACGCTACCCTTTCAGCAGCCAAGCCGTGAGCGAGAGAGGACCCAAGGTTGGGGTGCAGGAGAGAGCCCTGCTCCTGTGAGAGTAGTCCTGGGGCTCAGCCCAGGGGAATCAGCGGTACCTTTGCTAGGGAGAGGAGTAGTGGGAACCAGAGCTGTCTGGGCCACCAAGGGGCTATCAGCACTAGCGACAGGTCTTGGCTATCAACGGAGGGAAGGTGTACAGGAGGCTTTCCATCCATGGGATAAGGAATGCATCCACCGCTACCCGAGACGGATGCGGTTGGCGGGAGCAGAAATGGGGCAAATGTTCATTGTCCAGGCTGGCGAACAGATCCATCACCAGGATGCCCCAGAGATGGAACACAAGTGCAAAATATACCCCTTAGGTCCGGACAAGTCAATCCACACAAGAAAGCCAAACCTGAATCAAGCGACCCAAAATTTATAATTATTTTTGTTGGAGCTAGCCGTAGGAAGGTCGAAAAGGAAAACGACCTTCACCAAGCGGGCAGCTACTTTTTCTCAAAAAGGTTCTTCACCAGAATTTTAATTTTTATAATTTTCAAAATCAATATAACAAACTTATCTCAGTTCTTTGGCGCTGGTAGTGAAAGTCCAGATGCACGACACGCACGTTTCGGGCTCCTATGCCCTGTATCAAGTGCAAAATTCCAGAATATCATACATAGCAGCCAACAAAAAAACGCTGTCAAAGCGGCTTCGGTCTTACTTCTCAATGGCCGATCCACCATCTTTTTTAAAAGAAGAACCCACCAATACTGAAGCTGAGAAAGCCCCACATGACGGGGAATCCCAACTTTGATTGGAAAATCAGAGCAGTGACGACATCACCATTCACAAAAGACTTTGCCAGTCAATCTCCCGATTTAAACCACCTGGCTCTACAGTACCCAGGAGGAAAATCCATCGCTGTTCGAGACGTTGGAGACGATCTTCCCTATGCCCCCCTCGAGGATCCGAAGGGACATGATCAATTATAGTCCAACAAAGCTGATCGAACTGATGAGATTTCTCAAAACAGTGGGAGACCATAGGTGCAGATCCCACCCCACATCGATGCCGGGAGGCATGTTCCATTAGACGTCGTTTTATAGGTCTAATAGTACGACCGATATACATAAGGGAGCAGGGGCATTTAATCAAATATACCACAAAAGTAGAATTACAATTTGTGTCCCATCTTCGGCGAAATTCCTGACGCGTTATAGGATGACTCCATTCAATGCCCTCCATTGTTGAAGCACAATATGCACAATTATGACATGCAGAGTGGCCTCGAACTGGTTTCTGATATAGTAGACGTCCTCTTGCGAGGAGGTTTGTACCAGACGATCACTTAAATTACGACCTCTTGAAAAGGCAATCCGCAAAGGCCCTTTGAAACAATCATGAAGCTGCAGAATCGCCCAGTGAGATTTTAGAATACGTAAAACTTGAGAACTCCGATCAGTGTAAGGTAACACACCGATATTACAGATGCAGGATATCCACGAGATAGCAATTGATAGCGGAGATCCAAAGCATGTTCCTTATATGCTTCCACAGATTGACAAAGACGGCGCAACCGTAAAAATTGCCCATAAGGCAAACCACGTCGCAGGGGACCCGGGTGAAAACTCTGAAAGTGTAGGAGACTATTTCTTTGTACTGATTTACGATAGAGGGAGGTAGACAATTTACCATCAATAATTGAAATCTGAAGATCCAAAAATTCAATGGTAGACATTTCTATATGTTCAGTGAACTTAATGTTAGATTTTAACCCATTAAGCCAGGTTATAAAAGAACGAAGAGACTCAATATCTAAAGTCCAAATGAAAAAAATATCGTCTAAAAAACGCCTCCAAAACATCACATGTTGATATACCTCTGATTGTTCTATTTGATAAATCTCCATATCAGCCAAATATAAAGTAGCAATTGATGGTGCCATAGTGGCCCCCATAGCGACTCCAGTAGACTGTTGATAATAAATTCCTTCTGATAAGAAATAGTTTCTAGTCAAAACTAGCTCTGTCAACTGAAGTAAAAATTCCCGCGGTATATGCTCAGGAGCATATATGAATTTATCCTGTAACAAAACCAGAGCCTCAGATTGATCTATGTTTGTATACAAAGAGACCACATCTAGTGTAACCAAATAAGCGCCAGATGGAATATTCAAAGTAGATATTAATTGCAAAAAGTGAGTAGAATCTCTAATATATGATTTAACCTGACAAGCTTCCTGTTTTAAAAATTTATCACAAAAAATCGATAGAGGTTCCAAAACTGAGCCACGACACGATACAATAGGTCTTCCTGGAGGAGCCATTAACGATTTATGAACTTTCGGGAGCATATACAGAACAGGGCATTTAGGATGTAGTTTTAATAAAAAAGCATATTCTCGATTAGTTATCCAACCATTTTGTAAGGCTGATCCCAGTAATAATTTAATCTCCTGTATCAGAGCCTCAGTAGGGTCTTCTGATAACCTATGATATGTGCGAGCATCATTCACATGAGCACGTAAAGTTATCATATATGCAGAGAGATCTTGTAGTACCAATGCACCACCTTTATCAGCCCTCCTAATTATCAATGTTGGATCATCCACTAGTTCTTTTAGAGCCCGAAGTTCATCTCGACGGAGGTTACAAAATGATCTATAAGGTTGCAGTTCCATATAGGAAAGATCACGTAAAACTAAAGATTGATAAATAGCCAACACAGAATCCACAGGCATTTCGGGAGGCATCCAGCGCGAAGCAGGGTATACTACTGAATCATCACGTATTTGTGTACGATTCTGAAAAAACTGCATAATCCGCAATTTGCGAAAAAAACGATGTAAACAAATACGCATCTCAAAAGAATCATACCGATTAGTTGGAACAAATGAAAGCCCATAATTGAGTACCTGTTACTGTGTGGAAGTTAGAACTCTATTAGATAAATTGACAACTATTGAAGAGCCTGTTTGTACCACTGTCGGGTGACAGGAGGATTCTTAAAAAAGATGGTGGATCGGCCATTGAGAAGTAAGACCGAAGCCGCTTTGACGGCGTTTTTTTGTTGGCTGCTATGTATGATATTCTGGGATTTTGCACTTGATACAGGGCATAGGAGCCCGAAACGTGCGCGTCGTGCATCTGGACTTTCACTACCAGCGCCAAAGAACTGAGATATGTTTATGTTATATTGATTTTGAAAATTATAAAAATTAAAATTCTGGCGAAGAACCTTTTTGAGAAAAAGTAGCTGCCTGCTTGGTGAAGGTCGTTTTCCATTTCGACCTTCCTACGGCTAGCTCCGACAAAAATAATTATAAATTTTGGGTCGCTTGATTCAGGTTTGGCTTTCCAGAGATGGAACAGCAGTGAGGCTACCTCTGGATCCAGGTGCCACTCGTGTGGCTGGAGTATTCTGCTCAGTTTGTCCGCAAAGACATTGTCCTGGCACAGGAGGTAGACCGCTCTTAAGAGCATCCTGCTGCATAAAGTATAGTAGAAGAGGGCCACTGCCTACTGGCAGAGGGGGTACGATCCTGTCCCTCGCCTTGTTTGTTCACATAGAACATTGTGACCTGATTGCCAATATGGATCAGCACGCGTGGTGTTATAGATGGTGGCGGAAGGTTTTGAGGGCCAGGAATATTGCCCAGACTTCCAGCAGGTTGATCTGCATTTTGGATTCCCTCTGGGACCAGCAGCCTTGTGTTTGGAGGCTCTCGTAATGCGCTCCCCAGCCCATTAGAGTGGCATCCATGGTGAGAACCTTCTGGGAGGGGGGGTACCTCGAAGGGCATCCCAGCCTGAAGGTGACATGGGTTCTGCCACCATCCATGGGAGCCTGCCTACTGGCAGCTTACCTGCATCCTGTCCTTCAGCCTGCTTGTGGCTTGGGCCCACTAGGAGTGGAAGCACCACTGGGCTGCTCTCATGTGCAGGTGCTCTGTAACAAGGCGGCTGACAGCGATCCTGAATCGGAGGTGTTTGAAATTACAGACTTTACCACCGCTTCGGAGTGGGAAAGGTAAATGTAGGCGGGCCGGGACGAAGTGAAGAGGGGGATCTTTGGTGGATCTCACGTCAGCAGCGATAAAAACAAACACTAAGGAAACCACCACAGCTGCTGTTTTGGAAATAGTAAATTCAATCTTTTTAACCACCAGTGCGTGTACTTCCTATTAAAATCCTTTTGTGGAAAAGATGTTGTAGGCAGTAACTACTTAGTTGTTTGTGGATTGTGATTTGTGTATGAAAAGCAATAGATGTGTTCCGTTTCTGTGGGCGATTGGCCCTTTAAATCGGAGGGCCGGAGATCCCTACGGGCAGCCAGCCCTTCAACAAGCGGCAGCACGCCGCAGATCATGTGGGCGATTGGCCCTTTAAATCGGAGGGTGCCCTTTGGCGTGGCCCTTAGGCGGGGACCAAAAGCGGGAGCCTGTACACCCAGCACCAGCGAAGCACCAGGAAGCATCAAAGAGATGAGGTGTTGAGAGACGTTTGGTTCTGCTCATCTCCTGACCCCAACCAACTCCCAAGTAAGCACCCACCACTGCCACTCACACCTGGTAACCCCATTGCTACCCATAGCCTCCTCACTATCGCCACCTCATTACCTGCAATTAATTCTGTTGCAATGTACGTGCTACCCATTGCCTGCATTGAACCTTGCTACCCATCGCCTGCATTGAACCTTGCTACCCACTGCCTGCATCCAACTTTGCAGCACAGGCTCTAGTCTCCTCACCACCCATTGCTTATACTTTTACCTATACTGCATAGAGTGTAGTCCCCACTTGTAACTTAACATATACTGCATAGTGTTTAGAATCCCTACCCACCTCATTGCTTTGTACTATAACATACACTGTTTCGCCCCACTACTCCTCTTCCATGGCCCCCCATCTCATTATCCTTCTCTTTCTCATACTCCCCAACTGCCTCCCCTCCTACCAGCATCCTCACTCCTCTCCCCCCACTCCCCCTCTACCTTCCTCACCTCTCCCTCCATTCTGTCTCCTAACCTAGCATGTGCCCTTGAGCTTCATTACAACCTCCCCCTTATTCAACCGGCCCCCTCTCTTTACGGCAACCCCACCCTCGCTTCCGCCGTACTACCTCGGTTTTACCCCGCGCTCTACTACTCCTTCTTCTCTCATCAGGCAATATCAATCCCAACCCGGCTCCCCCCCCCCCCCCCCGTTCTCTCTCTCGCTCGCTCTAAGAAGAGTTCCTCACGTACCTTATCTAACCTCATCCATATCCCTCTTCTTTCCCCTTCTATCCACCCTCACTCATGCCTCATTCACTCACCCAGTGACACCAACCCCAACCCCATCCCCTTTAGAGTCCTGCTTCACTATAAAATGAAATCCTCACATAGCCTAATATCATCAATATCCCCCTTCATTATCCTTTCATGTTCCCTCCCTCATGTCCCTCAAGGAGAGCACATACGCCCAGAAAAATTCATCCGTACCCTGGCTCCTCTAAATCCCTGTACTACTCTGGAAATCAATCCTCACGAATCAGTCCCCCTAGACCACCATCTTACTCTGAAAAGAAATCCTCAAGCAACTTGTCCAACCTTATCCATATCCCTCTCCTCTTCCCCTCCTCTCTCCCATTCTCTTGTGCCCTATGGAATGCATGCTCAGTCACCAACAAACCTCCTTTCACTCATGATCTCTTCATCTCTAATGCACTACATATTCTTGCCCTAACTGAAACCTGGCCCCCCCCAGATGACACCACATCCACCGCTGCCCTCTGCCACGGGGGATACCAGTTCTCTCATACACCTCGCTCCACCGGCCACAGTGGTGGCATTGGGCTTCGACCTTCCCCCTCCTGCCAATTCCAGCCCCTTCTGCTGCCCCAATCACATTCCTCCCTCTCTTCTGAAGTCTACTCCATTCGCCTCTTCACACCACTTCCCCTCCGAGTAGCTGTTATCTATCGCCCACCTGACAAATCCACATCGACATTCCTCACAGACTTCGACTCCTGGCTTTCCGTCTTCCTGGATCCTTCTTCCCCCACTCTTATTCTTGGTGACTATCATACACGTCGATAACCCCTCCGATCCCCATGCCTTCAAGATCCTCGCCCTCACCTCCTCATTCGACCTCCAACTTTGCTCCACTGTCCCCACCCATCTCCATGACCATTGCCTTGACCTGATACTCTTCTCTAATTCCTCTCCCTCAAACCTCCGCAACTCAATCCTTCTCTCATCTGACCATCACCTTTTAACCTTCAATCTTCAGCTCCCATCGTCTCTACCTCATCCTGTCTCCTCCAACCTATTTAGAAACCTTCATAACATTGATTCCCTGACCCTCTCCTCCACCATTTCTCCTTCTCTTTCCTCCATTATGCCCTCCAAGACCGTCGACGAGGCAGTCTCCTCTTATAATGCTGCACTATCCTCGGCTCTCGACACTCTTGCCCCACTCACCCCACGTCCCGTCCGACGTTCTGTTCCCCAGCCCTGGCTTTCTTCCACAACCCGCTATTTACATATCTGTGCCCGTTCCGCTGAACGTGCATGGACCAAATCCCGCTCCCCGGAAGACCTTCTACACTTCAAATTCATGCTTAGCTCCTTCCAGTCAGCCACAGCACTTGCCAAACAAGAATACTATATCCATCTGACTAACTTCCTTGCTTCTGATCCTCGCCGCCTCTTCAATACCCTCAATTCTCTCAAGGTGCCACCGCCCCCGGTCCTGCCCTCCCTTTCCGCCCAAACCCTAGCTGACTACTTCCATGACAAAATCCATAAGATTACCCTCCAATTTCCCCAATTCCTGATCTACCTCTCCACCTCCCCAATTATCCTACCATCCACACCTCCTATTCTACCCTCTCCTCCTTCCCTACAATCTCCGATGATGAAACCGCACTCCTCCTTTCCTCCTCCAAACCCACCACCTGTCCCTCTGACCCTATAGCACAGTTACTTACCTGTAACAGGTGATCTCTGGGAACAGCAGGAATAAGTCTTCACATATGGGTACGTCGGAACCGACGGAGTCTGTGCGGGAACGCTCCCCAGCGTCCAATCAGAACGCTTTTGAAAGCATCCCAACACACCTGCGTGCTGCCTTCCCGCCTTTCCCAACTGTCTCTCCTCAGTTAAGTTGTAAAGCTGAGACAAAGAGAGAGAGAGAGAAATGGAAAGATAGAGATAGAAAAATGCAACTCCTAGGGGAGGTGGGTGGGTTGTGAAGACTTATTCCTGCTGTTCCCAGAGATCACCTGTTACAGGTAAGTAACTGTGCTATCTCCAGAAACAAGCAGGAATGAGTCTTCACATATGGGGACTCCCAAGCTGAGATGACTGGAGGAGTCACAGCATGTTGCGAATTTGAGAGCCATGCTATTTTACCGAAACCCCAGGCATCCTAGGGATGGAGGGTAGGAGTTGAACTACAAAGATGTGCTGTGGAAGAAGCAGGACCAAACAGGATGCCTAGATAGGAGTCTCTGTGCAGGTGATACTTAGTGGTAATATTGGGAGCAATAAACCAACCTGGACCTCACCTGGTGATATTGTAAAGGGGTATATGGAGGTTCATGTGGATTTGTGGATATGAACCAACAGAATATCCCCAAGGAGTACCTCAATGCAAGGAGAGGTAGATAACTGTACAAAAAAAACAGGCTGCGGTTGGATCAAAGCCCTCGGGATGTCTGACTGCTGATGTAGCTGCGCATGAAATGAGAGTCAGAAGCTGTAAAGATGTCTTACACATTGGAACATGGAACGTACGAAGCATGAACCAAGGGAAGTTGGAGGTGGTCAAGAATGAAATGGAACGTGTACAACTTGATCTGTTGGGTGTCAGCGAACTGAAATGGACTGGCATCGGGCACTTTGCATCAGATGATCACATGGTCTACTATGCTGGAAATGAAAGACAAAGAAGAAATGGTGTTGCATTTATAATAAAAAAGAAACTTGCAAGAACTGTAATGAAATACAATGCAGTCAGCGAACACTTAATCTCTATTCGTCTACGAGGAATACCTATCAACACAACTATAATTCAAGTATATGCCCCAACAACAGCTACAGAAGAGAATGAAATTGAAGAGTTCTATGAACAAGTACAAGCTGAAATTGACAGAACATGCAAACAGGATATCCTGATAGTCATGGGTGATTGGAACGCAAAGGTTGGCAACAAAGAAGACGACAAAGTAGTTGGAAAATATGGACTTGGCAACAAAAATGAAGCTGGAGAAAGACTGATAGAATTCTGCAAGACCAACGATCTATTCATCTCGAACACCTTCTTCCAGCAACACAAGCGGCGACTGTACACATGGACTTCACCCAATGGATTGTATAAAAATCAAATTGACTACATCTGTGGAAGTCAACGATGGAAAAGCTCTATAACATCAAAGACAAAACCTGGAGCTGACTGTGGTACAGATCATCAACTACTAGGATGCAAACTCAAGCTAAAGCTTAAAAAGAGCAAACCACTCATGAATGCAGCAAAATATGACCTTGAGAATATACCACTGGAATTTAAAGACTGCCTGCAAAATCGATTTGCTGCTTTAGATACAAATGACAGAGTTCCAGAAGAGTTATGGAATGACATCAAGAAGATTGTGTTGGAAGAAAGCAAGAAGTCTCTAAAAAAGGTAAAAAAGAAAAAACAGCCAAAATGGATGACGGAAGAAACTCTGAAAATTGCCCAGAAACGTAGAGAAGCTAAAGCCAGAGGAGAAAGAAAGACAATCACAGAACTCAACAGAGATTTCCAACGTGCAGCAAGACAGGACAAGGAAAAGTACTACAATGACGCATGCAAGGAAATAGAAGCAGAAACTATTAGAGGAAGAACAAGATCAGCTTTCCTAAAGCTACGAGAGTTAAAGAAAAAGTTCCAGCCTCGAATTGGAATGTTACAAGATGCTCAAGGTTCTATGTTGAATAATGCTGAGAAGATCAAGAAAAGATGGAAGGAATATACAGAGTTTTTATAAGGTAAAGATCAAGTGGACCAACAGCCGTTTCAACCTGTACTTTATGATCTGGAACCATTGGTGATGAAAGAAGAAGTTGAAGCAGCATTGAAAGCCTTATCAAAGAACAAAGCACCAGGCATTGATTGCATTCCCATAGAAGTATTACAGCAATCTGATGCAGCTGTTACCATACTTACAAGGCTCTGCCAAGAAATATGGAAGACAACATCATGGTCAACTGACTGGAAAAGATCTGTGTTTATACCAATACTAAAGGTGATCCAACTGACTGTGGAAATTATCGCACAATCGCTCTGATCCCACATGCCAGCAAGATTCTACTGAAGATTATTCAAAAGAGACTACAATCATACCTGGAACAAGAACTACCTGAAGTGCAAGCAGGGTTCAGAAAAGGGCGAGGAACGAGAGACATCATTGCGGATGTGAGATGGATCCTTGAAAAGACTAAAGAATACCAAAAGGATATCTATTTGTGCTTTATCGACTATAGCAAAGCTTTTGACTGTGTAAACCATGAGAAACTCTGGGCCACATTAAGAAGCATGGGTATACCAGAACACCTGATCGTTCTCTTGCACAATCTGTACATTGATCAAGAAGCAACAGTTCGAACGGAACAAGGAGAAACAGAATGGTTTAAAATAAGCAAAGGTGTAAGACAAGGCTGCATACTTTCCCCCTACCTGTTTAATTTATATGCAGAACAAATCATCAGAGAAGCAGGATTGTATGAAGACAACAGAGGTGTGAAGATTGGTGGAAGACTCAACAGCCTTTGCAATGCTGATGATACCACATTACTGGCGGAAAGTGAAGATGATCTAAAACATTTGCTTCTCACAATCAAAGAACATAGTCTCAAAATGGGCCTGCACCTTAATGTAAAGAAGACAAAGATCATGACAACTGGCATAATCAACAGGTTCATCGTCGAAGGAGAAGAAATTGAAATCGTGAATAACTTTAACCTACTTGGATCAACTATCAATAAAGAAGCAACAAGCAGTCAAGAAATCAGATGACGCATTGCTCTTGGCAGAATGGCTATGAAAGACCTAGATAAGATTCTCAAGAGCAGAGATGTCTCTCTCCATACAAGGATTCGACTTGTTCAGGCCATGGTATTTTCAAAAACATCATATGGATGTGAAAGCTGGACAGTGAAAAAGATAGACAGGAAGAAAATTGATGCCTTTGAATTATGGTGCTGGCGGCGAATACTGTGTATACCATGGACTGCCCGAAGAACAAACCAGTCTGTACTAGAGGAGATCAAACCTAAGCTTTCTTTAGAAGCTCAGATGACAAGACTTCGACTTTCATACTTTGGACACATCATGCAGAGAGAGAGATCATTAGAGAAAGACATCATGCTTAGCAAGATAGAAGGTCAACGCAAAAGAGGAAGGCCAGCAATGAGATGGATCGATACAATAACAGCAGCTACGGGTACCAGTCTGTCAACAATGAGCCGCCTGACTGAAGACTGAACACAATTTAGGATAGCTATCCAGAGGGTCGCCATGAGTAGACTCCGACTCGACGGCACTTAACAACAACAACATAGATAGATATAAATAGATAGATATATATAGATAGATATAGATAGATAGATAGATATAGATAGATAGATAGATATAGAGATATAGATATAGAGATATAGATATACCCATGTCCGCACATAGGGTATGTGGAGAGAGAAAGATTTATCTAACCACAAGAAGGGAGGTACCTGCTTGGGAAGATAGAGAATCTGTACTTCCTGGGTATGGATAGGAAGCCCAGGGAGTTCTCTCACTGGCAAGAGAAGTCTAAATTCCTCTAAGAACTCTAGTTCAGGGACAACCAGGAATGGAGACCTACCTGGAAAATGCAGAGGATGTTGTAAATCTGCAGATCGTAAGTCTGAATCCTTCCATAACTCCAGCAGGTAGCTGGAGAAAAGATGCAATAAAAATACCATATGTACCCCTGATGAGGGTAAAAAGGGGTATGGTGCATTCTTGTGCTCAACATGGATTACGCCATGAAGAGTTGAGGATGGAAGGAAAAGAAAAGACAAGGATTGTCTATACTGACAGAAAAACCCATCCCTGGTGAAGGGGTCCCCTGGAGATGTGAAGCAATCCAGGGAATTGGATAATTCTTTAGGCATTCTCTTAATTAAAGGCTTGTGTTTATTTAAGAAGCCTTTAATGGAAAAATGGTAAGGGCAGGGAGAACCCAACAGGCATGACTAGGTAAAGCCCTTCCTAACCATCTGATATCATGTGCTCTCTAACAAGGTCCCATAGTGTAGAGCTGCTCCGAAGAGATGCAGAGAGCATGTTGCAGGTTAATTAGAAGAAAAACTGGTGTTTAAGAGCCAGTAGGTATCATGAACCATTCCGCCAAGCCCAAGGATTGGGGAAGGCTAAGGATAGAAGATAAGGTAATGTGTCTGCAACAATAGCCAGAAAAGGTTTAAAAACCTTCTGGGATCTAGAGGTAAGGCCAGAACCATTGAAATTGGAGAACAAGCCCTGGTGGCTTGGTCAGCAAGTCAATGGTCTAGCCAGTAAGAACCCTTGCAGTTCTAACTATTGATAGGGCAGCAGTAGAAATCTTATGTCCCAACATTGGGAAAGAAATACAGACATAAGTAGGAGTGGTAAGACTCCACTATTGTCTGAGAGCTGCCAGAAAAATTAAGAATGCATGGGGGAGACAACTCTGAAAGAAAACCTAGGGCTTAAGGAGAAGCCCTCAGTCAAGTGGTATCACTCTTACAGACGAAATGTCTTAGTAAGAGTGGCAGAGTTAAAAAGACGACTTACGGTGGAGTAAATCTTTGAAGTAATATGAGATATGTGGATACAGGAGAAAAAGTCAAAAGTAAAGGCAACCTTATTAACAGTTGTTACTCCTCTGAGTAGTCCAGAGGATGAGGAGTAACTGTATAACCTGTAGAGCATAATCAACTTAAGAAGCTCATGGAGCTGATAGTTAGGATGTCCCCCTAAGAGGGACATATGTAAAGTTAGGATGGAATTGATGTAGATGCTTGTAGTGGTAGGAAGCAAACTATAGGATCCAAACCTCAAACAGGAAAAAGGATTCAGGGAAGTCTATTAGCAACCCTGCGGCTGCTGGGTTTGCTGAACCCGTTGAGGTTGTGATTTCCTGGGCCTGGTTGATTGTTTCCCTTGCCTGGGAGGATATGCATGATGGGTAGAAGATGGATAAAACCTTCTCCCATTAAGGGAACAAAGCTTATTAGCAGACTTTCTACAAACTGGGATAGAGGAAGGCATAGACAAGCCTCTGAAAGCAATAGTGTCAGTGGTTAACTGAGCAGCCTGGAGTAAAGTCTCTTTATTAAAGAGATTCTCTCCAGTGCAAGGAGCATTTCCCAGTTTATCTTGTACAGATTTGTCCAAGTCTGAAGCTTGGAGCCAGGCTCTACGTCGTGCTCCTATGGCTATAGCAGAAGTTCTGCTAACAGACTCGAAAGAGTCTAGGGAAGCACAAGTAAGGAACTTAGAAATATTTTGAGCATGACTGACTAACAGAAAAATCTGTTCTTTTAGGCTCTTGGAGGAAAGGGGTCAAAAACAATAAATCTTTTGTGACCTCCTCAAGAGATAATCCCATACAGAAAATATATGAAAGGATTCTTGCTGAAAGCATAGATGCCTGGAAAGTTTGATGTCCAAAGGCATCTAGTGTCTTAGCCTCACGACCTGGCGGATAAGAGTGCTTCTTAGTACTCCTAACATGCCTCATTGCTGATTCTAAAACAAGAGAACGATGAGGGAGCTGAGGCTTTTGAAAACCTGGAGAAGGGGGCACCCTGTATAGGAGATCAGTTGCCCTAGAAGGTGGGGATACCATTAGAGGAGTTTCCCACATTCTAAATAAAAGATCCTGCAAGGTTTGATGCAAAGGAAACATAATGACTTCCTGTGGATTACAGGGGATCTGTGTAGGTTGTGGATCCCCTGGTGCAGGGTCTTGACCAGGTATGGAAATGGCCAGAGACTTGGCCATATCAAGCAGGAAAGCTTGAAAAGAAATCTCCCCAGAGGGGAGTTCTCGAGGAAGAGGAGGAAGAACTAGATCTGTTGAAGAACTAGTTCTAGCATCCACCGGTTTATTCAGATTCTGTAGAATAGAAGATCTGGAGGGGTGGAGCATCGGATTATCTTTGAAAGATAGTTGCCGGTACCGCTGAAAAGCGGTACCCTAACTGGTCAGTAGCAAATCGTCCATGCTAGGGATCGATTCCAAACTCGGTATGGAGGGAAGCGAGCCGGCTGAAAGGAGCATGGGAGGTACCGACACCGATGTTGATGTCGATACCAGTACCGGGATCGGTACCGTCGGTGACACTGATATATGAAGATCAGTCTGTAATGGCACTATCGGTACCGTGGAAACCAAATGTGGCAGATGTTGATCATCGGTGGAATGTCTACGGTACCGTCTGCAGTCGGTACCCAATCATCCAGACTAGAGATCGATTCTAGACTCAGCATCGAAAGAAGCGAGTCTATCGGTGCATACCTGGAAGGTACCGACGTGGATACCAGCATTGGTACCGGGACCGATGTGGGAAGACTGGTCGGTAGTGGCTCTAACGGCACCGAGGATACCGAGAGCGCTTGACTGCGATCCTCGGTGTGGAATGTTTCATCCAGCACCATTGCCGATGCCGGGGTACCGGCAATGCTCAAAGCGGATACCACCACCGGGCATGGCTCAGGCATGTTCACCGAGGTGAAAACCCCGGGAACAGCCTGAAACCCCATTAGTGCTTTGGAGGTAGAAGCCTCCCACCGGGGTTTTAAAGCCAAAATGTCCTCGGGAGCAAGCCCAAAGGCATCTCTATGAAGTACATGAGATCTACCACCCGAGGACTGGCTAGTATGTACAGACTTTTGTTTGGTTACCTGATCCTGCGATAAAGAAGATGTAGCTGGTACCCTCAGGTCTGAGGGGAACGGCGTATCGAGTTGAGCTCGATGCCGAAAACCTCTTGTAGAAATAAAAGCGCAGGAGGGACACTCCAGCGGATGGTGTTCAGGTCCCAAACATTGAAGGCACCAATTATGGGTGTCAAAAACTAATTTGTAAGTGCCACAATTTATACACATTCTAGTGGCTAGCATTTCCCTGAGGGAAAGTGAAGAGGCCTAGCAGGCCGAAACCTGTCAGGCACTAACAGGAACAAAAGTCCCCACAAGGGGAAAAATTTGCAGAAAAAAAGAAAAAGAAACACCGGCGGTACCGGTGCGTCGAGGGAAGGTAGACGCGACCACAAGAAAAAACAAAAATAAAGGAAGAATTTTCTGCGGTGATAAGAGGATGTCCTGCCGGCTCCGCAGAAAAACGAAAACTGAGGAGAGACAGTTGGGAAAGGCGGGAAGGCAGCACGCAGGCGTGTTGGGATGCTTCCAAAAGCGTTCTGATTGGACGCTGGGGAGCGTTCCCGTGCAGACTCCGTCGGTACCGACGTACCCATATGTGAAGACTCATTCCTGCTTGTTCCTGGAGATCCCCACCCATCTCCTACACCCCATCTCCCCTACCGTTATCCCCTCCATCTCTCATATTCTCAACCTTTCACTCTCCACTGCTACCGTCCCCGCTGACTTCAAACATGCTGTTGTCACACCCCTCCTCAAGAAACCCTCACTCGATCCCACCTGTCCCTCTAACTATTGACCCATCTCCCTTCTCCCCTTCATATCTTAACTACTAGAATGAGCAGTCCACCGCCACTGCCTCGACTTTCTCACCTCCCAGGCCCTCCTGGACCCACTACAATCCGGCTCCCATCCCCTACATTCCACTGAAACGGCTCTTACAAAAGTCTCCAATGACTTGTTCCTGGCTAAATCTAAGGGCCTCTACTCTGTCCTCATCCTTCTTGACCTCTCTGCTGCCTTTGATACTGTTGACCACAATCTTCTCCTCACCACCCTCTCCTCGCTTGGTTTCAAGGGCTCCGTACTATCCTGGTTCTCCTACTACCTCTCCCATCACTCCTTTAAGGTATGTTCTGGTGGCTCCTCCTCCTCTCCCACCCCGCTCCATGTTGGTGTACCCCAGGGATCTGTCTTAGGCCCCCCCCTCCTTTTCTCTCTCTACACCCAATCCCTTGGCGCGCTTATCTCCTCCCATGGCTTTCAGTACCATCTCTATGCCGATGACTCCCAAATCTACCTCTCTACACCTAATATCTCTCCAGAAATCCAGACCAAGATCTCTGCCTGTCTCTCTGACATCACTGCCTGGATGTCTCACCGCCGCTTAAAACTGAACATGGCCAAGACTGAACTCTTTGTCTTTCCCCCCCAGTGCCTCCCCTCCTCTTCCCCCTTTCTCAGTCTCTGTGGATGGATCTACAATCCTTCCCGTTCCCTCGGCCCGCAATCTGGGGGTTATCTTCGACACCTCTCTCTCCTTCTCCACACATATCCAGCTCATAGCTAAGACCTGCCGCTTCTTTCTCTACAACATTAGCAAAATCCGCCCCTTCCTTTCTGAACACACTACCAAAACGCTCATCCACTCCTTAATCTCCTCGACTACTGCAACCTACTCCTTACTGGTCTCCCCGCGAGCTATCTCCTTCCCCCTTCGATCCATACAAAATTATGCTGCTCAACTTATCTTCCGCCAGTCTCGCCATGCCCACATTACTCCTCTTTTCAAGTCGCTTCACTGACTCCCTATCCAATTCTACATCCAATTCAAACTTCTCCTGCTGACCTATAAATGCATTCACTCTGCAGCCCCTCAATACCTCTCATCTCTTATCTCTCCCTACATCCCCTCTCGGCAACTTCGCTCTGCTAACAAACTACTTCTTTCTAGGCCCTTCACTCTCGCCGCTGACTCCAGACTTCGCTCCTTTCACCTTGCTGCTCCTCACACGTGGAACAGCCTACCTCTATCTATACGCCAGGCACCCTCTCTGGCCCTCTTCAAGTCCAGGTTGAAGATCCACCTCTTTCACAGTCGCTTTCAGATCCTGACTTCCATCCCTTAATTTAACTTGACTCCCGTCAATTTTCATGACTGAGTTGTAAAGACCATATTGTGCTTTGCACCAATTCGACTATTGTTTTGTATTGTCTCGACTAGACTAAGCTCCAACGAGCATGACTCTAATGAGCAGGGACTGTCTCTTGTATGTTTGCACAGCGCTGCGTGCGTGGCACTATATAAGTGCTAAATAGTAGTAGTAGTAGTAGGTGGGCATTTGATGTCACGTGGACTGTGAAAGCCATGTGTCCCAGCAGACAGAGGAGAAACTGGCAGATATTATGCTGCATCTCTGCGGCTAATTCCCTGAGCTTTTCTGACCTCTCCTGAGTGAGGAAGGCTTTTGACTGAAGGGTGTCCAGTTGCACCCTATGAACTCTAGGTGCTGAACTGGAGTGAGGTGGCACTTCGGGTAGTTCATGACAAACTCCAGTTGCTGCAGGGCATTTATGGTGTGTCCGGTGGCACATTGTGCATCTGCAGCTGTGTCCCCCTTTATGAGCCAATCATTCAGATAAGGGAAGACTAAGGCATCTTAAAGCCAGAGGGGGGCTGCGACCATCACGAGGCACTTTGTGAAGACCCTTGGAGATGAGGTCAGACCATCCTGTATTGGTAGTGCTGCTCCCCCACCATGAACCAAAGGTATTTTCAGTGGCTGGGGTGAATGAGGATGTGAGTGTAAGCATCCTTTAGGTCTAAGAAGCAAAGCCAGTATCCCTGCTGGAGGAATGGTAGCAGTGTTCCAAGGGAGAGCATCTTGAACTTCTCTCGGACCAGAAACTTGTTGAGCTCTCGTAGGTCCAGGATAGGCCTGAGTCCCACAGCCCTCTTGGGGGATGAGGAAATACCTGAAGTAGAAACCAGTGCCTCAGAAAGGTTGTGGCACAGGCTCCATTGCTCTGTCCCAGAGTAGTCCTACTAGCTCAGTGAGGAGCAGGGTTTGGTGGAGGAGAGGCCTGGTGGGTTCTCCCAGGAAGTAAGAGGGTGGTGGCCAATGTAGGTGGAGGAAGCCCAAGTATCAGTGGTGGCTGTCAACCTGTGGGCAAGCAGGGCTAGGCGCCCCCCCTATGGGCAGCAGAAGACCTCCTGGGGGAGTGGAGGGCACAACCAGGTAGTCAAAAGCTTCCCTAGGCTGGACCTGAGCCGGTGCCTGGGGCTTCAGGACTTTTTGTTTTCTGGGACCATGTTCCTGGCCTTTTTGTTGTTGGCTCTGCTGAAGGGCCAAGACCACCTGGAATTGCAGAGCGCTACCAAAGCCCCCTTTCTTTCTCGGGAAGACGGGCTTTTTCCACTGGGGTTTTCTTCTGGGGTTGCACCGAGGTCTTCTTCGAGAGTCTGGCTCTCGTGACATACTCGGTCTCTATCTCTGCTGCTTTATTCGCCATGGACTTCCCAAATAGGTTTTCACCTATGCAAAGGACATCGATTAGTTTGTCCTGCACCCTAGGTCGGATGACTGGCGCCATGCTTGGTGTCGAGCCCTGATATCGGCGGCAGCCACTCTGGCTGATAACTCGAGGCCATCATTGGCTGCTCGGGACGGAAACTTTGGGCATTCTTTTGCTGCCGAGGTTAGAGTATTGAACCTCTGCAGGGATTCACCCTCAAGGCCTGCTGAGAACCCCCCAAACTCCTTCGACAGTTCCTTCAGGTACATGCCGATATAGAATTGGTAGGACTGGATTCAGCATGTTAGAGGAAAGGCGGGATAGAGGTGATATGATTGAGATGTTTAAATACCTCCGTGGCATAAATGTTCAGGGAGCGCGCCTCTTCCAATTGAAAGCAAGTTCTGCTATGAGGGGACATGGGATGAGGGTGAAAGGAGATAGATTCAGGAGTGATATGCGGAAATATTTCTTTACGGAAAGAGTAGTGGATCCGTGGAATAGTCTCCCAGTGGAGGTGGTAGAGATGAGGACAGTAACTGAATTCAAAAAAGCATGGGACAAACACAGAGGATCTCTAAAGGTAAAAAGGGGACTGTTGTAGTTATGGAAGGACAGACTAGATAGGCCATGTGGTCTTTTTCTGTCGTCATATTTCTATGTTTCTATGTTAGCATCAAGCCCTGGAAGGCTTTCTGGCCGAGGACATCGAGGGTTTGAGCCTCCCTGTCAGGTGGCACCGACAAATGGGGTTTTGGGCTATTGAGCCTAAGCATGGCCAATTCCACAAACATGGAGTTGTGGGGAAGTGGGTCTTTTGGAACCCGGGCTTCGGCGTACTCAGTACATGGCGTTGAAGCACCTGCTAACAATTGGTACCAACACCAGTGTTTCCCACATGCGTAAGGCAGTCAAGGATTGGGGGGGCACTGGGACCGTAAAGGTTTCCTTCAGGGATGCCTCGTATTGGAGGATCTCCAACTCCTCGGTGTGCGGGTCCTCCTCAGCTTCAGTCTGATAGCAAGAGCCTTGGCCATATCTCTCACAAAACTGAGGAAGACCAAGTTCTCAGACGGGGAATGGTGTCAGGTCACTGGGGGAGATGAGTCTGAGGGCACATCACAGTGGCACCTCGCGTCCGGGGACTCATTGACCTTGGTCTCCCATTTGGATTCGAAGTCTGAGTACGACTCAGATGCTGCACAATCACCTTGGTTAAGGACCACTCTCTGCAGTACATGACCTCTGGCGGCTCATCGGTCTGAGCCATGGGCGATCACCAGGGAGGACCGGTGTCCCGAGGAACGGGACTGGGACATCGACTGGTGCCCGGTGCTCTCTCGAGATTGATGGCGCTCGAGGACCGGTTTGATGTCCAGGGAAGCCCTCGATGTCTAGGGTCCCGTTGTCAGGGCCAGATGACCCAGAGAAGGCAGATATGAATGCCCACTGCATGGCCACTAGAGCAGATATACTGTTTTCTAGGGCTGCCATTCTGGTCTCCATGCCAGTTGACTCTGCAGCCTTTGACGCGGGCACTGAGGACCTCGGGCCCGGCATCAAGTACTGTCAAGGGGGAATCCTCAATGAGGATGGCCTTGGAGGCCTGAGGCCAGTCAGCGGGAGCCAACTCCTTGCAGGACATCTTGGTGGGCTGCTCCTGTCCCAACTCCCCAGACTCATGCCTGGACTCCGGGACCTGGTGTGTGATTTCACCTTATTCCTGGATCCGTCCTCTGAGGTGGTCTTTGAAGATTTTTTCTTCTTGTGCTCCACCTCTAGGAAGTTCTGCTCAGAGGAACCGCAGCTGCGGGACTCCAAAGAGGCTCTGGCTTCACGGGGTATTGAGGAATCAAAGAGGGCCATGGAGAATAGTGTCACCGGAGATTCCAGGTCGGAGTCAGACTTCTGGAAGAATTTCTTCAGCTGCTGATGGCAGCTCTTTAAGGCCTTTGGGGTCGGGGTCATGGTCCTGCAGAGCTTGAAGTTGGAGACGTTGTGCTCCGGACCAAGGCATCAAAAGCAGCAGTCATGTGGGTCGATGAGTAACATTTTGCTACACCAGTCACACTTTTTGAAGCAACTGGAGGCCATCGGAAAAAAGGGGGTCCCCACCTCCTGGCAGGTGTCTGAGGCTTTCGGATGAAAAGGGGCATGAACGCCGATTGAGGGAACCTCGATGGGAAACTAAGAAAAAAAATAAATGGACCCGAGGAATGACGCTAAGGTGAGCTGGCTCGGGGGCGGGAAAGAACCGGTACGCAAACTGGATAAAACTTGAGAATAAAATCAGACTTTTTCTGGGGAAACTGGACAGCATCCAAAGGGCTCCACAGAAAAAAGGAGACTGAGGCACCCTTGAGCGGGAAGTGGACCAAGCATGCATGGTGCATCTCCCGAAGGCTTTCTTTGAAAGCTGGGGAAATGCTTCCACACGGGCTCCTTCGGCACCAACATCAGCCATATGTGAGGACTGACTTCCTGCTTGATAAGCATTACAACTTTCCTTTTTGCCCATATCAGACCAATCCAGACAAATGGGATGTACCATAGTGACCTCTTATGCTGGGTGGGAGAAGGCCACATTTGCCATGCTAGATGAAGGACTCATCAGTGCTTGCAAGTCCAGGCCACATCTTCCCTGCCAAGTGCCGCAATGATATAGTGGCCCAGGCTCTCTCTCATACTGACAGCACTAACCATGCATCCCATCAATCTGTTCCAAGGCATACTAATGGCTATGCACTGCAACCAGATATCTGCAAATTCTGGTCTCATTTAGCACATATGCCTCAATGTACTCTGGCCCTGAACTTTCCTGCATTTTACTTTGACAAGTGCTGGTACATCAGCTGCCCATTTGGCATTCCTATGCTGTACCTTCACCTGGTGGAATTGGCACCAAATAATCATAACCTCTATCCTACTCCAACTTCAGTGCAATTGTGATGAACGTTGGTCCTTAGGAATTGCAGACAGTCTCACCAATTGTTTGGATGTCTCACCACCGCTTGAAATGAACATGGCCAAAATTGAGCTTCTTATCTTTCCCCCTAAACCCACCTTCCCCCTTCCTCCATCCTCCCTTTCTCTATTTCTGTGGATAACACTACACTCCTCCCTGTTTCCTCAGCTCACCACCTTGCGGCCATCTTTGACTCTACTCTCTCTTTCTCTGCACATATCAAACAGATAGCTAAAACCTGCGACTTCTTTTTCGATAACATGGGCAAAATTTGTCCCTTTCTTTCTATACACTACCAAGACACTTCCCGACTAGACTACTGTAACCTACTTCTTGCTGGTCTCGCTCTGAATCATCTATTTCCCCTTCAATCTGTTCAACACTCTGCTGGCGGCTAATCTTCCGCCAGACTCCTCATGCTCATATTACCCCCTCTTCTCAAGTCACGTCATTGGCTCCCTTATCCATTTCCATATCCAGTTCAAACTTCTCCTGCAGATCTATATGTGCATTCACTCTGCAGCTCCTTACTACCTTTCCTCTCTTATCTCTCCCTACACCCCTCCTTGGGAACTCCATTCTTCTGGCAAATCACTTCTACTTGTACCCTTCTCTTCTATTGCTAACTCAAGATTTTGCTCCTTTCACCTTGATGCTGCTTATGCCTGGAACAAACTACCTGAGTCTGTACGTCAAGCACCTTCTCTGGCCCTTTTCAAATCCAGGCTCAAAATTCACCTCTTTGCTGCCGCTTTCGGATCTTGATTTGCCTGGCATCCTTTGTGTTCCCTTACCATTCCCCCTAGATGTATCCCATGTCTACAGTTACTGTGTTGTCTGTCTTGACTAGATTGTAAGCTCTGATGAGCAGGGACCATCTTTTACATGTGTTGGTGCAGCACTGCATACGTCTTTTAGTGCTACACAAATGTTCAGTAGTACTGGTAGTAGACAGTCTCAGTGAGCTCTGGTCCTTATTGACTGACCTGAGTAGATGTATGGTCACCTCTAAGCAACATAGTTTCCCCCCCCCCCCCATCAAAGAGGATGATCTTCATGCAGTGCCACCTGCAATATCATAAGCATCAATGATCTTCATCTTTATGCAGTGCAGACGCCTGCATTTCTCATGAGAAGTGCTGGCTTTAGCTACTGCTAATAACCCAATGGCTGCTAGTCCCTCCCCCCTCCGCCCCAGTGTAGTTGGCTTTGATGGATGTCAATTTTACATAGCACCATCAACACCAATGAATGCTGATGCTTACCCAGTATATCCTGCCAAGCCATGCAAGCAGCCTCAGAGTAGTTGGGCAAGTGCTGCCAAATGCTAGCCTCAGCCTAGCTGGGTAAGCATGGCAGACAGCCCGTAGCCTACGAAGGCAGGCCCTTAGCAGAACAAGCATTTATGCATGCTGGTCCTAGCCTAGCCTGGCCAACAATTAAGTGGACCGGCATCAGCCTAGCACAGCCTGCGTTGAACATTGCTGAGCCCAGACATCACTACCATCACCAGCCTAGGCATAACTGGTTAGAGCTGGACATCCCCCAGTACACAAGGTCTTCATGAATGCTGGTCTTCCCCAATTCAGTCAGCCTTAATTACCACTTAATAAAGTCAGCATTGATGAGCACTGGTATTTACCTATTGCAGCCATCTCTGGTGCACCTCAGCCTTCTCAAGGTTAGCAATTTCTGGCTACTGAACCTCCTACAACTTCCCTAGCCTTTTTCCAGGCAATGGTTTTGAAAGGGATTCTTTTATCAAATCCCCACCTTTGTGCTATGCTGCTGAGGAAAGGTGTTTGGACTCAAAATATTACCATTCACTATGGCTCTTGTATACAAAGTTGGCACCAGGTCACAAATTAGCTCCAAGCTATTGTTTCTTTCTTCCTACCTTTATTTAGAAAATTAGAAGCATGACAGTAGTAAAAGACAACATGGCCTATCTATTCTACCCTTCCGTATCACCCACTACAAGAGTCCCCTTTTTTCCTTTAGAAAGCCTCTGTTTGTCCCATGCTTTTTTGAATTTAGATACTGTCCTCATCTCTACCACCTCTGCTAGGAGACTATTCTATGCATCTACCACTCTTTCCGTGAAGAAATTTCCACATATTATTCTTGAGTCTACTCCCTTTCACCCTTATCCTAAGTCTCCTCGTAGCAGAGCTTGCTTTCAATCGAAAGAGGCTCTCCTCCTGTGCATTTATGATCCAGAGGTATTATGCCGACTGTGTGTGCTGTGTTTCCCGCCTTTCCTCTAAAGTATACATATTAAGGTCCTTCAGTCTGTCCTCATATGGCTTTATAATGAAGACCACTAACCATTTTAATAGCCACCCTCTGCACCGACTCCAACCTGTTTATATCCTTTTCAAGGTGCAGTCTCCAGAATTTCATACAATACTCCAAATGAGGTCGCACCAAAGACTTATACAGCGGCACTATCACCTCCTTTTTTCTGCTGCCATTCCTCTCCTTATGCATCCAAGCATCCTTCTAGCTTTCGCCATCACCTTTTCTACCTGTTTATTTACTTTGAGATCATCAGACACAATCACATTTAGGTCTCGTTCTTCTTTCGTGAACAGAAGTACATCACCCCCTATACTGTACTGCTCCCTTGGATTGTTGCAGCCCAAATGCATGACCCTGCATTTTTTAGCATTAAATCTCAGCTGCCAAATTCTAGACCATTCTTCAAGCTTAACTAGATCCCTCCTCGTGTTATCTACACCTTCCTGAGTGTCTACTCTGTTGCAGATTTTGGTATCATCCACAAAGGGGCAAACTTTTCACGACAGCCCTTCCGCAATATCACTAACAAAGATGTTAAACAGAATCGGACCAAGGACAGATCCCTGCAGCACTCCACTGGTAACCTCCTTCTCAGAGTGAACTCCATTTACCTGTACCCTTTGTCGCCTCCCACTCAATCAATTTCTAACCCAAGCAGTAAATTTAGGGGACCATCCCAAGGGTGCTTAGTTTGTTTATAAGTTGCCTGTGTAGAATAGGTCAAATGCTTTACTGAAACCTAAATGCACCATATCTAGGGCTCTCCCTCGGTCCAACTCCCTGGTCACCCAGTCAAAGAAATCAATCCGATTTGTCTGACAAGACCTGCCCCTTCCTCCTCTCGCTAACATATCTGAAAAATGTCTTATTGCATTGCCATTTTATTGGCATTTTATTGCATTGGCTATTTCTTCTTCTTTTTGTACCTTTGCTTTCCTGACTACTTTGCCAGCCTCTCTAAGTTTTTCCAAATACAGATGGCCTGTCTTCCTCTCTCTGTGATCTCTTGTATTTCATGAAGGCCTCTCTCTTTTTCTTCACCTTTTCAACTACCTATTTATTTATTTATTTACATTCTCTTATATACCTCGCTATTCTGCATCAGTGCGGTTTACATTGAACAAACTGAAATTACATTGAACAGGGCACTATAACTTGGAGATAACTATTTTTTTTTTTACAGGGAACATGGGCTATGGAGGGTTAAGAGGCTTGCCCAAGACCACAAGGAGCACCTGTGGGACTAGAGTAGTCCTTCCGGCCCAAGGTTGCTGTCCTCTAGTGGGATTTGAACCCCCGACCTTCCGGCCTGAAGTACCTTGCCCCAACCACTAGGCCACTCCTCCACTCTTGAGAACCATAGAGGCTTTCTTTTCCTTTTATTTACCATTCTCACAAAAAGGTTGGCTGCCCTTAAAATACCCCCTTTCTACATTCTCCAGCTGTTCCCATCCTGCTAACAACTCCTTGAGGTATTGGCCCATGTTGGCAAAGTTAGTTTTCCTAAAGTCTAAGACCCTCGCTTTTGAATGGATTTTATCAGCCCTAGTCCTAACACTGAACCACACCATCTGGTGATCACTGGATGTGAGATGATCTCCCACTATAGCATTTTCCCCGTTGGTAAGCAGCAAGTCCAGTATGTCCCCTTCATGTGTGGGATCTGTTACTAGTTGCCTGAATACTTCTTCCTATAAAGAATCCAGGATCTCCTTGCTTCTAGATGACACCGCAGCAGGAATGCACCAATCAACATCCGGCGTATTGAAATCCCCTATCAGAAGAACTTCCCCTTTCCTGGCAATGCTGCATATGTCTTCAATTAAATCTCTGTTCACGTCTTCTCCCTGTGATGGAGGTCTGTGTATCACACCATTGCAAATGGATTTCTCTTTCCCTCTTTCTAGTTTAACCCACACTGCCTGCGCTCTCCCCTTTAAGCCCTGTATTTCCATAGCTTTAATATTATTTTTTTTTACATATACAGTGCTACTCCTCCTCCCCTTCTTCCTACCCTGTCCTTTCTGATTAACGTATAGCCTGGTATAGTTATATCCCAGTCATGGTTGTCCATGAACCATGTCTCTGTAACTGCCGCTAATCCAAGTCAGCCTCTCCCATTAAAGCCTCAACATCTGGGATCTTAATTCCCATGCTACGGGCATTTATAGACACTGCTTTCCAGATGTTGCCCCTTTACCTATTTCTATAAAGGTATTTAATGTTTCACTTACCTGGGGGCTTTCTTCACCCATCCTCAATGAATCTAGTTTAAAGTACTCTTCAATAGGTTAGCCAGTCTGCTACTGCTTTCTTTGTGGAGCTTACAATAAGATCTAGGGATTTCAACTTTAACTTTAGGAGGAAAGCCTATAGAACCCAGGAGCTGTAGCCCTGAATTGTTAACAGTCATATAAACCATGTTCCGCACCTGATTCCAGTTAGGATTACTGTGTACCAGAAAGTTAAACTGCATGTTTGAAGTCAAACTTAGAATCAATAAGGTAAGGATTTCCAGGTTTTTCTTCTTTCTACACATGTTGCCAGACTTAGTACTGTCCCAGACCAGAACTACTACATTTCCAACTACATTTCCACACTGCGATTCTGCAGGTTTAATAAATGAAAGTTTGAGACTGCTTTCTCAAGGTCCCACTCTTCTCTTTTCTCTTCTCTTCATGGGACCACATCCTTGTAGCAAACATTAGACTGGGAAACCTCCATGAGCCTTCCTTATAAAGAAAGGTGAAAGTAGACCTTACCTGCTAATTTCCTGGAGTCCCTCCAGTCCAGTCCAGTGCAGATGAGTAGATTATATTCCTCTACCAGCAGGTGGAGCCCGAGAACACAGCTTCAAGTGTGTTATAAAAAGCCTGTGCTAGCCGACTAGGCCAGCATGAACGTCACAAGGCAGGGAAATAAGAGTCCAAACCCCAGTTCTTCAACAGCTATGCGCACTTCAAACCTTCTGCATAAAGGGGAGTCAGACTGTCACTTCTCATAGAGAATACCCGGTGTCTCAGGCCCTTGAATCCTAGTATCATTACAAGGATTTTTTTAACCGTTATTTATTTTTTCTTTATTTTTTAATGTACAAAGCCACATACACAAAAAGAACCTCAAACAGAAAACGCACAACCTGGAAGTCAAAACAACCTAGCCAAGTTGCCGAAGACTAGTGTGCGCTGTCCCATACCTTTTCAAAACGAGTTCTGCAAAACACGACAAGACAGGCACCCACAGAAACCAAGCCCCAGGTGGATCCTGGACTGGAATGGAGGGACTCCAAGAAAGAAAATTCATATGTCCCCCCAGTCCAGACCAGATGAGTTGGATGTAGCAAAGCAGTACCAATGACAGGTGGGAGCCAAAGCCCCAGCCTGTAGCACCCTGGAGCCAAACTCCGTATCCTGCCGGGTCTGTACATCCAGATGGTAATGTCACAAAAAGAAATGGAGATGACCAGTTTGCTGCCTTACAAATGTCCTGGGGAGGAACCACGCTGAACTATGCCCAGGACGACATCTGTGTCCATGTAGAATGCGTCCACATGCTGGATGGCACCTGGCACTCTTTCAACAGATATGCTGACACAATGGCCTCCTGGATCCACCAGAAAATAGATTACTTAGAAGCCGCTTCGCTTTTGCAGGGGCAGCCAAACAAAATAAAGAGCCTCTCAGATTGCTGAAAGGCCTGAGTCACTTTAAAATACCGTTAAAGCGCCCTACGTATGTCCAGTTTATGAAGTAGGCGAGCCTCCTCAGAGTTCCTCAACTCAGCGAAGGACAGCAGAGTCACCACCTGATTGAAGTGGAAACTGGACACAACCTTATGCAAACAGGATGGCACCAGAGGCAGAACTACCTTCTCATTAGAAAGAAGCAAATAAGATGCCCTGCAATACAAAGTCTGAAGCTCAGAAATGTGGCGGGCTAGAGAAATCGCCACCAGAAACACTACCTTCAAAATCAAATCCTTCACAGTGGCACCCGCAAGTGGTTCAAAAGGAGGCGCCCTGAGAGTACTAAATTGAGATCCTATGACAGGACCACTGACCGATGTGGGGGGCAGAGATGTTTCACCCCACACAGAAAACAAACCACATCAACATGGGCCACCAAGATCTGGCCCTTTAATCTGGCCACTGAAGCACACACAAGAGCCCAGCACCAAAGCTTTCTCCAAGCCCAGCCTGCAGAAACACCAGTATATCAGGGAGTGAGGCCCCAAGGGCACGAATGCCGCGCACCCCACACCAAACATCAAATGCTAAAACCACTCATAGGCCAGAGACGTAGACCACCTGCGGGACTGTAGTAATGTATTAATAACCTGGGGTGAATAAGCTCTTTGCTTCAGCCGAGCCCTCTCAAAATCCAAGCTGTAATCAAGAATCGACCCCTGGTTGAGCAAGTCTACCTTCTTCAGCAGTTGGTATGGCTCCACAACCAGTAGCAGCAAGAGGTCCACATACCAGGTTCATCGAGGCCAATACTGAGAGATCAGCACCACTTTCCCCCGATAACCTTCTATGCACTGCAAGACTAGATCTATCAGCAGCCACAGGGAAAAAACAAAGCAGGACCGCCATTGGCCAAGGTTGAATCAGGGCATCCAGCACTTGGACATATGCACCCTGCACCAGCTGAAGAAGTGCTCAACTTTGGTATTCAACTGGGACTCCATCAAGTCTATCATTGGCTACCCCCAGCAAGCCATCACTTGCTGAAAGGCCAATTGAGACAGGGACCACTCCTGGAATGTGCAACTCAGAAAATCCGCTTGAACACCTGTTATAGGTGAGTAACTATGCTTTCTCCAGGAACAAGCAGAAAGTCAGTAATCACATATGGGACTCCCTAGCTGCAGGCTGGCGGGGCCCGAACCACAAAGGCAGCAGCGGCAACCCAAAGAAGGTAGTGAGTTGCAGAAGGCGAGTCCCTACCAAGAGACTCTGCAGACCCCAGCGTACAGCATCGCCATAACTCCTGTAGCCTGAACACTGAAAGGTAGGAGGGCAGGAGTTGCCTATACACTGAAAATGCTTTTGATCACTGCCTGGCCAAAGGCACTGTCCCTGTGGGACTCACTCTCAAGGCAGTAGTGTGCTGCAAACATATGGACTGAAAACCACTTGACAGCCTTATAGATTTCTTGCACGGGCACTGCATGTAGGTTGGCCACCGATGCGGCCATAGCCCTTACACAATGAGCAGTGATCCGGTGCTCCAGAGAGAAGCCAGCTCGCTCATAAGTCAGGACAATGCAATCCAACACCCAGGTGGACAGCATTCGCTTAGTCACAGGCAGCCCCAAGTCTGCTGGGATCATAGCCCTCTGTAAATAAAAGGACAGGGCTCTCTTGCAATCCAGGGTAGGCAAGACGACCTCCTCCCTGCTGGCATGCAGTCGTGGGAAGAAGGTGGGGAGAACTACTTCCTGATTGAGGTGAAAAGCAGACACCACCTTTGGGAGGAATTTGGGATGTGTACGAAGCACCACCCTGTTCGTATAGAATCTGGTATAGGGCAGGTCCACCACCAGGGCCTGCAGCTTGCTTACGCTGCGTGCGGACATCAACACCAACAAGGCCACCTCTTCCAGGAGAGATGTCTCAGGTAGTAGGTGGCCAAAGGCTCGAACGGCAGCCTAGAGAGCTGAAAGAGCACCACATTGAGGTCCCATTCCGCTGCCAGAGGGCAGAGAGGGGGCTTGGATAGCAGGAGGCCCCTGGGGAATCTGGAGACCAAAGGCTGGCCTGAGAGGGGCTTCCGCTCTATAGGGTGACTTTTGGGGCCAGGCGCCACTCATGAGGCCGAAGGACCCAGCTGAGGTTGTCCACTAGGCAGCTGTCCTGACCTGGTAAGTACACCGGCCTCAAAAGGATATGGTTGCACATTGCAAAGGAGTGGAGAGCCACTGCCTCCTAACAGAGGCAGTAGGAGCCCGCACCCCCCTGCTTGTTCACACAGAACACAGTAACCTGGATTGTCTGTCTGTATGAGGACCGGGATGTTGCTCAGGAGGTGGCGGAAGCCCTGAAGGACCAGGAAGATGGCCCTGAGCTCGAGGACATTGATTTGCAGGAGGGATTCCTCTGGGGACCAGGTGTCCTGGGTGCACTGGCCCTCGCAATGTGTGCCCCAACCTAGAAGGGAGATATCTGTCGTCAAGACCCTCTGAGGGGTCAGTGCCTGGAAGGGCATCCCTGCCCTGAGGTGATGCAGGACCTGCCACCTTCACTCTGTCCCTCAGCCTGCCGGTTGCCTGCCTCCACTAGGAATGGAGGCACCACTGGGCTGCCCGAATATGCAGGTGGGCCAGAGGCCAATGTTCCCTCTAATTTTCTGTAGGCTGTGTGCGCATAAAATATCAGCTGTGCAGCTTTTGAAGGAAGGTTAAATTTTTGTGCGCCACATACCGACACTCGGAGTTATATACTTTAAAATTTGACTACACGTCAGAATACAGTATGTACACCACATTGATTGCACTAGAAAATATTGTAGAACTTGTGAAAACCGTAAATACACAACAACTTTTAAATTTTAAGATGTCTGTGTTGTTTTCTATCAGAATCAGAACTGTAATTTTTGTCTGCTCTGTTATAAAGTATGTGCGCTCGCTCGGCGAGGTGTGTGCACGCGCAGATGCGCACAGCTTAGAGGGAACAGTGCCAGAGGCATAACATAAAGAGACCATATAGCCTAGCAGGCGGGGGAGTAGGTGAGCTGGCACTGAAATGGAGCTCTGCACGTCCCTTGCCAGCTGCATCAGGTAATGGGCTCTCTCCACGGGGAGGAAGGCCCTGACCCAGAGTGTCCAGCTGGACCCCTATGAATTTCAAGTCTTGGACTGGGGAGAGGCTGGACTTGGGGTAGTTGATGATGAACCCCAACTGCCGTAGGGTGTGGATAGTGAGCCTTGTGGGTCTCCTGGCCTCAAGAGGTGTGCTGCCTCTGATGAGCCAGTCATCCAGGGTAGGGGAAGACGTGAACCCCTTGGAGGCACACATGGGTGGCTACGACCGCCAGGCATTTTGTAAAGACCCGTGGTGAGGAGGCGAGGCCGAACAGCAGCGCCCTATACTGGTAGTGCTGCCCCCCCCCCCCCCACGAATCTCAGGAAACGCCTGTGGGAGGGGAGGATCAAGATGTGGGTGTAAGCATCCTTGAAATCCAAGGAGCAGAGACAGTCTCCCTGGTGGAGGTAGGGCAGCAGTATCCCAAGGGAGAGCGCATCTTGAACTTTTCCCTCACCAGGAACTTGTTGAAGTTGCACAGGTCTAGGATGGGCCAGAGAACCCCTGTTCTTTTTGGGACAAGGAAATACCTTGAGTAGAAACACTTTCTCCAAAGGTGATGGGGTACCAGTTCCACCACCCTGTCTGTCCCTGAGCAAGCCTGCGAGTTCTGTAGCGAGTAAGGCCTGATAGAGGAGAGGCTGTGGTGGCTCTCCTAGGAAGAAGTCTGAAGGGTTCTGCTGCAGATGGAGGAAAATGCCCCTCCTGCACCACTCGCAGAACCCACTGGTCTGTGGTGATGCTGGCCCATCTGTGGGTGAAAGAGGCCAGTCGACCCCCATGGGCTGAGGTGGACCTTCTGGGGGAGGTGAGGCCCAGCCCAGGGAGTCAAAAGCTTCCCCAGGGTTGGGTGGGAGCTGCTGTCTGAGGCTTGGGAGCCTTGTGCTTCCTAGGCCTGTGTCCCTGGCCTTTTGGTTGCGAGGACTGGTGAGGCTGCCCCAAGTAAGGCTGGTAGTGGCCAGCCTGGAAGTAGCCCTTTTTCTCGGGAAAAAGAGCTTTTTCCATGAGGATTTTTTTTCCTTGGGAGAGCTGAGGTCTTTTAGGACAGCCTCTGCCAGGTCACTACCTTGGCCTCAATCTCCACAGCCTTATCAGACATCAGTTTCCCGAATAGGTTATCACCATTGCAGAAGAACATCCAGGAGCTTTTCCTGCAGCCACTGCTCCAGGTCCAAGGTCTGTAGCCATGCCTGGTGCCGATGCCAGTGGCTGCAACCCCAGCTGCAGACTTGAACCCATCGTAGGGGGCCAGGGAGAAGAATTTGGAATGTTCCCGGATGCCAGCTGCCAGGGACTGGAACCTTTGCAGAGGTTCCCCAGCGAGGCCTGCCGAAACCCCCAAGAGAGTTCCTGTATCAGGCACTTAAAGTACATTACAATGTACAATTCGTATGCCTGTATTCGGCACCCGAACATGGCGCCCTGGCAGCACTTGTGCCCCATGGCATCGAGGGCCCGGGCTTCCCCGTCGGGGGGAACTGAGGAGTAGGTCTTCCGACTCATCAGTTTTTGCATGGAGGACTCAACCACCATAGAGTTGTGGGGGAGATGGGGCTTATGAAACCCGGGGCCCTTCCGGATGCAATAGATGGCGTCCAGGCACTGACGGACCACCAGCACCGAGGCTGGAGACTCCCACATCCGGAGGAGCAATCCCTCGAAGATAGGTGGAACCAGCACAATGAGAGTCTCCTTGGGAGGAGACTTATATTGTAGGATCTCGAGCTACTCGGTACACGGGTCCTCCTCAGATTCCATCTGGAGTGAAAGAGCCCGGGCCATGTCATGAACGAAGTCATGAAAAGCCACATCCTCAGGCGGGGAGTGGCGCTGAGGCTCTGGAGAAGAGGGCTCGGATGGAATGTTCCGGTGTCGAAGGGTCTCCAGAGAGGCCTCGTCCTCTGTCTCCCAGTTGGAGACCGAGGGCGTGAAGCAGTCAGCCTCAGGGGCAGCTCTCCAAGGAACCGAGCCCCCCCAGAGGACCTGGGGTCAGACTCTCGTAAACATAGAAACATAGAAACATAGAAACATGATGACAGAAAAAGACCACAAGGCCCATCTAGTCTGTCCTTCCATAACAACAACTACAACAGTCCACTTTTTACCTTTAGAGATCCTCTGTGTTGGTCCCATGCTTTTTTGAATTCAGTTACTGTCCTCATCTCTACCACCTCCACTGGGAGACTATTCCACGGATCCACTACTCTTTCCGTAAAGAAATATTTCCGCATATCACTCCTGAATCTATCTCCCTTCACCCTCATCCCATGTCCCCTCGTCGCAGAACTTACTTTCAATTGAAAGAGGCTCTCTCCCTGAACATTTAGGCCACGGAGGTATTTAAACATCTCAATCATATCACCTCTATCCCGCCTTTCCTCTAAGGTGTACATATTAAGATCCTTAAGTCTGTCCTCATATGCTTTATAATGAAGACTACTAATCATCTTAGTAGCAACCCTCTGCACCGACTCCATCCTGTTCACATCCTTTTGAAGGTGCGGTCTCCAGAATTGCACACCATACTCCAAATGAGGTCGCACCAAAGACTTATACAGAGGCATTATCACCTCCTTTTTTCTGCTAGCCATTCCTCTCCGTATGCACCCAAGCATCCTTCTAGCTTTTGCCGTCGCCTTTTCTACCTGTTTAGCTACTTTAAGATCATCGGACACAACTACGCCTAGGTCCCGCTCTTCTTTAGTGGACAAAAGTACTTCACCTCCTATGCTGTATTGCTCCCTTGGATTGCTGCAGCCAAAATGCATGACCTTACATTTTTTAACATTAAATCCCAGCTGCCAAATTCTAGACCATTCTTCAAGCTTAGCTAGATCCCTCCTCATGTTATCTACACCTTCCTGGGTGTCTACTTTATTGCAGATTTTGGTATCATCCGCAAAGAGGCAAACCTTACCCGACAGCCCTTCCGCTATATCACTAACAAAGATGTTAAAAAGAATCAACATCTTTGTTAGTGATATAGCCAGAGAGGACCGGAACCCCGAGAAGTGTGATCGAGACCTCAATCGACCCCAAGGACTTACCCAAGGCCAGTGGCGCTCGGTGCCCAGTTGGATGACCAGAGGCTTCCCTGAGGCTGGGGGGCCCAATGTCGGGGCCGATGATGCCAGGGGGTCTGACATCAATGCCCACTGCAAGGCCAAGATGGAGGACAGGCTCTGCTCCATGGCTGCTAGGCGGGACTCGAGGCCTGATGGCTGTGCAGCACTCTGTGAGTACACCAAAGGAATCAGGTCCAATTCTGGCACTCCGGAGAGTGTGTCTTCAAGGAGGACTATAAGGTCATGGGCCCTGGCTCGGGGGTGTACTATCGACCGCCTAGCCAGAATGAACAAATTGATGATGAAATGCTCAAAGAAATCAGGGAAGCTAACAAAAGATACAGCACAGTAGTAATAATGGGTGATTTCAATTATTGACTGGGTCAGTGTCACAGCAGGAAATGGTAGGAAGATAAAGTTTCCAAATGAAATAAAGGACTGCTTCTTGGAGCAGAAAGTTCATGAACCAACCAGAGGGGAAGCCATTTTGGAACTAGTCCTCAGTGGAACACAAAATCTGGTGCAAGAGATAAGGGTGCTGGGGCCACTTGGCAATAGTGATCATAGCATGATCGCCTTTGATTTAATTAGTGGAGGAGTGATAGTACGGAAATCCACAATACTTCCTTTTAACTTCTGAAAGGGAGACTGATAAAATGAGGAAAATAGTTAAGAAAAAACTAAAAGGAGCAGTTACAAAGGCTGAAGACTTACATCAAGCTTGGGTGTTTAAAAATACTATCTTGGAAACCCAGACCAGCTGTTTTCCATGCTTTAATTAAAGGAAGTCAAAAAAACTGGCAGCATGGTTTAAAGGTGAGGTCAGAGAGGCTGTTACCAAAAAATCATCTTTCAGGAAATGGAAAAAAGAGCCAAATGAAGAAAACTGGAAACAGCACAAGCATTGGCAGGTTAGAAGCAAGGCATTGATAAAGCAGGCAAAGAGAATTTGAGAAGAAGCTTGCTGTGGAAGCAAAAACGCGTAATATAGACTTTTTCAAGTACATTTGCAGCAAAAAAACTGTGAGAGAGACCATTAAATGATAGAGGGTAAAAGGGGCACTAAGAGGTGACAAGGCCATAGCAGAGAGACTGAATGAATTTTTTGCTTTGGTCTTTACTGAGGAAGATGTAGAGATGTTACCCATGACTGAAGGTGATACTGCAGAAGAATTGAAAGAATATCAATACACCAGGAAGATGTATTACAACTATTTGATAAACTGAAGAGTGGCAAATCACCTGGACCAGATGGTATACATCCAAGGGTGTTGAAAGAACTGAAATATGAGATTGCAGACCTGCTATTAGTAATCTGTGAACTATCATTAAAATCATTTGTAAATACCTGAAGACTGGAGGACGGCAAATGTAACACCAATTTTTAAAAAGGATTCCAGGGGTGATCTGGGAAACTAAAGACCAGCGAGCCCAACGTCAGTACTGGGGAAAAATGGTAGAAACCATCATAAAGAATAAAATTACTGAACATGTAGATAGTCATGGCTTAATGGGAGACAGCCAACATGGATTTAGACAAGGAAGATCTTGTCTTACTAATCTGTTGTTTTTTTGAATGTGTGAATAACAGGTAGACAAAGGTGAGTCGGTTGATATAGTGTACCTGGACTTTCAGAAAGCCTTTGACAAGGTCCCTCATCAGAGACTTTTGGCAAAACTAAAAAGTCATGGGATAGGAGGCAGTGTACTATTGTGGATCAGGAACTGGTTAAAAGATAGAAAGCAGAGGGTAGGGCTAAATGGCCAATTTTCCCAATGGAGAAAGGTGAATAGTGGTGTACCCCAGGGATCTGTGCTGGGTCCGCTGCTTTTTGACATATTCATAAATGACCTGGAAAATGGAATAACGAGTGAGGTTATCTAATTTGCAGATGACACAAAACTATTTAAAGTTGTTAAACCCAAGAGGATTGTGAAAAATCGCAAGAGGATCTTGATAAATTGGAAGACTGGGCATCAAAATGGCAGATGAAATTTAATGTGGACAAGTGCAAGGTTATGCACCTAGGGAAGAACAACCCAAACTATGGTTACACGATGCAAGGTTCCACATTAGGAACCACCACCCAGGAAAAAGATTTAGGCGTCATTGTGGATACCATGTTAAAACCCTCGGCCCAGTGTGCAGCGGCGGCCAAGAGAGCAAATAGAATGCTAGGTATGATAAGGAAAGGAATGGAAAATAAAACAAAAGATATTATAATGCCTCTATATCGTTCCATGGTGAGACCGCACCTTGAATATTGTGTGCAATTCTGGTCACCGTATCTTAAAAAGGATATAGCGATTTTAGAAAAGGCACAGAGAAGAGCCACCAAAATGGTAAAGGGGATGGAAGGATACTCCTATGAAGAAAGGCTAAAAAGGTTAGGGCTCTTTAACCTGGAAAAGAGACGGCTGAGGGGAGATATGATAGAAGTCTATAAATTAATGAACGGAGTGGAACGGGTAAACGTAGATCGATTGTTTACCTTATCAGAATATAGAAAGACTAGGGGACATGCAATGAAGCTACAGGGTAAACTATTTAAGACTAATAAAAGAAAATATTTTTTCACTCAACGTGTAATCAAACTCTGGAATTTGTTACCGGAGGATGTAGAAAAGGTTGTTAGTGTAGCTGGGTTTAAAAAAGGTTTGGACAAGTTCCTGGAGGAAAGGTCCATAAACCATTATTAAGAAGTGACCGAAGATATCAATGCTGGACCCAGTACAAGCATTGTGGAACTTGTGTCTCTTGGGGAAACTGCTAGGTACATATGACCTAGATTGGCCACTGTTGGAAACAGAATACTGGGCTTGATGGACCTTGGTCTGACCCAGTATGGCATATCTTATGTTCTTATGTTTCCCAATGGAGAAAGGTGAATAGTGGTGTACCCCAGGGATCGGTGCTGGGTCCGCTGCTTTTTAACATAGTCATAAATGACCAGGAAATGGGAATAACGAGTGAGGTTATCAAATTTGCAGAGGACACAAAACTATTTAAAGTTGTTAAACCCTATGAGGATTGTAGAAAATTGCAAGAGGATTTTGATAAATTGGAAGACTGTGGACAAGTGCAAAGTTATGCACCTAGGAAAGAACAACCCAAACTATGGTTACATGATGCAAGGTTCCACATTAGGAACCATCACCCAGGAAAAAGATTTAGGGATCATCGTGGATAACATGTTAAAACCCTCCACCTAGTGTGCAGCGGCAGCCGAGAGCGCAAATAGAATATTAGGTATCATAAGGAAAGGAATGGAAAATAAAACATAGGATATTATGACGACTCTGTATCGTTCCATGGTGCGTCCGCACCTTGAATATTGTGAGCAATTCTGGTCGCCGTATCTTAAAAAGGATATAGCGTTATTAGAAAAGGTACAGAGAAGAGCCATCAAAATGGTAAAGAGGATGGAAGGATATCGTAATGAAGAGAGGTTAAAAAGGTTAGGGATCTTTTCAACCTGGAAGAGAGAAGGTTGAGGGAGATATGATAGAGGTCTAAAAATTAATGAATGGAGTGGAACGGGTAAATGTATATCAATTGTTTACATCAGAATATAGAAAGACTAGGGGACATGCAATGAAGCTACAGGGTAACCTATTTAAGACTAATAAGAGAAAATATTTTTTCACTCAACGTGTAATTGAACTCTGGAATTTGTTACCGGAGAATGTAGTAAAAGCTGTTAGTGTAGCTGGGTTTAAAAAAGGTTTGGACAAGTTCCTGGAGGAAATATCTATAAACCATTATTAAAAGGGACCCGGGATATCACTGCTTGACCCAATATAAGCATTGTGGAACCTGTGTTTTTTGGGGAAACTGCTGAGTACTTATGACTTAAATTGGCCACTGTTAGAAACAGGATACTGGGCTTGATGGTCCTTGGTCTGACCCAGTATGGCATATCTTATGTTCTTATGCTTGTTCCTGGAGAAAAAAAAATACAATTTTTTTGGCAGTGATGAGAAAGGTGCTTCCTGCTGGCTTCGCGGAGAACGAATTACTAAGGAGAGGACTTGGGAAAGCCGGAAGGCAGATCCGCAGGCACAGCGGAGTGCTCCCAAAGGCTTTCCCTATTGCACGCTGGGAAGAAATCCCACGTGGGCTCCGTTGGTACTGACAATAGCCATATGTGAAGACTACATTTCTGCTTGCTCCTGGAAATTAGCCCCTGTGACTCAACCTCACGCAATCAAGAGCCAGGGCGTAAGTTTGAATCGATCCACATGGGGCATGAGAATTGGCCCCTACGAAAGCAAGTTCACCAAGTTTTAAAATCACCACAGATGATCTATCAACAGTTGCATAAGATCCATGTACCACAGCCTGTGAGGCCAATCCAGCGCAATGTGAATCACCTTCCCCTGGCGTGTCTCTATCCACTGCAGCAGATGCACGATGAGCGCACAGGGTGGAAACTCATTCAGCAACCCCACATTGGGCCACCTTTGTGCCAGTGCATCCAGCCCTTTGGACATGTGTTCTCTGCATCTACTGAAGAACCTGTTCACCTTGGTATTATCTAGAATGGCCATCAGATCCATAATGGGTGTGCCCCAACAAACTGTGAACTCATGAAAGACCTCTGCATTCAATTCCCGCTCACCTGGGTCTAGCCGGTGTCAGCTAAGAAAGTCTGCCTGAAAATGGTCTTTGTCTGTCATGTGAGCTGCAAAGAGCACTAACAGATGCACTTCCACCCACAGCAGGATTGGCTGAATCTCCTCCGCCAGAACTGCACTGCCTGTTCTGCCCTGGAGATTGATGTAAGCCACCATGGACACGTTGTCCGAGCAAACGCACACCGCCCGGTGCATCAGCCACAACTGGAACACCTGGAGGCCAGAAACACTATTACTACTACTACTGAACATTTGTATAGTGCTACAAGACATACACAGCACTGCACAGACATGTAAGACACAGTCCCTGCTCATCACAGCTTACAATCTAGTCAAGACAGACAATGCAGTAAGTGTAGACAGGGATACATCTAGAGGGAATGGCATCTCCAAGCAGTTGATAGACCACGATCTCTCCTCTGGTGTCCACAACCCCTGTTGGCTCCCTGGTCGCCTCGAAAGGCCTGATCTCTTTGGGGGAAGCGGCCACATTGGTAGGGCACAAACCAAGATGCCCATAACCTCCTGAAGCCCCTCAGCTGACCTCGAGCTGTATTACCTTGCTTCAGCCCTTTGGGCTTATCCTCCAGCAGCTGGGTTCCTTTGGTCTCCCTGAGATCCTTGACCAACTTATCCAATACCTTCCCAAACAGCAGCTTACCCTTAAAGAAAGGGCAGCTTGCTGAGTCCCGTCTTGGAGAAGATGTCTGCCGACCAGTTACGCAGCCACAAAAACCTACATGCCGCTATAATGGAAGCCATATTCTTGGAGGATGCTCGCACCAGATCATAAAAGGCATCCACTTGGTAAGCCAACGCCGATTCCAGTTTAGTCACCCTTCGCTCCTGGGAGGCATCCCCTGCTGCTGAGGCCAACCCCTGGAGACAGTGTATGGATGCCCTGGTCATGTAAGCCCCACAAATCAAGGCCTTAAGGTCAGGGCGCTAGTGTCAAAGGCCTATTTCAAGAGTGACTCAACTTGTGGTCCTGCAAAGGCACTCCTCTTTCAACCGGAATTGTGGTTTTCTTTGTTATGCTGATACCAGGGCATCCACCTTAGGCATTTTCAACAAGTCTCTATCCTCCTCTGGGATAGGGTACAGGCAGGCCATAGCCTGTCCTCCTCAAGCTGGTTTCTGGAACTTCCCATTCCACATCAATCATCTTCCTGATCACTCTATGCATTGGGAAACACATCTGGGAACCCTTCGAGCTTTGCAACAGAGGGTCCTCTAGGGGTTCCTCCACCACTGTCAGTGTAAGCGCCATATTCAGAGCACTCAAAGAATGAGTAATGAGAGATGGAAGTTCTTCTCTATGAAATATCCAGTACATTCCAGGATCTTCCTCTTGAAAGATCTCTCTCCCTCCAGCTCCTGTCCTCCTGTCTCTCCTCACAGATCCGAAGGGCCTTCCCCCAGTTCCTCTAAATCTGGAGACTCAGGGGAACTCTGATCTTCCCAGGGATCCTCCACCATGGCCTACCTTTGCTTATGAGTGTCCCCTGTTCCTGGATTGCCCCCCTGCAGAGGCTTGCCCCCCCAAATCTTAAGCATATGGGGCCCCAGAATGGCTGCTTACCTTGGCAGACTGCTGCATTTTGAGGCACTAAGCTCTGTGCATGGATAAAATAAAATCATGGGAAAACAGTGCCTCCAGAGCACTGGCAAGGTCGAAGGACACCATCCCTGGCTCTGCTGTGTGTTTTGATTTACATTTGGACTTTCGACTGAGCAGGTCCTGAAATGGCCAGCTGCAACAACATGGCTACATTTCCCGAAGAAACCGCGGTCTGCTCCAATTATGTCTGCCCAGATGTATGCTCCATTTCCGCAATGTTAAAAAACTGCCTCCACTGCCTTCCACTGTCTGAGGCAGCCCCCTGCACACACCGTTGTCTGCTAACCTGCAGCCCCCCACACAAACTACACAGTGGGCAGCCATGCAGCTCATAAACCACCTGATGCGGCCTTCTGGTCTGCTTAGTAACCATAGGGAGACTGGTGCGGCGATCACATCACTCACCCGATGCCGAAGAGCTGGTCCTGGCTAGAGTTACAGCTGTGCGACCATGTGATCGGCAGCTGAAAAAAAAAAGCCTGGGTACACTAGCAATCCTCTTGGTTGAACTTCCTGCTTCTTTTCTAAAGGTTTTTTTTTTGTAGCAATGCTGAGTGACACGGTTAGAATGGGAATACCCAAGACTTGTGCCGCTAGTGTTAGGCAGCCCGTGGGGAGGGGGGGGCAAAGGACCTTGAACCACCAGGAAGCTTAGACCCCGGGCTTTGCCTGGCCCAATCAAGGACCCCAGTAAGGGAGGCAGTCTCAGTATTCTGCAAGCCCAAAACTGCACCTCAATGGACAGTGCTATACCCAGCTATTACCTGCAGGCAATTTGATCAATCTCAAATAAGGTAATAATATTGCTTTAGCTTCAGCTCACTGTATATACTGTGTTTTTCTTTTTTTTTTGCTACTTGGCTAGGTCTAATCCCTCAAGTGGATTCCACAATGCGTAGGCTCCACACCAGCTGCTGGGAACTGAGATACTGGGGTTCCTGGAGTTGAAGAGGGAGCTCTTATCCTATGAGGTCAGAAAACTGACATGCTCAGTTACCAGCTGCTGGAGGACAAGGATAACCCACACGTACTGGAATGGACTGGAAGGACAATGAGGAAGATATCTATATTTAGGGGGAATAGTCAGCACTGGCAGCTAGTGCTGCTAACACGGCTATCTGACAGAGCTGAAAGTTAAACCCGAACATTAAATGCTGGAGTCATATCTGGCCCTGAAATTGAATATCCGGGTTTACCGGGTTGCTGCGAGGCTAACTGCTCATTGGTGATATTCAGACACTGCCTGGTTAGCTAACAGAGAAAAAGTTAGGCCCGGATTTCCAGTGCCAGGCTTTTGCCGTGTATCGCTTAACCAGATAGTGGCTCAATATTGATGCTGCCAAGTTAGTGATAAGTGCTGCATCCGCTCAGCCCCGATTCTAACCGCTTAGCATCGGGGCATGTAGCAGCAGCACTCATGTTAGCGCCACCAAACATCCTGCAGAGCAACATTTACACCGTTTGCAGGTCTGCAAACCAAGTAAATGCCCCTCTTAGATTCTTGCCCAAATCTTGGAGAGCCTGGGGAAAAAATGTAATTTTATAGTAAAAATTATGAGAGGAACTCTTGCTAATAACCAAAAAGAACTCATTTTATACTAACCTACCCCACACATTCAAACAAAAAAAATAAAAATAAATCAATTAACCTGTAGAAGGGACTCTACTGTAATTGAATAGAATTAAAAAACAAAACAAACTGCTTTCCCTGATAAGACCCCAAGCATTTGAATGAGAATTTTGAATTTCAAGAAAGTAGCCCCCCATGCCAAAACCCATGGCTTCAGCACTAAAAAAAAAAGCCCTCATCTTCAATTGTATGGCTCTGGAAATATCTGGAAACACATTAATTAATTGATCACAAAAGGAAACTGACTTCTTCGGAAGGTAAAGCCTTAAAAACATATTTCTATCACTTTCAGTCAAAAAAGTAACTAAGTTGCCTGGGTGGCTGTCGCCAGTAGAATTTTCCAAAAACGCAGATAGTCCAAGCTGTCTACTGGTGAAACCAGATTCACAGCCTCCCCTTTTTCATAGAACTCCTCCCCCGCCCCAAGGGAGATTGTAAATTTAACACCACCTCTTTCAAATACTTTTGAAATAATATCAAAGGAGATATATAATGCTAGAGGGAAGTTCAAAAAGCATATACTCTTTGCTCTAAATACATTCTCCATCATTTCCAAGTGACTATGCATCACCAAACTGTCGTTCATCAAAGAGGATCTACTACTACTATTTAGCACTTATAAAGCGCCACGCACGCACCTTTTAACTTTCGAAAGGGAGACTATGATAAAATGAGGAAAACAGTTAAGAAAAAACTAAAAGGAGCAGTTGCAAAGGCTAAAGACTTACATCAAGCTTGGGTGTTGTTGAAAAATACCATCTTGGAAGCCTCTATATCATTCCATGGTGAGACCGCACCTTGAATATTATGTGCAATTATGGTCACCGTATCTTAAAAAGGATATAGCGTTATTAGAAAAGGTTCAGAGAAGAGCCACCAAAATGGTAAAGGGGATGGAAGGATACTCCTATGAAGAAAGTCTAAAAAGGTTAGGGCTCTTTAACCTGGAAAAGAGACGGCTGAGGGGAGATATGATAGAAGTCTATAAATTAATGAACAGAGTGGAACGGGTAAACGTAGATCGATCGTTTACGTTATCAGAATATAGAAAGACTAGGGGACATGCAATGAAGCTAAAATAAAACAAAAGATATTATAATGCCTCTGTATCGTTCCATGGTGAGACCGCATCTTGAATATTGTGTACAATTCTGGTCGCCGTACCTTAAAAAGGATATAGCGTTATTAGAAAAGGTTCAGAGAAGAGCCACCAAAATGGTTAAGGGGATAGAAGGATACTCTTATAAAAAAAGGCTAAAAAGGTCAGGGCTCTTTAACCTGGAAAAGAGACGGCTGAGGGGAGATATGATAGAAGTCTATAAATTAATGAACGGAGTGAAACGGGTAAACATAGATCGACTGTTTACGTTATCAGAATATAGGAAGACTAGGCAACATGCAATGAAGCTACAGGGTAAACTATTTAAGACTAATAAAAGAAAATATTTTTTCACTCAACGTGTAATCAAACTCTGGAATTTGTTACCGGAGGATGTAGTAAAGGCTGCTAGTGTATCTGGGTTTAAAAAAGGTTTGGACAAGTTCCTGGAGGAAAGGTCCATAAACCATTATTAAGAAGGGACCCAGGATATCAATGCTTGACCTAGTACAAGCATTGCAGAACCTGTGTCTTTTGGGGAAACTGCTAGGTACGTATGACCTAGATTGGCCACTGTTGGAAACAGGATACTGGGCTTGATGGACCTTGGTCTGACCCAGTATGGCATATCTTATGTTCTTATATACTGTGCTGCTGGACTACATTTCTCCGTCACAGGAAAAAGGATCCTAAGTGAAAAATTCAGGCAGTGTGTGGACAGGCATTTAAACTAGGGAAAGGGAGTGACGGATGGAGAAGGACAAGTTCAGTACGTCACTCCCAGCAAAAGCAAAACATTGGAAACAGCCACTTTTGAACCACACATCAATGGCAAGTGGGAAGAGGCGTGTAGTACACATTCCATGCAAAACACAGGCAAGCCAATCAACAAATGCTGGAAAACAATGAGCACAAATGCTCGAAGCCTAGCCAAAGTTCCTGATCTGGAAGCCCTAATAGTGGAAATGGACTTGAACATTGTGGCTATTACAGAAACATGGTTTAACGAGTCACATGAATGGGATATAGCCATAGCTGGCTATAATCTATTTAGAAGAGTTAGAGAAGGTAGAAAAGCAGGAGTAGCAGCCCTATATGTCAAAAGCAATATTAAAGCTGCTGAAATGCAGGGGATGTGGGGAAAAGAAGAAGCGCTATGGATTGTGTTGGAAAGAGGAGATGGCGCTGTCATCCATACTGGTGTAGTCTACAGGCCTCAAAACCCAAATCGAAGAAATGGATAGCGAATTGATTGTTGATATTGCAAAGACAGCCATGAAGGGGGGGGGGAATGATCATATTGGGTGACTTTAATCTACCCGATGTGGACTGGAGTGTTCCTTCCGCAAATCTGAAATAAGTAAAAAAAATTGTGGATGCTTTCCAAGATGCATTACTTAAACAAATGGTGATGAAACCGACCAGGGAGAGCTCGGTGCTGGATTTAATGCTCACCAACGGAGATAGCTTGTCAAATATCCAGGTGGGTGCCTATGTGAGCAGCAGCAATCATTGCACGGCGTGGTTTGAGATAGAATCCAATCACAGCAAGCTCAAAGTCCTAGACTTCAAAAACACTGGCTTCAGTCAAATGGCCAAGTACCTGAAGGAGGAGTTGGCAAGGTGGGAAAGGACTAGGGAAGTAGAATTGTAATAGGCTAAACTAAAGGAGGCAATAAAGGGGGCGGAGCTTGCCACAGTACGAAATGGCTGCCTAGAAGAATAGCTCCCTATTGCCTAAGGCGAATCCTAAACCTCTCTCCCTTCGTTGAGCAAATATCAGTCTCAGGAAAAGAATAGGATGTCAGCTCTGAAGCAGACTAAACTCGAGTTTCAGCAAACAACCGAATCGGCAGCAAAACGCTCAAAGCAGGAAGCGGCATCTCCACAGAAAATGGCGCCGTAAAAAGAAACGTCTGACAGCCTCTGTGAAATATTTAGTGAATTAAAGCAAGTCAAGGAATTGATAATAACCAATGCAGTGACTTTAGGGCAAATGCAAAAGGACTTAACAGAAGTTAAGGGAAAACTAGTGGACCGAGCGTTTGGGTACAGTGGAGGCACAAACACAAAGGCATGATAATCTTTTAAGACAAATGGGACCACTTACCAAACGTAATGCAAAACTAGAAATTCAAATGGAGAATCAAAACAAATGGGCAAGAAGAAGTAACATTCGAATAACAGGTATACCAGAAGGAATGGAAGGAGCTGATGCGATCGGGTACTAGGAAAAACTGATACCAGAGCTACTGCAAACTACGTTCCTTAAGCCTTTGGAATTGGAACGGGCCAATCGAGTTCCTTCACGTAAAAAGAGCAACACCAAATATCCGAGGCCATTTGTGGTAAAAGTACTGCGTTATCCGCAAGCTCTGCAAATCCTCCAAGTTGCCAGGCAGAATACCTCATTACAACTGCAAGGACACAAAATTGCCTTCTATCCGGATCTCAGCACAAGAACGGTTGAATGACGCAAAGAGCTTTTGGCCTGCAGGCCAATGATGCATAAATTACAGGCGAGATATGGCCTGTACTACCCGGCGAAAATGCGTGTAACGCTAGACAACACTACATGCTCCTTTAACGATGCAGCAACACTTCGCACCTTCCTGTAATATTGTGCCCGCATGGAAACAGGAAGCTGAAGTGGGTAGAAGTTAAAATGACTGGCATCAAGGTGATGGGGACAGTATGGACCGGGGATGAAGGCTCACATATTCTGAGGTTGAAAGGAAAAACTGTATTAAGATAGGTATCATGAGGAACATAGGATACAGTTAGTTACTGTTTATGTAGGATGTTTGTGGAAGCAGTTAATGAGGACTAAATAAGATAGCCAAGATCAATGAGGTGGTGCTGGTAAACCAGAGTAAATGAGGGGAGGGAGGTGGACAAATGATATACACAGGAAAAAGTGGCAATGGGGGTCTTCTGGGATCCAGTTCGTGCAATCGGTGGGATGGACTCCACCACACAATTGTTCATAGTTAAAATGGTTTTGATGAGCTGGCTATATCAATTTATTAAGGAATATATGGTGCAGGGAATTAAGGAGCTCCAATTGCCTACTATTATTGAAAGACATGTTAGCTGTGCACATGGCTAATAACAGTTTAAATATACTGACCTTGAATGTGAAGGGTATCACAAACCCAATTAAATGCAAAAAAATCTTAACATACTGCCAACAGCAGAAGGCTGATATAGTATACATACAAGAAACCCATCTCACTTCTGCTGAGTCATATAAAGTAGGGTCGGGGAGTCTACCAAAACATCCTGGCAGCACTGGCAAGGAATAAAAAAAAAGGAGAAATGATTATAATGGTACGGAACATTTTAACACCAATAATCAAAGAGGCTAAGATAGATCCCAATGGGAGATGGGCCAAGGTCATACTGCAATTAGATCAGAGAATATACACATTAATGACGGTGTATGCTCCTAACCAGGATCACCCAAATTTGTTTACGCAGACAGCGATGGAGTTAACTGAAGCAGCATCAACGCACATAATCCTTGGGGGAGATTTTAATATAATACAAGATCCCCTCATTGATCGAACCCCGTATGAATCGCAAACCAAACTTAGATCTAATACAATATTACAAAATATGATGGAAACTTTGGGTCTGACAGATCCATGGAGACTCCTGCATCCAAATTCCAGAGTGTGCTCGTTTTATTCCCTCTCTCATAATTCCCAGACGAGAATTGACTTTTTTCTAATATCAAAGACACTGGTACCACAATTATTATCCTCAGAAATATGCACAAAAACAGTGTCGGATCATGCAGCGGTGACACTCACCCTAGACAAACTGTTGATGCCACAGGCCCAGACAAGATGGCAATTAGACAAGGCTCTGTTGAATAAGGCTTTTTTAACCTATATTCAAAGGGAAATGTCAACCTATTTCCAGTACAATTTGGCATCAGAAACATCGGCTTGGGCCTGGTAAGACGCCTTTAAAGCGTGCGCACATAACATTTGCTATACGAGGGGGTACCCAAAAAAAACAGGAACAACATTGCCATGGGCGGAGCTTGTGTAGTACGCACTTCTGCCGCTAGGCGTGTATAGTGCAACTCATTGTCAGTTCAGTGCCGCCTGTGTTGTCGACCTGGCTTGTTCTGTTCATCTGCAGTGATTGTTTTTGCTAGCGCTGTTTTGTTCTTGTTTCTTTTTTTATGATAAGTTTAAGTGAATGTGCAGCTGTGAAATTTTGTTTTCTACTCGGTAAAAATGCTGCTGAAACTGTTTTAATGTTGAAAACAGCTTATCAAGATGGCGCTATGGGAAAAAGTCAAGTGTACCAGTGGTTTGCTCGGTTTAAAAATGGCGACATGTCGATTGATAACAAACCTCATTCTGGGCGTCCATCAACTGCCCGAATCAACAAAAATATTGAAAAAATTAGAGAGCTTGTGCTCACAGACTGTCGACAGACACTTGATCAACTGTCAGAGATTAGTGGGTTATCTTGGAGCTCGGTTCAGTGAATTTTAACGGAAGATTTGGGAATGAAAAGGGTTGCTGTCAAGTTTGTTCCTCGAGTTCTGACTGACAATCAAAAGGAACATCGAGTTGAAACATGTGTTTTGAAACAGCTTGAAACTGATCCAGATTTTCTGTCAAAGGTCATTACAGGTGATGAGTCATGGTGCTATGGTTACGACCCAGAAACAAATTAACAGTCAAGCCAATGGAAGACGTCATCGTCACCCCGTCCAAAAAAATGTCGTCAAGTCAAATCAAACATCAAAACAATGCTGATTTGCTTTTTTGATGCCAAGGGGGTAGTTCATTCAGAGTTTGTTCCCCCAGGTCAGACCGTCAATCAAACCTTTTATTTGGAAGTTTTAAGAAGATTGCGCAACAGTGTGGCAGACAGGAGACTGGTTCTTCCACCACGACAACGCACCTACACACACAGCCATCTCTGTTAGACAGTTTTTGGCTAAAAATGGCATGGTTCCGCTGCCCCACGCCCCTTACTCGCCTGACCTGGCTCCGTGCGACTTTTTCTTATTTCCACGCATGAAAAGGGGCATGAAAGGACACCGATTTGACAACATTGAAGAAGTCAAGAAAAAAACGAGGGAGGAGCTGTCAGCCGTTTCTAAAGATGACTACAAAAAATGTTTCGAACAGTGGAAGCACCGGTGGGACAAATGTATCAGTTGTAATGGAGAGTATTTTGAAGGGGATAAGGTTGTTTTGTAAAGAATTTGAAATAAATAGCTTTTAAAAAATAATTCCTATTTTTTTGGGGTACCCCCTCGTACATCAGAAGAAAGTTAAGAAGAAAGAGCTGACAGAGCTAAATTCACAAATACAAGCTGAAGAAAGACTCTTGACTAAGAAAACTGATCCGATGATCCTGATGAGATTGCAAAAACTGCGATACCATTATAACTCTATTCTTAAAGAAACGCCGCAACAAATCAGATCACAACAAAGTGTATATTACCATGAAAGCAACCGAGCGGGTACGCTGCTGTTCCGTACACTGAGACGGTGACACATACTGCAGCACTGCAGAACTTAAAGGCGACCTAATCACCAAAGATGAACAAATACTGGAACAATGTAGAGAATTCTATTCAAACTATCAATCAGAGGTTGACTGGGACGAGGAAGCATTTGAAAGGATAGTCTCAAACATCACTGGACCAAAACTTTCTGAAGTTCAAGCGTCATCTTTAGAGAAGGACATTACCGACACGGAGATCCAACAGGCTATTAATCAGCTAGCCAAAGGCAAGGCAAGTGGACCAGATGGTCTGCCACTGGAATTCTATTCTGTATTTGCAGAGCAATACCACCTATGCTGCAGACATACTATAGCCGGTTATATGAAGAATGCCCAGTTGTTGATGCACTGGCAGAAGCCACCATTGTCATCCACCCCAAACCAAGGAGAGACCCTCAGAAAGTGGAAAATTAAAGCCCATATCCCTCTTAAATGTGGACTACAAAATATATGCTAAAATAGTAGATAATAGATTAAATAAGGTACTTGATATACTAATTCATCCTGATCAATGTGGATTTATGCCTGGTAGATCCACCACTGACAATGGTAGACTACTGGCGCATATTTTGGTTCAAGCTCAGCGAATAACTGACCCAGTTATAGGGATGGCGCTAGACGCCGAAGAGGCGTTCAACAGATTGGAATGGCCATACTTATTTCAGACACTGAGATGGTTCGGGATAAAAGACAAATTTGTGAATTGCCATGTTATATACCAATCCCTCAGCACGAATCGCAGCAAATGCAACACTTTCCACGTCTTTCAGTCTATTCAGGGGTACTAGACAAGGATGTCCTCTTTCACCGCTTCTCTTCAATTTGGCACTAGAAACACTGGCATTGATAATTCGACAACAAAGTCATTGTGGGAATAGTTATCAAAGACTGTCAATGTAAGTTATCAGCATATGCTTACGATCTTCTCCTGCTTTTGAAACCTAGTTCCTTAACAACTGTGCTACAAGTCATAGACGAATACTCAGCAATATCAGGGTACAAAGTGAATTTAACAAAGACTACAATAATACCCAGCTCCTATGGTCCACTATCGATAATGCAAGATTACCCATTCCATTTAGCACAATCCTCTTTCAAATATTTACATACTGGACTACGATACAAGAAACAATTAGTCAAAATATGAAATTATGTGAGGCAATTATCAAGGACCATACGACTAAATGGTCTCCGCTACATCTAAGTTGGTGGGGTAGGTTAGAAACCATAAAAATGGTTATAGTACCTAAAGTTAATTATATTCTGAGCATGATCCCTGTCTTATTCGCTAAGGGTTTTTACAAGAAATTAGGCAAGCTTCTGCTAGCATTCCTGTGGCGAAACAAAACCCCTAGAATAGCGGTATGAAAACTCAAACTACCCAAAATAAGAGGTGGAGTACACTTCCCAGATTTTCTTTGGTTCCACATTGCCTCACTACTTAAGCAAGGAACCCAATGGACCAAGGAAGAGGAATCAGAAGACAGCCCCAAGTGGCTCAGTGGAGCAGGCCATAAGTGGCCCAGTACCATGAGGTGGCGCATTGGAGGGGGGTGCACTCAGCAGAAGCTGCACAATGAAATTATCAGGGCCACACAGCAAGCCTATCAAATGATAATACCATGCATAAAAGATGCCAAGAAATTTATACAGGACAAGCCATTATGGTTAAATCCGAGGCTTCGAATCAATGGTCGACCATTTATATGGAACGAATGGATGAAATGTGGTATATGGAATCTGAGCCAACTGATACAAAACACATTTAAATCTTTCCAGATATTACAAGAATACGGTCTGCCCGGCAAATGTGTTTATCAGTGGTGCCAACTCCGGCATTGTTTAAGTAAAGCAGGTGTCTCTCCAATTCAGATGTGTCTGGGTTGGCTGTTGCTTCAGAAGATGCAGGAAGTGCAAATGGGTTCTCAACCAATATCCAAGTTCCTTGCCTTACTGCGAGCTGATACGAAGAGAAGGTGTATTAGAGCTCAACTAATCTGGGAAGCAGAAGCAGGAGAATAGGGAAGTCCAAAGATATGGGATGCCTTCTGGGGATCACAAATAAGGATCACTCGAGCAGCCTCCCTCACACAAACATACTTCTTGGCTCATCGAGCGTACTTAACTCCTCTGAAAGTGGCAAAATGGCAACCCCAAGCAGGAAATCGGTGTTGGTCATGTGGGACAGATACAGGCACGCTGTTGCATATGATATATTATTGTCCGATCCTGCAGGGATACTGGCAACAGGTTTGGCGGTGTATAACCCAACTATTAAATATTCATGAGCCCAGCACATATCCTATAATAGTATACAAATCACAAGTAGAAATTCCTAAGTTAGAAAAACAAGACTACTTGATCCTGGATCTAATGCTAAGCCTAGCTTTAAAAGCAATCCTCGTACACTGGAAGAACTTTACCAGTCTAAATGTGGAATATTGGTGGAACTTGTTATGTACTCATCGGGTGTATGAAGGAGCTTATGTGCAGCAAAATCCATACCTTCAAAACTTACTCAAGAAGTGGGATACCCTTAATAGGCAGCAATTGTACACGTAGTCACAACTGGCATTAGCCAGTGAACTCTAAAGGTTATTCTCTAGATTAGAGGAGACAGAGTAACCCAACAAGCTTATTTAGTAGGCAATGGAGCTAAGAATAGCAAATTTAAGCCAACTAATTTATGCACCAATTGATCATAGTCAGCGATATTTATAACAGGTTGTACCGTATTTATGTTACTGTTTTTTGTTAAATGTTCATAATTAAGAAATATGATAGACGATTATTGTGTTGAATACAAAACTCAATAAAAAGAAATTTAAAAAAGGAGGCAATAAAAGGTGCAACAGATACATAAGTAAGGAAAGTAAATAAGAACAAGAGGAAATGGAAACCAAAGGCTGCACAAATAAAGGCAAAAAACACAGCTTTCACAAAATTCAGACGAACACAGAAAACGAATACAAAATCAAACTAAAAGAGACAAAAAGAGAAATGATAGCAAAATAAAAGGCAGAAGGAAAAGATGGTTAAAGATGTGAAGTGTGGCAACAAAACTTATTTCAGGTATATTCAGGAGACGAGGAAAATCAGAGTAGAAGTGCAGGACTCAAAAGCACTGGGAACGGATTCATGGAAAGTGACATTGAAAAAGCAAAAATGCTAAACAAATGCTTCTGTTTTTACTAAAGAAAATCCTGGAGAAGGACCACCTGTGATTGACAAATATACAAATGGGAATGGAGTAGATACCACACCATTCACAAAAGATGACGTGTTAGAACGGCTTGCAAAACAAAGTGTTCAAGGTTATGGGACCAGATGGGATGCATCCCAGGATACTGAAAGAGCTCAGAGAGGTTCTTGCAGGGCCATTAAAGAATGTTTTTAATAGATCCTTGGAGACAGGAGATGTTCCATAGGACTGGAAAAGTGCTGATGTGGTACCTCTTCACAAAAGTGGTAGTTGGGAAGAAGCGACAAACTACAGGCCAGTAGGCCTTACCTCGGTAGAGGGAAAAGTAATGGAGGCGCTCCTGAAAGAGCGAATAGTGGACTTCCTCGAAACCAACAGGTTGCATGATCCGAGGCAACATGGTTTTACCAAAGGACGATCTTGCCAAACAAATCTGATTGAGTTCTTTGAATGGGTGACCAGAGAACTAGATCAAGGGCATGCGATGGATGTGATCTACCTAGATTTCAGCAAAGCCATTGATACTGTTCCTCATAGGAGGCTTATCAATAAACTGAACAGCTTGGGATGGGTCCCAAGTCGGTGAACTGGATCAGAAATTGGTTGACTGCCAGGCGACAGAATGTGACGGTAAACGGAACTTACTCAGATGAAAAGAAGGTGATTAGCAGTGTGTCCCAGTCTTGGGACCGGTACTGTTCAATATAAATTTGTGAGTGATATTGCTGAAGGACTGAATGGAAAAAAGTGTCTTTTTGCAGATGACACCAAAATTTGCAACAGAGTGGACTCCCCTCAGGGAGTGGGGAAACATGACGAACGATTTACAAAAGCTTGAAGAATAGTCTAGTCTAATGTGAAGAAGTGCAGTGTCATGCACTTGGGAAGCAGAAATCCAAGGGAATTATATGCGATAGGGGGCGAGAGGTTGGTGTGCACAGACAAGGAGAAGGACCTCACAATGATTGCTTCTGAGGATCTCAAGGTGGCGAAACAGTGTGACAAGGCGTTGGCAAAAGTCAGAAAGATGCTGGGTTGCATAGAGAGAAATTACCAGCAGAAAGGAAGCGGTACTAATGCCACTGTACAAGTCGCTGGTGAGGCCTCACTTGGAATATTGTACTCAGTTTTGAAGACAGTATCTTGCAAAGCATATAAAAAGGCTGGAAGCAGTTCAGAGGAAGACAATCAAAATGATTTGGAGCCTGCGTCAGAAGACTTATGACAAGAGACTTGAAGACCTAAATATGTACACTCTGGAGGAGAAAAGGGACAGGGGAGATATGTCAGACCTTCAAATACTTAGAGTATTAATGAACAAACAAACCTCTTCCAAAGACGAAGAAGCTGCAAAACTAGAGGGCGTAACATGAAGCTGCAAGGGGGTAAAATGAAAGGCAATGTCAGGAAATACGTTTTCACTGAAAAGGTGGTGGATGCTTGGAATGCCCTCCCGATGGAAGTGGTGGGGGCAAATACAGTGACAGAATTCAAAATGGCGTGGGACAGACACAGTGGATCCCTTTATAGCAACAGGATAAAATCAAAACAAACATAACGATCTCTTATATCTGAACAAATAGGGGTGACCTACATGAAGCGGTGGGTACACCCCTAAACAAAGGCATGGGGAGTGGTGACCTGCATGGAGCGGCAGGTGCGCCTACTCTTGATGCCTTGCTGTGCAGAATAGATGGACCATACTGGTCTTTATCTGCCTTCATATACTATGTTACTATGCTCTGACAACTTGGTCACAGTGTCACCATTAAATTCAGAAAAATATTTAATGGAAACCCCAAAGGATGCTTCCAACCTCAATACTACCTCCCATATATCCTTCAAGTAAATCTCATGCAATGGAGAAACCACTGAATTTAAATATGAAGGTAGGAGGCACCTGATTCAACTTTGTTTGCCCAGAGCGTCATGCGATATCTGAGCAGGGTCCTGCCTCATACCACGCATACTGGAAGGGTCACAGCTCCTCCCTCTTTTCGTTGGAGGATAAAGTCGGTTTTGCTACAAGGGATGCGGGCGCAGGTGCATGACTTAAGGGGTGTGAACTAAGGGGCATGTTTGGCCCCTTGTGAGCCCCTTAGGAGCACCAAAGAACACTCCTAGAGGTGACAGGTATTAACGATGGGGAAGCGAAAGGCCAGAGGTAAGATACCAGCTGTGGGGAAACCAGTGCAGGGGCCGATGGATGTACATCTGGTGAGTGTCCTTCCTTCTATTGACAAACCACTTTTACCTGCTGGAACTGACTCATCTGTGGATGTGTGCTTGAGTTCTGGGTTTCAAACCCCTCTCCCTCAACCTGTTATGTTAAAAGATTTGTCCACTGTAGAGGTCCATGTAGAAGGGGCAGGTATGTTTACTGCCTCTACTCCTCGACTCTGTAGCAGCATTTCAGTATTCAGTAGTTTTCAACTCTGAGGTCCCGTTCCCCACTCTACTTTCTATGCTGGTAGTTTCTATGGATATGGGTTCAGTGGGTACAGGTTCTTGTAATGTTTCCTCAGGATATCTGGCTTGCTGTTGGGAGGATGGAAGGAATACTTAAGGGCACTCTCAGACTTAGTAATTTTTCTCAAAATGCCACCCAATGTTTGAAAAATCAGGTAACAGCTCTCTGGCCTAGAGAGCAGGATTAGACTTGAGAGTAGTGTTGGTAGTGTGCCAAATTTGGGAAATTCATTTGTCAAGGATAGTTTGGTACTTCATAATAGGATTGAATATCTTGAAAATGTTGCTAGAGCTAAGAATTTAAGGTTTTTAAACTTTCCAGTAGTTTGTCTTTTATCCCCATTGGAGCTCTTGAAGAAGTACTTGCAAGAGATATTATCTTATTCAAATTTTGATGATACGATGGTTTCTTCTGTATACTATTTGCTCCACAGTATCTCTCTTGGGCACCCTGAAGGGGATATGGATGAGCTGGTTAATACTGATAGTCTTGAATTGACTCAATTTCTTGAGTCTTCTCTGAATAATGTGACAAAAAGGGCAACACTGGTTGTCACCTTTAGGTTGGAAATTGTAAAGGGCACTGTCCTGAAGTTATATTTTCCTAAAAAGGATACCCCCTGTTGTGAGCATCCTATTAATATTTTTCCTGATGTGACTAAGGCTACGCAACTTCGTAGGACAGCATTTTTGCAATTGAGACCTAGAGTGCTTGCTGTTGGTGGTACCTTTATTTAAAGTTTCCGTGTAAGTGTATATAATGTATTCTGGCACAAAATGTTCTTTTTCAGATATATTACATTTGGAAAGGTTTCTTAGTGATAAGTAGTTTACTATTTTTCTGTTTTCGGAATGATGTGGTGTGGGTTTAGGTAATTAAAAGGGGTTATATAAATAATTATTTGGACCACAGAGATTTATCAGATGTACTCCTTAATGTGGACGATTACATAATTCTTTGGATATTATTTGTGATTGCTCCCTAAATTTATTTTCTGTTGTTGTTTTGACTTGCTTGTAAGAAAGCGTAGTTACTCACTTGTAACAGCTGTTCTCCAGGGACAGCAGGAATCAGTCCTCACTTATGGGTGACATTGGCACCGACGGAGCCCGCGCGGAGCAATTCCCCAGCATTCAAAGAAAGCTTTTGGGATAGCCACCACGCATGTGTGGTCCTCTTCCTGCCCAAGGGTGCCATCTTGCTCAGTCAGATCCCTTAGCTTGAGCCCTAACCAAGCAGATGGCAAGTGAAGGACAAAAATTCAGCAACTCATCAGGAGAGGCGGGAGGGTAATGAGGACCGATTCCTGCTGTCCCTGAAGAACACCTGTTACAGGTGAGTAACTATGTTTTCTCCAGGAACAAGCAGGAAATCAGTCCTCGCTTACAGGACTCCCTAGCTACAGGCTACCGAACCTGTAACCAAAAATGCCTCGCAAGGCCATAAGCAGAAGCCGAAGCCCGAAGGAACCAGAGTCCTCGGGTCCCCGGGGCAAAACCCTCAGTAGCCGTGAAGAAGGGTCGGAGGGCAAGAGTTGCTTATACCCCGAACAGATTATGGAGTATAGCCTGGCCGAAGGCACTGTCCCAGCGGAATTCCCTCTCCAGGCAGTAGTGAGTGGCGAAGGTGTTCATAGAAGACCAGGTTGCCGCCCGGCAGATGTCCATCATGGGCACGGAGCACAGTGAGGCCACCGAGGCCGCCTTGGTTCAGACCCCATGAGCAGTGACCTGATGATCCAGAGGGATGCCCGCCTTTGCATGAGCAAATGCGATGCAGTCCGCCATCCAAATAGAGAGGGTGCGCTTGGTGACTGCCTGCGCCTGCCTATTGGGATCGTAGGTTACGAAAGGTCTGCCAGACTTGCAATGAGTCTGGGTGCGATGGAAGTAAAAGGCAAGGGCCTGCTTGCAGTTGAGGGTATGGAGAGCCACTGACGCCTAGTCAGCATGGAGCCTCGGGAAGAAGGTTGGGAAGCACTATCTCTTGGTTGAGATGAAAAGCAGACACGACCTTGGGTAAGAATTTCAGATGGTTCCGAAGGACTACCCTCTTCCGATAAAACCTGATATAGGGGGTGCCAGCCACGAGCGCCTGAAGCTCACAGACTCGGCAGGACAAGATCAGTGCCACCAGGAAGGCCACCTTCCAGGAGAAATGCCAGAGCGAACACGGCACCATCTGCTCGCAAGGTGGACGAGTGAGTTGTGCGAGTACCATGTTCAAGTCCCATTCTGCTGGGGGTTAGATGAGCGGCTTGGAAAGTAAAAGGCCCCGCATGAACCAGGAGACTAGAGGCTGCCCTGAAAGAGGTTTTCCCTCGACAGGAAGATGATTGGCCGATATGGCACTCAAATGAACTCTGACAGAGTTCACCTTAAGCCCTTCCCTAGAGAGGTGGAGGAGGTACTGGAGAACCCACCAAACTGGGCACAAGAAGGGGTCGAGCTGGTGCTCCAAGCACCAGGCGGAGAATCGCTTCCACTTAAAGGTGTAAGCCCGCCTAGTGGAGTCCTTCCTCGAAGCAAGGATGTCCTCAACCTCCTCCGGGAGAGCCAGAGAGACCCAGGCTGTGAAGGGTAGGGAGGTTAGGTTCGGGTGCAGTAGCCGATGCTCCTCCTGCATTAGCAAGTCCCTGGTAGAGTCCAGGGGAACCGGGGGCTCCGATGACAGCCAGAGCAGAAGAGTAAACCAAGGCTGCCGAGGCCACGAGAATCAGTGATGCCCCATCCTGTTGAGCCTTGAACAAAGTCCTCGCAATGAGGGGGAACAGAGGGAATGCATATAGAAGAATGGAGGATAAGTCCAGGAGGAATGCATCGGGGCCCTCCCTGCTCGGGTGCAGCATTGGTTTGCAGAAGCAGGGGAGCTGTGTGTTCTGAGGGCTGGCGAAGAGGTCCATCGCTGGCATGCCCCAGCGCCGGAACAGTCAGCCTGCCACCCTGGGATCCAAGCGCCACTCGTGGGGGCGAAGGATTCTGCTGAGCCTGTCCGCTAGGCCATTCTCCTGACCTGGGAGGTATGTCACCCTGAGAGACATCCTCCGATGGGTGGCAAAGGAGCAAATGAGGACTGCTTCCATGCAGAGGGGGCGCGACCCCGTGACCCCTTCCTTGTTGATGTAGAACATTGCTACCCGGTTGTCGGTCTGTAACAGAACTGACTTCCCGCTGAGGAGGTCCTCGAAGGCCTTCAGGGCCCACCGGATGGCCTGGAGCTCGAGTAAGTTTATCTGCTGTCGAGACTCCTCAGGCGACCACTGCCCCTGCACGCAGAGGGACCCCCCAATGGACTCCCCATCCTGACAGGGAAGCGTCCATGGTCAGCACTACCTCCTGCTGCAGGGTCTGAAAAGGCGATCCTCGCAAGAGGTTGCAGGGATTCTGCCACCAGTTCAGGGACAAGTGAAGGTCAGGAAGAACCCTGACGGGGTCCCTGAGGCACTCCAGGAACTGAGACCATTGGGTGCGGAGGCACCATTGAGCCGTCCGCATGTACAGGCAGGAGTGAGGAACTACATGCATGGCTGAGGCCATGTGGCCCAGTAGACACAGCATGGACAGAGTGGTGACCTGGCAGACACTCTGTATGCGAGCCGCCAGGGACTAGAGGTGGGTGGAGCCATCCACCGGTAAGGAGGCAATGGCCTGCCGAGTATCAAGGCGCGCTCCGATGAACTCGAGGACTTGCGTCAGCTTGAGATGAGCCTTCGGGTAGTTGACCAGGAAGCCCAAGCTCTCCAAGAAGAGGATAGTGCGTGACATTGCTCGCCGGGCCTCCTCGACAGAGGAGCCCGTGACAAGCCAGTTGTCAAGATAGGGTAATACCAGTACACCCTGGCGCCGAAGATGAGCTGCGACCACGACGAGGCACTTTGTAAAGACCCGAGGGGCAGACGCAAGGCCAAAAGGGAGCACCCTGTACAGGAAGTGTTCTCCCTGTACCCTGAAACGCAGGTACTGCCTGTGTTGGCAGTGAATCAAGATAAGGGCATAAGCATCCTTTAGATCCAAGGAACATAGCCAGTTGCCCTGCCAGAGGAAGGGCAGCAGCACGCCAAGAGATAGCATCTTGAATTTCTCCTGCACCAGAAACTTGTTTAGCCTGCTGAGGTTGAGGAGGGGTCACAGACCCCCCATCTTCTTTGGGACGAGGAAGCATCGGGAATAAAAGCCCCGACCTCAAAGGTGGGGAGGGACCTCCTCGACTGCCCGTTGGGCAAGGAGGGAGTGCAGTTCCCAGTATGGTAGGAGCTGGTGCTCAAGGAGTCGAAGGGGCTCTACCGGGGAGAAAGGGGGTGGAAGCCTGTCGAAGTGAAAACGATAGCCCTCCTGGATGACCTAGGTGTCCGAGGTGATACGTGCCCACGACGGGATGAAGCAGGACAGGCATCCCCCTACTGGCTGCTGTGTCATCGGAGAGCGAGGGGCCATGCCGCTGGCGTCAAAACCCTGCGAGGGTTGCGGGGGAGCAGGTGTCTGGGCCTTCGGACCCTTTGGTTTCCAGTGGCCCTGGTTGGGTTTCCCCTGTACCGGAGTGGAAGGTGCGGGGGTAGCCAGGTAAGGCGGGTAGCCGCGGTATTGGAGGTCCTTCCTGGGGAAGAAAGGCTTCTTAGTTGGCTGCTTCTTTCGAGGCAGCAACAAGGTCTTGCAGGACAGACGGGTCTTAGTGACGTATTCCATCTCGATCTCCGCAGCCTTCTCCTCCATAGGCTTACCGAAGAGTTGCTTCCTAAGGCCGGGCACGTCCAGGAGCTTCTCCTGCAACCACTGCTCCAGATCCGAAGATTGGAACCAGGCCTGGCGACGGGCCCCAATGCCCGTGACCGCCACCTGAGCCGAGGTCTTGAATCCATATTAGGAGGCTCGGGAGAGATACTTGGAGCAGTCGGCTACCAACTTCAGCAAGGTGCGGAATCTGTCGTAGGGCTCGCCCTCGAGGCCCGTGGAAAAACCTCCTCTCGTCAACTCGCAAACAAAAATACCGATGTATAATTGGTATGCCTGGATGCGGCAAGAGAGCATGGACCCTTGGTAGGCCTTGCAGACCAGAGCATCAAGGGCCCTCGATTATCGGTCCAGTAGTACCGAAGAGTGGGACTTTGGGCTTTTCTGCTTCCTCACAGCCGATTCCACTACCATTGAGGTGTGTGGAAGCCGAGTCTTACAGAAGCCTGGGCCATGCTGCACTTTGTACATTGTGTCAAGGCACTTGCTGACAATAGGGACCGAGGCTATGGTTTCCCAGATGCAGAGCAACAGTCAAGATAGGATTGGCGGTACTGGCACCATGGGGGACTCCATTGGCGGGGCCTCGTACTGAAGGATATCTAGTTCCTCAGGACAAGGATCTTCCTCGGCCTGGGTAACCAGGTTGAGGGCCCGAACCATATCGCGGACAAACACCAGAAAAGAGGTGTCTTTGGGTGGTGAGCGCCACTGGAGACCAGGTGGCGAAGGGTCCTACGGGAGGTCCCAGTGAGCGCAGGACTCCGGAAAAGTGTCCCCGTCAGATTCCCAGTCCGAAAAGTCGGTGGAGGGATCCGAGCCGGGTGAATCTCCCTGTGCGACAGCGGCGGTCTGGAGCCGGAGGCCCTGGACGATCTTGCCTCCGAGTAATGGGAAGGCAAGCGAGACCAGCGTCGAGGACCCGCACGAGGCCCATGGCTCTCGGGGGTTTCCTGGATGGATTTTGGTGCCCCATGTAAGGGACCTGTGGTCTACAGGTGCAAGTTAGCAAAGCTGGCTGTAAGAGCCTGCTGGGAAGCGATGAACACAGAAATGCTGCGTTCCAACGCCAGCATACGGCACTCCCACGTGGGTGTGGGGCCTTGGGACGCTGATACCGGGGTCACCGGATCGGACGTCAAGGAGGAGAGGGACGACTGGGACGACCATTGGGTGACTGGGCATCTTCGCTGGAGGCCTCAGTTTCTCTACGGGGTACCTTGCGGGGCAGCTCCTTGTCTGACTCTTGGGAACGCGGAGGAGGGCTAAGCGACCGGGCGTGGGAGCGCTCGCGCTTGTCGGGAGCCCGAGACAGCGACCTCGAGGCCTTCTTTTTACATCGCTCCACCTCGGGGAACCCCTGGTCAGAATGCCGCCTGGCATGCTGTGCTGCGGGGGAAGAACCCACCAGAGGGGAGATGACCAAGGACACCACCGGGGACTCTGAGGCAGCCTTTCGGAAAATGTCTTCAGACTTCTGCTTATGGCTGAGCCGGGCCTTGGAGGACATTTTCTTACAGAGCGAACAGAGCTCTGGGTCATGGTCGGCTCCCAGACACCGTAGACAGCAGTCATGCGTGTCCGTAAGTGACATGTTCCTAGAGCATCTATTGCATTTCTTGAACCCGGTGGCCATGGGGGCAAAAACAGCCCCTGCGAGGTCAAAGACCCATGTGGCCAGCGGTTGGGAATGGAAAAAAGGGCACGGAGCCCGAAGAGAAAAAAGTTAGGAAAATATAACCCCAAAAACTCCAGAGAGTGTAAGGACAGGACGGGTAGAAGACCGGTGCAACCGGAAAAAAGGAAAATAAGCCTGAAAAAGCGAGGAATGAAAAACTTTTTCCAAGGGACGAGGACGTGTGTCTGAAGGGCTTCGCGGAAAAAGGGAGACAGAGCAAGACGGCACCCTTGGGTGGGAAGAGGACCACGCATGCACGGTGGCAATCCCAATAGCTTTCTTTGAAAGCTGGGGAATTGCTCTGCGCGGACTCCGTCGGTGCCGACGTCACCCATAAGTGAGGGCTGACTTCCTGCTTGTAGCACACAGGAGAGCAGGGCTCCTGCAGGGATCAGCAAGTACACAGAGAGCAGAAGCAGTGGACGACCCAGTTGCTTAGTAATAATTCCAAAAGGCATTATTGAAGATCCCCGACGCGTTTCGGCTTGCTCCTTTCTCAAGGGGAGAAGTTGCTTACAAAAAATAATAATGAATAATAATAAATCCATTAAATCATTAAAAACATATATAAACAACCTTATGAAAAGGCAACCGGGACACATTTATAAAAAGAGGAATTACTTAAAGATTATTATAAAATCAAACAAATAACACATAATAGCATAATAAAAAATCAATAAATACATACGCATATTATTGTAATAAATAATTAAAAAAATTAAAATATATATATATACACATATATATAATTAAAAATATAATTAAAATATTAAAAAGGCATAATTGGATACAGGAAAACATAGAAAACCAGACGCAGGGCAGGAAAGACGGAAAGACTACTCACTGTATCATGCACTCAGGTGTCGTTTGGAAACTGAAGGACACTAGAGTCCTAAACTTGCCACTGTACGAATTTAAAGGGGAATAAAAACATGAAGACTCAAGTAACAGGATACTAAACAATTAAGAAACATATTTGAAGTGAATGTACACGCATATGACCCATACATTGAAAACCGTGACTGTGTAACCCAGGATTTTTCATAACAAGAATAAAACTATGCCTCAGAGGGGCAGACAAACTTAGCACTGCGTGAAAAGGTTCATAAGCTCTTGTAGTGCCGTTCATGCAGAGGAGGCTGTTATGTTTAAAAAACGTGCCGTGGAAGACAAGACTCATAAGTTATTGTTGTGCCGTTCATGCAGAGGGAGCTGTTATCCTTAAGACATTCATGCTTTAGAAAACTTTCTGTGGACAAAAATAGTGTATATGTATTATTTATTTTCACTTACAGCGGGCACAGAGGTACCAAGACCCTGTGCTCTGTAGTTAGATTCGTGAAGACGCTATGTAAAAAAGCCCGTAGAGCTTATTAATTGCAACCCGGCAAATGTTAAATGAAACATTGAAACTGTAAATCACTCCTAATTATGCTAATAAAAAAAAATATTTAAAAAAAAAATGAAGGAAAAGGAAAACGTTTCGGCATAGAAGCCAACTAGCTCCACAAAGTCAACAACCCAACTGCTCAGCAACACCATCCTCAAGGCAAGAAACATTTGGAGAGATTGGTAACACTCTCCTTATCAGAGAGAGATGACAGCCTCCCCAGCAAGCAGCAAAAGTAGGTAGGGCAGGGTTACAACACCTGAAATCACAGAGCTGTAAGAAGCTCAGTCAATATTCACCAAAAATGTCATTGGCTCTTTAAAGGGAATAAGCTTAACATGATAATGCATCGGAGCTGTGCTACTAACCGCCTTCTTCCCCCTATCCATAGATTACCCAGCTACTCCTTGCTCCAACAGGGCTCTAAAGGGGCTCACAAAGGGGTATGGCCTGCCCCTCTGGGCATGCGACCGTGTTCCATGGTATGGCATGAGGTTTTAAAGGCCCAAATGACATCAGTGCAGATCACCCTGTGTGAACGTCAATGGAGAGATCCACCCGATGTTACCAGTTTTCTAGCTCTCCAATGAGTTTTCTAGCTCTCCAAAGGGTTTTCTCCCATTTTTTCCTCCCCATCTGCAATAAGGGTCCTGCTGGGTAGCCAAACACTCAGATGAATTAGGCCTGCTTTACATAGCTTCCTGGCCATCTGGTGGTTCTTTGCCAGCAGATACAGAGTAGATGATATATTTCATTGCACAGTACTTTTCCCACCTGAGGCCTTGGCAAGTGACCAGTTTCCCCCAAATTACATTCTACTGAATAAGGGTTCACTTGTACCTGTGCTTCATTGGGGAGTTCCCCCAAGGACAGTGCCTACCCTCGGGATGTTTCTTCCTCCTTGCGAGCAGCTACAACCTCCTAAGCAGTAGTCTATACTTCTGCCCCTAACACTGGGCTAAAAGGGGAGAGAGGGGCATGCCTTTTGCCACAGTCCCAGGTCCAAAATGACCTAAAACACCTGCATGGCCTGTTGTCGCCACCCTGGTCACTGGAGGTTCTGCTGAGTCAGGACTGCTTAGATTTTGAGGGATAATAGGGGAAAGACAACAGTCGCCCAAGAGCACATGGTTCGGAAGAATGTATCCTTGAAGGATACTACCAAAAGCAGAGAGGTTCCGAAAAAAAGAGTAAAGCAGCCCAAATGCCCTCGAGTATGGAGCAGACAGAGCTTAAAGATCCCAAATTACCCATGCCTATCAATAGTCAGATTAATATGAATAAAATACAGTCTCTAAAATACTTGTATGCAAATGCTAGAAGTCTAAAAAATAAGATGGGAGAGTGAGAATATATAGCGCTAAATGAGAGGTTAGATATGATAGGAATATCAGACACATGGTGGAAGGAGGACAGCCAGTGGGACACTGATATCTGGGTACAAACTATATCGTAATGATAGAGCTGATCGAATTGGTGGAGGGGTTGCGCTCTACGTTAGAGAGAGAATTGAGTCAGAAAGGATTAAATTTTTGCAGGAAACAAAATTTACTGTAGACTCTCTATGGATTGAAGTTTCAAGTAAAAAGCAGAAGGCGATGGCAGTGAGGGTGTACTATCGACCGCCTGGCCAGAACGAACAAATGGAAGATGAAATGCTCAAAGAAATCAAGGAAGCTAACAAATGTTACAGCGCAGTAATAACAATGGATGATTTCAATTACCCCAGTATTGACTGGGTCAGTGTCACGGCAGGACATGCTAGGGAGATAAAGTTCCTAGATGAAATAAATGACTGCTTCTTCGAGCAGCTGGTTCATGAACCGACCAGAGGGGAAGCCATATTAGACCTAGTCCTTAGTGGAAAACCAGATCTAGTGCAAGAGATAAGGGTGTTGGGGCCACTTGGCAATAGGGATCATAGCATGATCGGGTTTGATTTAATTAGGAAGGATAGGAAGGAAATCCGCAGTACTACCTTTTAACTTTTGAAAGGGAGACTATGATAAAATGAGGAAAATAGTTAAGAAAAAACTAAAAGTAGCAGTTGCAAAGGATAAAGACTTACAGTAAGCTTGGGTGTTGTTGAAAAATACTATCTTGAAAGCCCAGATCAGCTGTATTCCACGCTTTAAGAAAAGTGGAAGAAAGTCCAAAAAACTGACAGCATGGTTTAAAAGTGAGGTTAGAGAGGCTGTTGCCAAAAAAGCATCTTTCAGGAAATGGAAAAAAGATAAGGAAGACAAAGGGAGAATTTGAGAAGAAGCTTGCTGCGGAAGCAAAAACGCGAAATAAAGACTTTTCCAAGTACATTCGTAGCAAAAAACCTGTGAGAGAGTCAATTGGTCCATTAGATGATAGAGGGGTTAAAGGGGCACTAAGAGGCGACAAGGCGACAGCGGAGAGACTGAATGAATTCTTTGCTTCGGTGAGATTGCAGACCTGCTATTAGTAATCTGTGAACTTTCATTAAAATCATCTGTAATACCTGAAGATTGGAGAATCGCCAATGTAACGCCAATTTTTAAAAAGGGTTCCAGGGGTGATCCGGGAAACTACAGACCAGTGAGCCTGACCTCAGTACAGGGAAAAATGGTAGAAGCCATCATAAAGAACAAAATTACTCAGCATGTAGATAGTCATGGTCTAATGGGAGACAGCCAACATGGCTTTAGACAAGGAAGATCTTGTCTTACTAATCTGTTATGTTTTTTTGAAGGTGTGAATAAACAGGTGGACAAAGGTGAGTTGGTTGATATAGTGTATCTGGACTTTCAGAAAGCCTTTGACAAGGTCCCTCATCAGAGACTTTTGGCAAACCTAAAGAGTCATGGGATAGGAGGCAGTGTATTATTGTAGATCAGGAACTGGTTAAAAGATAGAAAGCAGAGGGTAAAGCTAAATGGCCAATTTTCCCAATGGAGAAAGGTGAATAGTGGTGTACCCCAGGGATCTGTGCTGGGTCCACTGCTTTTTGACATATTCATAAATGACCTGAAAAAGGGAATAACGAGTGAGGTTATCAAATTCGCAGTTGACACAAAACTATTTAAAGTTGTTAAAACCCAAGAGGATTGTGGAAAATTGCAAGAGGATCCTGATGAATTGGAAGACTGGGCATCAAAATGGCAGATGAAATTTAATGTGGACAAGTGCAAAGTTATGCACCTAGGGAAGAACCCAAACTATGGTTACACAATGCAAGGTTACACAATGCAAGGTTCCACATTAGGAACCACCACCCAGGAAAAAGATTTAGGCGTCATTGTGGATAACATGTTAAAACCCTCGGTCCAGTGTGCAGCAGCGGCCAAGAGAGCAAATAAAATGCTAGGTATCATAAGGAAAGGAATGGAAAATAAAACAAAAGATGTTATAATGCCTCTATATCGTTCCATGATGAGACCGCATCTTGAATATTGTGTGCAATTCTGGTCACCGTATCTTAAAAAGGATATAGCGTTATTAGAAAAGGTTCAGAGAAGAGCCACCAAAATGGTAAAGGGGATGAAAGGATACTCCTATGAAGAAAGGCTAAAAAGGTTAGGGCTCTTTAACCTGGAAAAGAGACGGCTGAGGGGAGATATGATAGAAGTCTATAAATTAATGAACGGAGTGGAACGGGTAAACATAGATCGATTGTTTACGTTATCAGAATACAGAAAGTCTAGGGGACATGCAATTAAGCTACAGGGTAAACTATTTAAGACTAATAAAAGAAAATATTTTTTCACTCAACGTGTAATCAAACTCTGGAATTTGTTACCGGAGGATGTAGTAAAGGCTATTAGTGTAGCTGGGTTTAAAAAAAGGTTTGGACAAGTTCCTGGAGGAAAGGTCCATAAACCATTATTAAGAAGGGACCCAGGATATCAATGCTTGCTAGGTACGTATGACCTAGATTGGCCACTTTTGGAAATAGGATACTGGGCTTGATGGACCTTGGTCTGATCCAGTATGGCATATCTATGTTCCTTACATCAGAGGAGCCACCCAAACAAACCAGCATCTGTCCCCCAAATGCCATGAGCTTTACCAATACTGCTGCTTCTTTCCTTCCTGGCTTTCATTGTGACATTGGCCCCTTAGGCCTCTGCCAGAGGAGCTATTGTTCCTGCATATGTCCCTGCACCCATCTGCAGGAGACAGAGAATACTGGGCAACTCCTGGGCTGCACCAAGCTATAAACAGAAGCCAAGTATTTTAGCTCCATCTCCATCTAATGGCAGAGGGAGATAAACCCATTTGTCTGAACTGGTCTGGCATGGCCGAAAAGGAACCCCAGAAACTCCATTTTAACATAGTTTTGGGGAGGGATAAAAAGACATTGAAAAACGATTATATTTTTATAACAGGTTTGATTTTTAATTTATTTTTATTAGTATTAGTTTATGGAGATATCGGTCCAATATAAAACGAATGGCTTTAGGGATATGAACAACAAATCAAACATCCCTCTGGATTCATCATCAAATCAACTGTCCAGACAAGTACTAAAGTGTTTCCATTTATATACATCTATTTCATTACATACCCTTATGAAGCTCAAGGTGCGGTACAATAAAAATTCACAAAATAAAATATATTCATCATCATGAATTAAGAAGAAACTTCTGGCTAAGATGGACACAGCTCCTTAAAGCTCCAGAATCCCCTCCATCAAAACCATCACTAAATAGAGCAAAGGGACACAAAATAACCACCCCCTGCTTTGTGAAAAAAATCTGTGACTATGGAGGTAACGAAAATACCAACTGGCATGAGCAGCCTGATGGAGGGATGCAGCAACCAGAGAGTTGCATGCTTGGAAGAACACACCTCATGCATCTGCACAGTAAACTTTTCAGCAGAGACATAGTGAAAATATCTCTGCACCTACCTGAAGTGAAGAGAGGAAGATTTGATGATCACAGTGCAGGCAGTGAGGTGGGAAGATTGCACTGAGGCCAAGCTGGTGCTTGGGAGCAGCAGAGCTGCTATCTAGCAGTGCACGAGGGCAGAGAGAAGTAAAGATGGCTCCATTGCTACTTTGGCACCAAAACAAGAGCTGAATAATACAACAGCAAGAGATGGGCACCTAAACCAACCAGTGTTAAGGCACTTTAGGCAGGAAGAGAGAGAAAGGGGACTAGAGAAGTCCACTTGAATTAGAAAGCTGATTTGAGCCCTGGGAAGGGACATCAGCTGAGTAGTGGCACAGCAGTAGATTGGGCTGAGAGTTGAGAAAAGAAAAAGTGGCTGATTCGAGTAGAAATGCAGGGGCTAGTTTGGAAGTTGTGAATGGTAGTCAAAACTTTAAGCAGAGAATGCCAAATAAACTCAAATACTGCAGCAGCAAAGGATAGAACATTAAAAACAAGATGCTTAACAGTATTCAAAAGCCCTGAAAAGATCAAAGTTACTCAAAACCACCATGAGAATTCTTCAGGATCTTCCAAAGAGAGAGCTGGCAGCTCCAGAGAATCAGCAGGTGCTAATTATGTCTGAAGAAAAGGCTAAACATATGAAAGAGTGTAAAAGCCATCCTGGAGGACAAGTTAGCTGAATTCTCCTAGGACAAGCAGGATGAGTCAGCCACCCTGGTGACGTCATCCGACAAAGCCGAAGACGGAAGTACTCTCCATAGCTCAGAAGGGCTTCGCCCTTCTGAGCATGAGCCCCCCTGGCCCAACTCCTAGGTCCGCCCACAGCCAGCCACTTTTCACTCTTCCACCTTGCCAGCAAGATGGACCCCTCTTACTCTCCAAAAAAAAAGAAAAAACAGAAAAGCATCTTCAAGATTTACAGAAAAGCATCTCCAATCAAGACATGCCCTGGCTGCTCCAGGAAAATGAATGCGACTGACTCACATGATCAGTGCCTTCGCTGCCTCCGAGTCTCTCACAAGGTCGAGGACTGAGCTGACTGTGCGAAGATGTCCCCCTGTGCAAGAAAGTCGCGAAGGCATGCCCTCCAGGCCCTCTTTCCAGGGACTCCTCTCTCCGCCGAGCCCAGAAATCATGCCGATGCCGCCCAGGACAATGCTTCTGCAACTCCGACACCCCTCACAGCTCTGGATGCGTCGTCTCAGGCCTCCATCCGCAGCCACTCTGCTCATGGCCTTCCTTCTCCTGTGGCGACCCCCCCTTCAGATAGCTCAGCCCTCTCCAGATCCCCCTTTGGGGGCAGTTTCTTTCGGCACGGCTCTGCAAGGGCTCCCCTGTCGGCGGCCATCTTGCCCTCTGACACTGCGCTGGACGCCTCCAACCATGGCACCATTGGTTGGCGCCACAGTAACAAGCACAGCAAAAGGCATGGTCCCAAAACACAGGCACACCCCCCCCCCCCCCCGGCGGGCCTCTCCATCGGCGCGGAGGCACTGCTCCAGTCCGCGCCGATGAAGCAGAGGCCCTGAAGGCAGTGAAAAACGGCGCAAACAGCACAGTCCAGTAGCAGCAGTAGCAGTCCTCTCCGCAAGAGACACCGCCAAAGAAGAGAACACCACCGGCACTACCGTTCCCACCCCAGCAAGCCTTCTTCTGACCCCAGCAGCAGTAGCGACAGCAGCCCCAACGGACATATCGGGAACAGGTAGGTTTTTCCCTCTGGGTCAGAGCTGGTCACAGACTCACAGCAGGACCCCCCTCAAAGGGGAACTGGGCAGATTGGGGCCGACCACCAACTGTACCTGTTGGGGGGCAGCTGGGACAGCAAGGGACTGTCGGCATGGACTTCAGGCAGCAAGGGACATCCGATAGTGGTGGAGTCTGCCCTCAAACGATCCAAGTCTACACGGACACATGCCAACAACCCTCCAGGCAGAGACCTTAAGCTCCTCGCTGATGTCAGGAAAAAGGTCTTTCAAGGCGTCATACTATGCACAAGGGTATCTGCCCACCAGTTACAGCATGCTCTGTACCAGGACGTCCCTCTTGAGACAGATGAAAACCACCATCTCAACGCTTACCCAGGAAACACAGACGACTGCCACTGCCTCCCTGTTGGACCTCCAGGAGTGCATAAAACATCAGGTCCGAGCAGCCTGTGACAGCTGCGCGCATGGCAGGAATGGCTATATATGCCAATCCGGCTAGCTTGGCTTTGGGCTGCAAGCCTCTGAGGACACGCACAACCACATTGCAGATGCTACTTGTGTCGGTGATACGTTGTTCAGCAACAAGGTGAATGACACTGACAGCCATGAAGAACCACTGTACCATGCAGCAAACCCTCATGGATGAGGGTTTAGAGAGGCCTAACTGCAAGGGTTCCTATCACCAGAAGCCTTATTCCTCCTCCAGGCACCAATACAGCTCATACCGAAAATGGCAGCAGCCACGATACAAGCCACAAACTCACCAGACCTCCTACCGCCCATAAGCCCCGCCAACGGGAAAGGAAACAGCAAGAGACCTCACAACCCAGAGCAGGAAAGGCCAACCAGGTTTTTTAAACTGAAAGTAAAATGTCTTGAAACAAAAACTGTCATTCTCATCAACAGTGAGGCATTATCTATGGCAACAAAGTGGTCTCAGTATCGCGGGGTATATGTTGAAACTTGCAACTTATTCTCCCCTTTCAGCACATCAATGACCACAAACGTTCTTGCTGCCTTTTTTATAACTTTTAAAGGTGAAAAAGTTAAAAATGTCTCTCTTGTTAATTATCAATAATAAATTGCTTAGCTTTTTTGACGAATCTTGAACTTTTTTCATTAATATTCGTTATATATGCTCCCAACGCTACCAAGCGCTAAGCGTTTCTCCATTTCTGGGTTCCTCAGGGGAATTGCTAAGTTCTATAAACAAGATGAAACACAGTGTAAGTGAACTTTACTTTCTTGTAAAACTATGTATACGTTTTTTAGTCTCTCGTAAGGAAACCAAGTAATGTCATTCATAAGTACTCACTTTTCTTCATATCACGCCAGCGTTCAAATCGCATTTGTCATGCTGAACTGCGAAGCTGTTGTAAAAAGAACGCCGCGCATGCACTTTTTAAAGTTAAACCGAACCAATTATGAATAGAACATCCCACCGATGTCATCATATGCATAATTCCCATTCAATACGGGCATTTAAACCAAAAGGTTCAACAGTTTGCAATCTGTGGATCCATCGTTGTTCAGTATAAATTAAAGTTTCATCTATAGTACTACCCTGATGTGGTTGTTGTATTTGTGCTATGCAAAAACATTCCAAATCATCAAAGACATGTTGTGACAACAGGCAATGCTCCACTATGGGAGCCTCTACACGCTTGCATTTAAGTTTGCTCTTAAGTTCCATCATTCGAATGCGAAACGTGCGATTCGTTTTTCCAATATATAATAAAGCGCATGGGCACTTTATACAATAAATCACCTGTGTAGATGCACATGTTGTACTAGATCGTAACTTGTACGACTTGCCATTATGGCAAAAAGAATTGCATTCTTTTGTTACTGAACAGATCGAACATGCTCCGCATGGTTTATGTCCAGACTCTTCCAGGTCTGATGGTTCTAAATGCCGCAACCTTGTTGGACTCAAAATATCTTTCAGATTACGTTGTCGTTGCCATACACACCGTGCGTGATACGTTTTTAAACCTGGTATAGTAGTCAGCACATTTTTATGCCTATTCAAACTAGATTGTAGACATCCGCTTAAAGGAGAGTATGTAGTTATCATATTGACCACTCTTGTTTCAGATGATGTTTTACGTCGTGGTTGTAAGAGTAAATCTCGATTAGCAAACCGTGCTCTTATACGCGCTTCTTTTATTATTTTTCTTGGATAGCCTCGCTGGAGAAAGCTTTCACATAATTGCTCTGATTGAACTTGAAAATCTTGCATCGTACTACAATTTCTTCAATAACGAATGAATTGTGAGTAGGGCAACCCATTACGAAGCTGTCGCGGATGAGCACTTGAATAATGCAGGAGGGTGTTCTTATCTGTCATCTTGCGATAAATAGAAGTCTGCCAGCCTACAGGAGTCTTGTTAACTAAAATGTCCAGAAATGAAAGCTGAGTATGATGATAGGTCATGGTGAATTTTAAATTGGGCTCGCATCTATTTAGCCATGTATTAAACTGATGTAAAGACTCTCTATCACCTTGCCAAATTACAAAGATATCATCTATATAACGTTTCCAGGTTTTTGGTGATGTATCATAAGGACAATTACTAATCCATTGCTGTTCAAAACGTTGCATGTACAGATTGGCCACCGATGGGGCGCATGTAGCGCCCATGGCCACCCCAGAAACTTGGTGATATAGTTGTTTTTCAAAACTGAAGAAATTATTAAATAACGTTAATTCCGTTATATTCAGTAAAAATACTTTCAAAGTTTCAGGTAAATCTGTCCGAGTCTGAAGTATTTCCTTCACTACTATGTAAGCTTGATTCTGGGGAATCACAGTGTATAGAGATGTAACATCAAACGTAACTAAAAAGACATCAGTTTCTTTTGCCAAGTAGTCTAGCGTGTGTAAAATAGACAAAAAATGAGAGGAATCTTTAATATAAGATGAAATAGTCGCTATCATCGGTCTTAAGTAAGAATCCAAATACTGTGACAGTGGTTCTAGCAAGGAACCCCGTGTGGATACTATCGGGCGTCCCGGAGGTTTCACTAAATCTTTGTGTATCTTAGGCACCAAATAAAATTTGGAAACCATTGGATCCACCACATTTAAAAACTGATGTTCCTTTTTTGAAATTAATTTGTCTTTTAATGCTCCCTGTGTTAGATGTTTTATGCGAGTCTGCAACGATTCTGTAGGATCAATCAATAATTTCTCATATACTTGTACTTCATCAAGCTGCCTATGGGCTTCTTCCAAATAGTGTTGTCTACTCCAAACGACAATTGCTCCCCCCTTGTCAGCCCTTTTAATGATCACATCTGTTCTAGATTGAAACTCTCGTAATGCCTCTCGTTCCCTATATGTCTGGACTCTCCTTTAAGCGGATGTCTACAATCTAGTTTGAATAGGCATAAAAATGTGCTGACTACTATACCAGGTTTAAATACGTATCACGCACGGTGCGTATGGCAACGACAACGTAATCTGAAAGATATTTTGAGTCCAACAAGGTTGCGGCATTTAGAACCATCAGACCTGGAAGAGTCTGGACATAAACCATGCGGAGCATGTTCGATCTGTTCAGTAACAAAAGAATGCAATTCTTTTTGCCATAATGGCAAGTCGTACAAGTTACGATCTAGTACAACATGTGCATCTACACAGGTGATTTATTGTATAAAGTGCCCATGTGCTTTATTATATATTGGAAAAACGAATCGCACGTTTCGCATTCGAATGATGGAACATAAGAGCAAACTTAAATGCAAGCGTGTAGAGGCTCCCATACTGGAGCATTGCCTGTTGTCACAACATGTCTTTGATGATTTGGAATGTTTTTGCATAGCACAAATACAACAACCACATCAGGGTAGTACTATAGATGAAACTTTAATTTATACTAGAGGACAGCAACCTTGGGCCGGAAGGACTGGGGTTTCTAGTCCCACAGGTGCTCCTTGTGGTCTTGGGCAAGCCACTTAACCCTCCATAGTCCATGTTCCCTGTAAAATAGTTATCTCCAAGTTATAATGCCCTGTTCAATGTAATTTCAGTTTGTTCAATGTAAACCGCACTGATGCAGAATAGTGCGGTATATAAGAGAATGTAAATAAATAAAATAAATAAATACTGAACAACGATGGATCCACAGATTGCAAACTGTTGAACCTTTTGGTTTAAATGCCCGTATTGAATGGGAATTATGCATATGATGACATCGGTGGGAGGTTCTATTCATGATTGGTTCGGTTTAACTTTAAAAAGCGCATGCGCGGCGTTCTTTTTACAACAGCTTCGCAGTTCAGCATGACAAATGCGATTTGAACGCTGGCGTGATATGAAGAAAAGTGAGTACTTATGAATGACATTACTTGGTTTCCTTACGAGAGACTAAAAAACGTATACATAGTTTTACAAGAAAGTAAAGTTTACTTACACTGTGTTTCATCTTGTTTATAGAACTTAGCAATTCCCCTGAGGAACCCAGAAATGGAGAAACGCTTAGCGCTTGGTAGCGTTGGGAGCATATATAACGAATATTAATGAAAAAAGTTCAAGATTCGTCAAAAAAGCTAAGCAATTTATTATTGATAATTAACAAGAGAGACATTTTTAACTTTTTCACCTTTAAAAGTTATAAAAAAGGCAGCAAGAACGTTTGTGGTCATTGATGTGCTGAAAGGGGAGAATAAGTTGCAAGTTTCAACATATACCCCGCGATACTGAGACCACTTTGTTGCCATAGATAATGCCTCACTGTTGATGAGAATGACAGTTTTTGTTTCAAGACATTTTACTTTCAGTTTATAATACAGAGATGGTTCGTTGCTAGTGTTGATTTTACTCTGTATGATTTTGACCATTGTTGGGATTTGTCATCTACAACCAGGTTTTTTGACAAACAGGTGAAAGTCAACCTCCCCACAGGTCAGCTGACCACCTTCTTAGCAGCCTGGGCGTGAATCACAACGGACAAGTGGGTTCTGAAGATTGTCAGAGAAGGGTACCGTATCAGGTTCCTCACAACACCATGGCAACGCAAACCACCCCCTCCTAACAATATGTCGACCAGTTCACTCCCCACCTTAACGGCAGAGATCTCTTCCCTCCTGGCGTCTAGAGCGATCGAACTTGTGCCAACCGAGGAGATGCACACTGGCTTCTATTCCAGATGCTTCCTAGTGCCCAAGAAGTTGGGTGGTGTCCATCCCATCCTCGACCTCCACAGCCTCAGCAAGTTCATTGTTAAGGAGAAGTTCAGAATGCACTCCCTTGGATCGATCCTCCCTCTCATCCAACACGGGGAGTGGCTGACTTCCCTGGATTTAATGGACGTCTACATGCATGTTTCTATACATGCGAATCATCGCAAATACCTCCATTTTCGAGCTATGGGGAATCACTTCCAATACAGGGTCCTTCCCTTTGATCTCTTGCCTACCCCATGAGTGTTCACCAAGTGCGAAGCCATGGCGGCCACACACCTCCGCAAGCGAGGCATTTGTGTATTCCCTTATCTTGACGACTGGCTGATCTCCTCGCCCTCCTTACAGGAAGCTGCAGCAGTGACCCGCCAGACCATCTCCCTATTGTCATCACTGGAATTCATCTGAGCTATCAGACACCATCTTCAAAAGACTTCCTTGCCAAGCACCGGAGGAATGCCATCACTAACCTGATACAGCGCATCTCTGCAAGTGGCCCCACTACCACTCGAATGTTGCTCCACCTCCTGGATCACATGGCTGCATCCACCCAGGTGATAACACTGGTGAAACCCCATATGCGCCACCTGCAATGGCACCCGCGGACACATTGGAGCCAGCATTCACAGTCCCTGAGCACATTCATTCCCCCCTGAACACAGCAGTAACCACCTCTCTCCGCTGGTGGACACGCAAGAAGAACTTAGCACACGGTCGGCCCCTGAGGCAACCTGTCCACCAGTTGATCAACACCACCGATGTCTCACCAGTGGGCTGGGGTGTGCACTGTCTCCACTTCCGCACCCACGGGGCCTGGACAGCAAGGGAATGGGCATGTCATATCAACCTCCTGGAACTCAGAGCAATGCGGCATGCCTTTAGGGCTTTTCAGAGCTTGATCTACGAGAAAGTAGTCCTCCTCCAGACGGACAGCCAAGTAGCTATGTTCTACATCAACAAGCAGGGCGGGACAGGCTCCCGGTCCCCCTGCAGGGAAGCCCTCTAGATCTGTACCTTTGCCGTATCCAAGCACTGCCTCACATCCAGGCCTCCTACCTCCCGGGGCTCCAAAACAAACTGTCAGACAGACTCAGCCATCAACTCAACCCCCAAAAGTGGACCCTCAACCATCGGGTAGTCTGCTCTCTCTTCCAGTGGTGGGAATATCCGCAGATCGACCTCTTCACAACAGAGAACGCGAAGTGCAACAATTTTTGCTCAAAATGCCCCTCCAACCGCAGTCTTGCAGCGGATGCATTCGATGTGTCCTGGGGGGGGGGGGTGGTCACTGGTGTATGCCTTTCCCCCTTCGCACTGATATAGCTGACCCTGCAGCGCATCATCTCAGACAAGGCACAGGCCATCCTCATCATGCCCCACTGGCCACGCCAGGTGTGGTTCCCGTACCTCAGTCGCCCGGTTAAAGGGAGCGCTGGTATGTCTCCCCCTTTTGCCGGACCTGATCTCCCAGGACGGCAAGAACACCCTCCACCTGAATCTGCGGATCCTGTCCTTAACAGCGTGGAGGCTGAGCTGGCAAGCACTGTCGTCCCTCCATCTGCCTCCCGAAGTCAGCCAGACGGATAGCGAACTGCAAGCTCTGGTAGCGCACCCACCCTACACCCAGCTCACCAGCGACAGAGCCTCCCTCCGGACCCACCCAAAATTTGTGCCAAAAGTGGCATCAGCCTTCCATATCAATCAGACCATAGAACTTCCTAGCTTTCACCCGGAGTTCCACTCCTCTCCAGAGGAGCAGAGGCTACACATCCTTGACTGTGTCAGGGCCCTACGTGTCTACCTCCACCGGACCGCACCTCAACAAGGGATGCAGCTTTTTGTCTCTTATGACCAAAATAAGCCTGGCCAACTTGTTACCCTGTCTCTATAGATCTCCTCTTGCATTGCCTTCTGCTTGGACCAAGCTGGATCTGGGGCAGCACCCCCTCTGAACGCTCACCAACTCAGGGTGATGGCCAACTTTATTGCAAACCTGCGGTCGATTACAGTGGCAGACATGTGCAAAGCTGCCACCTGTTCCTCCTTCCACATTTTCCAAAGGCATTACTGCCTCAACTTCACAGCAGGAGCAGACCTCTCCTTCAGACAGGCAGTCCTATCCACAGCAGACGTCCAACCATGTTTGTGACTATCCTTCCATTGACTGCTCGAGTACCTCTACCTCAGCATGATCTGAAGTCGGGCTATGATGTTCTCCGCTATTGCACCTTGCCACTGTCAGGGCTGTTGTTACTGTTGGACCCTGCATTACTGTCGTTATTATTACACATTGCACTGTTTCTCACATCTTATTGTTGTGGTACTATTTCACCCTATTTATCAAGAGATGCTATTCCGCATGTACATTGTTCTGCACTTTCACTTTGATGTTGGCTGTTTTTCACAATAGTTATGCAGAATTTTGCACAACATCTGGGCTGTAATGCAATCTGCAATAAACACCCCGAGCTTCCTTACCTCTTCATCTGTTCTTCCGCCTCATGACACTGACCAGGCCCCTTTCCACCACAGCCCAACGCAGCTAGGGAGGCACCAGATGTGGCTGACTCATCCTGCTTGTCCTAGGAGAAAACTTTACTTACCTGTAACAAGAGTTCTCCGTGAACAGCGGGATAAGTCAGCCACAAGTTCCCACCCACCTCCCCTGCAAGGGGCCAGTCTTCTGCCCTGTCAACGTCCCTAGCAGTTAGGCTCAGCTAGTGACATAGTGGCTGGCTAGGGGTGGACCTAAGGGTGGGGCAGAGGGAGCTCATACTCAGAAGGGTGAAGCCCTTCTGAGGTATGGAGAGTACTTCCACCTTCGGTGCTGTTGGATTACATCACCAGGTGTGGCTGACACATCCTGCTGTCCACAGAGAACTCCCGTTACAGGTAAGTAACCTCGTTTTCCATACACACACTTGGCGGGTTTCTGAAAATTCTTACAGAATTCAGGCCACTGACAGTACTGGAGGAACTCTGAGCACAGCTGAGGCAAGTGCAAAAACAAAATGAGGCCTTGGAGGAGAGCTTGGAAGATGAAGAAAACCTCAGCAGGTGAAATAATGTGTGCTTAAATTGGAATCCCTGAGCATGTTGGGGACAAAGACCTGCTGGATCTTTGTGAAAAAATCCTGCTAGGCAAGCTTGGTTTGCCAGTCTCCTGCACCCCCACTGAAGGTGAAACAGTCGTACAGGCTTGGTGTCAGAGCTGAAGGGAACAGCACTGACAACAGATCTTTAAAGTGTGAACTATGCTAATAATAAGATACTTCTCACAGCATATACAAAGCAAAAGCTTCTGGAGCTGGAGAGGGCTAAAATCCTCCTATTCCAAGATTTTTCAGCCTATGTAACTGCAAAAAGGAGAGAGAACACCCTACTGCTCAAAGTTATTTGCAAAGGGAGCGAAAGTCAGTCTACAGTATCCTATCATTCTCTGAGCATTCCATGAGAGCAAAAAGACATCAAGAAATTCATGGAGGACATGGGGGGGGGGGGGGCACATGAATCTACGTCCATCTAATGGGATAGAGTGCATCCCCTGAAAGTGACAAATGCAGGTGGGCTCATAGGAGACAGAATCTGGCTGAGGCTCTGAAAGGAAAGACCTGACTGGTAAAGTCCACTGTTTAAACTTATTTTTCTTTTTAAAATTTTTTTATTTATGTAAATTTCAAATATACATCCAAATGAATGAATAAGGAAAACTGAACAAAGACAATAGGCAATCTAACAATAAGAAACTAATACAAATATTCATAGTCCCCAGAAGAAAAGAAGGAACAAGAATAGGAAATAAAACAAACCAAGAAATTAACCAGGCAAAATCACAGTACTAGCAGTTGCCACCCCATCCCATCAAAGCTCAGTCAGCCTTAACCAGTATCATCCTGAGAAGGCTCCACCAATTGTATGAGACCCTCTGTGTACCAGAAACTGCAGCAACTGATCCAGCTCAAAGAAGACATACTGTTTAGACAAATAATAAATCATAAATTTGCAAGGAAAAAACAAACAACAAAAAAAAAACCTTTAGTAGTCCCCAGGACCCCAACCCTAGATCTTAGGGTCAGGAACTCTCTGCGCTTCTTCAGAGTGTCAGAGAAAACAAATCTTAGAGCTTAGAAATTCTGTTGTCATATTATGGAAAAATAAAAGTAGAACTGCGTTTCTGTCGGACTCAAAGGTGAAACAGGCCACCAGTATAGTTCTCTCAGTTACCATCTCTAAAGAAGACTCCAAAAAGACAGTTAGATTCCCCCCACCAGGGGACTGAGCCAAACCGAATCCTCCCTCAGGCCCAAGAAAGGAGGGCTCAGGGACAGATATCGAGTCCAGACTATTGGTGGTACGGCATCCCCTTTGATCTTTAACACATCTTCTAAATATTTACGCAACATGTCCATGGATGATATAAGCGGATGTTTAGGGAAGTTCAGGAACCTTAAATTATTCCTCCAGACTCGGCTCTCCAAAGACAGCACTTTCCTGCTCAATACTTTTGTCTTTTAACTGAGCCACATTCACATTTCATAAGTCATCAAGGGCTTCTTCCAGGGCTCCCAATCTGGCAGCATGATCAGTCATCACAGTTTCACAGCTCACAGTCCACGTCTTGATCCAATTGTGTTTTAAAGCCACCAGCATACTTGACCAAAGAGTCGTCCACAGACTTGATGGTATCCCACAACACAAGTGTAATCACAACCGGTCTTCCAACCACTGCACTCTGCTCACCCTAGGCCGAAGACACCAAAGACATTCCAACAGGCGCTGTGGACTCTGAGGGCGGCTCTGCTAACAAAGCCACACCAGGAGGACTTCCTCCTGAGGTCCCTCGCTCGCCCTCAGGAATCTGCAAGCACGGCAAAACAGGGGCTGTGCATTCTTCAGGGCTCAGAGACGCCCCACTAAGACTGGTGTCCAGCATTCCCATGCTGGATTGAGCCGAAGACTTCTGATGCAGCGGAACCACCGAGGCAGAAAATGGCAGGGTCAATTGCAGCATAGCCTTTGGTGTAGATGCGCACACCAACGCCGAGGCTTTCCCCTTCCTCTTCTCAGGCATGGTAAGCATCACAGGAGATCCCTCACCGCACTGCTCTCAGAGAGAATACTTTAATTTTCTTTGTTCCTTGTACTTCTCTCTATTTTCTATTTCTTCCTAAGGAAGAGGGTGTTTTTGTGGTAATGTTTTAGGAAAATTCATTGATTGCATAATTATAAAACTGTTATTTTCTAAGTGATGGGTGGAGCAGGTAAAGGGGTAGAAGTGTCCTGTGTTACAACTAGGAAGATAGGAAATTGGTGGGGGGAGGGGAGCGTATGAAAGAGTCTGGATGTGGAAAGAGTCTGAATTGTTGTGAGAGTATTACAAAGAAGGTGGGTGGGTGGTGGGGGAATTCCTCATGATTGTATACCATGGTGGAAAGAGTGGTCTTGGAAGTCTGGCACAATAGAAAGGGTTGGGCCCATAATATTACTGTACCTTTCCAGCTGGTGGGGGGGGGGGGGAAGAGGGCTGCAAGGTGCACAAATGATTTGGAAACATATGTGCAGGTGTGTGATAGTAAGTGAGAATGGCTGAGTAGACTTTAGTAACATTAAATGTGGATGAGATTCACGCTCCAGTGAAGAGTACTAAAATTCTAAACTATTTAGAAAGGCGGCTCAGGCAGGCGTGGCATTTCTACAGGAGACATATGTATGTGCGGGAGAACACAAAAAAACTATAGAAATCTTGGGTGGGGGAGCACTATACTTTTCAGCTTTTAATGGGCGACAAAGGGGGGGGTTGACCATTCTACTAAAAAAAGGTTGGGGTTTCAAATGCATACAGTATTGAAAGATCATGAGGGTAGATATATTATTATAGGAGAGATTGGGGTTAAAATTGATGTTGTGCAATGTGTATGCCCTGAATATTTACCATCATCGCTTATTTTCTAATCTTATCGTGAAAGACTTGCTTTAAACAGATTACAGTCCCATTGTTGGGGGTGACTTTAATATGGTCACTAAACCGTAGTTGGATTGTAAACCCGAGAGGACGATAAACGTTCATTTTGAGAGGGAAATACATTTGTAATGGCAGAACTGAATGTTATAGATGCCTGGCATACTTAATCCATAGGAGTAAGATTTTACTTTTTATTTTAACCCATATGTCGTCTACTCTAGAATTATTGGCTGTTCTGAACTCCTGGACCACCAAATTACAGAACACTGAATTGGAAAAAAATGTCATATAAGACCATTTATCTATGAAAATGGTACTGGATTTAGTCCAGGCAACAAGAATTTTATCTGGAAACTGAATCCTGCATATTTTTCTAGTAAAGGCTTTAAGAAATTTGTACGAAAGGATTGTTTAGAGTATGAAAAACAATAAGGGGTCAAGTAGGTTCAACACTAACCTATTGGAATGCTACAAAAGCAGTGATGAGGAAACAGATAATGGGATATGTAGCATCAGATAAAAAGAATAGGGAGTATAGTTACTCACCCGTAACAGGTGTTCTCCAGGGACAGCAGGAATCAGTCCTCATATATGGATGACGTCGGCGCCGATGGAGCCCTCGCAGAAGCATCTCCCCAGCTTTCAAAGAAAGTCTTTGGGAGATGCCACCACGCGTGTGGTCCCCTTCCCATCCAAGGGTGCCATCTTACTCAATCAGATGACATAGCTAGAGCTGACAAAAGAAGATGGCAAAAACAGCAACTCCACGGGGAGAAGGGACGGTTGTGAGGACTGATTCCTGCTATCCCTGGAGAACTGTTTCAGGTGAGTAACTACGTTTTCTCCAGGAACAAGAAGAAGTCAGTCCTCACATCTGGGACTCCCTGGCTTCAGGCTACCGGGAACCTGTAGAAAACATGGCCCAGCCGTGAACAACCACAAGCGAGTCTGAGGAAAGACTAAGGACCCCAGAGTCCAGAGAGAACTATCACTCCGGTAGCCTGAACACAGAAGGGTCGGAGGGTAGGAGTTGATTAGACCACGAAGAGATTATGGAGTACAGCCTGGCCAAAGGTGCTTTCCCATCGGGACTCCCTCTCCAGGCAGTGGTGAGCTGCAAAGGTGTGGACCGAGGACCAGGTGGCAGCCTGGCAGATGTCTACCATAGGGACAGAGCACAAGCTTGCAAAGGGGGTCATCATAGCCCTGACATTGTGTGCCATGACCCGGCATTCCAACAAGAGCCCAGTCTGATCATGGGTAAAGGCGATGCAGTCCGCCACTCAGATGGACAGGGTCCAATGGTAACAGCTTCCCCCAGAAGACTGGAGTTGTATGAAACAAAAAGCTGAGAGGCTTTGCTGAGGCCCTGGGTATGTTGCAAGTAAAAGGACAGGGCCCTCTTACAATCCAGCATGTGGAGAACAGCTGCTGCCTTGTCGGCATGGGACTTTGGGAAGAAGGTGGGGCACACCACCTCCTAAGTAAGGTGGAACACAGATACCACCTTCGGAAGGAATTTCGGGTGGGTGCAAAGCACAACCCTGTTCTTGTAGAACCTGGTGTAGGGTGGCTCGGCCACCAAGGCCTGAAACTTGCTGACTCTGTGGGCAGAGGTGAGCACCACCAGGCAGATGACCTTCCATGAGGGTAACGCATATGGCAGGTAGCCAGAGGCTCAAATGGCGGCTTGGTGAGATGCGTCAAGACCACGTTGATACACCATTCAGCAAAGGGCAGGTGGATGGGAGGCTTAGAGAGCAGAAGGTCCTGCATTAACCAGGTAGTTAGTGTCTGAGCAGAGAAGGGTTTACCTCCATAGAATGATGATGTGCTGAAAGCATACTCAGGTGCACCCTGACGGAGTTGGACGAGTCCAGCTTGTGAAAGGCGAAGTACTGTAGTACCATGTGCACTTGGCAAGAGAATGGGTCAATCTGCTGCTCTACGCACCACACTGAGAATCTGCACCATTCGAAGGCATAGACCTGTCTCATGGTGGTCTTATGAGAGGCCAGGAGGAATTCCCCCCTCCCTTGGGAGGTTGAAGGGGGCTAAGGTTACCTCTTCAGCAGCCATCCTGTTAACATCAAGGATCCCAGGTTGGAGGGGAGAAGGGAGCCCTCCTCATGAGTAAGAAGCCTGGGGTGATCCCCAGAGGGACTGGGAACACAGTTGAGAGGCGGGAGAACAAGGGGAACCAAGGCTGTCTGGGCCACCACGGAGCCACCAGGATCATGGAAGCCTTGTCCCGCAGGACCTTGAAGAGAGTATGGACAATTAGTGGTGTGGGAGGGAAGGTGTACAGGAGGCCCTCTGACCATGAGATGAGGAAGGTGTCCGCCGATATCCAGAACAGCAAAAGTGGGGCAGCTGAGTGTTGGTCAGGCTGGCAAAGAGGTCCAGATTTGGTGTGTCCCAGAGTCAGAAGGGCCACTGTGCCACGCCAGGGTCTAGTCACTATTTGTGTGGCTGGAGGATCCTGCTCAGTCTGTCCACTAGGGCATTGTCCTGGCATGGAAGGCACACCACCCTGAAGAGCATTCCTTGGCTAATTGCATATGAGCAGAGGGCTACTGTCTCCTGACAGAGGTGATAAGACCTATGCCCCCTTGCTTGTTCAGGTAGAAAGAACACTGTGACCTGGTTGCCCGTTTGGACCAGCACCAACTGGTGCTGCAGGCAGTGGTGAAAGACCCTGATCACCAGAAAAATGGCCCTGAGCTTCAGCAGATTGACCTGCTGCTGGCTCTCCACTAGGGACCAATTGCCCTGCGTGCGGAGTTCCTCGCAATGGGTACCCCAGCCCAGTAAGGAGGCATCCGTGGTAAGAACCCTCTAGGGATTTAGGGACTGAAGGGCATGCCTTCTTCAAGTGCTGTGTGGCCTGCCACCAGTCAAGTGACTCCGCTAGCTTGCAGGACACTAAGACTTTGTCCTGGAGCCTGCCTGTGGCTTGTGTCCACTGGGAGAGGAGGCACCACTGGGCCGCCCGCATGTGAAGGCGAGCATTGGGAACCACATGGGCCGTGGATGCCATGGCCCAGCAGGCGGAGCATGGACTGCGCAACTGTGTGGCAGTATTGCACCTCTGTGGCTAGAGCCATGAGGCGACCTGCCCTGTCCAGTCCAAGGGGAGAAAGGCCTAAGCCTGAAGAGTGTCCAGTCGAGCCCCTATGAACTCAAAGCCCTATGTCGGAGTGAGGTGGGACTTGGGGTGGTTTATCACGAACCCCAGATACTGTAGGACACTGATGGTGCTGGCCATGGCCTGTTGCACCTCAGTGGCCATATCTCCCTTTATGAGCCAGTCATCCAGATATGGGAAGACGAAGGCAGGTGGCCACCACTGCTAGATATTTGGTGATAACTCTTGATGCGGAGGCTAGACCGAAGGGTAGTACTCTGTACTGGTAGTGGTTGTCCTCGACCATGAACCTTAGGTACTGTCTGTGACTGGGATGAATGAGGATGTGCATATAAGCATCCTTTAGGTCTAAGGAGCATAGCCAATCTCCCTGCTGGAGGTATGGCAGCAACGTTCCAAGAGAGAGCATCTTCAACTTCTCATGCACCAAGAACTTGTTTAAGTTTCGCAAGTCTAGGATAGGCCTTAGGCCCCCTGTTCCTTTTGGCACCAGAAAGTATTGGGAGTAAAACTCCTAGCCCTTGAGGTGATGGGATACTGGTTCCATGGCTCTGTCCGTGAGTTCCTGTAATAGCAGGGCCTGGTGCAGGGAGTCAGAGAGGGCTCTCCTGGAAAGAAAGGAGGCGGCGTCAGGTCCAGGTGGAGGAAATAGCCTTCTGTGACTACTTGAAGTGCCCAAGCATCGGTGGCGATAGCAGGCCACCGATGAGCAAAGTATACCAGATGTCCTCCTGTTGGTAGCTGCTCCCCCAAAAGGTGGAGAGGCTATGCTCGGGGAGTCAAAAACCCGACCCCGGCTGGGCAGGAGCCGGGGTCTGGGGATGGCTTGCGAGGACCCTGGCCCAATCCTTTGCTCTGGTGATCCTGCTTTGGGGTCTGGAGAGCCTGATAGCGAGGGTAGCCTCGGTAAAGTTGGCCGTTTCTCTGGAATGGGGGTCTCTTCCCCGGTAGTTTCTTCTTAGGGAGGGTGGAGGTCTTCCTGGAGAGCCAAGTTCTTGTGAGGTACTGTCTCAATCTCCGCTGCCTTCTCCTACTACTACTACTGAGCATTTGTATAGCGCTACAAGTGGTACGCAGCACTGCACAGACATGTAAGAGACAGTCCCTACTCATCAGAGCTTACAATCTAGTCAAGACAAACACAGAAGGTGTAGGTAGGGATAAAGCAAGAGGAAAGAAAAAGGAGATCAGGTGAGTCAAGATCCAAAAGCAGCAGCGAAGAGGTGGGTTTTCAGCCTGGATTTGAAGAGGGTTAGAGAAGGTGCCTGGCAGGGAGTCGTCCTCCAATGGCTTGTCGAATAAGTTTTTCCCAAGGTAGGGGATGTCGAGGAGCTTCTCCTGGACCCTTTGATCAAGGTCTGATGCCTGGAGCAGGCCTGGCATCAAGCACCCATGCCCGCGGCAGCTACCCTCGCGTTTGACTCAAGGCAGTCATAAGCAGCTCGAGACATATACTTTGAGCACTCCCCGATGCACTTCATCAGGGTTTGGAACCACTGGATCCGCTGAGAAACCTGCGAGTTCCTTTGTCAGGTCCCGAAGATACAGCTGATAGATTTTATTTGGTGGGCCAACATCCAGCCCTTGTAGCATTTGCGGCCAAAGGCGTCAAAGGTGCAGGACTCCCTACCCGGGGGCACAGAGGAGTGCGTCTTCTGGATCTTCTGCCAGCGCATAGTTGATTCCACCACCATGGACGTGTGTGGCAATTGTGACTTATGGAAGCTGGGGCTCCGCTGAACTTGGTACATGGTGTCCAGGCATCGGCAAACTATGGGTACCGATGCTGGTGTCTCCCACATGCAAAGGAGGAGCCCCTGAGGATGGCGTGGATAGGAACCATCAGGGCCTCCCTTAGGTAGGGCCTTGCATTGGAGGATTTCAAGTTCCTCTGTACAAGGGTCTTCTTCCGACTTGGTGTTGAAGTTCAAAGCCTTTGCAATATCCTGGACAAACTCAAGGAACAACATGTCCTCGGGTGGGTACCAATGTTGCAATGTCAGGGGAGATGGGTCTGATGGGAGGTCGTGGTGTTTCCGTGTCTCCATGGATGCCTGGTCCTCAGACTTCCAGTCGGAGTAGTCAGTGGAGGACTCAGCAGCCAACTGGGCCTGTGGGGCGGGACCTGGGTTGGGGCCCGGTGGTCTGCGGTGGCTAAGTGGCCAGAGCCATGAACACTCATAGGGGAGGATCTCGCTCCTGAGGAGCAAGAGCGAGATTAAGACTCTCACCAAGGATCTAAATGAAAACAACTTATTCATTAATCATGCAAAAACAGAAGCCCTAATAGTAATTAAAAACACAACTTTCATCCCCCCATTACACATAACATTGCAAAATAATGATATCAATATAAAAACTGAAATATGTTACCTTGGCGTAATACTAGACAAACACCTCAGTATGGACACACATATAAGAAATATAACAAAAAAAGTTTATTTTAAACTTAAAGTTTTAAAACAACTCTGCCCCCTAATGCACCTACAGGATTTTCAGCGCATAATACAAGCTATAATAACTCCCCATTTCGACTTTGCGAACTTAACCCTACTAGGCGTAACAAAACATAATCTAAAAAAACTCCAACTAGCACAAAATGCAGCAGCCAGGACTATCATGAATGCCCCACCATTCCAACATATTACACCTATTTTAGAGAACTTACACTGGCTCCCGATTCAATGCCGGATACATTATAAAACTCTTTTAACTACTTACAAGATCCTGAATAACACAGCACCTCTTACTTTAAACAACCTTATTAATAAAGAACCCAATCATAATCTTCAAAGGCGAGACCAACTAAACAAACTAATAACACCAAAGGAACTTATAAAGACCAAAAAATCAACAAACAAGAAAGCATTCTCACATGCTGCCCCTATAATTTGGAACAACATTCCATCAGAATTAAGATCCTTACCTCAAATCATGGAGTTCAGGAAAAAATTTAAAACTCATTTATTCTCAACACACTACGGATCCTTGTCAAACTCACCTTTTCAACAAGAAAGGATAGTTCCACTAGCTGACATAACCCATCTCTGAACTGGAATAAGTGAGAAAACCCCAAGCCGATGATTTTGAAAACATACATACCGTGTATATAGTTAAAATCTGGTTCTTTGTATATAGTTTACAACTGTTAATTATAAGATTGAATTTCTTTGTAGTTTCACATTGTTACCTGTAAAAACAGCATTGCCTGTTTACTGTTTCATGTAAACCGCAACTGATCAATAGAAGGTGCGGTATATAAAAATTTGCTAATTAAATTAAATTAAATTAATTAAGGATCGACTCGAAGCTTCGGGCTCATGAGGTTCGGCTCGGCAATTAGGGAAGTCCTTGGTGACAAGGTCCCCATGGTCTCGGCAGATGCATTGGCGCCTGCTGTGTGGCAAGGAAGGCAATGAGATTATGCTCCAGCGTCATCATCCCAGTTTCTCACTCAGGAGTTGCAGTCTTCAATGCAGACACCGGAGTCACCAGATACAGCATCAGTGAGGAGAGGGAGTCCTCGATGAGACAGGCCTCTGGGGACTGGGACCTGTCGCCAGAAGCCTCCGCGTCCAGTCGGGGAACTTTGGCTGGCCGCTCCCACTCCTGGAGTTCCCTCTGCAGGCTGTGGGACCTGGTGCAGGACTTGTCCGGTGTGTCAGAGTCCTGGGATGAGGTCCTCGAGGATTTTTTTCTTCTTTTTGTGTTCCCGCTCCGGGGAACCGTTATCAGAGTTCTGTGATCCCAGTCAGGCACCATGGGGACATTATGTGACCCTGAGGACCCATGCGAGGCCTTGGCTACTGGGAATACCGAGGTAGAGTCTGATCTGTGGAAGATGTCATCCTGCATCTGCTGATGCTGGATGGCCTTTGCGGACATCTTTTTACAAAGGGAGCAGGTCATGCAATCGTGTGTATTGGTAAGAGGTATGTTTTTAGCGCAGCAACCACACTTTTTGAACCCGCTGGCCATTGGGGTAAAAGTACTCCGGCAAGGTCGAAAACCCTTGGAGCACCCAGTGGATGAAAAAGGCGCGAATCGCGCTGGGGCAAGCGAGCTCAGAGGTGGGAAAGGGACCAGTTGCAGCTGGATAGGGGAAAAGAGATTTTTCACACAATTTAATTAACTTTTTCCGGGGAAAAAAGACAGACATCTGTTGGGCTCTGTGGCAAAAGGAGACCGAATAAGATGGCACTCTTGGGCAGGAAGGGGACCATGCATGCGTGGTGGCATCTCCCAAAGGCTTTCTTTGAAAGCTGGGGAGTTGCTTCCGCGAAGGCAACGTCTGCACAGATGTCACCCATATCTTTATCTTTATTAAAACATTTGATGAACCGCTATGGCCAAGGCATTAAGCGGTGTACAATAAAATAAAAGTCAACACTGCAAAGTAAAGAAAAGAATGCCATAAAATAATAGGAAAGCAAAGAGTCAGAGAAGTACACAAAGGCTGGACAGAAAGAGGAAACTAAAACAAAAGACAATACAAGATAAAATTATTAAAAACACTACAAAGACCAAAACACATATCACAAACAAAGACAAAAAGGACTGACAAAATGACAAGGACAGCATATCTTAGGAATGGGAATCAGCGGGAAGGTCAAAGGCTTGTTTAAACAGGTGAGTTTTGAGTAGTGATTTGAAATGCGGGTAAGAAGGTTCTAAACGGAGGGAAGATGGTAAAGTATTCCATAAAAGAGGACCCAAAAAGAAGAAAGCCGAGTGTCGAGTCTGCTCCAAGTGTGCTCGCGAAGGAGCAGGCAGGGCTAGGCGATTGGCGTGAAGGGATTGAAGCTGGCGGTAGGGAGTGTGAAGGGAAATAAGATCAGCCAGATACGCAGGTTCACCCGTGTAAAGAGCACGGTGAATTAAGATAAGAAATTTATAGTGATAGCGAAAACGAAGGGGTAACCAATGTAAACGAAAAAGAAGACTTCCTGCTTGTTCCTGGAGAACGTAGATTTCATATATCCCAACTAAGAAAAGAAAATAGGGTGTAAGTGGTGGAGATTAAAGAGCAAATAAATGGAATTATAACAGCACGAGCCCAACAAAATATTTTTATTCGTAAGTATAACCTACATAGATGGGACAGACAGTAAAGCAAGTTAGTTATTAGTCCATCTAGTGCATAATGCACAGGGCAAAATAGTGATATTTCAAATTAAGGTCAACAAGAGGCTGATCACTACAAAAGCTCAGAGTGATGCAATGCTTTGCAGATTTTTACCAATCATTATACAAAAGGGGGAATGAAGATATAGATACAAGAGGAATTCCTGCAGAGACAGCAAATGCCTGAATTGAAGAAGAGCTGCAGAGTTTGAAAGGCCGATCACTGCAGTGGAGATTCAGGGGATTAACAAAAAATTGAAACTGGTGGAGGAAGTGACGTCTTCGGGCATGGTGGAAGCCTAAATGAGTAGCTCCCAGTGGATTTGTGCGAAGTACCCCTTAAACATTTCACTGATACTCACTCCCCGGTGGGTTTGAAATAACAGTGTGACGTCCCCATTGACATGCAGCTATAGATGGCATCCAAGATGGTCTCTGTGGACCTCAAATCTTACACTTAAGTATGGCGGGGCCTTGGGCAGCAGTGGTGGTAAGATGGTGATCAGAAAGTGTTCCGCGTAGTCAGCGGGTAATAATAGAGGAGGAACCTTCACTGGAGAGGGAACTTCTGAGATTTCTCAATTGTGCACTGAAATGCATCAATGGTTTACCAATTTAAAAAGCAGTCTAAAGCAGAGGCACAAGCCTGAATCAAGGACCTTCGGGCTGACTTGAGCAATTTGGAGCAGTACATGGAAGACATTGAAAGCAGACTCGAGGAGGAGGTAGCTTTGAACGTGTACAAAGAGTACGGAGACCTGGAATACTGCAAGTGAGGAGATCCTTCTCAAGTTAAATCAGTCCCGATGCTGCAACATGCAATTTTGGGGCCTCCTGAAATCAACAGGTACTGCAAATTATAAAGGTCTAGTGGAGCAGATTAGTAGGGCTGTGCTACAAGCAGCTAAGATGGACTCCCTGGAGCTCTGCTTCAAGATTGAATGAGCACATAGAACCCTGGGTCCTATGCAGGAGGGGAAGCCCTGTGATGTGCTCATTTGCTTCCATAAATTTGCAACTAAGGAAGTGGTTTTACAGACGAGCTCGACAGCTTAAAGGCTTTAACCAGATGAATGCCTCCATAGAAATCTATGCAGAACTGTCAGCTCTCACCATGAAGAAATGGAGGGAATTCTGTGACATGACTAAAAGAATGTGTGATGGAGAATGTATGCTGTAAGTGGTGCTTCCCTTCTAGGCTTCGATTCTCCATTATTGGATCTTCTTGTTAAGGCAACAACCCCAGAGGTAGTGGCAGCAGGGCCGGCCCAATCACTAGGCAAATCAGGCAGTTGCCTAGGGCAGCAACTCACGCTTCACGTTTTGATCACATCACCCCCTCCTAATAAACTTGTACTGGCTTCCTATTGTTTTTCGGATACAGTTTAAATTTCTCATTTTTGTTCACAGGGCAATTCATTCAGGTACCCCTCTTTACCTCGCTGACCAGGTTCATCTTCACACCCCTCACTGTTCTCTCCGATCCATTCACATTAATCGCATGTTCCTCCCCTCCCCTTCCCAGGCCCACTTGGAATCCACCCGGTCCTCAGCTTTCTACTTCCTATGTCCTAGACTCTGAAACTCACTCCCCCTGCACTCCGCTTAGAATCCTCCTTTAACTCCTTTAAAGCTAAACTAAAGACTCATCTCTTCTGCTCCGCCTTTGACCTCCCTTTCCCATCCTCACCCCTCTTCCCTCCTCCTCGTTAAAGATACAACGCTCCTTCCCCCTTCTGCCCCCTCCCCCTCCTCACCCCTTTGTTCACCTTTCCCACGCCAACGTACACTGTTTTGTCCAATTTGTATATTACCTCTCTCTTCTATTGTATGTACTTTTGCCTTTTCTATCTCTACTGATCCTTTTCTTCCCTGTCCTTTTTTTTTTTTTTTTAAAGATTTTATGGTGTTCCTTTCCTTTCTTTTTCGCAGCTATTTTAACCTTTGTTTGTAAACCGCCGAGATGCTACTGTTTATGGGCGGTATATAAAGTTTAAAATAAACAAACATAAACCACCTCTGTAAGGCAGCAAAAGCAGGCCATTCAAAGCCAAATAATAGATTATAACAACCAGAGGGAGTGTAAAGCTTGAGTTTCGCCTAGGGCTCCAACACTTTGGACCAACTCTAGGACCAGCCTTGAATGACAGGCATGGCACCGCAGGGTTGATCAATCTTGTGAGTGAGTTTGCAATCTGGTATCTGGTTCAACAGTAAAACCACAATGGCAGCACACGAGCAGAGGGGGGGAGGAGAAGCGCCTCAAAAGACATAAGGAGCGGAGTGTGGCCAGATCTGACGGCGATACATTAACAGGACTCTTGAATTTTCTGGACTTTATTGGACTTAATATTGGGGGAAATTCTTCTTGGGATGCTAGTATTTGTGTAGTCATGCAATATGACTGGGGGCACTGTGTGGGATGTATATGCGAGATGGGGATGTTGCTGTGGAGGTTGTGTGATAGTGAGTGAATATGTGTCTGGCGACTGGGGGAAACATATGGTTAAGTGGGGATCCACTGGCCTGATAGGTCATGCCTCAAGGAGTTGTCCAAGGAGTGGTGGTCATGTGGGATGAGGGGGCCTTGGGGGGGGGGGAGTAGTTAAGTGTAATTGTGGGGTTTCCCTCATTCTAAGGGGCTGGCTTCAACTACATATGGCTTTCATTCAGGAGACCCACTTGTTGCCCAAAGATGAAGGGAGGATTAGGCTTAAGTGTTTCACTGTAAGTCTGCCTTATTTGCATTGAATAAACTGAAGGGTTAAGTGCATGGTGTAAGGATCCTTATATCAGAAGAGATTTCCCACCAGATACTGGAGGTCCGGAGGAAAGAATGGGGGGGGGGGGGGGCGCTATTTATTTGTACCAGTGGGCAAGGCCACGTTTACCCTGGTATGCATATATACAGCCAACCCAGACCAAGGTGCTTTCTATGACATGTTGGCTGATCAAATGGGGAGTTTTGTTGAGGAACAGTTGGTGGTGATTTCAATTAAGCACTTAACCCTTTCCAGGCCGAGCCCAAAACTCTCGGGATCCAAAATTCTGACTAAATATTCCTATCAAATGGTATATAATACAAGACCATAGCAGAAGGAAAATCACTATTAGAGCATATTGAATAAGATGGGTACAATTTTCCTGAAATATGCAAAAATTAACCCGGCTGCAGAATGTGGATTAAAAATTTAAATTAGGCCTTCAAAGGGTTAATCTGAAATTTTTTTTAAGTTTTATTTATTGCTTTCCAAATACAAACAAAAAAGGAAATTAAGTGGTATATATATAACAATATACATCCACAGAAAATAAGAAAACCAAACTCATCAAGCCGTTACATAGCCCACATCATGGAGAAAACAGCACCAAAGAAAACCAAGGGCAAAGTATAAAGGCTACAACCCCCAACCACAAATAACAGGAAATTAAAACAATAGCATGAATACTTTCATCTCAGACCTGTATAGACGCTAACAAAGTTTTGAGTTGCATGGGATCAAAATAAACATATCTAATCTCTTGGAGGGTAATCAAACATTTACAAGGAAATCGGAGAAAGAAAGTTCCGCCCCCAGCTAAAACACAAGGCTTAAGGCTAGAGAAAGGCCCTTCTCCGCGTTTGTGTATAGCGGGAAACATCGGGGAAAACAGATAACTTATGTCCATGAAAATGTAAATCCTTTTTTAAGAAAAAGGCCTTCGTTATTACAGCCTTATCCGCAAGATTGGACAAAGAAATCACCAGTGTGGCACAAGAGGGAATCGGAACTTGCGAATTTTCCAAAAAATCAGTTAAATCCACATCACTCTGATCCACCGACAAGGCCAAACTATTATCCACAGATGCTGCCCACTCAGGCAAATAAAAAAGATGAGAAATCATGATAGTGTCAGCTTCAGGTAATAGAAGCACATCCTTACAATACTGTTTCAATAGAAGTAAAGGTGACATAAAACGAGTCTTAGGAAAATTCAGAATTCGAATGTTCTTTGCACAAGAAACATTTTCCAGGGATTCTATTTGTTTATACAAAAGCAAAGTATCTTTCAAACTGATAGCACTCACTGACTGCAAAGAGCCAACTTGAGCTTCAATCTTACCAACACGCTGATTCACACCCTTAACACTAACTTCAACCTCATGAACTTGGGCGACAGCCTCTTGGGAAAAGGAGACAGTTTGATCCATAAATCTAGTTAAAGTGTTTGTATTAGAAACTTGCTTGCAAATATCCAACAATGTAACTTCTATGGGATTAACAGCTGAAGGCACATATTGATCACCATCTAACTTGAATAGGAACTAATGGAGAAACCTCACTGGAAGAGGAGAGGGGAGTAGCAAGCACCACCTCTTCTGCACCAGGAGCAAAGGAAACCACAGAAGAAGAAAAGTCTGCCGTACAAGTCTGAGAAAGCCCTGGGTTAGGCGGAGGAGCTTAGAGAACTTGGAGAAGCACCAGAGGCAGGAGAGGAAGGATCTTGAGTGCCTGGCAGCACGTCCTGAAGAAAAACCACATGCTGATCCATAGGACCAGTAGTCACAGTCGGAGTAGACGCAGACATAGAAGACTTTCACAGACTTACTTTTCCACTTCGCATGTCCTCGGGGAATTCCCAAAACTGCAAGGAGCCCAACTGGCCCCGAATTGGCACCGAAGGGGCACTAAAGGGATGTACCCCTTTGGTCACACCACCTTCAGGCATACGGTCGCGAAGGTGGCCGGCATTTAAATGCTTGCAGGAGACTTCCGATATCGGGGGAAGATGGGAGGAGCTTCCACTGCAGGCACCAATCGATGTAAGAGCAGGACAGCCGCCAAGCCCCAGTAACTTCACCACTGCTTCTCCAACTTCACCTGAAAATTAATACTTCCAGGGGGAAGGGGTCTAGTGGGCAGAAAAACTATCAAAAATTTGTGCAGACATTCAATTTAGTGTATGTGCGTGGGAAAAACATTTGCCTGGAAGGAATTATACCTTTTATTCTAGGGTGCATTGATTATGTCTGGGTGAACAGGAGCTTGGTCTTTAATATCGTGGGACATGATACTGAAAGTATCACATCGTCTGATCACATTCCTGTCTGGTGCGGGCTGCGGATGGAGGGGCAGTGAATTGGGGGGAGCTATGGTGGCTCAATGACTCCCTTATTGATGAGGGGGACTGTGCAAAATTGAGGACTGTTATTACAGAGTTTATGGAATTAAATGACTTAGGGGGATCAGTCACCCACTGTGCTGTGGGACTGCTTAAAGGCTGTCTTTAGGGGTCACCTTATCTTGCTAGTGGCTTACAAAAAGAAATTGAAGGGGCAACAACTGACTGATCTCTGAGATAGATTGGCAACAATGAAGGAAAAGCATAAGGGTGGGTTGTTGGGGGGAGGAGGGCTGTGAGGAAACTGTACAGATCAGGGAATAAATTCAGAGTATTCATCTCACGGATATAAAATATCAGCTAGAACAATTGCAACAATCCCAAATCAAATTTGATAATAAGGCAAGTCATCTTCTGGCTAGACCACTTAAAAAGAGACAAAGAAGGAACTGAGTTACTAGAATCTACAACAATAAAGGAAGGCAAGAACTTAGCGAATTTGAGGATATTAAACAGCGGTTTGTAGAATTTTATCAGGAATTATACAGAAAAACCTAATAATCTACAGGTGACTGATCAGTATCTGCAGTGATTTTCCCTTCCTTGTTTATCAGAGGAAAACAGCCAGCTATTAAACAGACCGATCTCTGTGGTAGAAGTCTTGACAGTAATTAAAGCTTTGCCTGGGGTCAAGGCTCCAGGGCTCAATGACTTTACTAATAAGTTCAAATAGGGACAACCTTCCTGCAGCATCAGCAGGCACAGCAGAAGCAGGACAAGAGACCAACCATGGAAAGAGATCTTTACTGAAGCCTATGAGGTCAACGTGACACGTGTTTCGGCCGGGAGGCCGCCTCCAAGTGCTAATGACCTCTACAATACAAAAATAATAGTTTAACAATAACAAAATTAAAAGTTAAACATACATAAACAATAAAAGCCATAAAGAACATAAGAACATAAGATATGCCATACTGGGTCAGACCAAGGTCCATCAAGCCCAGTATCCTGTTTCCAACAGTGGCCAATCTAGGTCATACGTACCTAGCAGTTTCCCCAAAAGACACAGGTTCTGCAATGCTTGTACTAGGTCAAGCATTGATATCCTGGGTCCCTTCTTAATAATGGTTTATGGACCTTTCCTCCAGGAACTTGTCCAAACCTTTTTTAAACCCAGCTACACTAGCAGCCTTTACTACATCCTCCGGTAACAAATTCCAGAGTTTGATTACACGTTGAGTGAAAAAATATTTTTCTTTTATTAGTCTTAAATAGTTTACCCTGTAGCTTCATTGCATGTCGCCTAGTCTTTCTATATTCTGATAACGTAAACAGTCGATCTATGTTTACCCGTTTCACTCCGTTCATTAATTTATAGACTTCTATCATATCTCCCCTCAGCCGTCTCTTTTCCAGGTTAAAGAGCCCTAACCTTTTTAGCCTTTTTTCATAAGAGTATCCTTCTATCCCCTTTACCATTTTGGTGGCTCTTCTCTGAACCTTTTCTAACAACACTATATCCTTTTTAAGGTACGGCGACCAGAATTGCACACAATATTCAAGATGCGGTCTCACCATGGAACGATACAGAGGCATTATAATAGCTTTTGTTTTATTTTCCATTCATTTCCTTATGATACCTAGCATTCTATTTACTCTCTTGCTTGCCGCTGCACACTGGGCCGAGGGTTTTAACATGTTATCCACAATGACGCCTAAATCTTTTTCCTGGGTGGTGGTTCCTAATGTGGAACCTTGCATTGTGTAACCATAGTTTGGGTTGTTCTTCCCTAGGTGCATAACTTTGCACTTGTCCACATTAAATTTCATCTGCCATTTTGATGCCCAGTCTTCCAATTTATCAAGATCCTCTTGCAATTTTCCACAACCTTCTTGGGCATTAACAACTTTAAATAGCTTTGTGTCATCTGCAAATTTGATAACCTCACTAGTTATTCCACTTTCCAGGTCATTTATGAATATGTCAAAAAGCAGCGGACCCAGCACAGATCCCTGGGGTACACCACTATTCACCTTTCTCCATTGGGAAAATTGGCCATTTAGCCCAACCCCCTGCTTTCTATCTTTTATCCAGTTCCTGATCCACAGTAGTACACTGCCTCCTATCCCATGACTCTTTCGTTTTGCCAAAAGTCTCTGATGAGGGACCTTGTCAAAGGCTTTCTGAAAGTCCAGATACACTATATCAACCGACTCACCTTTGTCCACCTGTTTATTCACACCTTCAAAAAAACATAACAGATTAGTAAGACAAGATCTTCCTTGTCTAAAGCCATGTTGGCTGTCTCCCATTAGGCCATGACTATCTACATGCTGAGTAATTTTATTCTTTATGATGGTTTCTACCATTTTTCCCAGTACTGACGTCAGGCTCACCGGTCTGTAGTTTCCCGGATCACCCCTGGAACCCTTTTTAAAAACTGGTGTTACATTGGCGATCCGCCAATCTTCAGGTATTAGAGATGATTTTAATGATAGTTCACAGATTACTAATAGCAGGTCTGCAATCTCATATTTCAGTTCTTTCAACACCCTTGGATGTATACCATCCGGCCCAGGATTTGCTACTCTTCAGTTTATCTAATAGCTGTAATACATCTTCCCGATGTATCGATATTTCCTTCAATTCTTCCGCACCTTTAAATACCACTTCGGTCATGGGTAACATCCCTACATATTCCTCAGTAAAGACCGAAGCAAAGAATTCATTCAGTCTCTCCGCTATCGCCTTTTCACCTCTTAGTGCTCCTTTAACCCCTTTATCATCTAATGGACCAACTGACTCTCTCACAGGTTTTTTGCTACGAATGTACTTGAAAAGGTCTTTATTTCGCGTTTTTGCTTCCGCAGCAAGCTTCTTCTCAAATTCTCTTTGCCTGCCTTATCAATGCCTTGCATTTGACTTGCCAGTGCTTGTGCTGTTTCCAGGTTTCGTCGTTTGGCTCTTTTTTCCATTTCCTGCAAGATGCTTTTTTGGCAACAACAGCCTCTCTGACCTCACCTTTAAACCATGCTGGCAGTTTTTTGGACTTCCTTCCACTTTTCTTAAAGCGTGGAATACAGCTGTTCAGGGCTTCCAAGATAGTATTTTTCAACACCCCCCAAGCTTGATGTAAATCTTTAACCTTTGCAACTGCTCCTTTTAGTTTTTTTTCTGCCAATAAAAATCAATAAGTAAAATAAATAGTAATTAACATGAAATGATAAAAATTCCAAAGCAAAAACTTAGCACATATAAAAACATTGGGTCCTATTTGTGTCTGTTCCTCTCCTTCAAGTTTATATTATGCATTCTTTAGGTCTCAACACTATTATGCTGCATGTTTTGATACAATTTGGTGCTTTTACATTGTTATCTTGTACAATTTTATCATACTTAGTAAGTAGCATTCTAATGGCTCTCTCGCAATTGTTCTTCCTCGTCCTTCCTTCTTTTTTCCTTTCTCTTTTTAAGTTTGGTTTAGAATTGCTCCTGAAAGTGTCTTCTTGATTTAGCTGGTCTGTTCACACAGCACACAATTTGCACATTATATTATTGTCCTTCGCCCAATTGTCCTTTCCATTTGGTTACTCAATATTAGACTCACGTCCCTATAAAGCCAGAACATCAGCAGTTTCCTCTGCTTCACGGTGCCTAGGTGGCATTTTCAGTTTTGGGCATTGCCGATGGCGTCACATACATTCACAAAGGTCTTGGTGGTGGAGGTGGCTGTGCACCTCCAGTAACAAGTTCTGGGGTACCCGTGTCTCCATGACTGGCCGATTCGGATTTCAGAAGTGAAAGCCAGCAAGCAATGGTGAGAGTCGCAGAATTCCTGTGCAGGCGGTAGGGTCCACCCTTATCTCAACAACTGGCTCGGGCACACGAAGTTCATTGAGCGAGAGCGAAGAGGTGGTGGAACAAGTGGTATCCCTTTTACAGAGTCTCGGATGGGGGATCAACAGGACCAAGAGTCGCTTGCTACCATCCCAGTAATCAAGTAGCTCGGGGAGTGCATCCCTTAGGAGAAGGCTCTTCTCCAGGTACAGAGAGTGCATTTATTGGGGCAGCTGGTGCGTCGTTTCCTGCTAGAGGACGCTCTGATAGCTTGGCATGGTGTTCAGTTACTCGGGACCACAGCAGTGACCCTCGACATCTTGCCATGGGCAAGAGCTCACTTGCTACAGCTGCAGGGAGTGCTGCAGCGCAGATGGTCACACTAGCAACATCCCTCATCAAAACGGCTGGATGGCGCAACGGAGGCAGGGGAGGACCTCTGGTGGTGGCTCCAGTCAGCAAAGTTGGCAGTGAGGATGCATCGGGAGGCTCCAGGCTGGTTCCTCTGACAGCTGACGCAAGTCTATCAGGCTGGCGGGCTCAATGTGGAGGACATTGGCTCAGGGACAATGTTCCTCTCTCGGAGTCCAGGGATGCAGATGACAGCGATGGCTGTCCAGCAACAGTTGCAAGGGTGAGTCATTCGAGTCTTCTCTGGCAGCGCCAGCAGGTTGGCCTATATCTTTCAACAAAGAGGAAAGGCCAGTGTGGGCCTTGTAGAGGAGGTGGAGGCGCTGCTGTGGGGGTCAGAAGAGCATCTTAAACTGTAGATGGCACGTGGTGCAGGAATAGAAGATGTGGAGGCATAGCTTAATGGTTGGAGCACTGGCTGGGTATGCAACAGACCAGCATTTGAATCCCACTGGTTCTCTTTTTTGGCTGTGGGAAAGTCACTTTAGTATACTGCCACAAACAGTCCAGGGTCTGCATGTGCTAGAGGACAGTGCCGGGTATGGGGCCATAGGCCAAGAGGCTTTTTTTATGCGGCAAGCAGATGGGACACACCCCGGCCACAGTTCTCTAGGTGGCGTATGTGCTGACCAAGACAATACAACCCCCCCAAAAAAACACAGTGCCTTTCAGTGGTGCTTGCTTTGGCAGGACATGTATTAGGGTTAGAGCCCTGTGCAAGGGTGACACGCAAATGCGTGAACTGTTTCCAGATGTTAATAGCAGAAGAGAAAGAAGGTCAGAGGGCCTTTAGGCTCTCGTGCATGGTGGGTCGCAGTGGGTCATCGGTTTGCATTTTCTTCAGGGGGCAAACCCTAGGTCGGATAATTGAGTTCTCTGTAATGTTGCGTTTTAATGTAAACCGCTTTGTTTATATGAGAAAGCGATATAAAAAAAAAGTTTTGCTAAATAAGCTAAATAGTATGGCACATCGAGGCTCGCACAGGGTTGGCCTCCGGGTTGCCTCAGACGGGCTGGAATGCCCATGGTAGGTCATCCGGGTACAGTTACCAACAGATCAGCCATGGCAGCTGTCAGTTCGAGAGACTCGATTGACTTGGGGGCCTTGGTGCAGGCTTCAGGTGAATTGACTCTCGCCTATGGCTGGCTCTGGTGGCAGCTCCGTTTTGAGGGCGCAGCCAGTCAGGGTCAGTTCTCGCGATGTTCAGGGGGCCTGGAGGAGGTCTTCTCCCTCTTTCCTTCTTTCTGGGATATGTTTCAGGTGCAAGGTTCGGGCATGATGTGCAGAGATGGCTTGTCGGCCGTGCTCAGCTACAGTGCCAGGTGTGGCAGCCTTTCAGCAACCAGGTCTTGAGAGTTTTTTGCGGCAAAGTTCCTGGAAGGTATGGGTAGCAACCCTCTCTTGTTTTAGGGGCAGGCTCCAAGGGGTTCCTTGGGGATGCACTCGGCTGTGCTATGGTTCCAGAAAGTGGTTAAGCATATCGGCCCATTGCTCTGGTCCTTTGTCCCTTCTTGGGAGCTTGACCTGGGGCTGACAGCACTGCCAAAGTAAGATTTGGGCCTTTGGGTCAGTTCTCTCCAAAAGGGTCAGTCTCATAAGACAGTGTTGCGGGTGGCTGTTTGCTCAGCCCAGATAATTGTGGAGCTTTTAGATAGCTAGTGCAGGTTGCATTCCTATGGCTGAAGATGGTGTCCATGTCTCCCTGCCTGTGCTCTCAGGGGGTGGGAAAGAGATACAGTACAGTCCTGCCCTTGAGTTGTTCAAGTGTACAGAGAAGACTGTTATTATTAAAGAACAGTCCCATTTAGCCAATCAGATTAGTTGTTTGCTTAGGTCGGAGGGCCGTACAGGGGTACGGCAGCGGCCAAAGCTTCCCCGCTAGGTGGATTAGTGGGGCTATCACCTCAGCGTGCGTGTGGTATGGCAGCCACCTGGTCTTCTCTTCATGCCTTGGTAAGACAGGCTGAGTTGGCTGGGCAGGCGACAGGGGACTCCAGGTTTTGAGCGGTGCTGAGTCAGACCAGATTCCCGGCTCCCTCCCATTTATAGAACTGCTCTGTTACATCCCAGAGGTGTGGGACTGGACTGGAGGGACAATAAGGAAAGTGAAATTAGACCTTACCTGCTAACTGATGTTCCTTGAGTAATTCCAGTCCATTCCCGGAACACGTCCGGGTGTTTCCAAAAGGATCAGTCGCGCAACCCCGGACCTGAAGAATATTGTATGGTTCAGGGGTTTTGGGCGGATCGCAGATCCCAAGGGACGTGGAGAAGTTGTTGGCAGTACTGTGGTCCCGCAGTCTGTTGTTTTTTCTTTACAAGCAAAGTATTTGGTTGGCCGTTGGTTGGTGTGTCCGCAGTCCACAGGTATGCCTTTTTGTTTTGGGGAGAAAGAGCCCTCCTCATTCCAGGGTGGTTAGTAGGGGTCTTCTAAGCTTAGAGGCCCAGAGTTATATGGTTTATGTAGTTGTTTACAATGTTTGACTACTTACTTGTTGCTCTTGTGAGTCTGCTTTGTCAATAGGTTACTGGAGCTGGTAGGAGGAGCCAGCTGCCTATATACACCGAGATTATCAAAAGTGGACATGCTCAGTCTCCAAGCTGCTGGATGGGGAGCACAACCCAGAGGTTCGGGACTGGACTGGAGTTACTCAAGAAACATCAATTAGCAGGTAACGTCTAATTTCACATCGTTCATTAATATTCTTTAAGTATTTAAAGGTCTATCATATCTACCCTGTCCCTCCTCTCCTCTAGCATATACACATTTAGCTCTTCAAGTCTCTTCTCATACGTCTTCTGGTGCAGGCTCCAAATCATTTTGGTCGCCTTCCTCTGAACCATTTCAAGTCTTTTTATATCCTTTGTGAGATATGATTTCCAAAACTGAACACAATATTCCAAATGACGCATCACCAACGACTTGTACAGGGGCATTAATAACTCCTCTTTTCTGTTGGTAATTTCTCTCGGTATGCAACCCAGCATCCTTCTGACTTTGGCCTTGTTGCACTGTTTCGCCACCCTAAGATCCTCAGAAACAAATCACTCCGAGATCCTTCTCCTGGTCCATGCACACCAACCTCTCGCCCCCTATTGCATACAATTCCCTTGGATTTCTGCATCCCAAGCGCATGACACTGCACTTCTTCACATTAAGTTTTAACTGTCAAGCATTCTTCCAGCTTTGGAGATCTTTCCTCATGTTATCCCCTCCCTCGGGGAGTCCACTCTATTGCAAATTTCTTGTCATCTGCGAAAAGACAGACTTTTCCCATTCAGTCCTTCAGCAATATCACTCACAAAGATATTGAACAGTATCGGTCCCAGGACAGATCCCTGGGGCACACCACTAATCATCTTCCTTTCATCTGAGTGAGTTCCGTTTACCATCACCTTCTGTCGTCTGGCAATCAACCAATTTCTGATCTAGTTCACCACCTTGGGACCCATCCCTAGGCTGTTCAGTTTATTCATAAGACTCCCATGAGGAACAGTATCAAAGGCTTTACTGAAATCTAGGTAGATCACATCCATCATACCCTTGATCTAGTTCTCTGGTCACCCAGTCAAAGAACTTAATCAGATTTGTTTGGCATGATCATCCTTTGGTAAAACCATGTTGCCTTGGATCATGCAACCTATTGGTTTCAAGAAAGTCTACTATTCTCTTTCAGGAGCGCCTCCATTACTTTTTCCCCTCCGAGGTTAGGCTTACGGGCCTGTAGTTTGTCACTTCTTCCCTATTACCACTTTTCTGAAAAGGTACCACATCAGCCCTACTCCAATCCAGTGGAACCTCTCCTGTCTCCAAGGATCTGTTAAAAACATCCTTTAAAGGCCCTGCTAGAACCTCTGAGCTCTTTCAGTATCCTTGGATGTATCCCATCTGGTCCCATGGCCTTGTCCACTTTCAGTTTTGCAAGCTGTTCAAACACATCTTCTGTGAATGGTGTAGTATCTACTCCGTTCCCATTTGCATATTTGTCAATCACAGGTGGTCCTTCACCAGGATTTACTTATTTTTACTTTTTCAATGTCACTTTCTACGAATCTGTTCTCAGCAATTTTGAGTCTTGCAATGATACCTTTATGGGTGGGGCCCAAAGAAGAGTGTTTTTAGGGAAATAAGGCAATTTATGTGTCAAGAAAAGCTGACTAGAATAAGCCATACCAAACTAATCTTAAAGGATAGAGGAGGAAATGGACTACCAGATCTAAGATTATACAATGGGGCAGCCATGTTTCTCTGGATGCATGAACATTACTACCACCACTAATTTGTATAGCACTGCAAGGCATATACAGTGCTGTACATGTACAAGTAAGAGACTGTCGCTGCTCATCAGAGCTTACAATCTATTCAAGACAGACCAAACAACAACTGGAGACTATGGGAAATCTAGAAGTATGGCAAGATACAGATAGGTGATGAGGGGGATCAGGATTCAAAAGCAAGTCCCAGAGATCTACATATGGGCTTTATATACAGTACAATATAAATTTATTAATCAGATCTAATGCATTGTCCTAAAATAAAAGAAAGGGTGGGAGAAGAGTATGCTGATTCCATTTAGAAAAGTGTGGAAGTGGTGGTGAAGCATGGAGAACCTACCAACCATTGTATTCTCTTATATGTACTTGTGTGGGAATCCAGAGTTTATTCTGGGGGTTGGGCAAACAATATTCCAAAAGTGGGAGGAACTGGAGTGTTTCAGAATAGGACACTTTTTTCAGGGGCAGAAGTATAAAAGTTCTGTGACGCTGAAGAAGTGCAACAAAAATAGGCAGTTCCTTTAGCGCATAGATTCCACTACTGGCAGGGCAATAGACTAAGGCAAAGTATGTAAAGTTTGGGGGGGGGGGGTGTCTACGTATCCATAGATCTACAGAAGGGCTTTATATACCATATAAATGGGTTAATCTATAGACACAGACACACATCCAACTTCACAGATCGAGCTCAAGCATATTCATTGTGGAGATCCTGAAAACCTGACTAGACTAGAGATCCCAAAGGATTGGGTTGAGAACCACTGGTATAAAGCATGTTTGACAGCTAAGCAGAGACCTTGGGTGATGGTGTTTGCACACACATGGTGTAGGGATCTAGCGCAACAGATCTCAAAAGATGATATGAACACATTATTTATTTAAATAATGCCGCTCACCGTTTATGCTCGGAAGAGAACAAAATAGCCGTTTAGGCTTTAAAATCCTTGCAGTCATATGAGATGCTTCAGGGGGAAGTACAGGATCTAGGCATCTCAGAATCTTCCCTCCAACAGTGCAGTTCAACTTTGGCGGACAAGTTAGCCATTTTGAGCTGCGCAGAGGCAGTAAAGGTGCAGGGGGAGCCAGCTGAGGCTCTGGGAGCTAAGGCAAAGGCTAAGAAGCGGCACAAGACAGTGGAGTCTAAGGGGAATGATTCAGAGATGTCCTTCTCACCCAAATTTGTCTTCTTGCTCCATCAAGTCTTCTGCCTGAAGCAGGGCAGGGGCGCAAATCAGAGCACCGGTCCTAGGGCTCTGGAGATAGCAGCTCCAGAGTTCAGGCCCCTGGATGCATGTGGGGGAGAATTAGAAAAGGTACAGAAAAGAGCAACCAAAATGGTAAAGAGAATGGAAGGATACCCCTATGAGGAAAGGCTTAAAAGGTTAGGGCTCTTCAACTTGGAAAAGAAGCAGCTGAGGAGAGATATGATAGAGGTCTATAAGTTAATGGAGTGAAACCGGTAAGCGTAGATCAGTTGTTTACGCCATCAAAAAGTACAAAGACTATAGGACCCGCAATGAAACTACAATGTAACACATTTAAGACTACTAAGAGAAAATACCTTTTCACTCAAAGCATAATTAAACTCTGGAATTCGTTACTGGAGAATGTAGTAAAAGCTGTTAGTGTAGCTAGGTTTAAAAAAGGGTTAGACAAATTTTAATTCCTGGAGGAAAGGTCCATAAACCATTACCACTGGTTTACACCAAAATATTTTGTTTTCTTCATCAAAAATAAAATCAGGTTTTCCTAAAGCAGTTTTCCATGTTGATTATAAATCTAATTCGTTTTTTTCTAGCACATAGGGTTTTAGAGATATTATCCATAGAGGTTTCTATAAAATATTACATATTGTAAACATTGAAAAAGTCAGATGTCAGACGTGCTAATAATTATATTTGGCATGTTTGCACATAAGAATACACAAAGTATTTTTCTGCTGTGAAGTTTGTCAGGATTGTCACAATACAACATCCAGCAGTAATCTAATATGCTCTCATCCCAGAAAGCATAGTTACTCACCTGTAACAGGTGATCTCCGGGAACAACAGCAATTTAGTCTTCACATATGGGTATCGTTGGTACCGACGGAGCCTGTGCGGAAACGCTCCCCAGCGTCCAATAGGAACGCTTTTGGGAGTATCCCTCAGCACATGCGCGCTGCCTTCCCGTCTTTCCAACTGTCCCCCTTCAGTTAGTTTGTAGCTGAGAGAAAGGATAGAGGGAGAGAGGAAAGAGACAGAGAGATAGAGAGACAACTCCTAGGGGAGGTGGGTGGGTTGTGAAGACTAAATTCCTGCTGTTCCCGGAGATCATCTGTTACAGGTGAGTTACTACGCTATCTCCAGGAACAAGCAGGAATGCAGTCTTCACATATGGGGACTCCCTAGTTGAAGATGCCAGAGAGATAGCCCCAGGAAGCTGCCACCCAAGTAAGGTGGGCCATGCTTCCTCCCATGGATCTCTGGCATCCCACCAGCGTTGGTGGGTAAGAGTTGAATTAGGTCTGGAAGAGATTTTGAAAAACAGCTTGGCCAAAGAAGGCATCCCGGCGGGAGGCTTTAACTAGGCAGTAGTGGGCTGTGAAGGTGTGTACCGAAGCCCAGGTGGCTGCTCGACAAATGTCATCAATAGACACAGAGTGAAGGTTAGCCATAGAGGCTGCCATGGCTCTCACATTATGAGCTGTGATATGGCCTTGAAGAGGAAGACTCTTACTCTCATAAGTAAAGGATATGCATTGTGCAATCCATTTGGACAGAGTTCTCTTGGAGACTGGAAGTCCCAAATGACTAGAATCAAAAGCAATAAAAAGTTGAGAAGACTTTCTATGTTGCTGTGTTCGTTGTAGGTAAAAAGCCAAGGCTCTTTTACAATCCAATGTATGAAGGTTCCTTTCTGCATTAGAGGCATGAGGCCTCGGAAAGAATACAGGAAAATAAATTAATTGATTTAAATGAAAAGGCAAAACCACCTTTGGCATAAAGTGTGAATGAGTTCTAAGAACAACCTTATCATGGTGAAACCTTGTATAAGGAGGATCAGCCACTAACGCTTGCAATTCACTAATGCGACATGCAGAGGTGATTGCAATTAGGAAGATGACCTTCCAGGACAAAAGCTTTAGGGTTGTAGTGGCTAAAGGTTCAAAAGGCGGTTTCATGAGCTGCCCGAGAACTAGGTGTAAATCCCATGCCACCGGTGGTGGCCTGATGGGAGGCTTTGTTAATAGAAGACCTCTCATAAATCTTGTTATGAGTGGATGAGAGGAAATTGGTTGTTCATTTAGAGGCTTATAGGAAGCTGCAATTGCATTAAGATGGACTCTTACTGAATTGGTCTTTAGACCAGAATTTGATAGATGAAGTAGATACTCTAGTATCGATTCCAAAAGCTATCATAAGAGGGTTTAACCCCTCCTGTGAACACCATATAGTAAAACATTTCCACTTGAAGGCGTAAGAGCGTCTTGTGGAAGGTTTTCTAGAAGCCTGAAGGATATCCTTTACCTGTTGGGAAAGGTTAAGATCCTGAAGGTCTAAGCTTTCAGCAACCAGGCCCTGAGATGCAGGGACTGGGGATTTGGGTGCCACAGCATCCAGTTCTCTTGGGAGAGGAGATCTGGAGCATAGCCTAACTCCAGAGGTGCAGCTTGAGAGAGATGTAGAAGCAGGGGAAACCACATTTGGCGTGGCCACCGTAGCACTATGAGGATCATACAACCCGTGTCTCTCTGAAGCTTGAAGAGTGTTTTGGGGATGAGGAGAATAGGTGGGAAGGCATAGAGGAAGTCGTGACCCCAGTGAAGAAGGAAGGTGTCCCTTGCCTGGCAATATTGAGCCGGAATCCTGGAACAGAATCGGGGAGGTTTGGCATTCAGTGAACTTGCAAATAGGTCTATGTCTGGGGTTCCCCAGATCTGAAATATCTTGGCCACCTGGTCTAGGTGGAGAGACCATTCATGAGGCAGCAGTACTCGGCTGAGTTTGTCTGCCCAAAGGTTTTGAATGCCTGGAAGATATACCACAAGATGGTGAATTTGATGCTCTCTGGCGAGGGCCCATAGTCATAAAGCTTCGTTGCATAACGACAGAGCCTGTTCCGCCATGCTTGTTCACGTAGAACATAGCTACTTGATTGTCCATTTTGGACTAGGACTGTCTTGTAGCTGAGCTGGGCATGGAATACTCGAAGAGCTAGATAGATTGCTCTGAGTTCCAGGAGGTTTATGTGAAGACAAGCCTCCTGTGGAGTCCAGGTACCCCGGGTAGAGAGATAATGCAGCTGTGCTCCCCATCCCATCTGTGATGCATCTGTTGTTAGGGTGGCCTGGAATAGGGGTTGCTGGAAAGGAGACCCCACTAGAAGATTTTCCAGTGATTGCCAACATTGTAGGGACAAGATCAGTCGTGAGTTTGATATCTTGTCCGACAGACGTCCTGTGTCCACTGTGTGGATAGGGTCCACTGAACTGCTCGCATATGAAGGTGAGCGTAGGGAACCACATGAACCGTGGATGCCATATGTCCCAATAGTTGTAATAGTTCTCGAGCAGTTAGGGAGGACTTCACCTCTGCTTGAGAAGCTATCTGCATTATACGAAGACAGCGGGGTTGTGGGAGAAAAGCCCTTGACTGTCTGGTATCTAGATGGGCTCCTATGAACTCTAGGGACTGAGACGGAGCATGTTGGGATTTTGGCAGGTTTATGACCAATCCCAAGTATTGAAGGATTCGCATTGTGTGAGACAGTGCAGATCTAGCTTCTGGAACCATGGGGGCTCGAATGAGTCAGTCGTCCAAGTAAGGGAAGACAAATATCCCCAGGGTTCGCAGAAATGCAGCTACTACTGCCATGCATTTCGTGAATACTCTTGGTGCCGAAGCCAGACCAAAGGGAAGAACCCTGTATTGAAAATGTTTTCCCTTGAAAAGGAATCGTAAGAATTTCCTGTAATCTGGATGGATCAGAATGTGAGTATACGCATCCTTTAGATCTAGAGAACAAAGCCAATCCTGACTTTGAAGGTATGGCAGAAGAGTTCCCAGAGAAATCATTATGAACTTTTCTCAGAACAAATATTTGTTCAATTCTCTGAGGTCTAAAATGGGTCTGTGTCCTCCTGTTTTCTTTAGATTAAGAAAATAGGGGGGAGTAGAACCCTGCACCCTGCTGAAGAATGGGCACTTCCTCTATTGCTGCTTGAGCAAGGAGTGTTGAGACCTCTTGATCCAGTGAATTGCCTGTAGAGGTTTGGGAATTGAACTGTCTTACGATTGTAGGAGGGGGCATACTGTGAAAATGAAGCTTGTACCTCTCTCCGACAATGGGCAGAGTCCAGTTTTCTGTTATTTGGTGCCATCTGTTGGCAAAATGACACAACCTGCCTGGAATGTTTAGGGGTTCTGGCCCCTTCAGAGGTATGAAGGCTAAGTTCTCTATGAAGGAGTCAAAGCCCTTGAGGGGGCTGGGCCTGTGGAACTGGTTGAACTCTAAGGCCTTTTGCCTTCTTTTGTCTGGATTGTTGTTGTTGACCCTTCTGGGCAACGACCCTGAGCTTGCCCTTGCTGGGTACAGGATGGATAAAACTTCCTCTTTTTGCTGGTAAAGTGTTTTTTATAGGGTTTCTTTTTGGCTGGGGTGGCTGTAGATTTTGACAATCTGTCTAAAGTGAGACTGTCAGTATCTATCTCATTAGCCTTCTCCTGCCAATTCTTGCCAAAGAGGTTTTCTCCTGTGCAAGGGATGTTTCCCAATTTATCCTGTACCCAAATCTCCAAGTCTGATGCATGAAGCCAGGCAATCTGACGTGCACCAATGGCAATAGCAGGGGTTTTACTTATGCATTCAAAGCAGTCAAAGGCTGCACGGTTTACAAACTTGGAGACATCTTGAGCATGCTTGACCAGAGTGAGAAAGTCCTGTCATTTGTCCTCAGGGAGAAGGGGGCTCATAAGCTCCAAATCTCTTTGAGGAACATTCCCATATACAAAATATATGAGCTGATCCTAGCTGAAAGCATGGAAGCCTGAAATGTTCGATGCCCAAAAGTGTCAAGAGTCCTGCATTCACGACCTGGAGGATTGGATGCATGTCTCTTTGCACTTTTCATCCTATGCATGGCTGACTCCACTACCATTGAATGGTGTAGCAGCTGAGTCTTTTGAAAACCAGGACATGGTGGAACTCGATACATGGTATCGAGTCTCCTAGAATGAGGAGATGTGTTCAAAGGTGTCTCCCAGATTCTGAGCATCAAATTATGAAGAATTTCATGAATGGGCAGAGTGGCTGCTTCCTTGGGAGCCTTAGGATAATGGAGAATTTCCAATTCCTTTGCTCTAGGTTCTTTTTCAGCAGCTACAGTGATTGAAAGGCCTCGGGCCACATCACAAATAAAATCCTGAAAAGACATGTCTTCCGGAGGAGACATTCTGCGTTGGTGAGAAGAGGAGTCTTCCTGGAGAAACATTCTGGTACCAGCATAATTATCAGTGTCATCGGAATCGGAGGATTTGAAGTATCTCTGATCCCAATGTTCATGCAAAGCACAGTCTCGGTACTGATCAAAGTCGGTACCGAATTGGTCCAGTACCGATCTGTCGATGCCAGAAAAAGTCTGCATGGGAAGGATTCCCACCGGGGCCAGTACCGGTTCCCGTTGAACCACTGGTGTTAACGGTACCGCAGCTGTAAGAAGAGCTAAAAGACAGCATTCGATAGCGAGGAATCTCTGATCTATCGACGCTGCCGATGCCTGGGTATCGGTACCGGTAAAAGCGGCTGGAACCCCTGAGCATGGCACCAGTAGTTCTGGCCGAGGTCGAAGCCTCGAGAACATCCTGGATCCCCGTTGATGCTTTGGAGGCCAAAGCCTCCCGCCGGGGCTGTTTTGCCAGTGTAGTTTCCTCAAGGGCAATGCCAATGGCCTCTCGATGCTTTGAAGGAGAGCTACCCTTTGAGGACCGGCTCTTATGTTTAGTTACCTGAGATCCAGGGGAGGAAGACGAGGCTCTTGAAGACGTCAATGCAATGGACCTGGTATCCAAAGAAAAGAGGGTATCGAGCTTTGCAGCTCAGTTCTGTCTTCCTCTTTTTGTCAGCCCCATACAGGAGGAACACTTAGATGGAGAATGGTCAGGGCCTAAACATTTTAGACACCAGTCATGGGTGTCGGTGACGGAGATGGTACTGCCACATTTAGTACATTTTTTTTTTAAAACCACTAGCTGGTTTTTCCATCTTTTGAGAAAAATGGGGCCTAATGCCCAAAATGGCGCCAACACCAAAAGAAAAAGTTTCTGAAGAGAAACAGTTCAAAAACAGATCTATATTTTTTTTTTTAAAAGAAGAAAGAAAGAACCGACGGTACCAGTAGGTGTCGTGCGGAGGCAGGCGCGATCACAAGAAAACAAGTTTAAAGAAGAAAAAAATTTCTGCGGTGACAGGGTATGTGTCCTGTCGGCTCCGCGGAAAATGAAAAACTGAAGAGGGACAGTTGGAAAGGCGGGAAGGCAGCACACATGTGTGTTCCTATTGGACACTGGGGAGCGTTCCCGCGCAGGCTCCGTCCGTACCAACGATACCCATATGTGAAGACTACATTCCTGCTTGTTCCTGGAGATTCCTTAGTAACATTTTTCCATGACCTGAATGTCTAGGTGAAACCTCTCACCCTGTTCATCACTCAATTCACCCACGTTTGCTGGAAAAAATTGAAGATGTGAGTGCATGAAGTGCATTTTCAATGACATGTGGCAACCAAGTTTACAACATGCATCAAATAATCTCTGTACTACATCAACATAATCTGGCGATTTCCAATTACCCGAAAAGTTTTACATAAGAACATAAGAAATGCCTTAACTGGGACAGACCAAGGTCCATCAAGCCCAGTATCCTGTTTCCAACAGTGGCCAATCCAGGTCACAAGTACCTGGCAGCGTCCCAAAAAAGCACAAAGGATCCACAGTGCTTGTCCTGGGGCAAGCAGCGGATTTCCCGGGTCCTCTTTAATAATGGTTTATGGACCTTTAAAGCCTCCAGGAACTTGTCCAAACCTTTTTTTAAACCCAGCTACACTAACAGCTTCTACTACATCCTCAAGAAATGAATTCCAGAATTTGATTATGTGTTGAGTGAAAAAATATTTTCTCTTATTAGTCTTAAATGGGTTGCATTGTAGCTTCATTGTTTGTCCTCTAATCTTTCTACTTTTTGATAGCGTAAACAACCGATCTACGTTTACCCATTCCACTCCATTCATTTACAGACCTTTATCAAATCTCCCCTCAGCCATCTCTTTTCCAAATTGAAGAGCCTGTACCTTTTAAGCCTTTCCTCATAGAGGTATCCTTCCATTCACTTTACCATTGTTGTCACTCTTCTTTGCACTTTTCTAATTCAGCTAGATCTTTAAGATATGGTGACCAGAACTGAACACAATATTCAAGGTGCGGTCGCAGCATGAAATAATACAGAGGCATTATAACATCCTTTGTTTTATTCTCCATTCCTTATGATTACTAGCATTCTATTTGCTTTCTTGGCTGCTGCTGCACACTGGGTGTAGGGTTTCAACGTATTATCTACGACGACACCTAAATCTTTTTCCTGGGTGGTGGTTTCTAAGGTGGTACCTTGCATTGTGTAACCATAGTTTGGGTTGCTCTTTCCTAGGTACATAACTTTGCACATGTCCATAATAAATTTAATCTGCCATTTGAACATCCAGTATTCCAATTTTTCAAGGTCTTCTTGAAATTTTTGACAATTCTCTTGCATTTTAACAACTTTGAATCATCTGAAAATCTGATCACATCACATTTTTATTTCCAGGCCATTTATGAATATGTTAAAAAGCAGCGGACCCAGCACAGATCCCCGGGTACTCCACTATTCACCTTTCTCTACTGAGAAAACTGGCCATTTAGCCCTACTCTCTGCTTTCTATCTATTAAGCAGTTCCTGACCCACAATATTACACTGCCTCCAATCCTATGATTTTTTAATTTGGTCAAGAGTCATGAGGGACCTTGTCAAAGGCTGTCTGAAATCCAGATACACTATAATCAACCGGTTCACCTTTGTCTACCTGTTTATTCACATCTTCAAAAAATCAACAGATTAGTAAGACAAAACTTTCTTTGGCCAAATCCATGTTGGCTTTCTTCCATTAAACCAGGGCTATCTACATGTTCAGTAATTTTACTCTTTATAATGGTTTCTATCATTTTGCCCGGTATGGACGTCAGGCTCACTGGTCTAAAGCTTCCTGGATCATCTTGGAACCCTTTTTTAAAAAATTGGAGTTACATTGGCCACTCTCCAAACCTCAAGTACTACAGATGATTTTAACAATAGTTCACAGATTATTAATAGTAGGTCTTTAATCTCATATTTCAATTCTTCCAACACCCTTGGGATGTATATCATCCAGTCCAGGTGATTTGCTACTCTTCAGTTTATCAAACAGTTGTATAAGACATCCTCCCAGTTTATCGATATTTCTTTTAATTCTTCTGCTACATCACCTTTATATACCATTCCAGGTACAGGTAACTTCCCTACATCTTCTTCAGTAAAGACTGAAGCAAAGAATGTATTTAGTCTCTCTGCTATGGCCTTGTCCTCCCTTAGCGCCCCTTTTACTGCTCTGACTGACTCTCTCACAGGTCTTTTGCTACGAATGTACTGTACTTGAAAATGTTTTTACTATACTTTTCTGCTTCCACGGCAAGCTTCTTTTCAAATTCTCTCTTTGCCTGCCTTATCAGTGCATCTAATTTGCCAATGTTTATGCTATGGTCATCATTGGGCTCCTTTTTCCATTCCCTGAAGGAGGCTTTTTTGACAACAACCTCTCTGACCTTGCCTTTAAAGCATGCTGGCAATTTTTTGGCCTTCCTTCCACTTTTCTTAAAATGTGGAATACATCTAGTCTGGGCTTTTCACAGATCCACTTGAAGGCTTGCCATGCTTCAAGTTCCAAATCATCCAGTCATTTTCCAAATTCTTCATCTTCCATCACCTGTCTCATTTGGGGCCCCACAAAAATGCCTTCTTTAAGTTTTTCAACAGTGATCTTTGGAAATTTAGAAACAAGATACTGAAATCCTTTTGAATTTGTTTGCGCCATTCTTTTCACTATATTTTTTATTAAACCCTGTTTTATATACAAAGGAAGAAGCAAAATGTTTGCTGATCAACTAATGGAACATGACTAACACTGCTGCTTCCTGGGTAGGCAGTTCTTAAAAGCCAGTCATGAACAGCATAATGAACTTTGATAGTGTGACTTTCCCAGAGGCAGAGAAAACAGCAATATTTGGTAAATCTACCTTGCATGCCAATAACCTTAAGATCCCCACAAATCTTCCACTGGTAACGGTCACAGCATATAGACTGTAGCAATATCTGCAGATTATTGTATGTCTCCTTGAGGTAGACAATGTGTGCAATTGGAATAGATGGCTTTATATTGTCATTATGTGTAAGAACAGTTTTGAGGCTTCTTGCTGAAGACTCGATGAATAAGCACCATTCTGTCGGTTTTCCTGTGAGAGGGCTCCAAACAGTCCATCGATGTTGTTGCAATAACCCATTGGACCATCTACTTTAAAAAACATCACTAAATTACAAATTATGCATGCAATAGTGGCAAATGAGAACATTTTTTTGACGTTCTTTTCCTTCAGCCTTCAAGCAAGGAGTTCTGATTTATCTTTTGAGTGCGAAGTCTCGTATAAGATCATTAAGCTCTTCTTGGCTGAATTTCTCTGGATTGCCATTGCTTACATCTGGCATGTAGTCTGCATCCTCTAACTCTTTAGTTTGGCCACCACTTGCACCTTCATCTAACTCCATTTCGTCTGTACAGAAGACAGCCTGTCCTTTGGGGGAACTGGAACAGAAAGTGTTTCATCATGTGGGACTGGTGGCATTGGATACACAGTGTTGCAATTGTTCTTCATACAGAACCCCAGGATATTAACCAGACAAAAATAGCAGTCGTCACTATGATTTCTCGCCTCCCTCCATATCATCGGTACAACAAACGGCATTGCTATTTTCCCTCCATATAACCAATCACGTAGTCCATTTGCACAGGCAGTGCAAATGATGTGAGGCGTCCATAGCTTATCCTGGTCACCCAGTGGGCATCCAAAATATAACTTGTACATTTTGCAAAGATCTAATGTTATGGTACGACATTGAGATACAGTAGCAAATAAATCACAAATGTAAGAAAAACAACATCTGAATGATTTCTACACTGTCTTGGCAAGATTACTGATGATTTCTTTAGTGTTATTACCAAATACGTAATCAAAATAATTATTTATTTATTTATTTATTTTTATTTAGCTGTATTTATATTCCGCTTTTCACCGGGTCAAAGCGGTCAATTGGGGGATACATTTAACACGAGGGGATATGACACACATATGTTAATACTTACAGGGAACATGGGCAATGGAGGGTTAAGTGGCTTGCCCAAGACCACAAGGAGTGCCTATAGGACTAGAAATCCCAGTCCCTCCGGCCTGAGATTGCTGTCCCCAGGTGGGACTTGAACCCCCGGCCCTCCGGCCTGAAGTACCTTGTCCTAACCACTAGACCACTCCTCCCTCAATTAACCTGAAAAAGCAAAATAAATACCAATAAATATTTGTAATCACTGACACAGTTTATGTCAAGTTGACTAGTATAGCAAGACATCCGACATGATCATCTTTCAAACCTGAAGTGATACAACAAAAACAAAACCGGTTTTGAACATTCTTCATCATAGGTTACCTAACAAACATGAAATTATTTGTGATGATTTTTTTTATGTTGAAGAGGACTCGTGAAATCTACTGCTTACCCCAGGACAAGCTTTGTGGAAAACGTAGTTACTCACCTGTAACAGGTGTTCTCTACGGACAGCAGGAATCAGTCCTCACATATAGGTGATGTTGGTGCTGATGGAACCCGCACGGCGCATTTCTCCAGCTTTCAAAGAAAGTCTTTGAGTCATGCTACCACGCATGCGTGGTCCCATTCCCACCCAAGGGTGCCATCTTGTTCAGTCAGATGACAAAGTTAGGATGGTAGTAAAAAAAAATTAAAGGTAGGGAGGCAACTTCCAGGGAAAGAGGGAGGGATGTGAAAAACGATTCCTGTTGTCCCTGGAGAACACCTGTTACAAGTGAGTAACTACGCTTTCTCCAGGAACAAGCAGGAAGTCAGTCCTCACATATGGGATTCCCTAGCTCCAAGCTGCCGAGGACCGAACCATGACAGCATCAACGGCAACTAATGAAGTAGTCGTGAGTTGCAGAAGATGAGTCCCACTGAAATACTCTGCAGGACCCTAGCGTCCAGTGACATTAGCATTCCAGTAGCCTGAACACAGACGGGTCAGAGGGCAGGAGTTGCCTACACCTTGAAAATATTATGGAGTACTGCCTGGCCAAATGCACTGTCTCTGAGGGACTCTCTCCAAGCAGTAATGAGCTGCAAATGTATGAATTGAAGACCATGTGGCAGTCTTGCATATTTCTGTAATTGGCATTGCGAGCAGGTTGGCCACCGATGTGGCCATCGCCCTCACGCAATGTGCTGTGATCTTGTGCTTAAGGGAGAGGCCAGCTCACTCATAGTTGAGGGCAATACAGTCCGCCACCCAAGTAAACAGAGTTTGCTTAGTCACAGGGAGCCCCAGTCTGCTAGGGTCATAAAGCACGTTAAGCTGAGGAGCTTTGTGATGGGTCTGAGTCTGTTGTAAGTAGAAGGACAGGGCCCGTTTGTAATCCAGTGTATGAAGTACTAGCTCCTCCCGGCCGGCGTGAGGCTGCAGGAAAAAGGTGGGGAGGACCACCTCTTGGTTGAGATGGAAAGCAGATATCACCTTTGTGAGGAATTTGGGATGTGTGCAGAGCACTACCCTGTTCTTGTAGAACCTTGCATATGGCTGATTCGCCACCAGGGCCTGGAGGTAGCTCACTCTTCGAGTGGACATGAGGGCCACCAGAAAGGCCACCTAAGAAAAGTACTGCAGGTGGCAAGTGGCTAGGGGCTCGAATGGCAATCTGGTGTGCTGTGAGAGCACCACGTTGAGGTCCCACTCCGCCGGAGGGTGGAGAGGGGGCTTGGATAACAGGAGGCCCCGGAGGAACGTGGAGACCAGAGGCTGGTCCGAGAAGGGTTTTCCCTCGATAGGGTGGTGGTGAGCGGCTATCCTACTCAGATGCACCCTCACAGAGTTAGACTTCAGCTTGGTGCGTGACAGGTGCAGCAGGTACTGGAGTACTAATTACACATGGAAGGAGAAGGGGTTCTCCCTCCTTTCTGCACACCAGGCGGAGAAACTTCTCCACTTAAAGGCATAAGCCTGTCTGGTGAAAGGCTTTCGGGAGGCCAGTAGGATCTCCTAAACTTCTCTTGGAAGATTGAAAGAGGCCAATGCTACCCTTTCAGCAGCCACGCTGTTAGCAACCCCAGATTGGGGTGCAGGAGGGAGCTCCCTCTTGGAACTGGGTTTCGGCCCAGCGGGACTGGGAGGACCACTGACAGGGGGAGCAGCAGTGGAAACCAAGGCTGCCTGGGCCTCCTGGGGGCAATTAGCATAACTTCTGCCCTCTCACTCTGGACCTTGAAGAGGGTCCTAGCGACCGGGGGGGGGGGGGGAGGGTCGGGGTTCGGTGGGAATGCACAGAGTAGGCTATCGGACCATGAGATCAGAAAGGCATCTGCCGCACTCTCTCTGGGTATGGCTGATGCGAGCAGAAGCGAAGTAGCTGCATGTTGTCCGGAGAGGCAAATAGTTCCATAATGGGCTCACCCCAGTGGTGGAAGAGCCGTTTTGCCACCCTGGGGTTCAAGTGCCACTCATGTGGCCGAAGGATTCTGCCCAGTCTGTCCACTAGGCAGTTGTCCTGGCCCAGGTGGTAAACAACTCACAGAAGCTTGCTGTTACGGGCTGAAAAGGAGAGGAGGGCCACCACCTCCTGGCAGAGGGAGGACAAACCCATGCCCCCCCTGCTTGTTGATATAAAACATGGCGACTTTTTTGTCCATCTGGATCAGTATGGGCCATATTGCTGGCGGTGGCAGAATGCTCGTAGGGCCAGGAAGATTGCCCTGAGCTCCAGGAGATTGATCTGTAGCAGTGATTCCTCCTGAGACCAGCTGCCCTGTGTGCGGTGGTCCCCACAATATGCCCCCTAACCCATGAGGGTAGTCAGGGTCTTCTGAGGAGCGGGTGCTTGGAAGGGCATTCCCGTCTGGAGGTGGCAAATGTTTTGCCATCAGTTGAGAGATTCTGCCAGTTGGCAGATAACGCCGACCCTGTCCCGTAGCCTGCCTGTGGCTGAGTCCACTGTGAGCAGAGGCACCACCAAGCTGTCCACATGTGCAAGTGGGCTGAGGGCATTATGTGGACCGTAGAAGCCATATGGCCCAGCAGGCAGAGGAGGACACGAGCTGACACTGACCGGGACCGTTGCACCTCTCCTGCCAGTTGTCTGAGGCATTCTGCCCTTTCTTTGAGGAGGATGGCCTTGACCTGTAGCATGTCCAGCTGAGCACCTATGAACTCCAGGCTTTGGGCTGGAGAGAAGTGGGATTTGGGGTAGTTGATGATGAACCCCAGGTGCTGCAGAAGAAAGACCACACGCTCTGCAGCCTGACTGGCCCATGAGGCTGTGCCACCCCTGATTAGCCAGTCATCAAGGTAGGGGAAGATGAAGGCCCCCTGTAGGCACAGGTGGGCGGCAATCACCACCAGGCATTTGGTAAAGACCCTTGGTGAGGAGGACAGGCCTAAAGGTAGCACCCTGTACTGGTAGTGCCCTCCTTCTACCACAAACCTTAGCTACTGCCTGTGGGAGGGGTGGATTAGAACATGTGCATACTCATCCTTTAGATCCAAGGAGCACAGCCAGTCTCCCTGGTGGAGGTAAGACAGCAGTATTCCAAGGGAGAGCATCTTGAGCATCTTCCTCACCAGAAACTTATTTAAGTTTTGCAGGTCTAGCATGCAGTTCTCTTTGGGACAAGGAAGTATCTGGAGTAGAAGTCTTTTCCCCATAGGTGCTTGGGTATAGGCCATACTGCATTGTTCCTGATCAGACCTGTGAGTTCTGTGGGCAGAAGAGTATGGTGAAGGAGGGTTCGCACCAGCTCTCCTGGGAAGAACCTGGGTAGTATCTGCTGTAGGTGAAAGAGGTATCCCTCCCTTACCACTTGCAGTACCCACTGGTCTGAGATCATATTGGCTCATCTATGGGCGAAAAGAACCAGGCACCCTCCTTTGGGCTGGTGAAGGTCTCCCGGGGGAGGGGAGGCCCTGCCCTGGGAGTCAAAAGCTCCCCCAAGGCTAGGTGGGAGCTGGGGGCCTGGGGCTTCAGTGCCTTTGCCTTCTGAACTTCATGGCCTTGCCTCTTAGGGTGAGAACCTTGTTGCTGGCTCAAGAAGGGCTGGTAGTGGTGACACTGTGCAAAGGGATCCTTTTTCCTCAGGAACAGGGGTCTTTTCCCCAATGGTTTCTTGCGGGGAAGAGATGAGGTCTTTTTAGAGAGCCTCTGGCGAATCACCACGTCAGCCGCCTTGTTGGCCATAGGTTTGCCGAACAGGTTCTCCCCGATGCAGGGGTTGTTGAGCAGCTTGTCTTGGACCCATTGCTCGAAGTCAGAAGGCTGTAGCCAGGCTTGGTGTTGGACACTGATGCCGGCTGCTGTGAATGGAGCCACTGACTCAAAGCCATCATAGACTACTCGGGAGAGGAACTTGGAGCAGTCCTTGATCCCGGAGGTCAGAGACTGGAACCGTTGGAGGGGCTCCCCGACAGGGCCCACCAAAAACCCAGACAGCTCCTGGGTTAGAGTCTTCAGGTACATACCTATGAATAATTCATAGGCTTGGATCCGGCAACCCAGCATCAAGCCCTAGTAACATCCAAGGGTGTTGAGGGCCCTGGCATCCCTTCTGGGGGGGGGGGGGGAACAGAGGAGTGGGTCTTTTGGCACTTAAGTTTTTGTATGGTCAACTCGATGACCATGAGGTTATGTAGGGGCCTTTACAGATGTGGGCCTTTACAGATGCGGTACATGTAGGAGACACCGGTACCAACGCCAGTGTCTCCCACATTCTGAGCAGTAGCCGCTCGAGGATCAGCTGCACAGGCACCATGAGGGTTTCCTTGGGTGGAGACTCATATTGGAGGATCTCCAGCTCCTCGGTGCACGGCTCCTCCTCCGCTTCGGTCTGCACAGAGAGGGCTTTGGCCATGTCCTTGACAAAGTCATGGAAGGCCACGTCCTCCAGAGTAGAATTTATTTATTTATTTTATTTATTTAATGGTATTTATATACCACCTTATCATTCAATCAAAGTGGTTTCCACGGCAAACAATCAAGGGGGCAAATGTTTTCATGCAGTGAACAGAGTGGTGTGTATGTGTTGGCGGGGATGTGATTAGATTTGGTTTATCTACATAGTGCGCTATTATACATCATGAGCTATTATACAGTCTTATATACAGTCTTGGGGTGAGGGGGGGTTGATGATCTGACTTGTATGCTGGTTCAGGGGGTATGTCCATAGTAATCAATGAACAGGGTTGTCTTCAGCTGTTTTCGGAAGTCCTTGATTTCTGTGGTTAGTCTAAGATCATCTGGGAGGGAGTTCCATATGGATGGAGCAGCCAGGGAGATTGCTCGTTGTGCTGTGTCTTTGCGGGTTTTGGTGAAGTCTTTTGGGGTGTTAACCCAATTGGAGGTGCCTCTTCTTGGCCGTGTGCTTGTGTTGGGTTGTATGAGTGTGTGTGTGTAGGCTTATGGCGGAGGAGTGTTGTTCGATCTTGAATATGTTTATGATAGTCTTGTATTTGATGTGTGAGATGATTGGGAGCCAGTGCAGTTCTTTCAGTATGGGTGTGATGTGATCGTGTCTTGTAGTACCGGCTATTATGCGGACAGCTGTGTTTTGGGCCAGTTGTAGTGGTCTGAGGGTCTGCTTTGGTAGCCCGGTGAATACTGGATTGCAGAAGTCTAGTAGAGGGGTTATCAGCACCTGGCAAACGGTGCGAAAGTGCTCTGGGTCGAGGAGGGGCTTGAGTCTGATGAGTCGCATTCTTAAGTATGCACTTTTGGTTGCTCTGCCTATGTGTGCTTGGAGGTTAAGTTCTTTGTCCAGGATGACTCCGAGGTACTTAACTTCTGATTTTATGGCACCAGGATACTGGGGGTAACGGGTCCAAGGGAATATCTCAGTGCCATTTGGTTTCCAGGGATGCCTCTCTGTCGATCTCCCACTCGGAGTCGAGTGGTGACGACGAATCTGAGGCCCTGCGATTCATTGCCTCGAGGGGTCGGCAGCCTCTGGAGGACCTGTGGTCCATGTTGCAGACACTAGCCAGGGAGGATCAGATGCCCAAGGAATGGGACCAGGACCTTGACCGGCGCCGAGGGTTTACCGAGGCCGGTGGTGCTTGACTCAACGAAAGGTGACTCCCTCACAGTCGGGGCCAGGTCATGGGGCAGATGATGTGGATGAACCAGCCATCACTGCCTGCTGCAGGGCCAGGATAGCAGTGATATTCTGCTCCAGGGCCGCCATTCTGATTTCCAAGCCAGAAGGCTCTGCAGCTTTCGGCGCAGGTACAGAGGATCTCAGGTCCGGCGCCAGCACTCTCATGAGTGCGTCCTCGATGAGGACTACGGCCTCAAGGAACTTTGCACAGTCTCCACCAGCCGAGGAATCCTTCTTGAGGTCCTTGGTAGGGCGCGTCTTGGAGTCACCAGAGTCTCTCTGGGTGGTTTTACCCGTTTCCTCCTGTGCAACCTCGACGGACTTAGAGGACTTTTTCTTCTTCTTCTCTGGGTCAGAGATCGTCTTGGATGAACCGCCACTGTGGAACTCCAAGGATGCTTGGGCCTCAAGGGAAGTGCTGGGCTTGGAGCTTGGCGTCGGGGAGGCCGGGGCCAAATTGGACCTGGGGAACAGTTTTTCTAGCAGCTCCGACCTCTTTTTATTGGTCTTAGGCATCATGGCCTGGCAGAGGTCACAGGAAGTGCTGTCATGGTCCAGGCCCAGGCAGCAGTCATGGGTGTAGGTCACCGATATGGTTTGACTGCAGCGGTCATATTTCTTGAACCCACCAGGGGACATGGTGGGGAACACACGGACGGAGTTGACGACCCCCAGACGAAAAAAGGCACGAACATCGGTCAAGGCAGGCTTTGATCATAAAAGGAAAAGGGGGCTGAGAAGGGGGCCCGAGAACAACGCCAAGATCGGCGCTGGCTTGAGGCAGGAAGAGGAAGCAATGCGCAAACCAGGAAAGCTAACCTTTAAGGATAATTAGCAAGGATTTTTCTGGGGAAACAGGAAAGACATCCGTTGGGCTCCGCGGAAAAAAGGAGACTGGGCAAGATGGGTGGGAAGGGGACCACGCATGCATGATAGCATGTCCCAAAGGCTTTCTTTAAAAGCTGGGGAAATGCTCCACGCAGGCACTGATGTCACCCATATGTGAAGACCGACCTCCTGCTTGTTCTTGGAGAACTATTGTACCTTTTTAGGAACCTGCCAGGTACTTGTGACCTGGAATAGCCACTGTTGGAAATAGGATACTGGGCTTGATGGACCTTGGTCTGATCCAGTATGGCATTTCTTATGTTCTAACTCTTGAGATCTATTAAATGAAATTCAACTTTGAATCCAAACACAAACCTATCTGCATGCTGCAGTACCCCTATGTAAAGGGGTCCCTGCTATAAAGAGGGATAGTGCCGACTCATCTTTCCAGCTGAATCTCAAACAGATTTTCCATGGTTTAATTACAATTTATGATTCTCAAACCTTCTTACCAATTCCATTAAGCAACAGTTAATACCCCTGGGTCCTGTCAACCAAACCACCATCCACATCAATCACCAACTGGATATTGTTTGTGAACAGATGGCATTTGAAACAATACTGTTCAACTAAAGGGACCAGCAAACTCAAATACAGTATATATTAAAAAGGAGAGGAGAAAGAATTGGCCCTTTAGGTAACTCAAAAAGGCAAGCAATACCTATGATTAGTTTGAAGTCATAATTCAAATAAGAGACTGTTTATCTAAAAATAATAAAATATATGACTATTGACTGAATTAGGTGGTTCGCCAGTTTATAAATTTTATCTAATATAACCAGAGTTCCTCCAGACTACTGAATATACAGCTCTGGTGAGGTATGCACAGGACACATTTAAAATACGGGTAAGTTCAGTCTAAATCTCCTTTGAAAGTCCCCACTACTAAGCAGGCTTTCTACATGTTGAGGGAAGGAATATTAATAGTTCTAAAAGGTTGCACCCTTCAATTGCTTAACTGTAAAGTGACATACAAATAGGCAGAGAAAGCCTTAGAAGTGGCAGTCTTCTTGGGTGGGAACTGGACTGGTAAGCAGGGTTCAAGGAAACACAGACCAACTGGAACCACCTTCTGATTTACCAGAAATGCAGACTCAATCGCCCAAAATAATATTTGGAATCCATCTCATCTCTATGGGGGCCACTGAACACAAAAGATAATGAAAAGACCTATGAATGTTCAAATTGTGAAGAGACCCCTGTACACCAGACTTCTGTTTATGAGGAAGGCAAATAGATGACAAGGTAAAAAGGCTTGAGCTGTGCACAACACAACTAGATCCACTGCGAAGGGTAAAAACAGATCCCAACATGATAGCACCTATAACTCGAAAATATGTTTGGCTGAACCAACAGCCACCAAGAAAGAGTCTTCAAAGTTAAATCATTCAAGGATGTCTGCTTTAATATCTCAAAGAGACTTTAAGATGAACTGAAAACCCACAGCGGAACTCCTAGAGGGGGAAATCCAACAGCCTAAGTAAGAACCGATGAATATCTGGGTGGATTGTCAAAAGGGACACTCAAATTGTCCCTCTCCCCTCCCCCCAGCAAGCTGAAACCAGCTGGTTTTGAGAGTGCTCAAGGTTGAGCCATGGACAAGGCCTTTGCGAGGATGACTAATGGAGCTGGAACATTCCCTTAAAGAGAACCCTGCTTCACACATCACAACTCCGAGTGACATCTGAACAAAACTGAGGCCCTCTGCACCTTCAGCAACATAGATACCACCATTGTCAACAACCTCTGTTCCTTAACTGGACCCTTGAAAGAACCATGCTATAAAACCAAAAGTAATCTGAACCCTCCAAGAGAATTGGAACCCGACACAAAAACCGCAGACTCTGAAGCAACAGACGAGATTTTCCTCATTAGCAGCCTGACCAAATCAGCATACCATAGCCAGACCAACCCATCAGAGACAACCAGGAGGACAGAGCAGAATGTTTCACTATCCTGCACAAAACTAAACTGAGCAGGGGCCAGGGAGCAAATCCATACACTGATCTTCCTGAGGCCAGGGCTGAAGAAACACATCTATGAACCTGCAAACCAACTACAAATCCAAAAGTCCCTGCACAATAACAAAGTCCTTCCTATGGCTGGAACCGCCTTGGCACTCAGACATATTACCACGACATCAACAGCAGGTCAGTCTCAGCAAAATTCTAACAAATAAGCCTCTGGACCCAGTTCCCATTTTCCCACATCCAGGACATTCCAGCTAGGCAAGTCTGCCTGCATATTCTGAACTCCAGTTAAATGAACCACCAAGATCTTCCTCAGATTGACTTCTGGCCTCTTGAGTCACAAACACACACCAAGATCCTCTACCTCCCCCCCCCCCCCTGTTTATTGACACAAAAGTTCACAACTGTAGTACTGATGGAGAGATTTACTCACAATCTGAAGGAAGTATTCTGGCACCAGCCAAATGGATCCAGCTTCTAGAAGACTGATGCTCTATGAAGCTTCCAAAAACACTACCAAAGACCTTAGGCCAGCAAAACCTGGCTGGTTCTGATCACAACCTAGTCAGAGATTCCAGGCTCATTCCCAAGAGCAGTCTGTGTGGAAACCTTATCAACTGAACTCGCTTACAATGATAGTAGTAGTAGTAGATGCACTTTGAGGTTCTGAGACCTGAGAAACCATTAGGAAAGAACAGCAAGTAGAAGGGGACTCGTAGGAGCTCATGTCCATGGAACCACCTCCAGGGCCACCACTGCCATGGACTCCACTACTTAACAGTAATCGCAAATCGAATGAGCTTTTCAAAAAGAGAACTCCTGGAGCTGAGACTGCAACTTGATACATCCTGTGTTAAAACAATCTTTCCCAAAGAGGTATCAAGTTGGCCCTAGATACTCTAGGGGCTGTTACAGAATAAAGTGACTATGTATGTCAACATACAATCTAAAAACTCCAGGACTTTTACCACCCCATGAATGGCAGCTCCTCCTGACTTGAATTGGTCAATTGTCAAGGTAATAGTGGACACTGATGTCTTTCCAAACAGAGCAGCCAGCACCAGCATTACTTTGGAGAAATTCTTTAAGGCTAAGTTCAAATCAGACAAACGCCTCGAACTGGAAGTGCCTGCCAAGAATGCAGAATCAGCAAATCACCTCTGGAGATCTCACACAAGGTTACTGCTGGGAAGATGCTTCCGCGAGGGCTCCAACAGCGCAGAAGTCACCCATATGTAAAAACTGACTTCCTGCTTGTTTCCAGAGAACTTTAGTACTCTAGGGAGGAATAAGGACTGGAAGGACTGTGGTGCCCTATCTTGGGCACCACAAAAATATAGGGATAAACTTCACTGACTCTACTCTAAGGGAACATGATATCTTCAAGGTTGAGAAGCCTCTAAGGTACAAGCTATTTGCATTTGTTTGATCATCAGTCTGTAGAGGGCAGAATGGAGTTTTTCTAACTAAAGCATAATCAGGATGAAACATTTCACGGACTCAGTGACCTGTCATGATACAGACCCATTCCAAGCAAAGGGTAGCCACATCCTCCCCAGGTCCATCCTGATTCACTGGGTTCCTCTGATTCCCATTGAGGACAAACTTCCTCCTCCTCTGATCCTATGAACTCCAGTAAAGGGCTAATTCTTAAGGAGCCTGACCACTGAAGATGAGGAAGATGAAGAAGTCTTCCTATCTGACCAGCAACATTCCGAGTTTAAGAGACAGGCCCAGTATCCTGTTTCCAATCCAGGTCACAACTACCCGACAGGATTCCATAAGGATGAGACATTCCATGCTGCTTATACCAAGGATAAACAGTGAATTTCCCCCATCCACTGTAAGAATGCTTTATTGACCTTTCCTCCAAGAACTTATCCAAACCTTTTTAAACACAGCTGCACTAACGGCTTTTACTACATCCTCCGGCAACAAATTTCAGAGCTTGTTTATGCAAGGACTTAAAAGCGTAGTTACTCACCTGTAACAGGTGTTCTCCAGGGACAGCAAGAATCAGTCCTCACATATGGGTGACATCGGCACTGATGGAGCTCTCGCAGAAGCATCCCCCCCAGCTTTCAAAGAAACCCTTTGGGAGAAGACACCACACATACGTTCTCTCCTTCGGGCCTAACGATGCCATCTTACTCAGTCAGATGACATAGTTAAAAAACGGCAAAATTAAAAGATGGTAAAGGAGCAACTCCAAGGAGAGGAGGGAGAGTTGTGAGGACTGATTCCTGTTGTCTGCGGAGAACACCTAATTACAGGTGAGTAACTACGCTTTCTCCAGGAAAAAGCAAGAAGTCAGTCCTCACATATGGGACTCCCCAGCTACAGGCTACCGAAAGCCCATAGCAAAATAGGGGCACCATCACGGGGAGCCGCAAGCAGCAGCAATTTCATCTGTGTCCACAGACCACAGTAGGACCCGTGTCCAATGAAACAAGCACTCTGGTAGCCTGAACAAGGGTAGAGAGGGTAGAGAGGGTAGGAGTTGCCTAAACCCCAAAGAGATTACAGAGCACAGCCGGGCCGAAGGCACTGTCCCATCGGGACTCTTTCCAGGCAGTAATGGGCTGCAAAGGTATGGCCTGAAGACCAGGTGGTGGCCCAGCAAATGTCCACCATCGGGACAGATGCAAGTTTGCTACTGAGGCTGCCATGGCCCCGACACAGTGCACCGTGATGCGGCCTTCCAGCAGGAGCCTCGCCTGCTCATAGGCAAGAGCGATACAGTCCGCCACCCATATGGACAGCGTAAACTTGGTCACTGCCTCCCCCAGTCTCCTGGGATCATGGGAGATTTAAAGCTGAGCAGCTTTGCGGTGGCCCTGAGTGTGCTGGATATAGAAGGACAATGTCCTCAAAGTTCAAGGTGTGAAGGACCGTCTCCGCCCGACTGGAGTGAGGTCTTGGAAAGAAGGTAGGGAGTACGACTTCCTGGTTGAGATGGAAGGGTGATACTACCTTCGGCAGGAATTTGGGGTGCATGTGAAGCACCACTCTGTTCTTGTAGAACCTGGTATAAGGTGCCTCCACCACAAGGGCCTGAGGCTCACTAACTTTGCGAGCGGAAGTGAGAGCAACCAGGGAAAACACCTTCCAAGAGAGGTAGCGAAGAAGCAGGTAGCCAGAGGCGCGAAAGGTGGGCAAGTGAGCTGCCCCAACACTACATTGAGGTCCCATTCAGTTGCTGGAGAGCGAACCAGGGGCTTCGATAAAAGCAGGCTTTGAAGAAAACGGGTCACCAAAGATTGGACAGAGAGGGGCTTACCATTCACCAGATGGTGGTGCGCCATCAGGGCACTTAGGTGCACTCAGATGGAGTTAGACTTGAGATTGGATTGGGAGAGGTGGACAAGGTACTATAACACCAGTGCCACCGGGCAGGAGAAAGGGTCAGCCCTATGTTCGGCGCACCAAACCGAGAACCTGCACCATTTGAGGGCATAAGCCTTCCTAATAGAGGCCTTGCGAGAAGCCAACAGAATGTCTTCCACCTCAACCGAAAGGTTGAAAGGGGTCTGAGTCATCCTCTCAGCAGCCATGCTGTCAGTGACAGGGATGCCAGGTTGGGGTGCGTAAGAGAGCCCCCCCTCCTGAGACTGAAGTCTCAGGGCAGTCCCCAAGGGAATGGGGGTCTTCACAATCAACCAGAGGAGCAGCAGGAACCACGGTTGCCTGGGCCACGGAGGAGCTATCAGGATGAGTGAGGCTCTGTCGCGGAGGGTCCTGACAAGGTCTTGGCGGATCAGCAGTGTGGGAGGGAAGGCATACAAGAGGCCTTCTGACCATGAGACAAGAAACGCGTCCGCCGCCACCCTGGAGGGGTGGGCCTGCCAGGAACAGAAACGGGGCAAGCTGGAAGTTGTCCAGGCTGGCGAGCAGGTCCATCACGGGTTCCCCCCAGAGCTAAAAACGCCAACTGGCTATCCTGGGGTCCAGCTGCCTCTCGTGTGGCTGGAGGTTTCTGCTCAGTCTGTCAGCCAGAAGGTTGTCCTGGCCTGCAAGTACATTGCCCACAGGAGGATATCCCTGTTGGACTGCGTAAGAGCAGAGGGCCAGTGCCTCCCGACAAAGGGTACGAGACCCATGCCCCACTGTTTTTTCACAATGAACACTGCCACCTGGCTGTCCGCCTAGACCATCACCAGCTGGAGAGACAGGTAGTGACAGAAGACTCGCAGGGCTAAGCGTATGGCTCAGAGATCCAGGAGGTTGATCTGCTTGTTGCTCTCATCTGGTGACCAGTTGCCGAGTGCGGAACTCTCCACAGTGGGCTCCCCAGCCGAGCAGGGAAGCATCCGTGGCGAGGATCCTTGAGGGGCTTGGGGCCTGAAAAGGCATGCCCACCTCGAGATGCTGGGAAGACTGCCAACAGACCAGGGAGTCCACCAGTTGGCGGGTTACAAAGACTATCTCAGAGGCAACCTGTGGCCTGAGACCACTGGTCCCAGAGACACTACTGCGCTGACTTCATGCGGAGGCGAGCATCTAGGGCAGTGGTTCTCAACCTTTTTTGTACCGTGATCCCTTTTACCATTGGTCAACTTGTGGTGACCCCCAATGATTTATTTATTATTTATTTATTTACATTTCTTATATACCGCGCTATTTTAATCAGTGCGGTGTACATTTGAACATAACACACCACAATGTAACAGGCAACATTGGGTTTACAATAAACAGGGGTAGCGAACATGGAAGTAACCAGGGGGAACCATTTATCATAACATGTAAACTATTTACATAATTATAGTGAACTCATTACGATAGGCAAAAATGGATCGTTTATCAGAGGGGTATAACATAAAGGCATGGAGAGCGGGAAGGGAGTGCCGATTAACCATTCTCTACGGGTGGCATAGATATGGAGCAGTCTGGGTAGGAGGGCGGGGTGGTGTCTGTGTGTTCTCTGGTGTTAAGATTCAGGGAAATATATTAGGAACAGGTGATATTTAGGAGCTTTCCTGAATAACGTTATGTTCGTGATGGCTTGGATTTCAGATGGGAGGGCATTCCACACTCTGGGTGCGAATAAGGAGAATGCTCTGCTGTCTGTTGTCTTAGTGCAGTTCGTCAACAATTTAGGAACTTCAAGTGTGTTCATAAATGGGGACCTTCTGCACCTGTTAACTGGCGTGCTGTGTATAAGACTACTGATGGGCGAGGGAGGCTGGTTCTTTGAGGCCTTGATAAAATCAAATGCGTCTCTCTTCCTTTACCGTTAACGCATTGTCGCTGTAATCATTTGTTGAATTATTAATATATTATAGGCCTTTGCAATATGTTTTTATTTATAAAATTTACTTATTTAAACCACAGTAATTAAACACAACAACAAGTAACAATATTTGATTTCAAAATTATGATGATTTTGTAGTCAAATCACTAATATGAAATAAAATTATTTTTCTACCTTTGTTGTCTGACCAATTTATTCTCTGATCATGCTGGTCCCGATCTGAGGCTTCTGCTTTCCTGTCTTCTCTTAGCTCTCTTTCTGTGGTCTATGGTCCATCTGCCATTTCTTATCTCTTCTTTCGTTTTCTTCACGTCTTTCCAGCAGCCTATTTCCAGTCCCAGTAACCCTCCCCAGTATCAGTCCCTTTCCAGTCCTCACTCTCAGTACCTTCCAATGTCAACTTGCATTCCCATGACTGCCACTGGTGTCCATTCCCTTCCAGTCCCCCTCCTTCCCCACTGACCAGTCCCTTCTAGTACAAATACCATGGCAGTCCCTCTCAGATCCACTTCCTTTCTCCCATCCCCTCGTATCAGCCCATTTGTAACCTTAGCCCCCAGTTTTCTTCCAGGGCCAGCAGCTCTATCCTCCCCTTCCCACAATTAGCCCATTCCCAGTCGAAGCCCCCCAATCAGCTCGCTTCCAGTGCTAGTTCCCCCTCAACCCCATTACCAGTGCTAGCCTCCCCTAATCAGCCCAATACCAGTCCTAACCCCCCATCAGCTCATTACCAGTCCTAGCCTCCTCTAATCAGCCCATTTCCAGTCCTAATATCCCCGATCAGCTCATTTCCAATGCTAGCCCCCCATCAGTCCATTACCAGTACAATCCCCTATCAGCACATTACCAGTCCCAACCCCCCCTTGATCAGTCCATTCCCAGTCCTAGCCTTCCCTAATCAACCCATTACCAGTCCTAGCCCATCCCCCATCTGCCCATTATAATCCTAACCCGCACTGCCTCTCCCCTCTGTACAGCATTTATCCCTCGTCTGTCCAGTATGTCCCCGTCTCTTCCCTTTGTCCATGTCAGTCCCCCTTCCCTCCATGTCATCTCCCCCTTTTTCCATGTCAGCCCTCCCCTCCCTCCCTCTCTCCATGTCAGCCCCCCTGTCCATGTCAGCCCCCCTCCCTCCCTCCGTCTATCCATCAATGTCAGCCCCCCTCCCTCCCTCTGTCCATGTCAGCCCCCTCCTCTGTCCATGTCAGCCCTCCCTCCTTCCCGCCATGTCAGCCCCCTCTCTCCATGTCAGCCCCCCCTCCCTCCATGTCAGCCCCGTTGCAGGTTCCCTGCCCCCTCCTCTCCTCGTCTGCCTGCTGCTGCCCTGCTGTTCTTCTACAGCCGCGGCTCCCTGCCTCTTAGGGAACCATGGCTATGCCAGTAAAACCATTGTGGAGCCTCTTCCTGTCTCTCGACGGGCTCCGTGCAGCATTGTCCCGCCTCCAAAGGAAATGGTAAACAACTTCCTGTGGAGGCAGGACAATGCTGCACGCACAGAGCCCGTCAAGAGACAGAAAGGCTCCACAATGGTTTTACTAGCATAGACGCGGTCCCCTAAGAGGCAGGGAGCCGCGGCTGCATTAGAAGGGACTGGCAGGCGGTGAGTTTGCCGCTGCTGAGAAGCGGACTTGGCAGCAACTTGTGAGGTTTTTTGGGGTTTTTTTTTTAAATGGTGGAGTGAGGTGACCCCCGCTAAATCCTGTGGCGACCCACAGGGGGTCGCGACCCACAGGTTGAGAACCGCTGGTCTAGGGTGACGTGGACCGTGGAAGCCATGTGCCTGAGGAGGCACAGAAGAAGCTGAGTGGGCACTGAGGGACGGTACTGTATGTCCCTGGGCAAGAAGGTCTTCAACTGGAGAGTGTCGAACTTTGCCCAGATGAACTCCAGGCATTGAGCGGGGAGGACGTGAGACTTGGGGTAATTAACAACAAACCCCAAGTGTTGCAAGACCTGAATGGTGCGTGCAGTGGCCTGCTGCACCTCTGAGACCATGCCTCCCTTTATGAGCCAGTCATAAAGGTAGGGGAAGACAAAGACCACTTGGAGGCAGAGGAAGGCAGCCATGATTGTGAGGCATTTTGTGAAGACTCTTGGAGCTGAGGCCAAGCCGAAGGGGAGCACCCTGTACTGAAAATGTTTGCCCCCCCACTACAGACTGCAGATACTGCCTGTGATGGGGATGGATGAGGATGTGAGTATAAGCATCCTTGAGGTCTAACGAGCACAACCAGTCTCCCTGCTGGAGATATGGCAGCAATGTACCAAGGGATAGCATCTTGAACTTCTCCCTCACCAGGAATTTGTTGAGGTTGTGCAGGTCGAGGATGGGCCTTAGGCCTCTGTCCTTTTTGGCACAAGTACCTGGAGTAGAACTCCTTGCCATTGAAATGGTGGGGCATCGATTCCACCACTTTGTCCTTGAGAAGACCCGCCAACTCCTTCAGTAGAAGGTCCCAGTGAAGGGGAGACCTGAGGGCCTCTCCCGGAAAGTAAGGAGGAGACGTTTGAGTCAGATGGAGGAGGTAACCCTCTCTGACTACCCAAAGTGCCCAGGAGTCAGTGATGATGGTCAACCACCTCTGGGCATAGGCGGCCAGATGTCCCCCTGTGGAGTGCTGATCTCTTTGGAATAGACAGGCTATACTCAAGGAGTCAAAAGCTCACCCCTGGCTGGGCCAGAGCCAGTGCCTGGGGTTTTGGAGCCTTCTGCTTACGAAGGCCATGCCCATGTCCCTTGGCCTGCTGACCCTGTTGGGGAGCTGGAGAGGCCTGAAAAAGTGGATAGTTTCTGTAAGCAGCTCCCTTCCTCGGGGAGGGGCAGCAGACTCCTTAGAAAGCCTGGTCCTCATCATTAACTCAGTCTCCAGCTCAGCAGTCTTGTCAGTCAAGGGTTTGCCAAAGAGGTTCTCTCCTTAGCAGGGGACATCGACCAATTTGTCCTGAACCCATTGCTCGAGGTCAGACGAATGTAGCCAAGCTTGGCGGCGTGCACCGATGCCTGTCACTGCTACTCAAGCCGCCAACTCGAACCATTCATAGGCCGCTCGAGACATGAATTTGGAGCATTCACGGACTACCTTGGTCAGGTTCTTGAACCACAGCAAGGGTTCCTCAGAGAGACCAGTTGAGAACCCAGCGAGTTCCTTCGCCAGGTCTCTCAGGTTCATGCCCATGTACAGCTGGTAAGACCTGGATGCAGCCGATGAGCATTGAGCCCTGGTAGCACTTTCTGACGAGGGCATCCAGGGTGCGGGCCTCCCTGCCGGGGGACACCAAGGAGTGCGTCTTCTGGCTTTTCAGCTGATGCATGGCCGACTCCATCACCATTGAGTTATCTGGCAGCTGTAACTTTTGTAAGCCCAGGCTCCGGCGGACTCAATACATCAAGTCGAGCCGCTTGCTCACCACTGGTACCGAAGCCATTGTCTCCCACATCCAGAGTATCAGCCATTCCAGGATGGGAGGAATGGGCACTATGAGCAATTCCCTCTGAGGAACCTCATACTGAAAGATTTCCGACTCATCCTCCCGAGGGTCCTCCGACTCGGTAGGGAACGCCATGGCCTATGACATATCCTTGATGAAATCAAGGAAGCCCATATCCGCTAGAGGAGATCGCCGTCGAGGGTCCGAGATGGGAGAGTTAGATGGGACATCGCGGTGGTGACGAATATCGGGAGGCTCCTCGTCCTCAGTCTTCCACTTTGAGAAGTCCGTAGACCCATAGGAGGGCTTATCCATGGGCCTCGGGACCCCCGAGGCCTGCGACCGGCACCCAGCATACTTGCCGGGAATGACCACGGTCCCGTTGAGCGGTACTTGTATCGCGACCGCGGCCGAGGATCGACTCGAGGCCGAAGGACCTCAAGAATCGGCTCGGCCTCTGGGGATGTATTGGACGTCGAGGGCCATGTGGTCGGGGTGAATGAACCGGTCGTGCTGGACAACAGCACCCGCTGCTGGTCCATGAAGGCAGACAAACTGCGCTCCAGGGCCGTCATTCTGGACTCCAAACCAGAAGACTCCGCAACCTTTGGCACGGGCACCGAGGGACTCTGGCCCGATGCCAGCTCCCCTGAAGGGGAATCCTCAACGAGGATGGTGTCTGGGGACCGAGGCCCGTCCACAGTCAGATCCTTTCTGGGGATCTTTTCAGGCCGCTCCCTCTCCGAATCCTCGGACGAACGTCTCAGACTGTGTGACTGGGGCCGGGGAACACTCGGCCAGTCAGAATCATCCAAGGATGCCACCTTCGAGGGTTTCTTCTTCTTCCTGGGTTCCCTTGAGGGAGACCCCCTTTCTGAGGACCCACGATGAGGTTCGGGTTTGGGAGGGTCTGCCCGAGACATTGGGGCCTCAGACGAGGCCCTGGCCTTGGGACTCGGGGAAAAACATGTCATGCTGCTGCTGGCGGCTCGAGGGCCTTTCTGGACATCCTTTTGCAGAGACCACAGGCTGCCAGGTCGTGGTCTGGCCCAAGGCAGTGGAGACAGCCAGGTCGTGTGTGTCGGAGAAAAACAATTTTAGAGCACCGATCACAATTCTTAAAGCCACTGGTAGCCATGGAGGGAAAAAGTACTCCTGCGAGGTTGAAGACTCTTTGGGCTGCCAGTGGGAGAAAAAAGCCACCAAGGTGCCAGAAAAAGAAAACAAAAAAACCTACAAAAATATACCCAAAGTCGACGCCAAGGCAACGAAGTTGGTGGCGGGAAGAGTACCGGTGCAATACCGGAAATGAGTATGAAACTCAGAGAAAAATCAACTTTTTCCAAGAATAAGCCAGACAAATGTCTGAAGGGCTTCGCGGAAAAATGAAGACTGAGCAAGATGGCACCTTTGGGCGGGGAGGGGACCACGCATGCATGGTGGTATCTTTCAAAGGCTTCTGCGAGGGCTCTGTCGGTGCTGACGTCACCCATATGTGAGGATTGACTTCCTGCTTGTTCCCAGAGAAAAATATTTTCTCCAATTAGTCTTAAATGCACTACTCTGTAGCTGAACTGCATATTTCCTAATCTTTGTATTTTTTGAAGGAGCAAAGAACTGATTCATCCTTACTTGTTCCATTCCACTCATTTTACAGACCTCTATCATACCTTCCCTCAACAATCTCTTCTGTAATCTGAATATCCCCAACCTTTTAAGCCTTTCCTCATGAAGGTATCTTTTCAGTGCCTTTATCATTTTGGTCACCTTTCTCTGTACCGTCTTTAATGTTGCTATCTATTTTTTTTTTTTTTTAAAGATGTGGCGACGTATTGCATGCAATATTCAAGGTTTGGTCATACCATGGAGTGATACAGAAGCATTATGATATCCTTTGTTTTATTCTCCATGCCTTTCCTTAAAATTCTTAGCATTCCATTAGCTTTCTTGGCTGCTGATGCACAGGGAGCAAAGGCTTTCAATGTAATATCCACAATGACACCTTGATCAATTTCCTGGATGAAGGCTCCTAATGTGGAACCTTACATCCTGTAGCTATAGTTTGGGTTGTTCTGCCCTAAAAGGCTGATGCAGAAAACTAGTGCAGCCTTTAAGCACAGACAACGGCATGTTTAAGCACACAAAGTACGTTTAAGCTAACGTCAAATGCAGAAAAGAGATGGACGCGCACATAAAGAGCGACAGAAAAACTAGCATAAAATGAATGCCAAGAGTATTTAAATGTAGGCAAATGAGCTGCATATACTAAACTGATATACAAATCAATGCTGCACCCAATGCAGAGACAGGTGTAGAGGATTTTGCAACCGGCTTTTGTGTCAATATCTCTATGCCTGGGTCTGAGGTGGTTTAAAGGTCTAGCGCGTGCCTCCGACAGTTTTTTTATGGCATCAGGTGCTTTCCCTGATGCCTGGATCATCTTCCCCTCAGATGATCCAGGCATCGGGCAAAGCCCCAGATGCCATCAAAATACGAAAAGCAAATCCATGGTGGCCCAGCGGCCTTGATCTCCCCACCCAACAGACTTTTGATGGCATCGGAGGCTTTCCCGTTGCCACGATCATCCACAATGCCATCAAAATACTATAGGGGGCTAGTGCCCTGACAGAAAGTGACTCCCTGGTGGCTTAGCAGCCCGATCCCCCCACCCGAAAGTATTTAGATAGCATCAGAGATGATCACAGTATTGGGTGGGATCAGATTGCCATATAAGACATATTCTACCTTAAATGGCAGTTTGACCTTGCCCAGTGCATCCCAGGATGCACCACATGGAGCCAGTTGCCACCATTTTTCAAGGCGGCAAATTGAGAGCAGGAGCATGTAGGCAGCGCTTCTGCTTTGAAAGGTATCAGGTGGAGGTGTTCAGGGGCTGCTAGACCACCGTTAATTTTTTAAGTTGGGGGGGGGTTCAGGGGCTGCTAGACAACCAGGTTTTATTTATTTAAAGTCAGGAGGGGGTTAAGGCACTGCTAGGCCACTAAGGAGTCACTTTGTCGGGGCACTGGCCCCTGACAGTACTGTATTTTGATGGCATCAGGGGCTTTTCCTGATGTCGCGATTGCCCCCGATGGCATCAAAATACTGGTGGGGGGGGAGAAATCGGAACACAAGGCCACCACAGAGTCACTTATGATGGCATCGGGGGGCTTTTCACAATGCCATGATCATTCAGATGTCATCAAAATTGTCAGGCTGATATACAAATTAGCCATGCGGTGCCTGTTTCTCTGGGAGAGCATGTCAAACTAGCAGAGACTTCTTGTGCACATGTGTTTGGCTTGCTCTCCCAGTTTAACTCTGCCATTTTGCGACCAGTTTAAGGGATAGCTCATTTGCATGCACACAGTTTAACACATGGCTAATTTGCCTGCATGACACTTTCTGCATGGTTGCGCTGAAGTTGTGCACCATCGGTGCACTGCAAACAGCTGCTTTTGTAGTGTGCTGGAAGGCCCCAGCCCAATCGGGGCCTTCCAGCACACTACAAAAGCAGCTGCACGCTGCCGGGAGTCCCCCTCTGCCACCGGACACCATCATTCGACCCTGATTCAGCAGAGAGAGAGGTCAGAGCACGTTTGCCCCTCCCGCAGCCTCCCCAGCCCAATCGGGGCCTTCCAGCACACTACAAAAGCAGCTGCATGCTCCAGGTGTGCCCACGCCTGCGGGCCTCGCCAGAGGGCCCTTTGGCGTGGCCCTTAGGCGGGGCGTGAAAAGCCAGCTTCAGAGCTATCTCCTGAACCAACCTGAGCTTACTACCACAATCCTGCTGCAGCCTAAACCCAGTAACTCTCAGCACTCTAGAGCAAGGTACTCTCTGTAACATTGTAACAGAATTGAGAGATGTGCTCGAGAGATAATACAATGGTGGAAACAAAGTAATTTACCCCTTTGTGCTACATTCTATTCACTCCATTGTACTACTGTGTTACTCCTCCTTATGTTAGAAATATTCAGGTGGTAGCAGTGGTGTGATATCCTAACACTAAGTGAAGTCTCTTACTGTGCCTGCTGTCTCACCTGCTGTGTCCACTGTACTTTCAGTATAGATACTCCCACTATTGATCCACACTCATCAACTTATTCAGCAACAGGCATAATCTCCTCACCCTCCTCTTAAGATCCGACTCAGCCCTACTAGGCAGTCATGGCCCTCCCATTACTTACATTTTCCTTCTTGTACATCCTAGCAAACACCATACAAAATTCCTTTGCACTCTTAAATGGATATAGCCACATTCCTACCCTACCTTACCTGGGCAAGAAAAATCATGGTAACCCCTACTTCTCTGCCACCAGACTCCCATAACATTCTCGACACTCACACCTATTCTACGTGGCCCTCAATGTTCCTGACATCACCAGAACAGCTCCACCAATCACACAACACTTCCTGAAATGTGCCCTCATACATTCACGCTCTGTTCGAAAGAAATGGCCTCTCATCGCCGACCTTATAGCTGTCAATGACTTAGATATCCTCATGGTGACAGAATCATGGCTCACTGATACCGACTCAGCCCTCATTAAACAACTTATTCCTGCCAACTTCTCCATTCATACATGCCATAGATCCAACCATAGAGGTGGAGTCGTCTTTATCCTTTCAAAATCAGAGCTAAAATTTCAACTGCTCTCCACCAAGAGCACTACGCACACTGACACTGTCACCATTGCCAACAAATATACCACCATAAACCTCATATATAGAGCTCCCTCTTCCCCTCCAGAGGACATCTCTACCTTCATTGACTTAGCCTGCAACCCTGCCAACCCACGCAACCCCAACTGGCTGCTTGGAGACTTCAACTTGTCATCCCTGCAATCCACCCATGCAGACGCCTTCCTGGATGCAATGCACGCTCTCGACTTCAAACAACTAGTGATGGCACCCACCCATCTCAAAGGAAACCTCCTAGACTTAATATTTGCTCCTCACACAGTGGCAAGTCACCAATACGACCTCAACATCTCTATTACCCATGTTCCCTGGTCTGACCATAATCTAATCACGTTCCTTATCCCCTCACAACATACCCAAACTCCACCCAGTGATGCTAAAATAGTATCTACAAATACAACACGCTTCAGACCTCTTGATATAGAAGAGTTCACGAAACATGTCCTTCCAACTCTCAAACAAACGTTACCTAACCTGGAAGAAGCAATCACAAACTGGAACATCACACTGAAAGAATTTGCACAACTTCCGGCCATAGACAAATCAGCGACCACCAAAAGATGTAAGAGCAAAAGACAACCAGCTCCATGGTTCACAGCAGATCTTCGGGCATCTCTCCTCATTCTCAGGAAACAAGGAAATGGAGACACTCCTGCTCCCAAGCTGAAAAATCCACTTATCTTGAACACCTGAAATCCCACCGTGAAACGATTTACCGCAGAATGAGTGAATACCACGCCAAGCTCTTACTACATTCACTTAACAAACCTAGAGACCTTTTCAGCCTAGCAAAATCCCTAATTAAGGAACCATCCCCTACCCAACTTGAGCCAATATCCCCCCAGTCATATGCAGACTACCTCCAATCCAAGAGCCTCAGGACTGATAAAGCTTCAGTATCCACTCCCTACCAAACATCCATCTTACAACCACCAATTGAAATGTTTATCCTACCAGCCGAGAAAAACATCCAAGACCTTATCTCCAGCATTAACACCTCCACAGCCCCAAATGACCCTTGCCCAGCATACTGGGTTAGAACCCTGCGACTCGAGCTTAGTCCAATCCTAATGAACATCATTGGTCTATCCTTTGCAACAGGCTCATTCCCCTCACTCCTCAAACAAACATCAATAAGACCACTCCTGAAGAATATCAGACTCAACCCACTGAAGGCAGAATCCTACCGCCCAATCTCGAGTATACCTTTGTTAGCCAAAATAATTGAGAAGGTTGTACAAAGACAGATCCAACAACACATTGATACAGCAGCTCCTCTTGACCCCTGTCAGCACGGGTTTAGAGAATCTCATGGAGTAGAAACACTGCTCACCACCTTAACCAACACTTTGAACAGAGGAATAAACAATGTCGAGAATGGCTTTGCTCTCATTTTTTTGGATATCGCTCCGTCAATCACAATCAACTCCTCAACCGTCTCCATGAGAAGGGCATCCGTGGCCTCGCCTGGGAATGGTGTAGGTCTTACCTAACAGATCGCTGGCAACATGCCCGGGTTGGGTCCAACATATCTGTTCCTTTCCACCACCAACAAGGTGTTCCACAAGGCTCCTCGCTTTCTGCGCTTCTATTCAACATCTACATGCAGCCGATATGTGACATCATCTGCTCCTACAATATCTCCACTCTAATTTACGCCGATGATGTCCTGCTGTTCACGCCTTTCAAAGTCAAACTCCCAGACGTCACCAACCTTGTCAACTGTTTCAATGCAATCACAGACTGGCTACTAACCCAAAATCTTCGCATAAACTTCAAGAAAACCGAAGTTCTGTTCATCTCAAGGAACAAAACCTTCTCCCCTCCATCCACGCTAAAAGTAAGAGATGCTGAGCTCCCAAGTAATTGCACCATACGTTACCTAGGGATTACTCTGAACCAGCACCTGAACTTTAAGGAGCACATAAGCATCATAACCAGAACCATATACAATAAAATCAGAACACTAAGGCACCTCAGACCAATGCTACCCCCTAATGATTTCCGAACCATTTTCCAGGCCCTCATACTACCACACTTTGACTATGCAAATGTAATCCTGTATGGTCTCCCCAAGAACTCTCTTAATCCTCTTCAACTCGCGATGAACGCTGCGGTCCGTGTTCTCTGTGGTCTAGCCAGAACAGACCATATCACCCTGACACTTAAAGAGCTCCACTGGCTTTCAATATACTGCAGGCTAACCTACAAAATTCTCCTCATTACATTCAAGATTGTCAATAACCTAGCCCCCATGGCAGTCATCGACCTCATCACCCCTACCCCGAAAAATAGAACGAGGAGGACAGTAACAGACAACACATTGATCATCCCCAAAGACTCCATAAAGCGTACCCAATCAACCAGGAAAAGAACCTTCACCTTCTATGCCCCAAAATGCTGGAACGATCTCCCTCCTGAAATAAGATCAATCAAAGACCTCATGCAGTTCCGGAAAGCAATCAAACACCACATCTTCTTGCTACACTTCGCACAAGCCTCTACCCCACCACCGCTCAGTCACCATCCAACCCCCACAAACTCTCCATTCACTACATAATAAAATGTGTCCCTAGTAATAGCAGCTTCACCTATTAGCTTTCCGTGGCAATAATGGCCAAGCTATATTCGTTGTTTTATGTCATTATGTATATAGTAACTTTGTATTTTGCTCCAAGTTTTACTTCCTGTTATAATGTAAACGCAAAACAGTCTTGACCGATTTGAGCGACCCTTGTTAAAATGTAAACCGCACTGATAATAAATAGCGCGGTATAGAAGAAACGTTAAATAAATAAAATAAATAAATAAAAAAGCTGGTAGAACATAACTACAGTGACGGCTTTCTGCATCGGCCTATAACAGCATAACTTTGTACTTGTCCACATTAAATTTCATCTGACATTTGGATGGCTGATCTCCCAATTTCTTAAGGTCCTCTTGCAATTTTCCACAATCCTCTTGTGTTTTTAGCAACTTTGAATACTTTTGTCTCATCTGCAAATATGATCACCTCCTTCTCTGTTCCTATTTCCGGGTCATTTATAAATATGATAAAAAGTAGTGGGCCCAGCACAGAACCCTGAGAGACTTCACTATTTACCTTTCTCCATTCAGAAAATTAACCATTTAGCCCTATTCTCCGCTTTCTATCTTTTAACCACTTCACAGTCCACAAAAGGACACTGCCTAGTATTTCTTTTTAATTTCCTCGAGTCTCTCATGAGGGACCTTGTTAAAGGCTCTGTGAAAATCCAGATACATTATCAACTGGCTCGCCTATATATACACACACACATAGATAGATAGATAGATATACACAAACACATATATAGCGTAGCCACTCACCTGTAACAGGTGATCTCCGGGAACAGCAGGAATTTAGTCTTCACATAAGGGCATCGTCGGTACCGACGGAGCCTGCGCGGGAACGCTCCCCAGCGTCCAATAGGAACACATTTGGGAGCATCCCTCAGCATATGTGCACTGCTTTCCCGCCTTTCCAACTGTCCCTCTTCAGTTAAGTTTGTAGCTGAGTGAAAGGATAGAGGGAGAGAGGAAAGAGAAGAAAGAGACAGAGAAATAGAGAGACAACTCCTAGGGGAGGTGGGTGGTATGTGAAGACTAAATTCCTGTTATTCCCGGAGATCACCTGTTACAGGTGAGTAACTATGCTATCTCCAGGAACAAGCAGGAATGTAGTCTTCACATATGGGAACTCCCTAGCTGAAGATGCCAGGGAGATGGCCCTAGGAAGCTGCCACCTATAGTGAGGTGGGCCATGCTTCCTCCCATGGATCTCTGGCATCCTACCAGGGTTGGTGGGTAGGAGTTGAATTAAGTCTGAAAGAGATGTTGAAAAACAGCCTGGCCAAAGAAGGCATCCCGATGGGAGGCTTTATCTAGGCAGTAGTGGGCTGTGAAGGTGTGTACCGAAGCCCAGGTGGCTGCTCGACAGATGTCATCGATAGACACAGAGTGAAGGTTAGCCATAGAGGCTGACATGGCTCTCACATTATGTGCTGTGACACTGCCTTGAAGAGGAAGACTCTCACTCTCATAAGTAAAGGATATGCATTGTGCAATCCATTTAGATAGAGTTCTTTTGGAGACTGGAAGTCCCAAATGACTAGAATCAAAAGCATCAAAAAGTTGAGAAGACTTTCTATGATGCTGTGTTCTTTGTAGGTAAAAAGCCAAGGCTCTTTTACAGTCCAAAGTATGACGGTTCCTTTCTGCATTAGAGGCATGAGGCCTTGGAAAGAATACAGGAAGGTAAATCGATTGATTTAAATGAAAAGGCGAAACCACCTTTGGCATAAAATGTGGATGAGTTCTGAGAACAACCTTATCATGGTGAAACCTTGTATAAGGGGGATCAGCCACTAAAGCTTGCAATTCACTAATGCGACGTGCGGAGGTGATTGCAATTAGGAAGATGAACTTCCAGGATAAAAACTTTAGGGTTGTAGTGGCAAAAGGTTCAAAGGGCGGTTTCATGAGTTGTCCGAGAACTAGATTTAAATCCCATGCCACCGGTGGTGGCCTGATGGGAGGCTTTGTTAATAGAAGACCTCTCATAAATCTTGATATGAGTGGATATTGGCTGTCCATTTAGAGGCTTATAGGAAGCTGCAATTGCACTAAGATGGACTCTTACTGAAATTGTCTTTAGACCAGAATTTGATAAATGAAGTAGGTACTCTAGTACTGATTCCAAAGGTATCACAAGGGGGTTTAAGCCCTTTTGAGAACACCATATAGTAAAATGTTTCCACTTGAAGGTGTAAGAACGTCTTGTGGAAGGTTTTCCGGAAGCCTGAAGGACATCCTTTACCTGCTGGGAAAGGTTAAGATCCTGCAGGTGTAGGCTTTCAGCAATCAGGCCATGAGATGCAGGGACTGGGGATTCGGGTGCCACAGCATCCCGTTCTCTTGCGAGAGAAGGTCTGGAGCACACCCTAACTCCAGAGGTGCAGCTTGAGAGAGATGTAGAAGCAGGGGATACCACGTTTGTCGTGGCCACCGTGGCGCTATGAGGATCATACGACCCCTGTCTCTCTGAAGCTTGAAGAGTGTTTTGGGGATAAGGGAAATGGGTGGGAAGGCATAGAGGAAGTCCTGACCCCAGTGAAGGAGGAAGGCGTCCCTTGCCCCTGCAATTGTGAACCGGAATTCTGGAAGAGAACCGGGGAAGTTTGGCATTCAGTGGACTTGCAAATAGGTCTATGTCTGGGGTTCCCCAGATCTGAAATATCTTTACAGCTGGTCTAGGTGGAGAGACCATTCGTGAGGCAGCAGTACTCGGCTGAGTTTGTGTGCCCAAAGGTTTTGAATGCCTGGAAGATATACCACGAGAAGGTGAATTTGATGCTCTCTGGTGAGGGCCCATAGTCGTAAAGCTTCGTTGCATAACGACAGAGAGCCTGTTCCGCCCTGCTTGTTCACGTAGAACATGGCTACTTGATTGTCCGTTTGGACTTGGACTGTCTTGTAGCTGAGCTGGGCATGGAATACTCGAAGAGCTAGATAGATTGCTCCGAGTTCTAGGAGGTTTATGTGAAGACAAGCCTCCTGTGGAGTCCAGGTACCCTGGGTGGAGAGACGGTGCAGGTGTGCTCCCCATCCCACCTGTGATGGATCTGTTAGGGTGGCCTGGAATGGGGGTTGTTGGAAAGGAGACCCCACGAGAAGATTCTCCAGTGATTGCCACCATTGTAGGGACAAGATTAGTCGGCGTAAGTTTGATATCTTATCTGACAGACGTCCTGTGGCCTGTGTCCACTGTGTGGATAGTGTCCACTGGGCTGCTCGCATGTGGAGGCGAGCATAGGGAACTACATGAACTGTGAATGCCATATGTCCCAATAATTGCAGCAGTTCTCGAGCAGTTAGGATGGATTTTCTCGCTGCTTGAGAAGCTAGTTGCATTATGCGAAGACAGTGGGGCTGTGGGAGGAAAGCTCTTGACTGTCTGGTATCTAAACAAGCTCCTATGAACCCCAGGGTCTGAGAAGGAAGAAGTTGGGATTTTAGGAAGTTTATGACCAATCCCAAGTATTGGAGAATTCGCATTGTGCGAGACAGTGCAGAATTGGCTTCTGGAATCGTGGGGGCTCGAATGAGTCAGTCATCCAAGTAAGGGAAGACAAATATCCCTAGGGTTCGCAGGAATGCAGCTACTACTGCCATGCATTTCGTGAATACTCTTGGTGACGAAGCCAGACCAAAAGAAAGAACCCTGTATTGGAGGTGTTTTCCTTTGAAAAGGAATCGTAAGAATTTCCTGTGATCTGGATGGATCAGAATATGAATATATGCATCCTTTAGATCTAGAGAGCAAAGTCAATCCTGACTTTGAAGGTATGGCAGAAGAGTTCCCAGAGAAATCATTTTGAACTTTTCTCGGAACAGATATTTGTTCAGTTCTCTGAGGTCTAGAATGGGTCTGTGTCCTCCTGTTTTCTTTGGAATAAGAAAAACCCTGTACCCTGTTGGGGAATGGGCACTTCCTCTATTGCTTCCTGAGCAAGGAGTGTTGAGACCTCTTGATCCAGTAGATTGTCTGGAGAGGTTTGGGAATTGAACTGTCTTACGACTGTAGGAGGGGGCATGCTGTGAAAATGAAGTTTGTACCCCCCCCCCCCCCCAATGGACAGAGTCCAATTTTATACTGTTATTTGGTGGCATCTGTTGAGAAAATGACACAACCTGCATGGAATGTTTATGGGTTCTGGACCCTTCAGAGGCAGGAAAGCTAAGCTCTCTAGGAAGGAGTCAAAGCTCTTGAGGGGGCTGAGCCTGTGGAGCTGGTTGAGCTCTCGGGCCTTTTGACTTCTTTTGTTGTCTGGATTGTTGCTGTTGTCCTTTTTGGGCAACTTGACCCTGAACTTGCCCTTGCTGAGTATAGGATGGATAAAACTTCCTCTTTTTGCTGAAAAAGGGTTTTTATAGGGTTTCTTTTTGGCTGGAGTGGCTGTAGATTTTGACAATCTGTCTAAAGTGAGATTGTCATTATCTCATTAGCCTTTTCCTGCCAATTCTTGCAAAAGAGGTTTTCTCCTGTGCAAGGGATGTTTCCTAATTTGTCCTGTACCCAAGTCTCCAAGTCTGATGCCTGAAGCCAGGCAATCTGACGTGCACCAATGGCAATAGCAGAAGTTCTGCTGATGCATTCAAAGCAGTCAAAGGCTGCACGATTTACAAACTTGGAAACGTCTTGAGCATGCTTGACAAGAGTAAGGAAGTCTTGTCGTTTGTCATCAGGGAGAAGGGGGCTCATAAGCTCCAAGTCTCCTGTGACTTCTTTGAGGAACATTCCCATATATAAAATATATCAGCTGATCCTAGCTGAAAGCATGGAAGCTTGAAATGTTCAACGCCCAAAGGCATCAAGAGTCCTGCATTCATGACCTGGAGGATTGGATGCATGTCATTTTGCACTTTTCATCCTACGCATGGCTGATTCCACTACCATTGAATGGTGTGGCAGCTGAGTCTTTTGAAAACCAGGACATAGTGGAAATCGATACATGATATCGAGTCTCCTAGAATGAGGAGATGTGGGGTCAGAGGTGTTTCCCACATTCTGAGCATCAAATCATGAAGAATTTCATGAATGGGCAGGGTAGCTGCCTCTCTGGGAGCCTTAGGGTATTGCAGTATTTCCAATTCCTTTGCTCTAGGTTCTTTTTCAGCAGCTACCGTGATTGATAGGCCTTGGGCCACATCACAAATAAAATCCTGAAAAGACATGTCCTCCGGAGGAGACATTCTGTGTTGAGGAGAAGAGAAGTCTTCCAGAAGAAGTACTCTGGTACCGATAGAGTTATCCGAGTCATCGGAATCGGAAGATTCGAAGCATCTCTGATCCTGATGTTCATGCAAAGCACGGTATCGGTATCGATCAAAGTCGGCACCGAGTTGGTCCAGTACCGATCTGTCGATGCCCGAAAAAAATCAGCACGGGCAGAATTTCCACCAGGGCCGGTACCATCGGTGCTGGTACCGGTATCGGTGCCCGTTGAACCGTCGGTAGCTGTGTCAATGCTACCGCAGCTGTAAGGAGAGCTGCAAGACTGCGTTCGATAGCGAGGAATCTCTGGTCTATCGACACTGCCGATGCCTGGGTGTCAGTACCGGTAGAAGCGGCCGGAACCCCTGAGCATGGCACAAGTAGTTCTGCCGAGGTCGAGGCCTCGAGAACATCCTGGAGCCACATTAGTGCTTTGGAGGCCGAAGCCGCCCGCTGGGGCTGTTTTGCCGGTATAGTTTCCTCAAGGGCCATGCCAATGGCTTCTCAATGCGTGGAAGGAGATCTACTCTTTGAGGACAAGCTCTTATGTTTGGTTACCCGAGATCCATGGGAGGAAGACGAGGCTCTAGAAGACGTCGATGCAATGGACATCGCATCTGAAGAAAAGAGGGTACCGAGCTTTGCAGCTCGGTTCTGTCTTCCTCTTTTAGTCATCCCTATACAAGAGGAACACTCAGATGGAGAATGGTCAGGGCCTAAACATTTGAGACACCAGTCATGGGTGTCGGTGACGGAAATAGTTCTGCCACACTTAGTACATTTTATTTTTAAACCACTAGCTGGTTTTTCCATTTTTCAGGAAAATGGGGCCTAATGCCCAAAATAGCGCCTAGCACCAAAAAGAAAAAGTGTCTGAAGAGAAACACTTCAGAAGTATAGATATATATATATTTTTTTTTTAAAAGAAGAAAAGAGAACCGGCGATACCGGTAGGCGTCGAGCAGAGGCAGGCGCGACCACAAGAAAAACAAGTTTATAGAAGAAATTTTCTGCAGTGACAGGGTATGTGACCTGTCGACTCCACGGAAAATGAAGAGCTGAAGAGGGACAGTTGGAAAGGCGGGAAGGCAGCGTGCAAGTGCTAAGGGATGCTCCCAAAAGCGTTCCTATTGGACGAAGGGGAGCGTTCCTGCGCAGGCTCCGTCGGTACCGACGATACCCATATGTGATGACTACATTCCTGCTTGTTCCTGGATATACATATACATATACATATATATACACACATATATATATATATATATATATATATATATATATATATATACATACATACATACATACATACATACATACACACACACACCTGTTTATTCACACTTTCAAAAAACATAGCAGATTGGTAAAGACAACTTCCCTTGGCTATACCCATTTTGGCTTTGTCCCATTAAACCATCACTATTTATATGCTCAATAATTTTATTCATATAATGGTTTCTACCATTTTGCCCAGCAGACGAGACTCAGTGGGCTGTAGTTTCCTGGATTGCCTCTGAACCCTTAATGGCATTACATTGACCAATCTTCAGGTACTATAGACAATTTTAATGCTAGTTTACAAATTACTAATAGAAGGTCTTAAGCACCTTCAAAGCTAGCCTCTGCCAGGCCCCTGACTGGTCTTTTTTCTTTAACCAAGCTTTTCCCCAAAGACAGACTGTTTCCAAAGGGTACATCATAGAGACCGAATCTACAGACCAAGAACAAATCCACAAGTCCTTGCACACTACCACCATTGAGGCTACTGAATGTGAAACTAAGCCGCACAAGCACAGAGCACATCCACCAGAAGGGCAACTCCTGATTCTAAATTGGCTGCTTCCAAACTCTTCAGCAACTGTTTAGTCCACCACAAGGTACTAGCAAGATATCTATCACAGATTCCTGTCTCTACTCTTATTACTGAAGGGAAAGCCTGACTGAGAAACAGTTTAGTTTAGCTTAGCTCAGCTCATCATTTAAATCCTACACTATAACAATTTACATAGAACCCAGACACTTACACAATACCTTTCTATTACAACACTCCCACAGGGCTAGAGTTCCCACAACCAGGATAGTTGTTTTCTGTGTAATCGCCATTATGAGCACATTAACTCTAAGATGGAAGCTCCAAAACTGCTTATGGCAGGAGATAAAACCTTCCTATAATCCTAGAGCCCTTTAAACCACCTTTAAAAAATCCCATTCCAAAAGGACCTTCATACAAAATGGCTTAGAGACCCTCAAGCTAGGGCCGTCACTTCAGGAGAAGGTTCCCCCATCTGCAGAGGTGATGTCACCTGCACAGTAAGAGAAGTTAACTGATGACTGTCCCCTTAGTCCAGGACAGCTACCCCTCCTTAAAGGAAAGGCTCTCAAGAAAACGTGCCCCACTCACTGGTCAGCCTAGCCACTTTGGATCAGTGTCCCCCATCTAAGCAGGGATCCAGACTTCTAATAACAGCCCCCCAGCCTGTCCTGAACATCTTGAGGAGTATGCAGCATCCTCACTGTCCTTTGAAAACTGGATAACTCTTGCAGAGAGGTTTTGCCCCCAAAAAGAGGTGGCGCCTACCCACGGGGACTTTGACATGCTCCTTCAACACAGAAACAGAAACATGACAGCAGAAAAAGACCACATGGCCTATCTTAGTGTGCCTTTCCATTTTAACTACTACAATAATCCTCTTTTTTACTTTAGAGATCCCTCTGTGTTTGTCCCATGCTTTTTTGAATTCAGATACTGTCCTCATCTCTACCACCTCCACTAAGAGACTATTCCACACTTCTAACACTTTTTCCGTAAAGAAATATTTCCGCATATTACTCCTGAGTCTATCCCCTTTCACCCTCATCCTACGTCCCCTCGTAGCAGAGCTTGCTTTCAATCGAAAGAGGCTCTCCTGTGCATTTATGCCACGGACGTATTTAAACATCTCTATTTTATCTCCTCTATTCCACCTTTCCTCTAACATATACATATTAAGGTCCTTAAAGTCTATCCTCATATGCTTTATAATGAAGACCACTAACCATTTTCATAGCCACCCTCTGCACCAACGCAAACCTATTTATATCCTTTTCAAAGTACAGTCTCCAGAATTGCACATAATACTCCAAATGAGGTTGCACCAAAGACTTATATAGAGGCCTTAGCACTGCCTTTTTTCTGCTGCCATTCCTCTCCCTGTGCACCCAAGCGTCCTTCTAGCTTTCGCTGTTGTCTTTTCTACCCATTTAGCTACTTTAAGATCCAATACAATCACAACCAGGTCCCATGCTTCTTTTGTGGACAGAAGTACTTCACCCCCTACACCAGGGGTGTCCAACCCTGTCCTGGAGAGCCGCAATCCTGTCAGGTTTTTGGGATAGCCCTAATGAATATGCATGAGATATATATGCATTAGAGATATCCTGCCAACCTGACTGGTTTGTGGCCCTCCAGGACTGGATTTGGAGACCCCTGCCTTACACCTCTGTCATTTCAGATTGCGAGTGGGCAAGGTACAGATGTCCTAGACATCAAAAAGGGTAGATAGAATTTGTCACATTCCTCCTTGATTCTCACCACCAACAAAAAGTTGTCTAATTTCACTCTGAATTGGGGTTTCTTTTTTGCTTTGTCTTGGATTAATGTAGCCTAAATGCATGACGTTGCATTTTTTAGCATTAAATCTCAGCTGCCAAATTATAGACCATTCTTCAAGCATATCCCTCTTCATGTTATCTACTCTTTCCTGGGTGTCTACTCTATTGCAGATTTTGGTATCATCCGCAAAGAGGCAAATATTACCAGACAGCCCTTCTGCAATATCACTTACAAAGATGTTTAAAAAAAGAATCTGACCAAGGACAGATCCCTGGGGCGCATCACTAGTAACATCCATCTCTTCAGAGTGAGCTCCATATACCTGTACTCTTTGTTGCCTCCCACTCAACCTATTTCTAACCCAATCAGTAACTTCAGGGTTCATCACTAGAGTGCTCAGTTTGTTTATAAGTCTCCCGTGTGGTACGGTGTCAAAGGCTTTACTGAAATCCAAGTACACCACACATCTAGGGCTCTCCCTCAGTCCAACTCCCTGGTCACCCAGCCAAAGAAATCAATCAGATTTGTCTGACTAGACCTGCCTCTGGTGAATCCATGCTGCCACCGATCCTGTAATCCATTGGACTCCAGAAACCTCACTATTTTCTCTTTCAGCAGCGTTTCCAATAATTTACTCACCACAGACGTTCGACTAACCAGTTTTCAACATCCTTACTTCCGCTTTTGTGTAAAGGGACCATATATGTGCCTCTCCAGTCCTCTGGCACCACTTCCGACTCCAAAGAGGCATTGAAAAGGTCAGTCAGTGGACCTGCTAGAATGTTCCCTTCAGTATTCTCGGATGTATCCCATCCAGTCCCATCGCTTTGTCTACTTTTAGTTTGGCTAGTTCCTCCCAAACACAGTCTTCTGAAAATCATTTGAGATCTCCGTCGCTTCTGTTCCTATTTGTGGGTGTTTTCTGAAGTCCTGCTCCTGGCCCTTCATCTGTGAAGAACAGAAATACTTAAGCAATTCTGCTTTATCCTCATTAGCTTCTACATATTCCTCCCCTTCACCCTTGGGTCTGACAATACCACTTTTGCTCTTCCTCATCTCACTAACTTATCTGAAAAATGTCTTATCCCATTTTATTGCACTGGCTATTTTTTTCTTTTTTTTTTTTTGTATCTTTGCTTTCCTGACTACTTTCCTAGCTTCTTTAAGTTTTTCCAAATATAGATGCCTGTCTTCCTCTCTCTGATCTTTTGTAGTTCATAAGGGCCTCCCCCTTTTTCTTCACCTTTTCAGCTACTTCTTTTGAGAACCATAGCAGCCTCCTTTTCCTTTTGCCTTTATTTACCTTTCTGCACCCCAGAGTGCAGAGGTTGAACCTCCCATCACATGGGAGACAGGGGCACAGCTCAAAAATGACTGGAGCTCCCATCAGTGTGCAAATCACAACCAAAAGGGAGCCATGGTTTCTGTCAGAGAGCAGTATGGAGCACCTGCCAAAACAGTGTAAACTACCACCGACGGTGATGGGGCCATGTCCCTACTGCAACTAGGTCAAGCAAAGCTGAATGCAGATTCCCTACCACCTCCACTGGCTTCTCCATGCTGTACATCACTGCCTGAAGTGACATTAATCTGCCAGGAATCCCCTTCACTTCTCTCTAATAACATGAGAGCCTCTGACACCCATGCTATAGGCTTTACTTTATCTTAACCCCCTTAAAGTGAAAGGTCAGGAGGACAGTTTACATAGTAAAAGTAAAAAATACTAGAAAGATTAAGTAGAAAAAAAATTAAAAACAAAAGGAGGAAGAGAAAAAGGAAAGAATAAAGGAGAAAAGGAAAAGGCACAGTTGGTACAGACCATATCACTTCCCAGGCTCAAATTAACAGATGCCGATTTATTTTTTATGAGCTTTATCATAGAGAGCCTCCATCACCATAAATTAGTAGAAAAACACTGCTACCCAAGGCAAAAGGGGGCACCTAAAGGTGGCTACTCACCCCACCTGGTAGAGCCCTAAGGGATACCTATCAAGCATCTCTGGCCTCACGAAGGCTGAGAGCCATAGGTTAGGGCCTTGGGGCAGGAGCAGATTCTGAGAACTCAGAAGAAATGTTCATAGATCAACCCTGGATGCCTTCTTCTGGCCATATGAACTCAACCATGGGTGCCCACAGAAGTGAGGCCTCAGGAAAAGAAAGAAATTTTGCTGCATCAGTTCACACTGCACCCATCTGCTGAAGGCAGGGAATACAGGCAAGTTCCAGGGCTGCACCAATCCTTATACTCTTAATGTCACTGGAAAGCTCCAGGTTCTCTGCCTCCATTAGTTGATCTCAGCTGGTCTAACAGGATAAGGACAATTAGCTTTAATTCACACCTTTTCATTAGTAGCTTGAGGCAAGTTACAAACAGAGAAAGGTCTACCAAACCTGAATGAAGGTACATAAGAATACTTCTCTAGACAAAACTAACTTGTGGAGTAGAAACTACTGAAGATATAAGTTAGTACTTTTATCCAATGAATACTATAATGTAGAGCGTACTTTTATAACTATGCATCTATAAAAATCTCTACATAACTATTTTTGCCTATTTTATAAAGGCATCTCCTTTCAAAAAGCATCCTAGTCAAAACTTCCACAGTGTTGCTATCAAAATACAATTTAAATATGAAATGCTACCCTTTTTTTTTACACTCTTTCCAGATATAACTATTATGTAACATATACATTCACTAAAAACTGACCTACATTAAATGGACTTACTGGATCATAAAAACTACAATCACATCAATCCAGAGTCCATTCAGAACTGCATATACGTATACCTTCGCTTCAATATTCTTCTCAAAAATCCACCTTCAGCATAAAGGTCCCATTTTTTAAAATATTAATTTCATAGAGAAAGAATCTTGAATTAATATTTGAAAAAAAATGAAGTCAATATATATATAATTTTGAAAGGAAAAGACCGATGGGTAAACTATAAGGACAATGTAATCATAGTTTTGATGATCCAGTAAGTTCCTTTCATGAAGGTCCCTTTTAATGAATTTATCAGTTGTATGTCTAGAAAGAGTGGAAAAAAAGGGCAAGTTTTTTTAATACTATTTATGAAGGCACCATAAGCATGTATGTGACTTTATAAAATAGGCTGCCAGAACCCTCCCCAGTAGCGCACAGATGCTCTGGTACAAATATACACCTACTCCCAGGCAGCTGAAAATATCTATATGGACTGTATGCTTGTGTACATGGAGTTTATAAAGTACACACATACATCACAATTCTGGCCCTGCTCCACTAAAAATATGCCCGGGAAAACCTACATGTATATTGAATAAAAGAAGCTCTAGGTTTCTATGTACCTGCTTTCTACACAGGCATACTCCCATACAATTTTATAATAGTTATTTTCCACACTTAAAAGATGTTTTACATATGGATGATGCTTTATTAAAAAAAAAAAAAAAAAAATCCTCCAAATCCTCATGTAAGTGAAATATTAATCACGATACAGAAATAAAGGACAAAAAATTAAAATGCCCAATACAACCTCAGGAAGAGCTCAATACACTTTACTACAGTGAATACGAGAGGAATTCTATTATTGCTGCTGTACAAGATCATAAATAACTTACCACTGCTGCCACAATCTGCACATGAGATGAGCTCCTCTGGTTTCTTTTCACGGTTTGATTCTTTAGTCCCCAAACAGAAGCTACAAATGGGAATTGGATCAGCTCGAGGCTTGGATAAAAAAAAAAAGAGGAAATTTCTATCAATCATAATACATTTAGTATTGCACTCATGCTACCACCATTAAGAATGTTCTCATAAAAAAAATTCAGATTTATTCTAATCATTTCCTTACCAATTCAGTTGGTTAGAGAATTTTAGAGCATTATTTATCAAATTTACTCTAGACAAAGAATAGGAGAAAACATTAGTAAACCTGGTCTTTTTGCTGAATATTTAAGAAAACCATAATCATAATTATTCTATTTCATTTAGTTTGCTTTAATTAAGTATAGCCTTCAAATTAACACAGTTTTATATTCCAAAGGAGTACTAAAGATACACTTTAGAATTCCTGCATTCATTTAACCTTGCTGTAATTCGCAGCTATAAAAGTAGAAATGTAGAATTCTGAAAGGTTCCAAGCACAGCAGAACATGTACAGGTTAGTGCCACTGAATAGCTGCAGGTGTTCCTGCTGCACTCTCTGATGCTGAATATCGCTGCTGCCTGGTTAGCTTCACGGCCATCCAGGCAACCCAGATATGTCCCCGACACTGAATATCTGGGTTTACAGTTCAGCGGCGGCAGCTAGCCGCTTTAGCAGCACTAGCCACTGCTGCTCAGTATCGGGCCCTATATTTCCTAACCCTCACCACCATGACCACCAGTATTCGCTGTGCTCCATGCCACCTTTGCTTACACATACTTCTGATTTAACAAAGACATTCTGTAAAAAGAAACCAAGTGATAATATTAGGGGTAAAAATGGAATACTACATGATGGATATACCAAACTCTCTCCCCATTCCCCCACAGGACAGAACAAAAACAAATGTGATAAATAAAGCCATAAGAGACATGTTTACTAATGTGCACTGTTAGTGTGGGGTATAGTGCATAGTATATGGTTAGCGTGGGACCCTTGCAACTTACCATGCACTAAAAATGCCAGCATGATAAAAATCCCATGCTAACTGCTTAGCATGTGATTAGATGGGGGCTAGGGCAACAAAGATAGAAAAGGTGACATTTTACTTGCCAGATAATGTCCTTTCCTTGAGTCCTGCTATACAAGTCCAGACAAGCATATGGGTTGTGTTCCCTTACCAGCAGATTGGTGGCGACAAAGATCAATGGAAAGCCCAGGTTTCAATGACATCACTCCTATGCCTCTATCACCCTCAACCACCAGAGGTCTCTTTTCAGTAATCATCCCAAGCATATGAGAGATACAGAGCAAGTCTCACACAACCTCAAATGTCGGCAACAATGAGTACTCAACAGTAGCGAACTATGTACAGGAAAGCAGAAAACAGAAGGCTGTGAGAAGATTAGCCTGCAGAGCCAAGTATAAAATCATGACAGACCAACGGGGGCCACAGCAGAAAAAAAAAACCACACAGCAATACAGTTTCAGGGGAGGACCCTGGACTGGTCTAGCAAGACTCAAGGAAAAGACATTATCTGGTAAGTAAAATGTCACTTTCCATACCCTCCTGGTAGATCACTCCAGACAAGTGGGATGTACCAAAGCTACAATACCACTGGGCATGAATATGACACAGCAGCTTGCAAAACACTTTAGCTGAACAGTGTCCATTCGCATGTGGACATCCAAGTTGTAATGTTTGACAAGAGTGGAAAGAGATGCCCATGTTAGTGCCTGACATATCTTCAAGGCCACCGAGCTCCACTCCACCCATGAAGATGCTTATGCTCGGGTAGAATAGGCATGCAAACCCTCCAGAACCAGCCAGTTCAGTAAGAGATATGCAGAGGCAATAGCCTCATTAGTCCAGTGCTCCAAGGTAGACTTGGCTGCCACTTCACCCCTGTGCAGGCCAGCAAACAGCACAAAAAGATGGTCAGACACAAAAAGAATTCATAATCTCCGTACCTGGAGAAGCACCCTCCAGACATCCACAAGGTGAAGATCCTTATCCTTCCTCCGACACTGCTCCTTAGAGGACAGGCAAACCACCTGGTTCAAGTGAAGGAGAGACGGCACCTTTAGTCAAGGAGGAAGGCACAGGCTGAATGGAAATGGCCTCAGTTGAAAAGGATAGATAAGGATCTCAGCAAGACAGCATCTTCAACTCAGAGATCCATCTTGCAGAACAATTGCAATTGCAACCAAGACATCTTGAACGTCAAATCCTTCAAAGTAGTGCGCTTCAATGGCTCAAAGAGAGCCACTATCAGGGCCATCAGGGCCCTGAGCACCAGAGTGAGATCACAAGAGGGGATCACAAACTGAAGGGGATTGCGCAGACACCAAACCCCTTGGAGAAAATGAGAGATGTCCGGGTGCAAGGCTAAAGGCTTGCCCGCCATTGGGCCACAAAAATAGGCGAATCCTGCCATCTAAACCAGGTAGCTAAGAAAGATGCCCTTCTCTAAGCCATCCTGCAGAAAGGCCAATAAGGACAACAACTTGACAGCCTCAGGAGACAAGTGCCGCACACCACACCAGTGCTCAAAGAGACACCATATCAATACATATGCTAGCTTGGTAGACCTCTTCCAGGCACCAAGTATAGTAGAAATTATAGCTGGAGAGTAGCCCTTACATTGTTAGCAACTTCCTTCAAGAGCCATGCTGTAAGCGAGAAGGGAGATGGGTCTTCCAGAACGATCAGTCCCTGACACAAAAGCCCCCAAAACAGAGGAAGCCAAAGGAGATGCACTTGAAGGAGCCACATCAGGTCTCCAAACCACACTCTCCATGGCCAATCCGGCACCTCCAGAACAACCCTATGTAGGTGGTGCTCTATACCCCAAATCACACGCCCCAACAGGCGTCATGGAGAAAACATGTACAGCACCCGCTGAGTGGGCCAGGGCACCGATTCCCTCTGACTCCATCTCCGTGCGGCAAATGAAGAAGTGGCACATTTTGACATTGGAGCGGGTCGCCATCAAATCCATTTCGGGGTGACTCCAATGGTGAAGAATGAACTGAAAGGCTTCCTGACTCAACTCCCACTCGCCAGGATTCAAAAAGTGCCAGCTGAGGAAGTGTGCTTCCACTTTTGTTCACTCCAGCAATGTGCTGAGTCGACAAGGCTAGAAAGTTCTTCTCTGCACAGGAAAACAGGAGATCCACCTCCAAGGCCACTCCAGTACTTCTTGTATCGCCCTGCAGAGTGGCATAATTCACTGCCATGGCATTGTCTGAAAACACTCGAACCACCCAACCCACAACCAGGGGCCAAAAACATAAAAGAACCAACCTGATGGCCTTCGTCTTGAGGCAGTTGATGGACCATACCACTTCCCTGCAGTTCCAAAGGCCCTGGACCACAGAGTCTCAGTAATGGGCTCACTAGCTCACTGGCATCCATCGTCAGCAGGATCCAGGAGAAATCATCCAGCAGAATGCCCTTCCTCAGATGACAGGGCTGCTGCTGCCACCACCACAGAATGGACTTCACCATCAACAGGGGCGAGAGCATGCGCTCAAACTCCTGAGAACTCTGAGACTATCAAGTCAACAAGGACCACTTGAGTGGCTGCATGTGAACACATGCCCAAGGGACCATTTTTATGATTGCTGCCATCAATTTGAGGAGCTGAAGATAATCCCAACTCTGGGGCCCTGCTGTGCACAAAACATCGCCAGGCAAGTCAGTCTTCAGACTTTCTTTTCTGGCAGGAAAACTCTGTCCACTCGAGTGTTGAAACATGCTCCCAGAAACTCCAAGGACTGGGAATGCAAAAGCTGGCTCTTTTTCTGATTCATCACCCAGCCAAGGCTTTTCAAAAAGACCACCACACCGGACATCACCAGAGATGCTTCTGACAGGGAACAGGCCTGGATGAGCCAGTCGTCCAGACAGAGATGGACACAGATCCCTTGGTGCTGCATTGTCACGGCCACCACCACCATAACCTTGGAGAATGTCCTTGGGGCAGTGTAGAGCCCAAAAGGAAGAGTAGCGAACTGTTAGCGAGAGCCCAGCACAGCAAAACGCAGATACCTCTGCTGATCCACCTGGATCGGAACATGAAGATATGCCTCAGCCAGATCCAGAGAAGCCAAGAATTCTCTTCAGCACACTGCTTGAAACATGGAATGCAAGGTTTCCATCTGAAAGCGCAGGACTCAAGTGCTCGTTGACCCTTTTGAAGTCCAGGATGGGCAGGAGGCAACTGTACTACTTGGCACCACAAAGTAGATGAAGTATCTGCCCTTACCCCACTCGCCTGGGGAGATGGGCACCACTGCTTTCAGGTGAAGCAACTTGTCCAAGGTGGTCTGCACTACGGCACCTTTGATCGCAGACCCACAGGGGGAGAAGATGAAGGCATCGGGAATCAGCTACTTGCATTCCAGGATAACACCAAATTGAATGGTGTTTAACATTCAGCAATCCTTAGTAACCCAGGCCCATTCCTGAAAGAAAAGGCAAAGACTGCCACCCACCGGAGGTAACAGGGATTTAGCCCCCAAACCTTCATTGGGTGGCCCGGGAGGGTCCTCCTCTAGAGGGGACTGCAACCCTGGGTCCATGTGCTCCATGAAAGGACTGAGAATGAGCCAGAGGCCCTGAAGCAGAGGAGAAGAAAGGCTTTCCAGGTTGGTAGTGACAATCCTGAGATCCCCAGGAATCTTGCCAGCGCGCCTTTGGCGGTTAGGCAGAGGCTGATGAGAATGGGCCATTTACCTGCTTCACAGGCCTCCTGAACCTGTCTTCCAGGAGGCGGTAAGATTTTGTCTCATCTAGATCCTTCACCAGTTTCTCCACATCAGTTCCAAACAGGAGCTTCCCCTTAAAGGCCAGTTGAACAAACCGGACTTTGGAGGATGTGTCCACTGCCCAGTGACAGAGCCAAATCCAATGCTGTGACATAGTAGTGTGATGAGGAAGCCCCTCAAGAAGAGATGGAAATAGGAGAAAATCCTGATGAGGTAAACAATACTGCACTGACAAACAGGATTTTCACCTCAGGAATAAAAACACAGCCAGTTGATGATCTAAAGCCACACCTCACCTCAGGGGGGGGGGAGACAGGTCTGTTCACTGATTGGGCACACCCAAGGGAGAGTCAGGGAGTGCAAGGAAGTGAGGGCTTGTTAAATACTCAAGCAATGAGGAGAGAGGGAGAGAGGAGGAGGAGGAGGAGCGAGTGGAAGCACGAGGTCAGGAGCAGCAGAAGGGAAAACGTTGGAACAACTGAGAGAACTGCTTGGAGGAGAAGTCAGCTAGAATCTGAGACCCGAGCAGAACCTGGGAGCACTGAACAGTGGTGCAAGGATTCACCCTGGAGGAAGTCCTTGTGGTCTTGGGCATGCCACTTAACCCTCCATAGCCCATGTTCCCTGTAAAATAGTTATCTCCAAGTTATAATGCCCTATTCAATGTAATTTCAGTTTGTTCAATGTAAACCGCACTAATGCAGAATAGCGCAGTATATAAGAGAATGTAAATAAATAAATAAAGTCTCACTGCAAGGTAGAACCTTTGGTTAAGGCAGCCAGCAGGCCAGATACCTGGAACAAGGGCAGCCGGACTCACAGCTGTAAAAGCCAAGACAGTTTCAGAGAAAACTACGAGGAAACTGTTCAGCCTGACATTTACCTGCAAGGCACTGGAAGTAAGGATAAGGAAGCTGAAGTACAAAGCCTGAGAATTAACAGGAGAAAAGGTACCAATGCTTATCTAAAAGACCTTGGAAAAGGTAAAGCTGACATTTCTTGTTATAACCCCTTGTTTAAGAAGTCTCCTGCATGTGTTAACCTCCTGAGAACAAACCCAGCATATTCAGCTAATGATAAGTAGGGGAAGGGATTTACCCTTACTGAGAACTGGTCCTTTGACAAAGGCAGGATAGCTGATTACCCTGAGCTGGGAGTCCTAAGTAAACGTTTGTTAGAGAAGAAGGAAGGCTATCAGTCTGAAAACGTGCACAAGCAAGCTGAATTACTTCTAGGTCAGTTTAAGGAATTTCTGGAGAAAAGGGCAGAGCAGAATAATAACCCTGACCAGAATTCCAGTAACTCTGAGGAAACTATGCAACTGGACGTTTGTCTGTCTTCAGTAGAGTTTGACTCACCTATGGATTGTTCTACTTGTGTAATTGAGAATAACCAGGTTAATGAGCACTGAAAGCTATATGAAGTAATATAGTATAAGGTTTGCCATACCTGCAGCCACTGTGAGAAAACCTTATGCCTTGTTTAATAAGCTTAATCACATGGTAAATTGAGAAGCCGTGCCGTAAAGGAAGAGCACCTGTTTCAATTTGCTGAAGGATCACATGTTTGCCTAGCCTGAGACTAAAGGAACTGTGAAACAGCCAAGTAGAGCTGAGCCGTTTTGTTGCATCTTTTGTGTGTGTTTATTTTCAACCCTTATGTTGGAATTGGCATTCTTTTGCGTCTGAGATACTGAATCTTGATGCACTGGAATAAACCCTCTTAAAAATAAATATTCTTGCATGCCTTTTTCTACTCGAGCTACAACTACAACTCAGTCCCACAGGAGGCCAAGCAACTACATATCCCAGAACTCCTGGGGCCAAGTGTTAGAGCTTCACTCCTAAAGGACACTTAAAAGGCCGTCCCTACCTGTAAGCTCTTGGGTCCAGGTAGCAAGGACGTCGCAGTAGTCATGCACCAGGTCATACATACAGTAGTATCAGAAAGGAAGGCCACAGCTGACTCCAAGAGAGAAGTAGTATCAGCAGGTATAAGACTGAATCTACTAGAGCAGGGCTCGCAAATTCAAACTGGTGCATACCCCCAAGCTGTAGAGTAGCTGCTGACAAAGCAAACTGGGTCTTCAGTAAGGAATCAACCTTGCGGTCCAGGATATGTTTTAAGTCTGATCCACCTTCCACAGGAATGCTGATCCATCTGGTAACTGCCATGACCTGTGCATCCTTCTTGGGAATGTAAAATCACTCACTGTGCTCCTCCTCCAGGAGAGCATAGATCTTCTTATAGATCCTTAGCACTTTAGGCAGGGAGTCGGGCGAGTCCCACTCAGATCGGATCATATCTTTGATCACCTCTGAGAATTTGAAGACAACAGAGGATTTCTGCATCCCTTGAAGGGATACTTTTGGCTCCTGTTCCATGCCGGAACATCTGCCAAGTTTAAGGCAGATGAGACCCTGGAAATCAATGCCGCCAGCTCCTCCTTCCAGAACCGGCAGATCACACCGGCCTCTTCATAGTCTTCTGAAGGTGATGGGAGGTCCTCCTCCACATCAGAGTCCAATACTAATTCATCTGGGTCTGAGGCATAGTCAACATCTCAGACAGCTCCCAAGTATTCCTCATCTTCAGGGACAGTCCTGTGCCAGGGATGTTTAGCTAAAGGCAATCGAGTAGGGCTTCTGCTTCCAATCTGCCCAGAATGAGACTGCATCCGGAGGCACCCAGAGGCTGCAGGGTCTGAATTTCCATGCCAGAAGGACCAGGCCTGTTGCAAAAAGGAAAAGAATTCCAGGGAGAACAATCCAAGCTCTTCTCTCAGAAAAGGTTCCCCAACACCAGGGGGGGGCATAGCTGCCACAGACCCCCTAGAGGATGAAGAGCGGCTCACAGCACGGTCCTCTCTGGCTGGCTGAACATCCTTAACCTTAGCACTATCCTGCGCCTCCTGCCCTGAGGCAGGAAAGGGCAGACAGTATCCCCCCCAGCTGGCAGGAAAGGCAGAATCCTGAATCCAAGGATGAGGCTCCTCGCTTGCCATAGGTCAAACATTTCCTGGAAGAAGACAGAGTTAGGGTAAGTATCACAAGAGCGTGCACTAAGGCTGTGTCAGCCTGCTAGCATGCGTTAACTGCACTTTTACTTAACATGTTCTAAGATGTTAAGGAATGAGCGTGCATTGGAGCCACTTGGGCAGAATGTGTATTAAGACCACACTACCTCCAGGCACACAATAGGCAAAAACGTTAATAACACGTGCAGAAAATGGTGGGAAATCCCCACACAGCACCAATGGTGCCTAGTAGTTCATCCCGAATTATGTCCCTCAGACACGGAATCGGGAGCCCCCAACAAGAACAATGACAAGGTCAAGCCTTGGTAATCACCCCCTGAGAATCCACGTAGGATCCCTGCTGGGCTCAGATCTACTCCCCTAAAACTGCTTCATTGGCTGGGTTTATTTTTTCAGCAGCACTGTGTGAAAGGTGGCTAGGAGACAGATCCCTTTGACAGCCTTCTGCAGTCTTCAGGGAGAGAGCAGAGGGGGAAAGGAGGAGGAAGGAGGGGCACTGAGGTTTTGTGAGGCTGCTATACTCTTCTAAATCCTTCCAATTTGTGGCTGCTCAACAGGCCCGTATGAAAAGAGCATGGAGCTGAGCCAATTTTCCCTCCTCCTCTGGCTACCAAAAAAGGCCTCAGTCTAGTGCAGCCTCCATATTGCACTCAAGTGAGAGAGTCACCCCTTTAAGGCTTCAGATGGTTGTTCACAAGCATTTAATCAAATCTCTTTTCCTCTCCATCTTCAGATTTTCTACAGAGAGGAAAAAATCCATCCACCATCTGCTGGAGACAAAGAAATACTGAAGACAGACTCTGATGGCTGAGGCTGATACAGGCATGTGCATGTCATTAAAACCTGGGCTTTTCATTGGTCTTTGTCTCCACCAATCTGCTGGTAGAGGAACACGACCCATATTACTTGTCTGGACTGATCTAGGATGAAGAGATGGAAAGAATTATTTTCTATTTAGCGACTGGAATATGTTATCTTATGTTATGGAGTGGAGGAGTAGCCTAGTGGTTGGGGCAAGGTACTTCAGGCCGGAAGGTCGGGGGTTCAAATCCCACTAGAGGACAGCAACCTTGGGCCAGAAGGACTGGGGTTTCTAGTCCCACAGGTGCTCCTTGTGGTCTTGGGCAAGCCACTTAACCCTCCATAGCCCATGTTCCCTGTAAAATAGTTATCTCCAAGTTATAATACCCTGTTCAATGTAATTTCAGTTCGTTCAATGTAAGCCGCACTGATGCAGAATAGCGCGGTATATAAGAGAATATAAATAAATAAAATAAATAAAATCTTTTGGAACATACATCTGCCAGAGCTAGCATCAGACACTGGGCTGGAGCTCTGGACAGAAATTTGTGAGGGGACGCTAAAGCCTGCAGGCAGGCTGGCTTAGGCCCTCTTTGGACTGGGGACCCTGGGCATTGCCCTGGTTGTACCACCCTAACACACTCCTTCTCAAGAAATACTGTATCTACTTAAATTCAATATTCTTCTCTTATCACACAATCCACATCAACTTAAATAGGGGGGAGGGGGGGGAGGAAAAAGACAGAGACTGTTCAGCCAGCCAAGTGCTTTCTACGTCTTACATTGGTCTTAAAAAAAAACCCTCCTTTCTGTTTTCTTTAACTTTCTTTAATTCTTTTTATTTTCTACATTAAACAAAATGTATTGCATATGCTCAAAACAATCGCAAATGGGGGATACTTCTCTTTTCTTTTGTTGAAATGATTCTAGCTGGTGGAGCTGGTTGAAGTAAGATGTTGATGTAAGAGAGGTGATGCATCATTATATATCTTCCGTGTCATTGAGACAACAGCTTGTATCACCCAAATGCCAGCCCCAATATCTGCTTTCTTCATATTTTGCACAATAAAGGGAAAATGTATCTATTTTCATTTCTCTGGGATTGCAGAGTCTGAATAAGTGGGGCCAGGAAGACACTGAAAAGCATAAGGGCCAAAAACGGCCTCGTGGCACACCACAGTCTAAAAAATAGATGGATAGGAGGAATTTTCAATGAAGACTTAAAAAAATGCAGGCACCTGGGCAAGCTCCACCCCCACCCCCATCCCCTGTCGTACTATAGGCATGGTGTGCACCCCCTTCCACCCAGACCCACGGAAGCAGCGTGGCAAACTTATCATTAAGCTGACTTACTGTGGTGCCTCATGCTCCAGGAAGCACTGAAGCAAGCCAGCTTAATGGTAAGTTTGCCATGCTGCCTCCATGGGCCCGGCAGGGGTGCACCCCCCCCCCCCTCCCAGCTGGCACTCAGAGCAGACCACACCCACTGCCCTGCCCTTGGTACACCACTGGATGCAGATAGTCAAATAAGATGGTCATTATTGAGCAAAAACTAAAATTAGGCAATTTTGGGGAAGGGACTAGTGGATTCTGCAAGTACACAATATATATTTGAATTTAGTACTGTGTGAGCTGGGGGCTGAGAAAGGGACTATGGATCAATGGAGTCTGAGAAAAGCAAACTCTTATATTCTCTCCTCTTTCTTCCAATGTGGCCTGCAGGCACTCAAGCCTGCACCGCTGCCCTTACTGCAGTTAGTTGTGGGAAAGGAGTGAAGCAGGAACAGAGCACTGACAGAAGCAGGTGGAGGGGTTTTCGCGTTCCAAAGGTTGGCAACCTTTCTTAGGAGGGAGGAAAGAAAAACAGCTTTTGCTACTCTTTAGCAAACCCTGCTAGTAAAAGGAGCAGTGTTGTCATACAAGTCTGATGATGGAGATCTAGTGCTGAAGGAGTCTTACAGGAGTGCACATTTCTATTTCGTATAGTGGAAGAGGGACACACAAGGAAAATACAGGAGATTTACAAAACAAAAACATTAGATCAATAACTTGGTAAGTTTAAGACTATAAAAATATAAATCCTGCTTTTAAACAAAATGGTTATCCAAGATTCATTTGCTATAGGGTGACCCATTTATAACTAGGGTGCATACATTATTCACTTTGAAAATGAGGGATCCTCATATTGGTTTGCACATATTAAGGCTCACCAGCAATAACCTTCCTAAAGGCAAGGCATTATATACTAGAATATGGGAAATTTTGTTCCTAGCTGTTTCAGTTCTGTCAACTGCTTCCACATCAATTTAAAATCTGGATAATAAAGTAACAAATGACATATGCATTTTAAAGTCTTAAGAAAGCATACACAGTCTTAGTCTTCAGCAAATCTCAAATATAATCAAACTATCAATGTATATAGTTTTTTGTCTATAGTTACCCTGATTTTCACCAAGTTTATGTACCTTGTTCTATGTAAAAAACCAATGCTGCTTGTACCATTGTGTTTATATTTGTTCATATGTAAACCGCACTGAATTAAGAGCGCGGTATATAAGAGAAATAAATAAATAAATAAATAAACTATAATCTGACTGCTTAGGAGCTTTGGCTACTTGGTTGCAAGCAAATAAATAAGACCAGTATTCTTTGAAAAGGTAACAGACTCTAAGTTACATCGAACTGGCATTATTAAAGTCGCCTCTATCCCGTCTTCAAGATAAGAAATAAGGAACAGACCTTGGATTCATCAATGACTTCAGACCCATCTCAATTGTGGCGGTTATTGGTGGCCCTGAGCAAAATTTTACTTAGGAGCTCATCATCTGAACTTACACCACTGATGAAATGTGTAAAATTTAAAGGTATAATATGAACCACTTTAGATTACCTGTAAAATGTATTTATCTTAATTGAATAATCTTAGAACAGCATGCTTTTATTAATATATTAGTGCTATAAAAAAAACCTCTCATTCCATACGTGTTACATTCTCAGTTCAACCTAGCCTCTTCTGTTGTGGTTTAGTTTGCAGCTAGGGTGAGCAACCATCCCGAATGTTGCGTGACATCCTGATTTTTGGCTCTCATTGAAGAAATCCCGAAAGAACCCTAGGCAGGATGCCATTTGTCCCAATTTATCACATCTGCGGTAATCTTCATCGTTTTAACCAAAGCAACAGCAGCGGGAAGCAGAGACACAAAGCTGGTGGCAGGTAATGAGAAGATAAATGTCACAGCAATCTCCTTCCCTTTAAAGCAAAGCTGCGCTCCTTCCCACGGTCACAGCGGCAGAAGAACTTAATATGACTTCGCTTCTGGGGTCTCTGAGCATTGTAAACTACTTTGTTGCTTCTTAGGGTAGTATAGCGTAATAACTCACCTGTAACAGGTGTTCTTCAGGGACAGCAGGAATTAGTCCTCGCATATGGGTGACATTGGCACCAACAGAGCCCACGTGGAGCATTTCCCCAGCGTGATCTCCTTCCTGCCCAAGGGTGCCATCTTGTTCAGTCAGATGACATGGCGAAAAAGGACTTAAAACACTGTAGGGAGGCAATTCCAAAGGGAGGAGGGAGGGTTGGGAGGACTGATTCCTGCTGTCCCTGGAGAACACCTGTTACAGGTGAGTAACTATGCTTTCTCCAGGAACAAGCAGGAAGTCAGTCCTCACATATGGGACTCCCTAGCTCCAGGCTGCCAAGGACAGAACCATGACAGCACTACCAGCGACCCATCGAATAGCCATAAGTTGCAGAAGGTGAGTCCCAACAGAGAGACGCTGCAAGACCCTAGCATCCAGCAACACTATCACTCTGGTAGCCTGACACAGAAGGGTCGGAAGGTAGGAGTTGCCTACACCCTAAAAATATTAGGGAGTACTGCCTGCCTGAAGGCACTGTCCCTGCAGACACTGTCTCCGAGCTACAAACGTATGAATCTAAGACCATGTGGTGGTCTGCAGATTTCTGTCACCGGCACTAAGCGAAGGTTGGCTATCGATGTGGCCATAGTCCGCACACAATGTGCAGTGATCCAGTGCTCAAGAGAGAGGCCTGCTCGCTCATAGGCGAGGACAATGCAGTCTGCCACCCAAGTGAACAGAGTTTGCTTCATTACCAGGCGCCCCAGCCTACTGGGGTCGTATGACACAAAGAACTGAAGAGCTTTGCGATGGGCCTGGATCCTCTGAAGGTAGGACAAGGCCCGCTTACAGTCTACGGTATGCAATATGAGTTCCTCCCTGGTGAGGAATTTGGGATGTGTGCAGAGAACTACCCTGTTCTTATAGAACCTTGTATATGGCAGATCCGCCACCAAGGCCTGGAGTTCGCTCACTCTCCGAGCGGACGTGATGGCCACCAGAAAAAACACTTCCCAGGAGAGGTATCTCAAATGGCAGGTGGCTAAAGGTTCTAACAGCAGTTTAGTGAGTTGGGAAAGCACCATGTTAAGGTCCCATTCCACCGCCGGGGTGGGGGGGAGGGGGGTGGAGAAGAAGCATCAATAGCAAGAGGCCCCAGAGGAACCTGGAGACCAGGGGCTGGTTTGAGAGAGCTTTCCCTTCTACAGTGTGATGGTGAGCAGCTATGGCACTCAGGTGTACCCTCACCAAATTAGACTTCAGGCCGGCATGCGAGAGATGCAGTACTGCAGCACTAGTTGCACACAGCAGAAGAAAGGGTTTGCTTCTCTCTCTGCACACCAGATGGAGAATCTTCTCCATTTGAAGGCGTACACTCGTCTGGTGGAGAGTTTGAGAGGCCAGCAAGATCTCCTCGACTTCCCCCGGGAGATTGAAAGAAGCCAAGGCTACCCTTTCAGCAGCCACGCCGTCAATGCTAGTGACCCCAGATTGTCCTGGGACAGGTCTGGATCCCGACCCAGAGGGACTGGGAGTGCCAACCACCAGGGTTGCTGGGCCCATCTAGGGGCGATCAGAATCACCGATGCCTGCTCGCTCTGGACCTTGAAGAGGATCTTGGCCACCAGTGGTGTCTGTGGGAAGGCATAGAGGAGGCCCTCGGACCATGGGATCAGGAAGGCATCCGCTGCCACTCTTCCCAAATGTGGCTGGCGTGAGCAGAAGCAGGGCAGCTGTGTGTTGTCCGGTGAGGTGAACATGTCCACTATGGGCCTGCCCCAGAGGCAGAACAGTCTTTGCGCCACCCTGCGGTTCAGACGCCATTCGTGTGGGTGGAGGACTCTACTGAGTTTGTCTGCTAATTGTCCTGACCTGGAAGGTATACTGCTCTTAGAAGGATTCCATGGTGCATCGCAAAGGAGAGGAGAGCCACCGCTTCCTGGCAGAGGGATTACAAACCTGTGCTCCCCTGCTTGTTTACATAAAACATGGTGACCTGGTTGCCCATCTGAACCAGCACAGGGCAGTTGCACAGGAGGTGGCAGAATGCTTGCAAGGCTAGGAAGATGGTCCCGAGTTCCAGGAGGTTGATCTGCAGAAGAGACTCTTTCCTGCGACCAGCTGCCTTGAGTGCAGAGGTCTCCACAGTGTGCCCCCCATCCCAAGAGGGAGGCGTCTATGGTCTGTGGGATTGGGGTAGTTGATGTCGAACCCTAGGTGCTGCAAGAGGCAGATTGTTCGCCCTGCAGCCCAGCTAGCCTTGGGAGCCGTGCTGCCTCTGATGAGCCAGTCATCCAGATAGGGGAAGATGAAGGCCTCTCTTGCAGGTGCATGTAGGTGGCCACAACCACCAGGCACTTTGTAATGACTCTTGGCGAGGAGGCCGAACGGAAGTACCCTGTATTGGTAGTGCTCTCCTCCCACCATGAACCTTAGGTATTGTCTGTGGGAGGGGTGGATCAGAATGTGGGTATATGCATCCTTTAGGTCTAAGGAGCACAGCCAATCTCCCTGATGAAGATAGGGCAGCAGAGTTCCAAGGGAGAGCATCTTGAACTTCTCCCCCACCAGAAACTTGTTCAAGTTTTGTAGGTCTAGTATGGGGCCTGAGGCCCCGGTTCTTTTGGGGACAAGGAAATATCTGGAGTAGAAACCTTTTCCCCACAAATGCCTGGTTTCAGGTTCTACTGCCCTGTCCTTGAGAAAACCTGTGAGCTCAGAGGAGAAAGGTCTGGTGAATGAACGGCCACATTGACTCTCCTGGGAAGAACCCTGGGGGTGCTTGCTGGAACCTGAGGAGACAGCCCTCCTTTACCATCTGTAGGACCCACTGGTCCATGGAGGCCCCAGCCCACTTGTGGGTGAAGAGCGCTAGGCCGTCCCCACTGGGTTGGGGAGAGTCTCCCAGGGGAGAGGAGACCCTGCCCGGGGAGTCAAAAGCTCCCCCCCAGGCTGGGTGGGAGCTGATGTCTGAGGATTCTGAAACTCTGGCTTCCTCTGCACATGGTGCTGGTTCTTGGGCTGGGGGCCCTGTGCTGCTGCCCCGAGAAGGGCTGGTAATGGCCCTGGTGAAAACACCCCTTTTCCTCAGGAAAGGTGGTCTTTTCTCCATGACAGTTTCTTCTGGGGGGGAGAGTCGAGGTTTTCCTTGAGAGCCACTGCCTGGTCACAACCTCAGCCTCTATCTTGGCCGCCTTGTCAGCCATGGGCTTGCCAAACAAGTTTTCCCAGTGTAGGGGACATTGAGCAATTTCTCTTGCACCCATTGCTTGAGGTCAGAGGTCTGCAACCAGGCCTAGTGCCAGGCCCTGATGCTGCTACCCGGGCTGCTGATTCAAAGCAGTTGTAGGCGGCGTGGGATTGGAACTTTGCGCAGTCCCGGATCCCGGCTGTCAGAGCTTGGAACCTCTGGAAGGGTTCCCCGGTGAGACCCCGCAGAGAAGCCTGCCAGTTCTTGGATGAGGCCTTTCAGGTACATACCTATGTACAACTCATAGGCCTGTATCAGACAGCCCAGCATGGATCCCTGGAAGCACGTGCCCGAGGGCTCTGCTTTCTCTGCCCAGAGGAACAGAAGAATAGTTCTGCTGGCTTTTAAGATTTTGCATGGAGGACTCCACAACCATGGAGTTATGCAAGAGTTGGGACTTTTGGAAACCCGGGCCCTTCTTGACACGGTAGATGGCGTTGAGGCATCAGCTGACCACTGGCAGAAAGGCTGGGGTCTCCCACATCTGTAGGAGCAGCCACTCGAGAATGGGCTGTACCAGCACCATCAGAGTCTCCTTTGGCGGGGACTCATACTGGAGGATCTCCAGTTCTTTGGTGCGCGAGTCCTCCTCTGATTCGGTCGGGACCAAGAGGGCCTGAGCCACAGCCCGGACAAAGTCACAGAAAGCCATGTCCTCAGGAGGGGAATGGTGCCAGGGATCCGGGGGAAGATGGCTCCGAAGGAACATCTCTGTGTCGAGAGGTCTCGGGGAGGCCTCGACATTGGTCTCCCAGTCAGAGCCAGAGGGCAATGTTCCCTCTAATTTTCTGTAGGCTGTGTGCGCATAAAATATCAGCTGTGCAGCTTTTGAAGGAAGGTTACATTTTTGTGCGGCACATGACGACACTCGGAGTTATATACTTTAAAATTTGACTACACGTCAGAATACAGTATGTACACCACATTGATTGTACTAGAAAATATTGTAGAACTTGTAAAAACCGTAAATACACAACAACTTTAAAATTTTAAGACGTCTGTGTTGTTTTCTATCAGAATCAGAACTGTAATTTTTGTGCGCTCTGTTGTAAAGTATGTGCGCTCGCTTGGCAAGGTGTGTGTGCGCGCACAGCTTAGAGGGAACAGTGATGTCGAGGATCCCGAGGCTCGGGACTCTCATGCCTAGATATCAGCCACAAGGAACCAGGGTCCCCGGTGAATCTAGGGTCGGACTCCTGGAAACTGGCCGGGGAGGACCGGACACCCAAGGATCGGGACCGGGACCTCGATCGGTGCCGAGGGTTCACCCGAAGACGGTGGTGCTCAGGGTCTGTCTTGATGCCCATGGACTCCCCCATAGTCGGGGCAGATGATGCAGACGAACCTGACATAATTGCCTGCTACAAGCCAGGATTGTAGAGATATTCTGCTCCAGGGCCGCCATTCTGGATTCGATGACAGAAGGCTCCGCAGCTGTTGGCGTGGGTGCCGAAGACCTCAAGCCCGATGCCAGCACTCTTGCGAGTGCATCCTTGATGAGAACTATGGCCTCGAGGATTCTCGCACAGTCACCACCAGCTAAGGACTCCTTCTTAGAGACCTTAAGGGGTGCTGCTTGGAGTCACCCGAGTCCCGCCGTGGAACCTCAACTGGTCTCAAGGATTTTTTCTTTTTCTTTCCAGAGTCTTTACAGAGAAGCCGCCGCCACGGGACTCCGAAGACGCCAAGCGGGAGGTGCTCGGCTTGGGGCTCAGCGTCAGGGAAGTCGGACCACAGGAACATCCTCTCCTAAAACTCTGACCTTTTCTTGTTGGTTTTTGGAGTCATGGCCATGGCCTGTTGTGGTCCAGGCCGAGGCAGCACAAGCAGCAGTCGTGAGTGTCTGTAACCGACATTGTTTGACAGTCACATTTTTTGAACCCACAGGAGACATGGTGGGAGACTGGAAGAAACCCAGCCGGAGTCGACGACCCCCAAGTGAAAAAGGGCACAACGCCGGTCAAGGCAAGCCTTCTCAAAAAAGAAGGGAAGAGCCGAGAATGGTGCCAAGGACTGTGCTGACTCGAGGCGGGAAGAGTAACCGGTACACAAACTGAGAAAACACAACTTTTAAGAATAGTTTTTAAGAGGATTTTTCTGGGGGAACAGGACAAGCGTCCGTTGGGCTCCGTGGAAAAAAGAAGACTGAACAAGATGGCACCCTTGGGGGGCAGGAAGGGGACCACGCATGCATGGTAGCATTCCCAAAGGCTTTCTGTGAAAGCTGGGGAAATGCTCCGAGGGGGCTCCGTCGGCACTGACATCACCCATATGTGAGGACCAACTTCCTGCTTGTTCCTGAAGAAATAAAATTTTAAATAAACCATAAACTTAAAACATATCAAGTGCCTCCTACTGCTGTGAGTCCCCATTGTCTACAATAGCTAGCTATGTCAAGTGATTTTATAAGCTGTTTCTTGGTTGTGGGCATTTCTTTTGTATCATTTCCCTGTAGAAACAATTATGATTTAACCCCCTCCTAAAAAATACCCGTGCTCACCGCCGCTGTTCACGTGATCTGAGTGCTTTATTTCACTCTTCCTCATGACATTGACAGACAGACGCCTGTGGCGCCAAAATTTGTTGCGGGTTGTGCACTGCCAGACCAAAATAATTCCTTGCTGGCTCTTGTCTCGCGGAAGATTACAAGCAACAGGGTGCTAGCTTTGCTTGAGCGAATGAGTGCTTCTTCGCCTCCTCTCCTTGGCCACCATGCCAGGGCTCTTGAAGCTCTGTGAACGCTGATTTGGCATAACAGACTTGTATCAAGTACTGTGAGTCAGGTGGGATATGGCCTCAGCGACGGAGATTCGGCACTGCTATCACTGCGCCTCCCTGTGAGTCCACCCAGACCGAGTCCTGGATGCCGAAAAGGAGGTGGCCACCCACAAATTCCAGGTACAAAGAGATTCCAGCCCCATGTGACACACTGGATAAGAAGCAATAAAGGACAATATCCAGCGATGCAGCCGCTCTGGCACCCCTGGACATCGGCACCCCCCTGCCACGCTTACCCCGCTTACTGGATAGCACCAGCCCTGCCATCAGTGAAGGTGAATTAGGAATAAATACGGAGTGTTGGGGAGCATGAGAATTAGACCTTCAAATGTCTTTTCTGAGGAAATGTAAGAAGATCCATTCATCCAGGGGTAAGTGATCACAATCATTGCTCACCCCTTGTGGTAGGGGTGTTGTGTGGGGGTGAGGAAGGATACATTTTGGGTTTTTTTGGTTGTGTCCCGATTTTTTTTTTTTAATGTCAATGTCCTAAAATTGGCTGATCAAGAGTTGGTCACCCTATTTGCAGCTATGTCTGTATAAACATGTTTAAAGGTCTAATTTATACACTTCCCTAATGTAAATATAATTTATAGAGAACAATTGCCAACTGGCCACCATCCATGCAGAGCTTTATAAATTATCAGTATTGTACAACAGAGTGCATGTCATTTACAATTGTTCAATGAAAGCATCTCAGAACACTTCTGTTCCTTCCAACAGCAGTTAAAAGAATAATCAAATTTAAAGTGCCAACATTCCCCCAATGGGTTCCTGTTAAGGATCTAGACTTATGAATGATTTAGTCATTTCAGTCACCCACATAATGATAAATAATTTACAGAAGGCTTTACATCATGTATTAAAAGAAAAAAACACAGAAGTCTTGCTTTTTTTTACCCCTAAATGAGTTTTGTTTTTTCGTTAGAGGGAAATGGCTATTAACCAGCAATCACATTCATTCGTTTTTAGCTGAAGGTAACACAAAGGACAAAGGTTGTTTCTAGTTCAAGACTATAAAGATGGATGCCTTACCAGACCTATTAACAGACAGCGCACAGATTATATAGCTTCATATTTCACAGTACCCAAAACAAATGATACGTGCCACAATTATTAATTTTAAAAGATGGACAATGGACAAGAGTGATATAATAATTGTTTTTGCATAATTCCACTAAATAATGTACGTCTTAAAATGATACATCCTATCTTCATTAACTCAAAAGCAGCACTGCTACAGGAGCAAAGGACACATACTTATGACTATAAATTTATTTTGGTTCTTTACGGTCTCGAACAACTGCATAAAGCAATATTAATTACTCTAGCAATTTATGTAAAGAATCCATTAGTTTCTTTTAATGGACTTAATATGAAGGTCAAATCAGCTACAAACTACTTACTATTTTGTTAATTTGCATTTTTGAACAATCAAGTTAAACTCACAAAATTGTTCTTAGAAATCATAAAACAGCTAAATGGAAAACTAGTATTAAAAAAAACGTAGACTTTTACTATCTTTGCCATGATGAAATTTGAGTTATCTTTATCTGCCCAAGATAAGTACTCAAAATAGAGTTGCTTCCATCACACCTTTAAGCAATTTCATTTTGTTGTTTGTTAAGTGAAGATGAATCGGTATAGACTCATGGCGACCCACTGGATAGTTGTCCTAAACTGTGTTCAGTCTTCAGACATGAAAGAGTGGCACCCATAGCTGCTGTTAGTGCATTGATCCATTTCATTGCTGGCCTTCCTCTTTTGCGTTGACCTTCTACCTTGCCAAGCATGATGTCTTTCTCTAATGATCTCTCTCTTCACATGATGTGTCCAAAGTATGAAAGTTGAAGTCTTGTCATTTGAGCTTTGGCTATAATCAGGAAGGAAGTATTAGACAGAGTACACCACGGACTTTGAAAGTGGCAAATGACCGCAAGACAAGAACCGTACTCCACAACTGAACATGACCAAGAACAGAGAGGACGAACGAAGGAATTAAAGAAAGGTGGTGGGGAAAGCATAGTTACTCACCTGTAACAGGTATTCTCCAGGAGCAGCAGGAATCAGTCCTCACATATGGGTGACGTTGGCGCCGACGGAGCCCTCGTGCAGAGCATTTCCCCAGCTTTCAAAAAAAGCCTTTGGGAATGCAGCACGCATGCGCGGTCCCCTTCCCACCCAAGGGTGCCATCTTGCTCAGTCTGATGACACAGCTAAAAGAAAAAAATAAAATGAAGTATATGACTGCAACTCCAGGGGAGAAGGGAAGGTCGTGAGGACCAATTCCTGCTGCTCCTGGAGAACACCTGTTACAGGTGATTAACTACGCTTTCTCCAGGACCAAGCAGGAAGTCAGTCCTCACATATGGGACTCCCCAGCTCTAGGCTACCGTGAATCCAGAGCTGAAAAAATGGCTCCCTCTCAAGAGCCTCAGCATCCGTGATAAGAATTTTCTCTGAGAACGCACCCCATACGGTAGCCCAACACAAAGGGCCAGAGGGTAGGAGTTGCCTAAAATTCAAAGAGATTACGGAGTACCGCCTGGCCAAAAGCACTGTCCCACAGGGACTCTCTCTCCAAGCAGTAATGGGCTGCAAAAGTCTGGCTTGAAGACCAAGTTGTGGCCCGGCAGATGTCTGTCAAAGGAACAGAGCGGAGATGAGTTACTGACATGGCCTTCGCCCTGACACGGTGGGCTGTGACCCGACCCTGCAAGGGGAGGTTGGATGCCCTGTACGCCCAGGCGATGCAATCTGCTACCCAAGTGGACAACGTAGCTTGGAGACAGATAACCCTATCCTATTAGGGTCAAAGGAGATGAAGAGCTGAGTGGCCCTTCGATGCTCCCGCGTACGTTCTATGTAAAAAGACAACGCCCTTTTACAGTCCAGGGTATTCAAGTCTGTTTTAGCCCGGCTGGCATGCAGCCTGGGAAAAAAGGTCTGAAGAACCACCTCCTGATTGAGGTGGAAAGAGGAAACCACTTTTGGGAGGAACTTGGGATGGGTCCGTAGGACCACCCTGTTCCTATCGAACCGCGTGCACGGTGTGACATAGTGGGTCCTTCTAGCCCGTTTAATGAAGCTAAAAAGCCAGGAACAAAAGTAGAACTGAGCTGTAAACAGAAGCATATGGCTCCTGGTTACCGTGGGAACCAGGCACAGAGGCAAGAGAAACGCCGGTGCTATCATTCAAGGGGTGAATCACAAGGTAATGCAGGACACCTGTTAGGGGGTGGAGTTGAGCACGGCCCCAGAATTCACCCTATCAAAGAAACTTCAGTGGAGCTTATGGAGGTAGGCAGAGAAGGAAGTAATGAAGAGTTGGCTGAAGAAGCAGGAAGTGAGGCATATGAGCTGGAGAGAGAAGCTATTGAGAGCTACACTGAAGACAGCTATGCCCAGAGTAAGCCAGAGTCGCTATGGAAAGGAGAGACAGATTCCTTCTTGAGGAGAAAGAAAGAAACCCCGAGGACAGGATACAACAAGGGCAAAGGAGATTGTCTGCAATATCCTGAGGAGCACGGGAGAGACAGAAAGCCTAGGAGGCAAGTGAAATGCTATGAGCAGGGCTTAGGTTGGGAACCTACAGCTGTTCAAAAGCACCAGAGAAAACCTCCACCAGTAAGGCTGAAAGGTAAGCCAAGAGGCTTGAATATACTTAATTACAGTGACTGTTTGTACCCAGAAGGGTGGTGCTGGGAAAAGAATACTGAGCCTGATAGTCTGTTTGAAAGCCAGTATTTGACCCAAGCATATCGTGTGAAGCCTGGAGCAGTAAGAAAGGGCGTGGCACCAGCAGTGCCGGTACAAACATTTCCTCATGAGCAGGAGGAATTGATGGACTGTGAACCAGAGTGTATTGATACGGGAGAAGATATAGATATAATGGACTGTACATTATCTCTGGCCAATGGAATAATTTCATTGCGTTGAAAGCCTGTTTGAAAAGAGAGTACAGCACAGATAGCACGTGGAAACAGAGCTGTGAGGAAACAGCGTGGTTTTGTTTGAATGTTTGTTTTCACCTTGGTTAATGCTGAAGAAAGCCTTTTTCTGTTAAGGAACTTTGGTTTGTCCAAATACCAGTAAATGCCTGGATTGTGTTTTCTGTTCATGGTAAAATCCACCCCGGGAGGGGAAATAAAATCCTTTGGTTGCTTAACCACTTTTTCCACAACTGCTCCTTATTGATTGGGTGAAAAGACTACATTTCCCAAGGGGCATTGCTCCAGGATCTGTAAAACAGCTATTTCAATAGGGAAAAACCCACTCCCTTATCCTCTACTCGGGGGTTTAAGGAGAGCTGGTGACAACGGTCTATTAGAAACCAGAGCTTGTAGCTCACTCACACGTCTGGCCGATGTAAGGGCCACCAGGAAGAGCGCTTTCCAAGAGAAGAAGCGCAAATGGCAAGTAGCCATTGGCTCAAACGGTGGCCAAGCAAGTTGCTGCATGACCACATTCAAATCCCACTCAGTCGCCGGTGGACGAACCGGAGGCTTGACTAGAAGCAGACCTCTGAGAAATCTGGACACCAAGGAGTGAACCGACAGAGGCTGTCCTTCCACTGGTGAGTGGTGCGCCGACAAAGCACTGAGGTGGACCCGAACAGAGTTAGACTTAAGGCCTAAGTCTGAAAGGTGAAGCAAATACTGCAGTACTATTGGCACAAGGCAAGAGAAAGGATCTTCATTTGCTGCGCACACCATACTGTAAACCTACGCCACTTGAGGGCATAGGACTTCCTTGTGGACTGCCTCCTAGAGGCCAATATCACCTCTTTAACCTCCTTAGCCAGATGGTAAGGGAGCGAGCACTACCCTTTCAGCAGACAGGCCATCATATTGAGGGACCCGAGGTTTGGGTGCAGAAGGGAACCCTGCTCCTGAGACAGGAGATTGGGTTGCATCCCCAGAGGAAAACTGCAGGAGAAGCAGAAACCAAGGCTGCCTTGGCCATCTGGGGGCTACCAGAATGACTGAGGCCTTGTCCCGAAGGATCTTGAACAGAGTTCGGGCCACCAAAGGCGTGGGAGGAAACGCATACAGGAGGCCCATAGACCAAGAGATGAGAAAAGCATCTGCCGCCATCCTCAGGGGATGCGGCTGTCTGGAGCAAAACCTGGGTAGCTGACGATTTTGTGGACTTGCAAAGAGATCGATGGATGGAAGCCCCCAGCGGAGGAAGCTCTGCTGGACCACCAGTGGATTCAACAGCCATTCGTGAGGCTGGAGAATACTGCTTAGCTTGTCTGCCAGGAAATTCTCCTGACCAGATAGATAAACTGCTTTGAGAGACATACCCTGTTTGACCGCAAAGGAGCAGAGATCCAGTGCCTCCTGACATAGGAGCCTGGATCCAGTGCCCCCTTGTTTGCTCACGTAGAACATTGCCACTTGATTGTCCGTCTGACCTAGGACAGACTGTTGTGAGAGGGCATGACAGAGGTTTGCACAGCTAAGCGGATTGCTCGCAGCTCCAAAAGGTTAATCTGCTGCTTGGTCTCCTGTGGGGACCAGAGGCCTTGAGTGCATAAGCCCTGACAATGTGCACCCCAGCCCCTCAAGGAAGCATCTGTCGTCAGCACCCTTGTGTGTGCTGGAGACTGAAAAGATACACCCACAAGGTGGTTTGATGGGTGTAGCCACCATTGCAAGGAGTTCAGAAGTCGTCTGGACACCTTTGTCTCGGAGGTCGCCTGTGGCTTGTGTCCACTGATCTGAGGCACCATTGAACAGTTTGCATATGAAGACGGGCAGGTGAGGTTGCATGCACTGTGGATGCCATGTGGCCCAAGAGACACAGGAAGTGCCTTGCGGAAACATGAGATGTGTGTTGGATCTGGGTGACCAAATCCAGCCGCCTGTGGGCCCTGTCCTCGGGCAAGTAAGCTCTTGCCTGAATGGTATCCAGCCTGGCCCCTATAGGTTCTGAGTGGGGAGCAAAGTGGACTTTGCGTAGTTTATGACAAAGCCCAGATGCTGAAGAAGAGAGACAGTGCGAAGAGTGGCCTGTCGGGCCTCCTGGAGTGACTGGCCCCTGATGAGCCAGTCATCCAGGTAAGGGAAGACAAAGATCCCTTGATTCCTGAGAAAAGCCGCCACCAGCACCAGGCACTTTGTAAAAACCCTGGGGGCAGAGGTTAGGCCAAAGGGAAGTACTCTGTACTGAAAGTGGTTTCCTCCCACCACAAATCTGAGATATTCTGTGGTCTGGATGGATGAAGATGTGAGTATAAGCATCCTTTAAATCTAAGGAGCATAGCCAGTCTCCCTGCTGGAGGTAGGGCAGCAGTATCCCAAGGGTAAGCATCTTGAACTTTTCCCTCTCCAGAAACTTGTTCAGATTTCGCAAGTCTAGGATAGGTCTGAGGCCTCCTGTTCTCTTTGGTACTAGGAAGTACCTGGAGTAGAAGCCTTGCCCTTCCAGGTGGTGTGGCACCGGTTCCACCACCTGTTCCTTTAAAAGACTTGCCAACTCCTGAAGGGCCCGATGTTGGTTCTCCTGGAGGAGAGTCCACGAGGACAACAGAAGTTACCTGACTCAGGGACTCCGGCTCCAGGTGAGGGTACTTGGTCGGCCACTCAGACTCCAAGAGCCCGGGACGGCGGTCAGGGCTGCGCGACCTGGCCCTCCAGGATCCAGGTGCTTCCACTGACGCCACCCTCACGAGCTTCTTCTTCCTTTTGTGCTTCCAGGTGGGAGACCCCCTCTCAGAGGACCCACGACGCTGCTCGGGGTCAGATTCCCGAGATGCCGAAGCCTCTGACGAAGTCCGGGCCCGGCTGGATGCAGACTCTGAAAAAATTCTCTCATGTTGATGCTGACGGCTCTGAAGCACCTTCGACGACATCTTGTCGCACGGGCCACAGACCAGCGGATCATGGTCGGGCCCGAGGCATCGGAGGCAGCAGTCATGTGTGTTGGTGAGAGACATAAGTTTTACACCAATCACATTTTTTGAACCCGCTGGCAGCCATCAGGGGAAAAAGGGCCCCAGCAAGGTCGAAAGACAGGGCTGCCAGTGAAAATAAAGAGAAAAGCGCGAATGCTAGTCACAAAGGACAAAAAACGAAAAAGAAGTTCCGGACTCGATATCGGTGTACCGAGCCCAGGCAGGATGGGAAACTAGCGTCAAAACGGATAAAGAGATGCGAAAATCGCAGAAAAAAAATCAACTTTTTCCCAGGTGACACGAACTATGTCCATTGGGCTCTGCGGAAAAAGAAAGACTGAGCAAGATGGCACCCTTGGGCAGGAAAGGGACCGCGCATACGCGCTGCATTCCCAAAGGCTTTCTTTGAAAGCTGGGGAAATGCTCCGCACGAGGGCTCCGTCGGCGCCGACGTCACCCATATGTGAGGGCTGACTTCCTGCTTGGTCCTGGAGAATTACAGGGTTGGTAGAATAAGTATTGTAGAGGTATGAATTTATTTATTTTATTTAACAGTTTTTCTATACTGCCTTTATCCAAGGCGGTTTACATTGAACAAAAATAACAATCACAGAGGAATTGTTTTACATTAAACAAGGAATACAACTTGGAGATAAGAATGAGATTAACTATTTGAGGGGAATTAACTATTTACATGTAGAGGTGATCTTCATTTTATGGGGGAAAATTGACTGGTTTAATTTAACTGACATTCTGTATGGTATGTTAAAGTTTAGTTTGTGTTTTGTCATCAGGTCCATAGTAGTCTCTGTTTTTAGTTGTTTTTTTTAGATCGGTAATGGATTTTGCTGCTCCTACATTATTTGGTAATGAGTTCCACATTGATGGAGCATTAAAGAAGAATGCTCTCTTGCTGGTCTATTGTGTGGTTTTGGTCCTGAGCGGGCGGATGTTCAGGTGGTTCTGATTGGCAGCTCTTCTTGGTCTTATTGAGTATGTTGTGATCAGATCAGTGAGGCAGGGTGCTGAGAGATCGTGAATGATTTTGAAGGTGGTAGTGATGGCTTTGTATTTTGCCCGCTGTACTATTGGGAGCCAGTGTAGGCTTTTTAGGATGGTGTTATATGTTGTATGGTAGAACTAGCGGTGAGAATTCTGGCGGCGGTATTTTGGACTAGTTGAAATGTAAATAGAGCATTTTTTGGGAGGCCTTGGTAGATGATGTTTCCATAGTCAAGATGTAGTATAACTATGGCTTGTAATATTGATCTGAAGTCTGTCTCCTGCAACACGTGTCGAAGGGGCTTGATGAGCTTTAGCTTCCAATATGCCATTTTAGATGCATTTTTGATGTGAGCAGCCATGTTGGGGTTGCTGTCAATAGTTATACCTAGGTATTTGATTTCTTATTTTATTGTTATTTCAGCATCTTGTGTTATTATCTTTTTTGGTGGCTTGAAGTCTTGACATCTGAATATGACTAGCGCTTCGGTTTTACTTTTGTTTACTGTGAGGCATATATTGGCAAGGAAGTTTGTCACAGCATTGAAAACATCTGCTATAATTGAGAAGTCTGGGTTGTTAGTGATAAACGGCATAAAGAACATGATGTCATCTGCATAGAGGTGAAAGTGCATGTTCCATTTCCGTAGTAGGTTGCAGATTGGTTGAATATAAAGATTGGATGATAATCCATAGAGGGATGCCTTGTGTTAACTTAAAGCATCTTGAGTTGGAAGTGCCGACCTTTACTTGCATGGTTCTGTCAGAGAGGTATGACTTGAAACATTTTAGTGTGTTATCTGTTAGACCAATGTCGCTTAGCCTGTTTAGCATAATGTGATGCTTAAATCTCTGCAAGGGTTCCCCGGAGAGACCAGCAGAGAATCCGGCCAAGTCCTTGGCCAGATCCCGCAAGTACATGCCCATGTACAGCTGGTAAGACTGGACACGGCAAGCAATCATCGAGCCCTGAAAACACTTTATACCGACGCCATCGAGGTTTCGGGCCTCCCTGCCAGGAGGCACCGCGGAGTGCATCTTCTGACTCTTCAGACTATGCATGGCCGATTCCACAACCATGAAATGGTGTGGTAGCTGTGCTTTCTGAAAGCCAGGGCTCTTCCTGAGTCGATAGATCGAATCGACCTGCTTGCTAAGAACCGGCGCCGAGGCCGGTGCCTCCCACATACGAAAGAGGAGCCTTTCCAGCATCGGAGGAACCGGGACAGTAAAGGCCTCCTTCAGAGGAGAGTCATACTGTAGCGCCTCGAGCTCTTCAGCTCGAGGCTCTTCCTCGGGATCCGCAGGAATAGCTAAGGCAGTGGCCATATCCCAGACGAACTCCGAGAACCGAGTGTCCTCCGGGGGGGACCTATTCCGGGGCTCAGACTGTGGTGAGTCCGAAGGGACGCACCAAGTCTTAAAGATGTCAGGAGACTCCTCGTCCTCCGTCTCCCAAGCCGACTCATCCGAGGAAGAGTCGGGGTCCGACCCCGCGGGGCCCTGGAGCACCTGCCCCGACGCCGGAAGCACCGGCATCGACGCCCTCGGTCCCGAGCGGGAGGTCGAGGGGGACCGCGACCGAGGTAGACGCCGAGCCACGATGGACTCTAGTATCGGCTCGGTCTCCGGGGTCGACTTTGACGTCGATGTCCCGGTGGTTCGGGGCAGATGCGCCAGACAGGCTGGCCATCAGTGCCCGCTGCTGCTCCATGAAGGCAGACATTCTGCTTTCCAAGGCTGTCATCCTGAGACTCAGCTCGGGAGACGCAGCAGCCCCCGACTCGGGCCCCGGCGGTGCCGGGCCCGACGTCGGCTCCCTGGGAGGAGAGTCCACGAGGACTATGGGGCTTACGTGTCCAGCAGACTCCGGCTTCACACGAGGAACTTTGGCAGGCTTCTCCGGTTCCACAGGCCCGGGGCGACGGTCGGGGGTCTTAGACCTGGCCCTCGAGGAGCCAGGGACCTCTTCTGACAACGCCCTCGCGAGCCGTTTCTTCCTCTTGCGTTCCCGGTCGGGGGACCTCCTGTCCGAGGATCAGAATCCCGAGATGTCGAGGCCTCAGATGAAGTCCGGGCCCGGCCGGAGGCCGAGTCCGAGAAAAGCCTTTCCTTTTGCTGCTGGCGACTTCGTAGTGCCTTGGAAGACATTTTTCCACAGGCCCCGCACGACTTAGGATCGTGGTCGGGGCTGAGGCACCGAAGGCAGCAGTCATGTGTGTCGGTGAGAGACATTAGTTTCTTACACCGATCACACTTCTTAAAACCACTGGAAGCCATCGGGGAATAAAGAGTCCCTGCGAGGTCAAAAGACCGGCCTTCCAGGGAAAAAGTGAAAAAAGGGCACGAACACCAGCCACGAAGGGCAAAAACCGAAAAGAGGAATCGGGCTCGATACCGGTGTACCGAACCCGGCGGGAGGGGAACCGGCGTCGAACCGGAAGAAGAGCAAAAAATTCGCTGAAAAATCTAATTTTAACTAGGAAAACTGGACACACGTCCGGTGGACTTCACGGAAAAAAAGAGACTGAGGTAAGATGGCACCTTTAGGCGGGAAGGGAACCGCGCATGCGTGCCTGCATTCCCAAAGGCTTTCATAGAAAGCTGGGGAAATGCTCCGCTGGGTTTCATCGGCGCCGATGACACCCATATGTGAGGACTGACTTCCTGCTTGGTCCTGGAGAAAGACGGAAAACTCTGTATATGGACTTAAATGTAATGTTCCTCTTTGGAGTTAAATAATAAAATTTACAATAAAATAAATTTAAAAAACAAGCAATGGGCCCAGCACAGATCCCTGGGGTACTCTACTATTCACCTGTCTCCATAATGAAACTCTGCTTTCTACCTTTTAACCAGTTCCTGATCAACAATAGTACACTACCTCCTATCCCATGACTTTTTAATTTCACCAAGAGTCTCTCATGAGGGGACTTTACAATACAATAGGAACTCCAAAATTGATAGGACAGGAAAAAAGGAACTAATAGAAACAGGAACCAGAGAATTCAATCCAGGGCCCCTAGAACTACCAGAATCCAATAGGCCGATAACCTGTGCAGAAGACAGCTCACCCAGAGTCAGAGAAGAGACCACATGGCATGCCTTCCATAGGCTGTTCCAAAGGAAGAGCCTCCCAGCCTGCCATCCGAGGAATCCCTCTGTGCATAAAGCGTAGTTACTCATCCGTAACAGGTGTTCTCCAGGGACAGCAGGAATCAGTCCTCACATATGGGTGACGTCGGCACCGATGGAGCCCTTGCGAAAGAATCCCCCCAGCTTTCAAAGAAAGCCTTTGGGAGATGCCACCACGCATGCATGGTCCCCTTCCCACCTAAGGGTGCCATCTTGCTCAGTCAGATGACATAGCTAAAGATGGCAAAAATTAAAAGATGGTAAAGGAAAAACTGGAGTGGAGGAGTAGCCTAGTGGTTAGAAAACTGGCTTGTAAACAAGCAACCAGGGTTCAATTCCCACTGGCACTCCTTGTGGCCTTGGGCAAGTCACTTAACCCTCCATTGCCTCGGAAGAGAGGCCTGGCAATCTACTTCTGGTCACATTGCCAAGAAAACCCAGGAGCTTTTGGGTCGCCAGGAATCAGCATTGGCGCGAAGGCACACATTGCATTGCAAAGGAGCAATTCCAAGGGGAGGAGGGAGGGTTGTGAGGACTGATTCCTGCTGTCCCCGGAGAACACCTGTTACAGGTGAGTAACTACGCTTTCTCCGGGAAAAAGCAGCAAGTCAGTCCTCACATATGGGACTCCCCAGCTACAGGCTACCGAAAGCCCACAACAAAAATAAGAGCTCCCTCACGGGGAGCTGCAAGCAGCAGCAATGAGTCCGTGTCTACAGACCACAGTAGGACCTCTGTGTCCGATGAAACCAGCACTCCGGTAGCCTGCACACAGAAGGGTCGGAGGGTAGGAGTTGCCTAAACCCCGAAAAGGTTATGGAGCACAGCCTGGCCGAAGGCACTGTCCCGTCAGGACTCTCTTTCCAGGCAGTAATGGGCTGGAAAGGTATGGACTGAAGACCAGGTGGCAGCCCGGCAGATCTCCATCATCGGGACAGAGCACAAGCTTGCCACCGAGGATGCCATGGCCCTGACACGATGCGCTGTGACACGGCCTTCCAGTGGGAGACTCCCCTGCTCGTAAGCGAGGGTGATACAGTCCGCCACCCAAGTGGACAATGTACGTTTGGTCACCGCCTCCCCAGCCTACTGGGGTCGTAGGAGACGAAAACCTGAGCAGCTTTGCGGTGGCCCTGAGTGCGTTGGATATAGAAGGACAAGGCCCTCCTACAGTCCAAGGTGTGAAGGACCGTCTCCACCCGACTGGAGTGAAGTCTTGGGAAGAAGGTAGGAAGCACCACTTCTTGGGTGAGATGGAAAGGCGACACTACCTTCGGCAGGAATTTGGGGTGCGTGCAAAGCACCACTCTGTTCTAATAGAACCTGGTATTAGGCGCCTCCATCAAAAAGGCTTAGAGCTCACTAACTCTGCGAACGGAGGTGAGCGTAACCAGGAAAACCATCTTACAAGAGAGGTAGCGAAGGTGGCAGGTAGCTAGAGGCTCGAAGGGTAAGCGAGTGAGCTTCCCCAGCACTATCTTGAGGTCCCATTTTGGTTGCCTGAGGGTGAACCGGGGGCTTTGATAAGAGCAGGTCCTGAAGAAAACAGGTCACCAACAGTTGGACCGAGAGGGGCCTACCATCCACTGGATGGTGGTGCGCCGCCAGGGCACTAAGATGCACTCGAACGGAGTTAGACTTGAGCCTGGACTGAGAGAGGTGGAGAAGGTACTGCAACACCAGAGCCACCGGGAAGGAGCAGTGATCAGCCCCATGTTCAGCACACCAAACAGAGAACCTGCGCCATTTGAGGACGTAAGCCTTCCTAGTGGAGGCCTTGCATGAGGCCAGCAAGAAGGCTGAAAGGGGCCAGAGTCACCCTTTCAGCAGCCACGCCGTCAGCGACAGGAACCCCAGGTTGGGGTGCAAGAGAGAGCCCACCTCCTGATAGGAGTCCCGGGGTGGTCCCCAAGGGGATGGGGGCCTCCAAGATCAACTGCAGAAGCAGCAGGAACCACGGCTGCCTGGGCCACCGAGGGCCTATCAGGATCAGTGAGGCCCTGTCGCGGAGGGTCCTGAACAAGGTCTTGGTGATCAGCGGCGTCAGAGGGAAGGCATACATGAAGCCTCCCGACCATGAAACCAGGAATGCGTCCGCTGCTACCTTGGAGGGGTGGGCCTACCGGAAGCAGAAGCGGGGCAACTGAAAGTTGACCAGGCTGGTGAACAGGTCCATCATGGGTTCCCCCCCAGAAAGTAAAAGCCAACTGGCCACTCTGAGGTCCAGCTGCCACTCATGTGACTGGAGAACCTTGCCGAGTCTGTTGGCCAGCAGGTTGTCCTGACCTGGCAGGTACACTACCCGTAGGAGGATACCCTGTTGGATTGCATATGAGCAGAGGAGCAGCACCTCCTGACAAAAGGTACGAGACCCCGTGCCCCCCTGCTTGTTCACGAAGATCACCACCACCTGGTTGTCAGTCTGGACCAGCACCGGCTGGTGACACGGCTAGTGACGGAAGACCCTCAGGGCTAGGTGTATGGCTCGGAGCTCACGGTGACCTGCTGTGCCTCACTTTATGAGCCAGTCGTCCAGATATGGAAAGATGAAGACACCCTGGAGCCAGAGGAAGGCAGCCACGACTGCCAGGCATTTTGTGAAGACTATGGGGGCAAAGGTTAGGTCAAAGGGGAGCACCCTGTACTGAGTGCCTGTCCCCTACTACAAACCGCAGGTACTGCCTGTGGTTGGGATGGATGAGGATGTGAGTATAAGCATCCTTGAGATCTAAGGAACATAGCCAGTCTCCCTGTTGGAGGTAGGGCAGCAATGTTCCAAGGGAGAGCATCTTGAACTATCCCTCACCAGGAATTTGTTGAGGTTGCACAGGTCGAGGATGGGCCTTAGGCCCCCTGTCCTCTTTAGCATGAGGAAGTACGTGGAGTAGAACCCCTTGCACTTGAGGTGGTGGGGCACCGGTTCCATTGCCTTGTCCTCGAGAAGACCTGCCAACTCCTTCAGAAGGTGGTCCCGGTGGAGGGGAGACCTGAGGGGCTCTCCCGGGAAATAAAGGGGAGGTGTCTGAGTCAGGTGGAGGAGGTAACCCTCCCTGACTACCTTTATGACCAGAGGTGGGTGACCATCACCACCAATTCCTGGGCACTAGAGGGCCAGACATCCCCCTGTGGGCTGCTGATCTCCTTGTGGTAGAGAGGCTATTTTCAAGTAGTCAAAAGCTCCCGCCTGGCTGGGCCAGGACCGGGACCAGTGCCAGTGCCTGGGACTTTGGAGCCTTCTGCTTACACAGGCTATGCTCATGTCCCTTGGCCTGCTGACTCTGTTGGGGAGCCGGGGAGGACTGATAAGGTGGGTCGTTTCGGTAAGCAGCCCCCTTCCTTGGGTAAAAGGACTTTTTACCAGAGCCCTTTCGTCAGGGAGGGGCAGTGGTCTTCTTAGAGAGCCTGGTCCTTATCATGAACTCTGTCTCCAGCTCAGCAGCCTTGTCAGTCATGGATTTGCCAAAGAGGTTCTCTCCTTGGCATGGGACATCGACTGACTTGTCCTGAACTCACTGCTCGAGGTTGCACGACTGAAACCAAGCTTGGCAGCGTGCACCGATACCAGCCATGGCTACCCGGGCCACCGACTCAAACCAGTCATAGGCCACTCAGATGAATTTGGAGCACTCACCGCCAGCTTTGGCCAAGTTCTTGAACCACTGCAAGAGTTCCTCTGAGAGACTAGCCGAGAACCCAGCGAGTTCCTTCACCAGGTCTCTCAGGTAGATGCCCGTGTACAGCTGGTAGGCCTAGATGCAGCATATGAGCATTGAGCCCTGGTAGCACTTTCTGCCGAGGGCATCCAAGATGCGGGTCTCCCTGCTGGGGAGCACCAAGGAGTGTGTCCTCTGGCTTTACAGCCGACGACGCATGGCCAACTCCACCACCATGGAGTTATGCGGCAATTGTGACTTCTGGAAGCCCAGGCTCCGGCAGACCTGATACATTGAGTCGAGTCAAGTTGAGTCGAGTCGTTTGCTCACCACCCGCACAGACAATGGTGTCTCCCACATTCGGAGCATGAGCCATTCCAAGATGGGAGGAATGGGCACCGTGAGCGATTCCTGCAGAGGGGCCTCATACTGGAGAATCTTCAACTCATCCGCCTGAGATTCTTCCTCCAACTCGGTTGGGAATGCCAGGGCCTTAGATATGTCCTTGATAAAATCCAGGAAGCCCATGTCCTCAGGCAGGGGACCACCGCCGAGGTTCCGAGATGGAAGAGTCAGAAGGGACGTTGCGGTGGCGACGGGTATCCTCATCCTCCGACTCCCACTCGGAGTAGTCCTTTGAGGACTTGTAGGAGGGCTGCTCCGTGGGCCCTGATGTCCTATGGCTGGCGCCCGGTAAACGTAACAGGGATGACCGCGGTCCCACTGAGTGGGACTCAGAGCACTACCTCGGCCGAGGATTGACTTGAGGTCAAAGGACCTCGAGGATTGGTTCGGCCTCCGGGGGACATCTTGGACGTCAAGGGCCCGGTGATCAGGATGGATGAACCAGTTGTGCTGGACAACAGCACCCACTGCTGGTCCATGAAGGCAGACAAAACTGCATTCCAGGGCCACCATTCTGGACTCCAGACCAGAAGGCTCCGCAGCCTTCAGCATAGGCACCGCAGCCTTCACCGTAGGCACCGAGAGACTCATGCCCGATGCCGGCTCCCCCGAAGGGGAATCCTCAACAAGGATGGTACACTATCTGGGGACCGAGGCTGGTCCGCGGTTGGATCCTTCCGGAGGACGTTCGCAGGTCACTCCTTCTCAGATGCCTCCGATGAGCGTCTCGGACTGTGGGACTGGGCCCAGGGAGCTCCTGGCCGGTCGGAACCATCCAAGGATGCCACCTTCGAGGGTTTATTCTTCTTCCTGGGTCCCCTCGAGGGAGACCCCCTTTCTGAGGACCCACGACGAGGCTCGGGTTCGGAGAATTCTGCCTGAGATGTTGGAGCCTCAGATGAAGCCCTGGCCTTTGGAGGCATCGGGGACGCTGGGAAAAACTTAACATGCTGCTGCTGGCAGCTCTTGAGGGCCTTGCTGGACATCCTCTTGCAGAGACCGCAGGCTACCGGGTCGTGGTCTGGCCCAAGGCAGTGAAGACAGCAGTCGTGTTTGTTGGTCAAAAACATGATCTTAGAGCACCAATCACACTTCTTAAAGCCACTGGTAGCCATGGGGAAAAAAAAGTATCCCTTCAAGGTCGAAGATCCTCCAGGCTGCCAGCGGAAGATAAAAGGCACGAAGATACCAGAAAAAGAAAATAACGAAAAACTACAAAAAATTAAACCGAACCCGACGCTGAGGCACCGAGACAGGTGCAATACTGGAGGCGAGTGTAAAACAGAGAGAAAAAAATCAACTTTTTCCGGAGTCAAGCCAGACAATGTCTGAAGGGCTCCGCGGAAAAAAGGAGACTGAGCAAGATCGCACCCTTGGGCAGGAAGGGGACCACTCATGCGTGGTGGCATCTCCTAAAGGCTTTCTTTGAAAGCTGGGGGGATGCTTCCGCGAAGGCTCCATCGGTGCCATCACCCATATGTGAGGACTGACTTCCTGCTTTTTCCCCAGAGAAACCATTCAACTGGCATCCACTGGAGGCATCAACACAAGGTGTACAGGAAGGCCACATCTTTGCACTAAGATATTCCATGTGGGAGGGCTGAATTCTCACTTCGCCTGACTCATGGAGTTCTGACACAGTTAACATGCAATCCAGCAGCATGAGGCTTAATGAAGCTTGTGATATGTGCTTCAGAAGGGCAATCAGATGCCCCTTCATCCCACAGTACATAACAGCCTCAAACTGTTCTGGACCTATGAGCTCTGCAATCAGCGCCACATTTGAGAATGCTCAGCCCTCTGCTTTGTTTAAAGGAGTTGTGAGTCACCCAAGATTCAATGTGACCACTGAGGCCTCCATGTGGAAGATCCTCCCCCAGAGCCTGTGCAACAACAGTCCCCAAAACAACTGGACCGGGTCTCATCTCCAGCACTTCTGGTTAGAAGCCAGACTGACAAGCCTCTCCTCAGCTACATCTCACAGCCTACCAGTCAGGAGATGGAACTACATCTGCTACTTTACTTGCTCCTTCATCTCCCAGGGAAGAAGGAGAGCCTTATCAAATGACAGGACACACTGGATACAAACTAGGCTGTGCATCTCAATTAAGTGTCTGTGCACCCTAATGCAAGAATCCAGTCCAGTCCCTTTACTTCTGGGATGTAAAAGAGCAGTTCAAACCTGGGCGGGGTTCGCCATCCCGGACCGAAGTACTGCATCCCCAAACCTGGCGTCCGCTCTCCTCTGGACATCCAGCCTGTAGTGCTTGGAAAAAGTATGTAGTGAGGACCACGTAGCTGCTCTACAAATGTCCAGTGGCGGAACCAAGCTAAGCTCAGCCCAGGAAGTCGCCTGCGCCCGGGTTGAATGTGCGCGAAGACCTACTGGGACCTGCTTCCCTTTGAGGATATAGGCGGAAGCAATCGCCTCCCTGATCCACCTAGAGATGGAAGCCTTGGTCGCTGCCTCCCCCTTGTGTGGCCCTCCAAATTGAATGAATAGACGCTCGGACTTTCGAAAGGACGCTGTGCAGGAGAGGTAACGCTTCAGAACTCTACGCACGTCCAGGAAACGCAGCTTCTCCCCGTCCCCTAATTGACCTTCTCAGCGAAGGATGGGAGTGAAAACTGTTTGGTTCACATGAAAAGGGGAGAAGACCTTGGGTAGGAAGGAAGGGACTGTCCGCAAGACCACCTTATCCTTAAAAAAACGAAAGAAAGGGAGGCCGAGAAGACAGTGCTTGAAGCTCGGAGACACGCCTAGCCGAACAGATAGCTACCAGAAACGCCGTCTTTAGGGTCAAGTCCTTTAGGGAGGAGCTCCTCCCTGGTTCGAAAGGCTTCCTGGTTAAGGTATTCAATACCAGGTTGAGGTCCCAAGGAGGGATAACAGATCTTTGCTGGGGCCGTAACCTCTTGACCGCCCTCAGGAATCTGCTTACATCAGCGTGGTCTCCTAGAGATTTTCCTCGGACTTTACCCCTATAGCAAGAAATGGCTGCTAGCTGAACTCGCAACGAGCTAGGCGACAGACCTTTCTCGAACCCTGCTTGTAGAAACTCCAGAACCTCTGGAACAGAGGCTGCCAGAGGCTTCTTCCGATGTTCCGCGCACCATGCTTCAAAAATGCGCCAAACCCTGACATAGGAAAGGCAGGTCGAGTGTTTTCGCGCGTTCAACAATGTCGAAATTACCGAACCCGAGTAACCTCGCTTCCGGAGCCACGCCCTTTCAATAGCCAGGCCATAAGCGAGAATCGATGTACGTGAGGCATCCGAACTGGACCCTGCCGTAACAGATCCTTTCTGTCGGGGAGCCGCCAAGGACGATCGGCCGCTAGCATCACCAGATCTGCATACCACGGGTGACGGGGCCAATCCGGGGCTATGAGAATTACCAATCCCTGGTGGGCTTCCACTCGCCGCAGGACCCTCCCTATGAGAGCCCAGGGCGGAAACACATACAGGAGACCCTCTGACGGTCACTTCTGGACCAGGGCGTCCAGGCCCTCGGATATCCTTTCCTTCCTGCGACTGAAAAACCGGCTTGCCTTGGCCATTTCGTATCGTGCCATGAGGTCCATGACTGGTGTCCCCCAAAGAGCTATCACTTGGTCGAACACCTCCTGCGCCAGCTCCCACTCTCCGTGGTCTATCTTGAACCGGCTGAGGTAATCGGCCGTCACATTTTCTGAACCGGCCACGTGCTGCGCTGATAGGGCTAACAATTGGGCTTCCGCCCACTGCAATAGGCTGTCTGCTTCCTTCTCCAGGGAGGGACTGCTTGTTCCTCCCTGGCAGTTGATATAGGCCACCGTGGTGACACTGTCGGAAAGGACGCGGACTGCCCTTTGCCGAACTAAGTGCTCGAGAGCTCTGAGAGCCAACGCTACTGCCCGCAGCTCCAGTCTGTTGATGGACCACAGCGACTCCCTTGGAGTTCAGCAACCCTGTGCAAACTGGCCCTCGCAATGAGCACCCCAGCCTGCTAAACTTGCATCCGTCGTCAGCTGAATCCATTGGGGAGGTTCGAGGGGCATCCCGCATCCTAGGTTCCTTGGGCATCGCCACCACAGCAGAGCCATCCTGACCCGAGGCGGACAGGGCAGTTGCATGAACAAGGGGTGATGCTGATGGGACCAACGCCGTAACAAGGCCCGTTGGAGAGGCCGCATATGTGCCTTGGCCCACGGTACTACCTCTATCGCCACCGCCATGGTGCCCAGCAGTTGAAGGTAATGCCAGGCGGAGGGCTTTCGCCTTACTATGAACAGTGAGACCAGGCTTCTCAGGTCCCTCAATCTCTGCTTTGCCAAGAAAACCCTTCCCCTCTTGGTGTCGAATCTTGCTCCGAGGTACTCGATCTCCTGCGTGGGAACCAGTCTGCTCTTTGCCCAATTGATGACCCACCCCAACTCCTCCAGGAATTCCACCACTCTGGCTGTAGCCGAATGACTCTCCTCTTCTGACTTCGCCCGAATCAGCCAATCGTCCAGGTAGGGATGTACCAAAATTCCCTCCCTGCGAAGAGCCGCGGCCACCACCACCATCACTTTGGTGAACGTCCTGGGGGCTGTTGCTAGGCCAAAGGGTAGGGCCTGGAACTGAAAGTGACCTCTCGGTACCGCGAATCTCAGGAACTGCTGATGAGACCTTCGGACCGGGATATGCAAGTATGCTTCCGTCAAGTCTAAGGATGTCAGGAACTCTCCCTGCCTTACCGCCGCAATGACTGACTTCAGGGTTTCCATACGGAAGTGAGGTACTCTGAGACAGCGATTGATTTGCTTTAGGTCTAGGATTGGTCGAAAGGATCCTTCTTTCTTTGGTACCACGAAATAAATTGAGTATCGACCAGACTCGAATTGGTCTCGCGGAACGGGAACCACTGCTCCTAGCGCTATAAGCCTTGAAAGCGTATCCTCTATCGCCACCCTCTTTTCTGGTGGACCACAGGGAGACTGAATAAAGGCTGGAAGTACTTGTTTTGCAAATTCAAGAGCGTAGCCCTCTCGGATCACTTCCAAGACCCACTGATCGGATGTGACCCGGGACCAGGCGGGAAGGAACTGCCTTAAACGACCTCCCACTGGCAGGCCTTCCACCAGGACCCCCATTGTCTCATTGTGGCTTTCTGAGGCCCGAGGTGGAGGGAGAGGCCCCAAAACCTCTACCTGCCCCCCAAAACCCCCTGAAGCCTTGACCCCTAGAGGGGAAGCGGCCCTTAGGAAAGGAGTTTGATCTGTCCGATCGGAATCTCCGGAAATCCCTCGGTTGATTCCGAGACGGAGCAGGCGAGCGGCCTTGTTTGGGCCTGTCTTCTGGGAGCCTGCCCCCCTTAGATTCGCCTAGGTCCTTTACTAGCTTATCCAGATCTTCCCCAAACAATAGTTTCCCCTTGAAGGGGAGACGACTCAGGCACACCTTTGAAGAGGCATCCGCTGCCCAATTACGTAACCACAAATACCGCCTGGCTGCTACCACAGAAGCCATATTCTTAGCCAGACTCCTAATGAGGTCGCACTGACTATCTGCCAGGTAGGCAGATCTGGATTCTAACCTAGCCGACACCGCCTGCGCATCGACTGAGAGACCGTCTACCAGTTGAAGCTGCTGGGACCACCTCAGACAGGCTCTAGCTACCCACGCTCCTGATACTGAGGCCTGCAAGGCTAGAGCACTAACATCAAAGGCTTGCTTCAGCAGCGTGTCTAATCTTCTATCCTGACTATCCCTCAGAGCTGCGCTGCCCTCGACCGGGATAGTAGTCTTCTTTGTCACCGCCGATACTGCCGCATCCACCTTTGGTGACCTCAGCAGGTCCTTGTCTGGTTCAGGCAATGGGTACAGCTGAGCCATGGCCCGGACTCCCCTCAAACTTGCTTCCGGTTGGTTCCATTCCTCCTGGATCATCTGACGCACCACCCTGTGGACCGGAAATACCTTCTGCGACTTTGACGGCTTGAATCAACGGATCCTCCAATGCTTCCTCCTCCGCAGGAGAGTCCAAGGACATATTGAGCACCTTCAGTGACTCATTTATCAATGCCGAGAGCTCCTCACGACGAAAAACTCGAACTATGCAAGACTGTTCCTCCTCCGGAATCTCTCCCTCTTCGAGCTCCTCCTCCTCTTCACCCACTTCTTTGTCCGAGCCCTCCTCTTCAGGGGTGTCTTGAGCCAGGGAAGAGAGAGGCTCCTCGCTCATTAGCCTTGCGCGTTTAGGAGGGACCCCGGAGTCAAGGGTCCTAGTCCTACCCGGATCGGCAAGCACGTTTTCTTTGGCTACCACTGACTCTGCCGCTCCTAGCCGGCACATACAATAGGCCTTGTGTAACAGGAGGACAAATTCTGGAGAAAAGTGTCCCCAGTCCTCCGACGCCCCACTAGAAGCGGGGGGAAGGGACTGGGAAAGGTCCAGCAAAACTAAGGTTGAAGGAGAAGGAGACGATTCCCCTCCCCCCTCCAGAGGGTCTCCGGACCCTTGGGAAGCCTGAGCCATGGTCAAGTGGATTTCTTGTTCCACGGAAGCCGCCTCTGCAGCGCACCCCCTGCAGACTCCGGCTTCCGAGGCCGTACCCCTACGAGTACCGCAGGACGGACACCGTGGTTTGCCCGTCATATCCCCTTATTGAAAATTACTTATAGATCAACCAAAGGCAGAATTCAAAAAACAGAACTTCTAAATAAATCAAATAAATCAAATTTAAATTTAAATGAACTTCGAAATTAAAATTAGGGGCCTGCCCACGAGCTCTCCCCTCCCCCAACCGCTAGAGAACGGCATATAACAGTCTTTGTTTCTATTTAAAAAAAATAAAAATAAAATAAAGTAAATCCGCGTGCAAACTCCTCTTAATACTTGCTGTTTAGAAGCACCACTCCTCCATGTGCCGTTCTGCACGGGAGAACCAGCTATCCTCTGCTGGTCTCCACGTGGTAGGCCGCAGACACGTGGAGTTTGAGTCTGCAGCCGGCGGCTCCGCTCCTGCCGCCGGTCTCCGGGCTCACCGCCGGACCTAGGGGCACTTGTCTGTCTGTCTTCCGGAGCTGCCTCTAGCGCTCAGCAGAGCTCGGGGCTGCAGCGCGAGGCAGGAGAGCCGTCGGGGAAACGCGGTGCTGCCTCTAGCGCACAGCCACCCAAAGGGCTTCAGCGCGAGGCAGAAGAGACCAGCGGGAGGGGCCTCGGGGTGCCGGTAGGCCGAGCAAGCGAGAGGAGAGCTCTTTTATCCTCCTCGCTGCTCAGGTAAACCCTCTCCTTCTGAACGGCAACAAAATTGAGTTGGTATGAGGAGGGGGGTGGGGGGAAAGAGCTATAGCTTAAAGGCACAGCAGCTCTAATAGCCAAGGAGTTGAAGAACTCCTAACTAATGCCATAAAACTTGAGAAACTTAAGAAAAATCAAAGAAATTAAGAGAAAGGAATAAAAAAAGGTAAGTAAATACACTCTGAGTCTCCCGTAAGCCCTCTGGCTTACAGGAACTCTCCAGCTGCTTGGAGGCTGAGAATACTGATGCCTGTGGGTGGTGCCAGTGGTATTTATACCACACCATCATCAAAACGATGATGGGCTCAGCCTCCAAGCTACTGGAAGGGTTGTGCAACCCAGAAGTAAAGGGACTGGACTGGAGTTTCGATAAGGAACCATTGAGTTGACGAGGACCAGACCCAAGTCAGCAGCATCTTGAATGAACCTTCTGTTAACAGTAAACTTCACCCAGGACAGTAGTAACCAACCCCCAGGACCTCACCTCCTTGGAGATAATCAGACTGCTATTAGGACAACTGTCTCTCAACTCCAGTCTTTCCACCTCTAGCTCCGCAGGTTTGTGTCATTTGTGCCCTTTGCCAAGAACACTAACCCTAGCTACCTCAAAATCCAGGCATGAGCAAATGGGCCCTCTACCTGCAAAAAGATACTGCTATCACCACTATTACTTTGAAAAAGGTACAGAGAACTGCAAAGCAATAAATGCCCTGGAGATATCCAGGAGATGGGAGCACACTTCATTGGACCAATGCAACGACAGGCCCAAAGGGTCCCCTTTATGAAAATGAGAGACTCTGAATTTGAAGACAATCATCTTTAGGACCAGAGCATACCGAAAGGAACCTCTCTACCAGAATCCACGTGTATCCAGGATAACATCCCTGGTCCTGCCACAGAGGGGATGGGGAAACAACCCGTCACTACCAGAGGTTGTAAAGAATATGCACAACAGTCCCCCACCCAAGCTTCCAAGAGTCTCTCCTGGGAAGGTCTTGCCACTCAAGTAGTATACTTCAGAAGTTTCAGATGTGGAGCGAAGTGAGGAAAACCATAGAAGGCATTATATAGAAATCAAACCTTTAATGGCCTCTAAATGATTCTACACTACATGGGCCATGTTTCAAGCAACAGGCCTTCATCAGGGGTATAAGAACCCTTAACAGAAAAACAATTGTAACATTCATTTAGAATAAATAAAAACAAACTAATAAAACAAACAATTAAACTTAATATATGATGAGACAAAGAACGTCTGCATATGAAACAAATTATAAAAGGATCTTAATGGAATCTTAAAACAGGAATCTTAGAAAGGGGCATAAAAAAATAATTCAAAAGTAAAACTGGAATCGTAGAAGGAGGGGAACCCCCAGAAACTGTGTACATGCACAAAACACCAAGTTCGTGTGACATTAAGAATATAAATATAAAACAGAAGGACTAGGAGTGCATAACAAATAATATAAAATAGATACAGAACAGAATGAAATGGTTAAAATGTATAAAGCTAATAGAGTCTCACTGTTGGAAAATTATAACCAACACACACAAATACTGGCAATGGATCTTAAAATGATATATAAAACCAAGTGGTCAAGTCATAAAATGAAGTAAAATAAAAGACATGGTTAAACCCCCTACCCAATATCCCCCTCCTCCCTATATCCTCCCCCCCCCCCCCCATGTACATAGTTGCCATTTCCGGCAACTGTTAACTTGTGTTCTCTAAGTTCTTGTTCTATGTAAAACAGATTTACCCACACTGTTAGTTTTGCGTTCCATGTAAACATCTTGAATTGTAGAAAGACGGTATATAAAAAACATTAAATAAATAAATGAAATCATAAGGTACCAGCCAAATATGGACATAATATAAAACCATGAGAAACATAATGGGCTAAAATAAGCAGGGATAAAGGACAAAGAGCATTATAGAGGCATTTGAACAACCTTATGTGGGAAATAGGGCAAGGTACTTGTCAATTGCAGTGGAGGAGTAGCCTAGTGGTTAGAGCACTGGCTTGGGAATCAAGAGACCAGGGTTCAATTCCCACTACTACTCCTTGTGGCCTTTGGCAAGTCACTTAACCATCCACTGCCATGGCGCACTATTGCCGGGTCCACAAAGTCCACTAAAGCAGCTGCAGAGCTCGCTAGTGGTACATTTAAAAAAAAAAGAAAAGAAAAAGGAGCAGCAAGGGCCACAGGCATAGCATCGAACCTTGGGCCCCCTGTGAGGGAGGGGAGCGTCAGGATGCTAGCCAAAAAAGGTGATCTGGGCATCAGAGTCAAACCAGGGGCAAAATCTGCTGCTGCAATCAAAGCTACCAGGGGCCCCTGTTGCATTGGGCCTAGAAAAAAACACGGCAGCAAACAAAAAAAAAAAGCAAAGAAAACACACAGGACAATGTTAAGCAGATATGCAGCGAATAGGAGTACAAAAAGAGGAATTCCGAGGCCTGTCAGACCAACCAGGGAAAAAATATTAGGAAGGCCCTTGATGCCCATACAGGCCTGAGGAGAGCCAGCTGAGAAAGGGATTTTTTTTCTTCAAATTAAAGCTGCTTTATTCAAAGCAGCTTTATTCAAAGCAGCTGAGAGCCAATTGAATTCCCATTGAACTCAATAGGGAAAAAAAGGAACTTAGAAAAAAAATGTAAAAAAAAGTAGGCAAAAATAGTGGTACACCGGAAGGAAAAGGCAAACCCCCGCGAATCTCATCGGAGAGCTAGTAATGGTGAGGACAAACTGGACTCACACTCAGAGGCCGGTAACCCCTAATTGGGCCTAGTGGTGCAGAGCCACTCAGAAAACCTATTTCAGGAAGTACTTTCAAGGAAATTAGGTTCCAAGAGAGGGCCAACCATTACAAGCATCCTGACGAATTCCCCTATAAACTTATCTGCCATTGACTGGTGTCAGCATGCAAAACCCTAGAAAATGGAGAAAAAGAAGAATCAACCAAATTACAGTGACACAAGGATTAGGTTAACAGGAAACTGATGCTCAAGCAACCGCATGTGCCACTTTCTAAGTGCTAGCATACCTAGCGCATGCAGATCATTGCAACAAACAAGAAAACACTGGGCCAGCTGCTTACAGAGCAAGGTCTGGAAGGGCAGGTCAGGTAGGCTCCAGAAAAGACCAAGAATATTTAGAGTATGCAAACCTCCAGCACTAGCCAGAGCACATTCCCACCAGCACCAGTTATGGGGCATGCCCAGAGGTCACCAGCTGTAGTGCTAAGCATGGGAGCACCCAGAAAGTGTCACAACCAGAGCTACCCACTGAGAATGCCAGAATGTGTAATTGACAGAGCCAGACATTAAAATCACAGAAAAACATGCCTCTGACAGAGTCCACCATCAAGTATAGAGCACACCCCAGCCAAAGCAAGTCAGAGTGTGTCAAAGCCAATGCTGGCAGGAACACACACCAGGTGCTGCCAGAGCCCTAACTAGAGTATTTAATGAATGGCTCCCTCCAAAGCAAGGACCAGAGCGCAAGCAGAGTGGGCTTCCTCCAAAGGGAAGCACAGAATGCACACAGGGTGGACTCCTTGCAGAGCAAGGCCAGGGACACAGAGCAGGCTTCCTGCAGAGCAAGCCCTAGAGCGCACACAAAGCAAGCACCCTCCAGAGTAAAGCCTAGAGTGCCCAGAGATCAGGGGTATCCCTTCTGAAGTACAAGATATAGGTACAAACAGAACATACAATCTCTCAAACCAAGCTGAGCACATATCAAGTGAACAAATGCCAGGCAATGGGAAGCCCACACACTAAGTATTTTCTCCTGGAGAAAAAAAGCATAGTTACTCACCTGTAACAGGTGTTCTCTGGGGACAGCAGGAATCAGTCCTCACATATGGGTGACGTTGGTGCCAACAGAGCCCTCGTGCGGAGCAAATCCCCAGCTTTCTAAGAAAGCCTTTGGGAATTGCATCACACATGCGCGGTCCCCTTCCCGCCCAAGGGTGCCATCTTGCTCAGTCAAATGACATAGCTAAAAAGACGGCAAAAAGAACAAAATATAATAGGACTGCAACTCCAAGGGGAGAAGGGAGGGTCGTGAGGATTGATTCCTGTCCACGAAGAATGGTGCAAGATGTGGCCTGTTGGACCTCCATGGCTGACGTGGCTCTGATGAGCCAGTCATCTAGGTAAGGGAAGATAAAGACTCCTTGGATTCTGAGGAAGGTGGCCACCACCGCCAGGCACTTTGTGAATACCCTGGAGGCGGAGGTCAGGCCAAAGGTAAGTACTCTGTACTGATAGTGGTTTCCCCCAGCACAAAGCGTAGATATTGTCTGTGGTCTGGATGAATTAGAACATGTGTGTATATACATCCTTTAGGTCTAAAGAGCATAGCCAATCTCCCTGGCGAAGGAAAGGCAGAAATATTCGAAGTGAAAGCATCTTAAACCTCTCCCTCACCAGGAATTTGTTTAAGTTGCACAGATCGAGGATGGTTCTGAGGCCTCCTGTCATTTTTGGTACCAGAAAGTACCTGGAATAGAAGCCCTTGCCCTGTAAGTGGTGGGGCACCAGTTCTACCGCCTGATCCTCGAGAAGACCTGCTAACTCCTTCAGAAGGAGGTCCCAGTGAAGAAGAGACCTGAGAGGTTCTCCTGGAAAGTAAGGAGGGGGGCACCTGGGTCAAATGGAGCAGACAGCCTCGATGAACTATCTGTAGGATCCAGGCATCTATGGTGATGGTTGGCCACCTGTGGGCATACAGGGCAAGCCTTCCTCCTGTGCACTGCCTGTCTCCTGTGGTGACAGGGGCTATACCTTGAGAGTCAAAAGCCACTCCCAAGCTGGGCTGGAGCCAGTGCCTGGGGTTTGGGGGCTTTCTGCTTACACGGGCCATGCCCCTGTCCCTTGGCCTGCTGCCCCTGTTGGGGAGCCAGGGAGGCCTGAAATGGGGGTAGCTTCGGTAAGCAGCACTCTTCCTCGGGGAAAAAGGACTTCTTACCCGAGCCCTTATTTTTAGAAGGGGCAGAAGTCTTCTTCGAGAGCCCTAGCCTGGTCATGTACTCGGTCTCGAGCTCAGCAGCCTTTTCGGTCATGGTTTTTCCGTAGAGGTTCTCTCCCTGGCATGGGACATTGACCAGCTTGTCCTGAACCCATTGCTCGAAGTCCGACGACTGCAGCCATGCCTGGCGGCGTGCACCAATGCCCACTGCAGTTACTCGGGCCACCGCCTCAAACCCATCATAGGCAGCTCAAGTCATGAACTTCGAGCACTCAGACTCCAGTGGACAGGCTCTTGAAGTGCTGCAAGGGTCCCTCAGAGAGACGAGACGAGAACCCGGCTATTTCCTTCACCAGGTCTCGCAGGTACATGCCCATGTACAGCTGGTATGCCTGGATCTGACATGTCAGCATAGAACCCTGGTAGCACTTCCTGCCGAGGGCGTCCAAGTTGCAGGCCTCCCTGCCAGGAGACACCGAGGAGTGCGTCTTCTGGCTCTTGAGCTAGTGCATGGCCAATTCCACAACCATGGAGTTGTGCGGCAGTTGTGCTTTTTGGAACCCAGGACTCTTGCGGACCCGATACATCGAGTCAATCTGCCTGCTGATCACCGGTGCCAGCGTCTCCCACATGTGGAGCATCAGTCATTCCAGGATCAGAGGCACTGGTACAGTAACAGCCTCCTGAGGGGGAGAGTCATACTGGAGGATCTCGAGCTCTTCGGCTCGAGGATCCTCCTCGGACTCCGCATATCCCTTACGAAGTCCAAGAACCTAGTGTCCTCCAGGGGGGGGACCTTCTCCGAGGCTCAGATGCCGGGGAATTGGACGGGATGTCACTGTGCCGGCAGGTGTCCGGGGACTCTTCTTCCTCAGTCTCTCAGCCTGATGCCTCCGAAGAGAAATCGAGTGGCTCCAGCCTCGAGGGCTTCGGCTTTGACTGCCCCGACACCGGTGGAACCAGCATCAATGACCTCGGTCCCGAATGGGAGGTCGAGGGAGACCTCGGCTGAGGATCGCCTCGGCCTCCGGGGTCAACTTGGATGTCGGTGGCCCAGTGGTCGGGGCGGAAGGACCGGTGAGACCGGTTATCAGCACCCGCTGCTGGTCCATGAAGGTAGACATGCTGCACTCCAGGGCCACCATTCTGAGACCAAGCTCAGAAGGCTCCGCAGCCCCCGGGTTGGGGCTCGACACCATAGGGTCTGACACCGGTTCTCCCGGAGGAGAGTCCTCAACGAGGACAGTTGTTACCTGCCTCGGCTGCTCCGTATCTCGTCGAGGACCCAGGCCGGCGCTCAGGGCTCCGGCAACCGGTCCCGGGAAGAACCTGGCCATTCAGAGCCATCTAACGACGACGCCTTTGAGGATTTTTTCTTCCTTCGATGTTCCTGCAATGGAGACCCCCCTCTCCAAGGAACCTCTACGATGCTCAGGCTCAGAGTGCTCCCGAGACAGAGGCCTCAGATGAGGTCCGGGCCCGTGAACATACGGACTCAGCAAAAATCCTATCATGCTGCTGCTGGTGGCTTCTCAGGGCCTTTGAGGACATTCTTTTAAGCCCCCGCTACCACCAGCAACTCTCCCCTTCCCGGGGATCGAGCTACAAGCAGCGGGAGGGGCCTCCGGAGCAGCGCTGCCCAATCGGGGCAGCTCGACAGAGCATTCAAAAGCTTCGCGCCATCGGGCGCAGGTCCTTTAAGCCACCGCTACCACCAGCAACTCTCCCCTTCCCGGGAATCGAGCTACAAGCAGCGGGAGGGGCCTCCGGAGCAGCGCTGCCCAATCGGGGCAGCTCGACAGAGCATTCAAAAGCTTCGCGCCATTGGGCGCAGGTCCTTTAAGCCCCCGCTACCACCAGCAACTCTCCCCTTCCCGGGGATTGAGCTACAAGCAGCGGGAGGGGCCTCCGGAGCAGCGCTGCCCAATCGGGCAAGCTCGACAGAGCATTCAAAAGATTCGCGCCATCGGGCGCACCCGCGCCTGAGGGCCTTAGGAGGGGCACGACAGGAGATCCACAAATCCACATACAAGTCTCCTTTCACCAGGGGATACCAACCTTCCAACCAAGCTCCGGCTCCGTACTCCCCAATCGGAGTAGAGCACACCATCTGTGCTCTTCTCTACTACTGCCGACTCCAGACTTCAATCCTTCCACCTTGCTGCTCCTTATGCCGGGAACAAACTACCCAAGTCTGTGCATCAGGCTTCATCTCTGTTCCTTTTCAAATCCAGCCTAAAAACCTGCCTCTTCAAGGCAGCTTTGGGATCCTGAACCGCTTTGACTCTTGTGTTTCCTTACCATTTCCTTTGACATTTCTTTGTCCTCAGCTGTTTGTGTTGACCATCCTTGTAAGCTCTGATGAGCAGGGCATGTTTGTTACATGTCTATTCAGCGCTGCATACGCCTTGTAGCGCTATACAAATGATTAGTAGTAGTAGTAGTCGTACCATCTGAAGGACTTGAAATGTGTACCAGGCATGTAAACTAGAAAACAAGCCATGTAACTGCAGTGCAAAAGATGAAATGGACAACCTCTAGAGCAAGAACCGGAGCATCCACAGAGCATGCATCTTGCTATAACTAAGCCTGGGCACACCACAAGCATAGCATGTCAACAAGCATGCCACCACAAAACAACAAGGCTTGAGCATTCAGGTCATGCAACCTACAAAGCAAGCCATGTAGCGCACTGAGAGCACAACCTCCAGCACAAGTCATGCAATGCAGACTGTATGTAACATGTCGGACCACTCGTGGAGCAACCTGAGCATGCAACCTTCCGAGCAATGGCGCCATAGGTGTTTGACCTGAGACCACCACCTGAGTGACACTGAATGCAACTCCCAGAGTACGGAAGCCAGAGTGCGCAGAGCATAACACCTCCAGAGATAGACATGAAGTGCCCAGAGCATGCATCTCCCAAATTACAACACCAAGTACCCCAAGCGTTCCTCCATTAAATGTGATCAGTTACTTCTGTCCATAGTGCAAAGATATTTCACTTGCCAACCATGGAATATGAGTGTTCATCAGATCCTTCTTTAAATTATACCAAGCTGGGACACTACATCTGCCCTACTGCCCATTGAGAAGACAATACAAGTAAAGTACAAAACATGGACATATTTTCAATCATGGAATTGGTGATTCTTATCCACTGGAGAGTATGGGCGGTACACTGCACTCATATTGCCTTCACCTCCTAGCTTCCTGGTGAATGCCAAGACCACCATGATAAATAACTGTATGGAGAAGGAGCCAAGGACCTAAGCTCTACATCAAGCCCTGTGGCATAAGTAAAGCATTCCCATGCTGCATAAATATTAGCTGTGCAGTGAATATATTAAAATATAATCTCGCCAGAATTAAGATGGGCACACCAAACCTAAAATTGACTACTTAAATGTACAAATTAACACTTCAAGATCTGCATCTGCTACCAGAGTACTACATCATTCATGCAGCTGGGCAAAGCGGGCAGATGGGAGGGGAGGCTGGAAAGGTCCAAAGAATTTCCCCCATGTCGTTTACAAAGGTGTGCATAACAGAAAGACCTGCTCTACTGCAACATATGGCTCTAAGTCAATGCATATATTCCACTTATGCCAAAAAGGCAAGGTCAGGGAGGGCAAGACAGCCTGGAGATCTCTTTTTTAAATCTGTGAACTAGTGTACTGTACACCTGCCATATAGCACAGTTACTTACCTGTAACAGGTGATCTCTGGGAACAGCAGGAATAGGTCTTCACATATGGGTACGTCGGTACCGACGGAGCCTGCACGGGAAAGCTCCCCAGCTTCCCAAAAAGGAAAGCTTTTGGGAGCATCCCACAGCGCTGCCTTCCCGCCTTTCCTAACCAGCTCTCCTCAGTTCAAGTTTAAAGCTGAGACAAAAGAGAGAGAGAGGAAAGGAAAGATAGAAAAAGAGATACAACTCCTAGGGGAGGTGGGTGGGTTGTGAAGACCTATTCCTGCTGTTCCCAGAGATCACCTGTTACAGGTAAGTAACTGTGCTATCTCCAGGAACAAGCAGGAATGAGTCTTCACATATGGGGACTCCCTAGCTAAGATGCCTGGGAGATCCCCAAGGATATGAGACCCTGGAGAGGGGTCTACTTCCTCCTATGGATCTCAAGCATCCATCCAGGGAAGGAGGGTAGGAGTTGTTTAAGAATGGAACAGGTGTTTAAGGACAGCCTGACCAAACAAGGCATCCCGGCGGGAGTCCTTGTCCAAGCAGTAATGGGCTGTGAAGGTATGAACCGAGGCCCAGGTAGCTGCTCGACAGATCTGGTCGATGGACACAGAATTTAGATGAGCCATAGAGGTGGCCATGGCCCTCACATTATGAGCTGTGACATGGCTCTCCAGAGAAAGGTTCTTACTCTGGTAGGTGAAAGAAATACACTGAGCAATCCAATTGGACAGTGTTCTCTTGGAGACTGGAAGTCCCAAATGAGAAGGATCAAAAGCAACAAAAAGCTGGGAAGACTTTCTATGTTGCTGTGTCCTGTGTAAGTAAAAAGCAAGAGCTCTTTTACAATCCAGAGTATGAAGATTCCTCTCTGCATTGGATGCATGAGGAGCTGGAAAAAAGACAGGTAAATATACCTCTTGATTAAGATGAAAAGGTGAGACCACTTTAGGCATAAAGTGTGGATTTGTCCTAAGGACTACCTTATCATGATGGAACCTTGTATAAGGTGGATTAGCCACTAATGCCTGCAGTTCACTGATGCGGCGAGCTGAAGTGACTGCAATGAGGAAAATAACCTTCCAGGAAAGAAATTTCAAGGAGGTAGTAGTGGCTAAGGGTTCAAAAGGTGGCTTCATAAGCTGACCAAGAACCAAATTTAAGTCCCATGCCACCGGAGGAGGCCTAATGGGAGGTTTAGTTAAAGTTAGGCCTCTCATGAATCTTGCAATGAGAGGATGAGAGGAAATAGGTTGTCCATTGATGGGCTTAAGGGATGCTGCAATAGCACTCAAATGGACTCTTACTGAATTTGTTTTAAGGCCTGCATTGGAAAGATGCAGGAGATAGTCTAATAGAGAATTCAAAGGTAGTGCTAGAGGGTTAAGACCCTTCTCAGCACACCAAATGGAAAACCTTTTCCATTTAAAAGCATAAGAACGCCTGGTGGAAGGTTTTCTGGAAGCATGGAGGATATCCTTCACCTGTTGAGAAAGATTCAAGTCTTGAAGGTCTAGGCCTTCAGTAACCAAGCTCTGAGGTGTAGGGGACTTGGGGTTTGGGTGCCACAAAGTCCCTTCCTCCTGGGACAGAAGGTCTGGAGCAGCTCCCAAGTCCAGAAAGGGGGCTTGGGAGAGATGTAGAAGTAGAGGGTACCACACTTGGCGTGGCCAGCGTGGAGCTATGAGGATCATAGATCCTTGATCCCTCTGGAGTTTGAACAGAGTTTTGGGAATCAAGGGAATGGGTGGAAATGCATACAGGAAGCCCTGACCCCAATGGAGGAGGAAGGCATCCTTGGCCTGAACTCCCTGACACGGAATTCTGGAACAGAACCGGGGAAGTTTGGCATTCCACGGACTTGCAAAGAGGTCTATGTCCGGGGTTCCCATTCTTGGAAGATTCTGAGTACCTGATCCATGTGCAGGGACCATTCGTGTGGAAGCAGAACTCGACTGAGTCTGTCTGCCCAAGAGTTTTGGACTCCTGGGAGGTATACTGCCAGGAGATGGATTTGATGCTCTCTGGCGAAGGCCCACAATCTTAAAGCTTCGTTGCAAAGCGACAGAGAGCCAGTTCCTCCTTGCTTGTTTATGTAAAACATGGCTACTTGATTGTCCGTATGAATGAGGACTGTCTTGTAGCTGAGGAGGGTATGAAAGACCTTGAGAGCTAGAAAAACTGCTCGAAGCTCCAAGTGGTTGATATGAAGGGAGGTCTCCAGTGGAGACCAAGTACCTTGAGTGGAGAGGTCCTGTAGATGGGCTCCCCAACCTGTTTGGGAGGCATCTGTTGTGAGGGTCGCTTGGGGCAACAACTGTTGGAAGGGGGACCCCAGCAACAAATTTTGAGTGGACATCCACCATTGGAGAGACCAAAAGAGACGTTTGGTGGTTGCTATTTGGTCTGAGAGAGCTCCTGAAGCTTGAGTCCACTGGGTGGACAAAGTCCATTGAGCTGCTCTCATGTGTAGGCAAGCATAGGGAACCACATGCACTGTGGAAGCCATGTGGCCTAGCAGTTGTAGCATCTCCCGAGCAGTTAAGTGGCTTTTTGACTGAATCTGGGAGGCTAACTGCACTAGACGATGGCAACGGGCCTGAGGAAGGTAAGCCCTTGCAGTAGTGGTATCCAACCAGGCCCCTATGAATTCTAGGGACTGAGTAGGGGTGAGCTGAGACTTTGGAAGGTTTATCACAAGTCCCAGATACTGCAGAATGCGCCTTGTGCGGTCCAAGGAATTCTGGGCCTCTGACTGAGATGGAGCTCGAATGAGCCAGTCGTCCAGGTATGGGAAGACAAATATTCCCAGAGTTCGTAGAAATGCAGCAACTATTGCCATGCATTTGGTGAACACTCTTGGGGCAGAGGCCAGACCGAAAGGAAGAACTCTGTATTGGTAATGTTTTCCTTGGAAAAGAAACCGTAGGAATCTTCTGTGAGAGGGATGGATGAGGACATGGGTGTACGCATCCTTGAGATCTAGAGAACAAAGCCAATCCTGACTTTGAAGGTATGGAAGGAGAGTGCCCAGAAAAAGCATCTTGAACTTCTCCTTGCATAGAAATTTGTTCAATTCTCTGAGATCTAAGATGGGTCTGAATCCCCCTGTCTTCTTTGGAATGAGAAAATAGGGGGAGTAGAACCCTGACCCTTGTTGAAGAAGAGGAACTTCTTCTATTGCCCCTTGGGCAAGAAGGGTAGTTACCTCTTGACCTAGAAGGTCGAGAAGAGATGTGGGAGAATTGAAGTGTCTCACCATGGTGTGGGGAGGAAGGTCTGAGAAATGAAGCTTGTAGCCCTCTCTTATGATGGAGAGGGTCCACTGCTCTGATGTTATTTGCTCCCATCTGGGAGCAAAATGAGCTAACCTTCCTGGAATGGTGAGAGGCTCTGGCTGCTTTAGAGCCAGAAAGGCTAAGTTCTCTAGCATCAAGTCAAAAACCCTGAGGAGGTTGGGTCTGCTGAGTTGCAGCAGCCCCTGTAGGCTTAGGCCTGGCCTGTTTAGGTTGCTGACGCTTAGTGGCAAAGCGACCTGTAGAAGATTGTTGGCCAGAAGTAGAAGGAAATCTGCCCTTTTTAAAGGAAGACTTTTTAAAAGGCTTTTTCTTGGCAGGAATGGAGGTTGACTTTGAAAGTCTATCCAGAGCAGAGTTTTCTGCATCCATTTGAGTGGCTTTTATTTGCCATTCTTTGCCAAATAGGTTTTCACCTGTACAGGGAAGATTTCCTAAGCCATCTTGAACCCAGGGCTCTAAATCAGAAGCCTGGAGCCAAGCAATTCTGCGAGCAGCTATGGCAATGCCTGAGGCTCTGCTGGCACCTTCAAAGGAGTCAAAGGCTGCCCTGTTGGAAAACTTTGAAATGTCTTGGGTATGCTTAAGCCAAATGAGGAATTCCTCCCTTTTATCCTCTGGAAGAAAAGGGAGGAAAGTGTGCAGTTTCTGTGCAACTTCCTTTAAAAACATACCCATGTAAAGGCTATATGAGTTGATTCTGGCAATAAGCATACTGGCTTTGTTAGATTTTCCTACCAAAAGCATCCAAGATCCTACATTCTCTTCCTGGAGGAGCAGAAGAGTGTCTCTTTGTACTCTTTATCCTCTTCATAGCTGACTGCACCACAATGGAATGGTGAGGAATCTGAGTTTTCTGAAATCCAGGACAAGGAGGGACACGATACATAGTGTCCAATCTACGAGAATGAGGAGAGAGAGTGAGAGGAGTCTCCCATAGATCAATCATGTGTTCATAAAGAATCTCATGAATTGGTAAGGTGACTGCCTCTTTAGGAGCTCTAGAGTAGCCTAAAATATCCAATTTTTTAGCTCTAGGCTCTGATTCAGAAGTTACTGAAATAGAAAGTCCTTTAGCTACTTCTCTAATGAAGTCTTGAAAGGACAAATCCTCTGGAGGAGACATTCTTCTTTTTGGAGAAGAAGGCTCTTCAGGAAGGGCTATAGATACTTCAGGAGACTCGTCTGATGTATCAGAATCATCAGAGGAATCGAAGTATCGCCTATCAGGGTGCTCTTCCAATGCTCGATACGCGTATCGAGCAGGATCGACATCGGGCGTCCCCGGTACCGGATCGGTACCGGTAAGCAGCCCTGGACAAGGAACCGCTGCAGCAGGTATCCTGGTCGATGCAGTCAGTACCGGTATCAGTGCTGGTGCCGGTACTGGAGCCGATACCGAGAACGGAGTTTGTTTCGGTACCACCGGCGTCGCAGCTTGAATGAAGGCCGTAATAGCCTGCTGCATGGACAGAACATTGTGATCCATCGACGCCATGAATGCCTGGAAGTCGGTACCGGGAGATTGTGCCGGTACCCCAGAGCAATCTAACAGGTGATCGGTCGAGGCCGTGCCATCGATGTCAACCTGTAACCCCATAGGAGGAGCTTTGGAAGCCGGAGCTTCCCGCCGGGGTTGTTTTGCTGGCGCAGGATCCTCGAGGGCACGCCCGGAGGCATCTCGATGCTTAGAGGGAGATCTACCCTTCGAGGACCTGCTAGGTTTATGTTTGGTTACCTGAGATCCATCAGGAGAAGACGACCTGGAAGATGTCGATGCTACTGACGGTGCATCAGCGGGAAACAGCACATGGAGCTTGGCTGCTCGGTTCTGTAAGCCCCGTTTAGACATTAGAGAGCAGGACGGACAATCCGGAATGGAGTGTTCAGGACCCAAACATTTAAGGCACCATTCATGGGTATCTGTAACAGAAATAGTACCGCTACACTTAGTACATTTTTTAAACCCAGAGGCTGGTTTTTCCATGAGGGAAATTTTCTTGTAGGCCCTGAGGCCTAAGAAGAGAATATACTAAGTGAAGAGAAAAAAGATATATATATATTTTTTTTTTTAAAGAAAGAAAGAGAAAAAGACCGGCTGTACCGGTCCGGGGTCGGGGAAGGCAGACACGCGACCAAAGAAATAAAATAAAATAAAGTTCTTCTTCAGCGGTGACAGGGCTCAACCTGCTGGCTCCACGGCAAAGAAGAACTGAGGAGAGCTGGTTAGGAAAGGCGGGAAGGCAGCGCGCAGGCGCTGTGGGATGCTCCCAAAAGCTTTCCTTTTTGGGAAGCTGGGGAGCGTTCCCGCGCAGGCTCCGTCGGTACCGACGTACCCATAAGTGAAGACTCATACCTGCTTGTTCCTGGAGATAAGGAAGATGCTAACAGCACAGAATATTTCCATAGCCCCGATGCACACTACTCCAAATTACCCAATAGCAATTGTGGGAACCAACTTGTTTAACACTGGCTAGCTAAACTGCACATACTGAATAGCAAACCTTCCAGGCCATGCCAAAATTGACCCTTAAGCAAGCACCGGGATTCAAAGTGAGGCAAGATGGCAGAGAGCTTGGCAAAAGCACAAATGGAGCAGAATTCCTGAACAAAGCAAGGGAATATAACTCTTCAGATATCTAAGCAATAAAAGAAACTAGACTGTGGGAGTCCCTGTCAACAATCTGCACAGACAAAATGGAAGCACAATTCCCACATGTGAAAAAACAAAACAAGATAGAAGGAATGTATATCGCCATAGCGTTCCCACTTTTACTTGCCGCCGATAACCAAAAGCACCACTACAGCTGCTAGATACGCTACAACACTGACCTCTTTGCAAGCTTCCCAGCATATTCCCAAACATGGCCAGCTGCAAGCGAGGGTGCTGCACTAAGCTTGTGGCCATCCATGCTCCATTCAGGGCAAAGTCGGCCTCCTGCAGAAGCGTGGACTCTCCGCCTCTCCATCTGATGAGCGCTGCACAACTAATGCCAGTGCAAACCCAATGAAGCATTGGTCTCACTGTCCCCTGATCCCCCCCGTCCATTCCCCACAGTAGCACCTCTATCACAGAAGAAAAAGCTGGGAACATCTCCTCTCCACCTTCTTGGGAGCCCGGGTTTCCCTAAACTGACCAATGCAGTGACTTTTTTTTCTCTCTTTCTTCAAACTCAGTTTATGCCCTAGCCAGCCACTTGGAAGAATAAGAGGAAACCAAAGCCTAATGCAGGAAAGAGGAAGGGAGAAAATGTATGGGGAGGATAGAGGGAACAATAGGAGACAGGGGAGAGAAGGTGGAGGAAACACCTCTGCTGATGGTGGCCTGAAGGACCCTCACTTGATAGAAGTCTCACAAAGCCAAGGGCTGTAGGCTAAGACTGGGGCATTGAGAAAGCCGCCGGCTGCTTCAGCAAAATCTTGACCAAGACAAGATCCATAAGCTGGGCTTAGACCACATAACGGGTAAAACCACCTCCACTCCATCAGAGCAAAGGTCTGTAAATCAATCCTCAAGAGCTTCTTGAGCCAGAACTCAACCACAGGGCCATAGGCCCTAAACTGTGCCCTAAGGAATCAGGATATTCAAGAAAAATCCTGTTTCATCAGTCCATCTGCACGAGGACCAGTGATGTTATTGAAATGCAGAATTTGTTCCCTCCATCTGCTGGTTGGGGAGCATAAACCATTCATTTGGACTCATCTAGAGAAAAACAAAATTTTTTAAATAATTTAACTGTCAATTAAAATTATTTCTCTCTCATTTTCTACAAATTTCTTTCTAGCCTCTCTCATTATCATAGCCTATGGTGCTGGCTCTTAATATACTATAATTTTGAGGTTTCAAATAGGTTGCAACATGGTTCTATTATGGGTCATATATAGGCCATCATGGCATAAGAGCAGAGCACTAGCATATTAGCAAATTCATGCATACCATTCAATAATAAGTAAAGTGTAAATTTATTGTAAATAGCTGAAGCGTGGTGCTCAATAAAGACAGAGACAGCTTAACCAAAAATTGCAAGAGGACCTTGATAAATTGGAAGACAGAATGTTCAAATGGCAGATTAAATTTAATGTGGACAAGTGCAAAGTTATGCATCTAGGAAAGAAAAACCCAAACTATGGTTACACAATGCAAGGTTCCACATTAGGAACAACCCCCAGGAAAAAGATTTAGGTGTCATCGTAGATAACATGTTGAAACCCTCTGCCCAGTGTGAAGCGGCTGCCAAGAAGGCAAATAAAATGCTAGGAATCATAAGGAAAGGAATGGAGAATAAAACAAAGGATATTATAATGCCTCTGTATTGTTCCATGGTGCGACCATACCTTGAATATTGTGTACAATTCTGGCCACCGTATCTTAAAAGGGACATAGCAGAATAAGACAAGTTACAGAGAAAAGCCACCAAAATGGTAAAGGGGATGGAAGGATATAACTATGAGGAGAGGCTTAAAAGATTAGGGATTTTCAAACTGGAAGAGAGACGGCAGAGGTCTATAAATAAATGAAGTGGAATGGGTAAACGTAGACCGATTCTTTACGGCATCAAAAAGTAGAAAGACTAGGGGACATGCAATGATGCTACAGTGGAACCAGTTTAAGACTAATAAGAGAAAACGTAGTTGCTCACCTGTAACAGGCAATCTCAGGGAACAGCAGGAATTTAGTCTTCACATATGGGTACCGTCGGTACCGACGGAGCCTGCGCGGGAACGCTCCCCAGCATCCAATAGGAACGCTTTTGGGAGAATCCCTCAGCACATGCACGCTGCCTTCCCGCCTTTCCAACTGTCCCTCTTCAGTTAAATTTGTAGCTGAGTGAAAGGATAGAGGGAGAGAGGAAAGAGACAAAGAGATAGAGAGACAACTCCTAGGGAAGGTGGGTGGGTTGTGAAGACTAAATTCCTGCTGTTCCCGGAGATCACCTGTTACAGGTGAGTAACTACGCTATCTCCAGGAACAAGCAGGAATGTAGTCTTCACATATGGGGACTCCCTAGCTAAAGATGCCAGGGAGATAGCCCCAGCAAGGTGCCACCCTAGAAAGGTAGGCATCCTTCCTCCCATGGATCTCTGGCATTCCACCAGGGTTGGTGGGTAGGAGTTGAATTGGGTCTGAAAGAGATTCTGAAGAACAGCTGGCCAAAGAAGACATCCTGACGGGAGGCTTTACCCAGACAGTAGTGGGCTGTGAAGGTGTGTACCGAAGCCCAGGTGGCTGCTCGACAAATATCATCAATAGACACGGAGTGGAGATTAGCCATGGAAGCTGCCATGGCTCTCACGTTATGAGCTGTGACATGGCCTTAAAGAGGAAGACCCTTACTCTCATAAGTAAAGAATATGCATTGGGCAATCCATTTAGATAAAGTTCTTTTGGAGATTGGAAGTCCCAAATGACTAGAGTCAAAAGCTATAAAAAGCTGCGAGGACTTTCTATGTTGCTGTGTTCTCTGTAGGTAAAAGGCTAAGGCTCTTTCACAATTCAAAATATGAAGGTTTCTTTCTGCATTAGGGGCGTGAGGCCTCAGAAAAAATACAGGAAGATAAATTGATTGATTCAAATGAAAAGGCGAAACCACCTTTGGCATAAAGTGTGGATGAGTTCTAAGAACAACCTTATCATGATGAAACCTAGTATAAGGAGGATCAGCACACTAAAGTTTGCAGTTCACTAATGCGACGTGCAGAGGTGATTGCAATTAGGAAGATGACCTTCCAGGTCAAAAACGTAAGGGTTGTATGTTCATGTTCATGTTCATTTATTTGCTTGACCGCCCTTCATTGGGAGGCAGAGCGGTTCACAATAAAAGTATAAACAGTGAGGCACAAGGCCGGAAACTGGAAAGGAAATTACAATGCCAAAAGGGAAAGTGACAGAGACAGGAGCAGGTGGGGCACAGGGAGGGAGAGGGGTGAGGATAGGGAAGGGGCAGGTCAAAGGCGAGGGAGAACAAGTAGGTTTTGAGGGAGCGTTTAAAGGTAGGGTAGTGGGGCTCGAGGCGAAGAGGAGGGGGGAGGGAATTCCATAAGGCAGGGGCTGCAAAGAAAAAGGCCGAGGAACGTGTGGACTGGAGGTGTGCATGTGAGGGAGATGGTAGAGCAAGACGGTTGAGGTGAAATGAGCGTGGAGTGTGAAAATGGAGTAGGTCAGCCAGGTATTGCGGGGTAGAGGTGTGTAGTGCTTTGTGGGCTAGTGTGAGGAGCTTGAACTGAATACGAAAGGAGACAGGAAGCCAGTGCAGTTGCAGGAGAAGGGGGGTGACATGATCTCTGGAGGAGGAATGGGTGACTAGGCGAGCGGCGGTGTTTTGGATACGTTGTAGGCGTGGGAGCTGCAATTTAGAGATACCAGAGAAGATGGAATTGGAGAAGTCAATACGAGAAATAACCAGGGTGAGGAGCAGAGTGGTTAAGGCAGAGGGAGAGAGGAAGGGGCGAATAGCGCGGAACTGACGAAGGTGAAAGAAAGAAAGTTTAGAGACGTGAGAGACATGTGTGGAGAAAGAAAGGTCTGAATCGAAAAGAACCCCGAGATAGCGGAAAGTGGTGACCAATGGAACGGGTGCGTTAGAGAAGGATGGGGCCAGGGATGGGGGTTCGCATCCGTGAGAGAACCAGATGGCTATGGTTTTCGAAAGGTTACGGTGCAGACAATTTTGTGTTAACCAATTGGAGACAGCGGCTAGGCAGGTGTTCAGTGGGGTTAAATCGGGAGAGACAGGAGAGGTGTGGTGAAGAAGGAGAATGTCATCGGCATAATAAAAAGCTGTGATTCCAAACTGTTGAACAAGCAGCGTGAGGGGAGTGAGAAAGATGTTGAAAAGGAGGGGAGCTAACACAGAGCCTTGGGGGACGCCGCAGATTAATGAAAAAGACTCGGAGAGGGAGTGGGATGAAGAAGAAGGGGTCACGGCTGCAGAGCGAGAGTAAAGAAATGAATGAAACCAGTGTAGTACAGTACTGCGAAGGCCAATATCGTGCAATCGAGACAGGAGAAGGGAGTGGTCAACCAGGTCAAAAGCAGCGGAAAGATCAAGTGCAACCGCCACCGAAATATCACCTCGGTCATGAGCAGAGTGCAGAGAGTTGGAAAAAGCTAGAAGAACAGTCTCGACACTGTGCCCAGAGCGAAAGCCAGATTGACGTGGATGAAGGAGATTGGTGGAGTCCAGATGGTAAGTGAGCTGTGCAAAGACAATTTTCTCGAGCAGTTTGGAAAGAAAAGGAAGGTTGGAAACTGGACGGTAGTTAGTGGGGTCAAGGGGGTCGAGAGTGGGTTTCTTGAGTACTGGACGGATGAGAGCGTGTTTCCAGGGAGTGGGGAAAGAACCTGAGGAGAGACTGGAGTTCAATAGGACTTGCAGGCTGGGAAGAGAGGAGAGAGAGGGAACAAGCAACCAGGAGGATGGAATGGGATCAAGGGAGCAGAAAGTCTTGTTGGAGGAGGTGATAAGGTGATGAAGTTCCGTGGTAGTGGTAGGGGAGAAAGAAGACCATGTGTGAGAAATAGGAGAAGTGGGTGGTGGAGATGCCACTGGGGGAGGAGCGGAGAGGGGGGGATGGTGGGGTAAAGAGGCCCTCAAGGCAGAGATCTTGTTGGAAAAAGTTGAGGCCAGTAGGGAAGGGGCAGGAAGAGGGTGGGCAGATTGAGCTGGAGCGGAGGGGTGAAGAGAGGTGAAAAGTTTAGTGTGGAATACAGGTGGCGTGTCTGATTGGGGGCTGCGGCGATAGCGGCAGAGAAGAACGAGGCCTTGGCGGAGTGAACCTGGGAGCGGTAGTAGGAGTGTTGAGATTTGAAGACGGAGAGAGTTAGTGGTGATGGAGATTTGCGCCAAAGTCGTTCGGCTCTGCGAAGTTGGGATCGGAGTAGGCGGAGGCCAGGATGATACCAGGGGTGTGAGGGTCGGCGAGTAGAGGGGCGCGGACGAAGGGGAGCAATGTGATCAAGGGCAGCAGAGAGAGAGGAAAACCAGGTAGAGGCTTGAGAGGTAGGGGACAGGGTGGAGAAGTCAGCGGGGGAGCAGATCTGGGACTGGGAGAAATTGCAGGGCCAGGGAGGGAGTGATGGAGCGGGAGAGAGAAGGAAGAGAGGAGGGGATGGGGGGGGCTGGTGGTGCTCCAGAGTGGTAACAGGAGACCGAAAGACAGAGGTGATCCGTCCATGGGAGAGACAGGGAGGACAGATCGGAGAGAGAGAGCGTGGAGGATGAAGGAGTCAGAAGGAGGTCTAGGGTATGGCCAGCGGAGTGGGTGGGACAAGAGACGTGCTGAAGAAGGGAAAGGTCCTGAAGGAGGGCAAGGAAAGCATGGTCCCTAGCAGAGGAGGGAGTGTCAAGGTGTAAATTGAAGTCACCCGCGATAAGGAGATGAGGGAAGAGTAAAGAAAGATCAGTGAGAGAGCGGAGTAGAGAGTCCCAAAGATCGGGACGGAGAGCTGGAGGTGAGTAGATAAGAAGTACATGAGTTGGAGGTGTGGTATGAAGATGGAGGAGAAGAGCCTCAGGGTAGGAGAGGGAAGGAGGAAAGAGCTGAGTGAAAGCAAGGGAGGGGCTGAGAATGGCCGCCACCCCGCCGCCCGCACGGCCTATGCGGGGGACGGAGGCTGCCGAAAATCCAGGGGGAAGACAGCGGCTGAGGAGGGCATCCTCCCCCTCCTTCAGCCACGTCTCGGTGAGAAGAGTGAGGTCGAAACGAGATTGGGAAATGAGATCTTGGACCAATAGAGTCTTAGCTCTGAGAGACCGGCAGTTAATAAGGCCGATATGGAGGGTAGCCGGGGAGAAGGCGGAGCCTGGAGAAGGGGATAAGGCAGAAGGAAGAGAGAGGGGGCAAAGTAAAAGATTAGTGGAACAGCGAGAGCGGTAGCGGGGCCGCGGAGGGAGACGACGACCCCAGAGCACTGGTATGTGCAACACAGAGCAGAGGGGACGCTGGATAGGAGAGAGCAGTGAGAGACAAGTAGGTGATACCTGAGAAAGCCAATGAGGAGCGCAGGATGCAGGCGAGGGAGTTGTCGTGTCCCCAGGTCCGGATGTAGAGATAAGGAGAATGGCTGAAAAGAGACAACAGCACGGAGCAAAGTTAAGGCAGCGTCCTGCGCTTCCGGAGCGGCCCCAAGGAGCGCGCCTAAGGAGCACGTCGTGCTTCTTAGGCGCGCTCCTTCGGCACGCGCCTATGTTGCGCGCCGCAGCGACAAGCGCCGCAGGCGCTTCAGTTTTATAGTTGGAGGTTTGAATACCTCTGCCAATGCGGCCGCGGGAACGCGGTTCAGTCACAGTTGGGGGCGGAGTCAAGGAGTCAGAGGGGACCAGGCAGCAGGAGCCGGATGAGCAGGCTCTGGGGAGAGAACACAGGGAAAAACAACACAGCAGTAAATGCAGCAGGTACAGCAGGAGCATCAGAGACAAAGTAGATTTTACTATTGCAGGCGCTTCAGTTTTATAGTTGGAGGTTTGAATACCTCTGCCAATGCGGCCGCGGGAACGCGGTTCCGTCACAGTTGGGGGCGGAGTCAAGGAGTCAGAGGGGACCAGGCAGCAGGAGCCGGATGAGTAGGCTCTCTGCCAATGCAGCCGCGGGAACGCGGTTCCGTCACAGTTGGGGGCGGAGTCAAGGAGTCAGAGGGGACCAGGCAGCAGGAGCCGGATGAGCAGGCTCTGGGGAGAGAACACAGGGAAAAACAACACAGCAGTAAATGCAGCAGGTACAGCAGGAGCATCAGAGACAAAGTGCAGTGGCTAAAGGCTCAAAAGGCGGCTTCATGAGCTGCCCGAGAACTAGATTTAGATCCCATGCCACCGGTGGTGGCTTAATGGGAGGTTTGGTTAACAGAAGACCTCTCATAAATCTGGATATGAGTGGATGAGAGGAAATTGGTTGTCCATTCAGAGGCTTATAAGAAGCTGCAAATGCACTAAGATGGACTCTTACCGAATTGGTCTTTAGACCAGAATTCGATACGTGAAGGAGATACTCTAGTATCGATTCTAAAGGTACGACAAGGGGGTTTAATCCCTTCTTGGAGCACCATATAGTAAAACGTTTCCACTTGAAGGCATAAGATCTTCTTGTGGAAAGTTTTCTAGAAGCCTGAAGGATATCCTTTACCTGTTGGGAAAGGTTGAAATCCTGGAGGTCTAAGCCCTCAGCAACCAGGCCGTGAGATGCAGGGACTGGGGACTCAGGTGCCACAGTGTCCCGTCCTCTTGGGAAAGGAGATCTGGAGCATGCCCTAACTCCAGAGGTGCAGCTTGAGAGAGATGTAAAAGCAGGGGATACCACGCTTGGCGTGGCCATTGTGGCGCTATGAGAATCATGCGACCCCTGTCTCTCTGAAGCTTGAAGAGTGTTTTGGGAATGAGGGGAATGGGTGGGAAGGCAAAAAGGAAGTCCTGACCCCAGTGAAGGAGGAAGGCATCCTTTACCTGACAATTGTGAGCCGGAATTCTGGAACAGAACCGGGGAAGTTTGGCATTCAGTGGACTTGCAAAGAGGTCTATGTCTGGAGTGCCCCAGAGATGAAATATCTTTGCCACCTGGTCTAGGTGGAGAGACCACTCGTGAGGCAGCAGTACTCGACTGAGTTTGTATTCCCAAAGGTTTTGAATACCTAGAAGATATACCACTAGAAAGTGAATTTGATACTCTCTGGCGAGGGCCCACAGTCGTAAAGCTTCGTCGCATAACAGAGAGCCTGTCCCGCCCTGCTTGTTCACATAGAACATGGCTACTTCATTGTCCATCTGGACTAGGACTGTCTTGTAGCTCAGCTGGGCGTGGAATACTAGAAGAGCTAAATAGATTGCTCTTAATTCCAGAAGGTTTGTGTGTAGACCAGCCTCCTGTGGAGTCCAGGTGCCCTGGGTAGAGAGATGATTCAGGTGTGCTCCCCAACCCACCTGTGATGCATCTGTTGATAGGGTGGCCTGAAAAAGGGGTTGATGGAAAGGAGACCCCATTGTCAGATTTTCTAGGGATTGCCACCATTGGAGGGACAAAATTAGTCGTTGAGAGTTTACTATTTTGTCTGACAAATGTCCTGTGGCCTGTGTCCACTGTGTGGATAGGGTCCACTGAGCTGCTCGCATGTGGAGGCGAGCATATGGGACTACATGAACAGTGGATGCCATATGTCCCAACAACTGTAGTAGCTCTCGAGCAGTTAGGGAGGATTTCCCTGCTGCTTGAGAAGCTAGTTGCATTATGCGAAGACACCGGGCCTGTGGAAGGAAAGCCTTTGCCTGTCTGGTATCTAGGCAGGCCCCCTATGAATTCCAACCAGAGGTGTAGGACAATGGTTAATACACTGACTGATGGTACAGGGGTCATGAGTTCGATCCCCCAGTGGGCTTAATGAATAAGGCTGTCTGAGGCATTACCTTATGAATTCCAGGCATTGGGAAGGAACAAGTTGGGAAGTTTATTACTAACCCCAAGTATTGGAGGATTTGCATGGTGCAAGACAGTGCAGAGCTGGCCTCTGCAACTGTAGGAGCTCGAATGAGCCAGTCGTCTAAGTAACGGAAGACGAATATCCCCAGGGTTCGCAGAAATGCAGCTACTACTGCCATGCATTTCGTGAATACCCTTGGAGCTGAAGCCAGACCAAAGGGAAGAACCCTGTACTTGAAAAGGAATCTTAAGAATTTCCTGTGATTTGGATGGATCAGAATTTGAGTGTATGCATCCTTTAAATCTAGAGAGCAAAGCCAATCCTGGCTTTGAACGTATGGCAGAAGAGTTCCAAGAGAAATCATTTTGAACTTATCTCGGAACAGGTATTTGCTCAATTCTCTGAGGTCTAGAATGGGTCTGTCCCCTCCTGTTTTCTTGGATTAAGAAAAGAGGGGAGTAGAACCCTGCACCCCACTGAAGAATGGGTACCTCTTCTATTGCCCCTTGGGCAAGAAGAGTTGAGACCTCGTGATCTAGCAGATTGTCTGCAGAGGTTTGAGAATTGAATTACCTTAGAATTGTAGGAGTGGGGAATGCTGTGAAAATGGAGCTTGTACCCCTCTCCTACAATAGACAGAGTCCAATCTTCTGCTGTTATCTGATGCCATCTGTTGGCAAAGTGGCATAACCTGCCTGGGATATTGGGGGGTTGGCGACCCCTCAGAGGCAGGAAGGCTAAGCTCTCTAGGAAGGAGTCAAAGCCCTTGAGGGGGCTGAACCTGCGGAGCTGGTTGGGCTCTCAGGCCTTTTGGCTTCTTTTGCTGTCTAGTTTGTCCCTTTTGGGCAACCTGACCCCGAGTTTGACTCTGCAGGGTATAGGAAGGATAACATTTCCTCTTTTTGCTGAAAGAGGGTTTTTTTTATAAGGCTTCTTTTTGGCTGGAGTGGCTGTAGATTTTGACAATCTATCTAGAGTGGTATTGTCAGCATCCAAGTCGTTAGCCTTTTCCTGCCAGTTCTTGCCAAAGAGATTCTCTCCCATGCAAGGAATGTTGCCTAACTTGTCCTGTACCCAATTCTCCAAGTCTGATACCTGAAGCCAGGCAATCCACCGCGCCCCAATGGCAATAGCAGAGGTTCTGCTAATGCATTCAAAGCAGTCAAAGGCTGCACGATTCACAAAAACTTGGAGACATCTTGAGCATACTTAACTAGAGCAAGAAAGTCTTGTCCCTTGTCATCTGTGAGAAGTGGACTCATAAGCTCCAAGTCTCCTGTAACTTCTTTGAGGAACATGCCCATATATAGTATATATGAACTGATCCTAGCTGAAAGCATGGAAGCTTGAAAGGTTCGGTGCCCAAAAGTGTCCAGAGTCCTGCATTCATGACCTGGGGGATTGGATGCATGCCTCTTTGCACTTTTCATCCTACGCATGGCTGACTCCACCATTGAATGGTGTGGCAGCTGAGTCTTTTGAAATCCAGGACATGGCGTAACTCGATACATAGTATCAAGCCTCCTAGAATGAGGAGATGTAGTCAGAGGTGTCTCCCACATTCTGAGCATCAGGTTATGCAGAATTTCATGGATAGGCAGAGTGGCTTCCTCCTTTGGAGCTTTAGGATATTGGAGAATTTCCAATTCCTTTGCTCTGGGTTCCTGTTCAGGAGCTACCGTGATTGAAAGGCCCTTGGCCACATCACAAATAAAATCCTGAAAAGACATGTCCTCTGGAGGTGACATTCTGCGTTGGAGAGAAGAGGGATCTTCCGGGAGAAACCCTCTGGTACCAGCAGAATTGTCAGAGTCTTCGGAATCAGAGGATTCAAAGTATTCCTGACCATGATGCTCATGCAAAGCACGGTCCGGTATCGATCAAGGTCAGTACCGAGTTGATCCGGTACCGATCTGTCAATTCCAGCCAAAGATGGTGTGGGAAGAATTACCACCGGGGCTGGTACCGTCAGTACTGGTGTAGGTACCGGCATCGGTATCGATGTTGGTACCGCTGCCCTTAAACCATAGGTGTCAACAGTACTGCAGCTGTGAGAAGAGCTGCAATGCTGCGTTCGATAGCGAGGAACCTCTGGTCTATCGACGCTGCCGATGCCTGGGTGTCGGTACCGGTGAAAACGGCTGGGACCCCTGAGCATGGCACCAGTAGTTCTTGTGAGGTCGAGGCCTCGAGAACATCCTGGAGCCCCTTTGATGCTTTAGAAGCCGAAGCCTCCCGCCGGGGATGTTTTGCCAGTGTGGTTCCCTCAAGGGCAATGCCAATGGCCTCTCGATGCTTAGCAGGAGAGCTACCCTTTGAGGACCGGCTTTTTTGTTTAGTTACCTGAGATCCATGGGAGGAAGAGGAGGCTCCTGAAGATGTCGATGCAATGATATGGCATCCGAAGAAAAGAGTACCGAGCTTTGCAGCCCGGTTCTGTCTTCCTCTCTTAGTCATCCCCATAGAGGAGAGACATTCTAGGGCCTGAACGTTCTCCCTCTAACATTTAAGACACCAATCATGGGTGTCAGTGACGGAAATGGTACCGCCACACTTAGTACATTTTTTTTTTTTAAAACCACTAGTTGGTTTTTCCATGTTTCAGGAATATGAGGCCTAATGCCCCAAATGGCGCCTAGCACCGAAAAAGAAAAGTTTCCGAAGAGAAACAGTTCAAAGTCTAACATTTTTGAGAAAAGAAAAGAACTGGCAGTACCGGTAGGCGTCGTGCGGAGGCAAACGCGATCACAAGAAAACTATTTTAAAGACAGAATTTTCTGCGGTGACAGGATATGGGTCCCGTCGGCTCCGCGGAAAATGAAGAACTGAAGAGGGACAGTTGGAAAGGCAGGAAGGCAGCGCGCATGTGCTGAGGGATGCTTCCAAAAGTGTTCCTATTGGATGCTGGGGAGCGTTCCCACGCAGGCTCAGTCGGTACCGACAATACCCATATGTGAAGACTACATTCCTGCTTGTTCCTGGAGATAATATTTTTTCACTCAATGCGTAATCAAACTCTGGAATTCGTTACCGGAGAATGTAGTAAAAACTGTTATCGTAGCTGGGTTTAAAAAAAAGGTTTGGACAAGTTCCTGGAGGAAAGGTCCAAAAAACATTAAAGAGAACCCAGGTAATTCACTGCTTGCCCCAATACAAGCATTATGGAACCTGTGCCTCTTTTTGGGAAACTGCTAAGTACTTGTGACCTGAATTGGCCACTACTGGAAACAGGATATTGGGCTTGATGGACCTTGACATTTCTTATGTTCTTAAACCAGGCAGTTACTGAGAACGGCAGCTTCTGAGGCTGGCACGGCAAAATGCAGCTGTAGCCAAAACAAAATAATAGACTATAACAGTCACATAACCTCAAAGAAACATCAGTGTTCTTTTTTTCCCTACAAGAAAGGTGGGCGATTTTTAAATAGCTCATTTACCAAGTAAACAGGTTATGGAAGGAAGTGTGTGTGTGTGTGTGTGTGTGTGTGTGTGTGTGTGTGTGTGTGTGTAAGTGTGTGTGTGTGTAAGTGTGTAAGTGTGTTAGTGTGTGTGTGTTAGTGTGTGTGTGTGTGTGTGTGTGTGTGTGTGTGTGTGTGTGTGTGTGTAAGAGTGTGTGTGTGTAAGAGTGTGTGTGGTCTCATGGGATGTAGGAGCCAGATCAAAAATCTAGGATCCAGACTTACATACAATTGGAATATTCATTTATTTTTATACACCCCCTCTCAGCCACACAGCCTCTGCCTCTTGCCATCACTCACCCACCGATACACCCCAGTCCCTTCTTCCAGACCCATTCTCAAGCCCAAGCTCTTATCCTCCCCTCTTCTCAGCCATAGCCTCTGCGTGAGCCTTAGCCTCCTGCCCCCTTCCCCAAGCCAAGTATTAGAGTCCTCCCACTGCCATCCCTTAGTATTTGCCCTTTTTCCAATTCCCATCCCCTCTCTTAGTTCTGAGCCCTTCCTCTCCCAATCACATCACATTACACCCTTCACTCATCCAACAGTCCATTTCTCCCACCTGTCCCCAGCTTCAACCTCCTTTTGTACTCCCCTATCTGCCAGCATGAGTTCCTTCTGTCATCTCTAGCCCCCAGCATCAGACTTTCTCCCATCTTCAACCCTTAGAATCTGCCTCCTTCTCCCAGAATAAGCCCTATTCCCCTACTTGACCAGCAAGCATAGTTGCTTTCCTGTAGCAGGTGTTCTCCATGAATAGCAGGAATAAGTCCTCACATATGGATGACATCAGTGACAACCCCTCATGGAACACTCCCCAGCTTCCAAAGAAAACTTTAGCAAGGTATGCTGCACATGTGCACCTGCCTTCCCCGCCCGCCACGGCACTATATTCTTCAGTATGATCACATAGCAGGAGGCAAAAGGCAAATCCCCAGGGAAGTGGAAGGGTTGTGTGGACTTATTCCTGCTATTCACCTGCTACAGGTGAGTAACAAAACTTTCTTCATGAACAAGCAGGAAATAAGTCCTCACGTATGGGTCTCCCAAGTTTCAAACTACTGGAACCCAAGAAAAATAGCCTGACTGGGCATTGAGAACTGGAGAAGCCAAGAAGACCAGAGAGGCAGTCCCATTAAGGGACTCATCTGATGCAGTATCCACAGTTGACATCAACCAGAGAATTTTGAGCAGGTAGCCTGGACGGACAGGAGGGTCGGTGGGAAGGAGTTGACCCTCAAGACCTAAAGAAATGCTGGAGTATGGCCTAGCCAAAAGTGTTGTCCCATCGGGAATCCCCATCCAGACAGTAATGGGCTGTGAAGGTATGAACCAAGGACCATGTTGCAGACCTGCAGATCTCTTCTGCGGAGACATAATGGAGGATGGCTACCATATGTAGCCATCACACAGATATTGGGAGCCGTGAAATAGCCCTCAAGGCTCAAATCAGCCAAGGAATACTCATGGGCAATACAATCAGCGAGCCAAAGGGATAGCATATGCTTTCAAACAGTGACCCCCAACCTATTGGGTTCGAAGGAGACAAACAACTGAGATGATTGATGGTGTGCTTTCATGCATTCCAAATAAAAGGCAAATGCATGCTTGCAATCCAGCATGTGCAATGCTGCCTCAGCGCAAATGGTGAGGCCGGGGAAAGCACAGTTACTTACCTGTAACAGGTGATCTCTGGTAACAGCAGGAATAGGTCTTCACATATGGGTACATCGGTACCGACGGAGCCTGCGAGGGAACGCTCCCCAGCGTCCAAAAAGAAAGCTTTTGTGAGCATTCCACGCGCATGCGCGCTGCCTTCCCGCCCATTCATTCCTTCTCATCATTTGGGTTTGTAGCTGAGACCGAAGGAGGGAAGTAGACAAATTAGAGAGAAAGAGAGAGAGAGAGAAACAACTCCTAGGGGAGGTGGGTGGGTTGTGAAGACTTATTCCTGCTGTTCCCAGAGATCACCTGTTACAGGTAAGTAACTGTGCTATCTCCAGGAATGAGTCTTCACATATGGGGACTCCCAAGCTAGAGATGCCTGGAGGAGGTCCCAGCATGTTGCAAATTTAATAGATGGGCCATGCTATTTCCCAGAACCTCAGGCATCCAAGGGATGGAGGGTAGGAGTTGAACTAAAAAGGGTGTGCTGTGGAACAGCTTGACTAAACAAGGCGTCTAGAGAGGAGTCCTTGTGTAGATCAGAAATGTTAGTGAAAATTGGATTGCAATTTTCTAATGTGGACCTTAGTCAAAAATATTTCGAAAATATTTGTTGAGACTAATGGTCTGGTGCTAGAAACCAGTACATTATCCTCAAAGAAAATACCTTACTGAGAAGTAGAGGAAAATAAATTTTGCAATACAGGCAGAGGTCAGAAGCCTAAAAGGCTAGAACTAATCCCAGAAGAAAAAACTGGGAGAGTTTAACGTGGTTGGACTTTGGATGAGAAGCTAAGCTTCTGTAGGCCAACGTTTGAAGCTCTTTGTCCTTGGAGCAGAAAAAGGCTCTAGGAAAGAGAGGAGATAAATCTGACTGGTTTGCAGAAAAAGGATGGGTCTTTGAGACCCCTCTATCCAATGAAAGAAAGAAAGAAACATTTGTAGTAGGCGGTGTAGCCTCCAATTTCTTGAAGATCAGCAATGCCTTCCCTAAGTGATGTCACTTAGGATGACTTTACATGGAGAGCTTCAGATGTAATGTAACCGGAGAGGTTACAGTAAAAGAAGGTAGTTTGTGATTACCATAGAAATTGGTTGTCCATTTAAAAGCCTATGGCATGCTGGAACAGCATTAATATGGACAGCAACAAATCTTTCAGAGTGAGATATGTGTATTTATATATACATATATACATACACATACATATACATACACACACACACATACATAAATAAGAGAGACTCACTTAAAATCAAGAAGGGGTAAGACCTGCTTGAAAATATGGATAGAGAACCCCTTACTGGTTATACGTGGAAGAACCATGAAGGAGGTTACATGGAAACCAGTGGAATGTTCCTAGTCAGAAGGATAGGACTAGATCTCTTTAAATTCTAGACTTTGAATAACTAGAAATGGAGATCTACGTGAAGGGATGCAGAGAAAACCTTAGTCTTAAGACAACAAGTCTGGATCCTCCTATAACTTCAGTGTGGAGAAAAAGACGCAATAAAAGGGAATACCATATTTGCCCATCTATGAGGGCAATATGAGTATAACGTTCTTTGTTCAGCATAAGCTCCAATGAAGTATAGGGAATTAGAAGGAATGCACTAGACAAGGAGAGACTGCAGTAAAAAGAATTGCATCCCTGTTGGAGAGTTCCACTGGAGATGAGGAACAACTCAGGGAATTAAACAATTTTTTATGCTTTCACGTGATCTAAACCCTGGTTCATTTTCCCTAAAAGGAAATTTTAAGGAAAATGGTAAAAGTAGGAGCATGACTGGGCAGCCTTTCAACCATCTGGAAGTTACCCACCAGGAATGGCTCTGATGCTCTCTGGCAAAGGCCCATAGTTGCAGAGCTTTTTGTAGAATTGCAGAGAGCATGTTGTAGGTTGCCCAGGTGAGATCTGGTTGTTTAATTACCAGTGTGCAACCTAATCTATTCTGTGGAAGCCAAAGAGTTGAAGATGGCTAAGAATAGTAGACAGGCTGGCTGCCTGCAACGATAAATTGTCCAAGTAGGTTTTGGAACCTCTCTTGGAATTATGTGCTATTAAGGCAGCAGAAAAGGTTAGGTCCTACAGATTGGAAAAGGACAGACAGACCGAATTAGAAGTGATAAACTCTCACTTATGGTCTGATAAGCTGTCTTAAAAGAAATATTTGAAAAATTGCAAAGGGGAGAAACTCTGTATGGAAATTACTTACTGGAGTAGGTATTGGGGACAATCCTATGGCTTAAAGGTAAGCCCTCCAGTCAAATGGTATCACTCTTAGATTGAAAATCTCAACTAAGAGGGAAAGAAGTAAAAACAGAGTTGGGAAGACTTACAATTTGGTAAGTCTCTGAAAAGGGTAAAGCTCTCCTGTAGTGAAAAGTATGAGATATCCACGTACAGGACAACTGCCAAGGTGAAGGGCATAGCATACCTTGTAAGTAGTTGTAACTCCTCTGTTTACGTTTAAAAGGAGAGGAGAAACTTGTTACCTGTAGGACATGACTATCCTCAATAGCTCTAAGAGCTGAAAGGATGGACTGCTCTTAACAAGAGAGTCATGCCTAAAGTGGAGGATTAAGGCAGTGTATCACTGACCTCTCAAAAAGGATGAGAAGAACTGTAAATGCTTCTGTAGTTAAGTAGTGGTTCTGAAACTCAACAGGAAATGATTTATTGAAATAAAGAATCAGAAACCCTGCGACCGCTGAGTTTGCTGAGCCTGTTGAGACTTTGGTTTTCTTAGCCTGGTCTGATGTTGCCCTTCTTTGGAAACATCTGCATGATGGGTATAAGATGAATAAAACTTTTTCCCCTTAGGGGAATAAAGTTTGTTAGGAGATTTTTTACTAGCTGGGATAGAGGAAAGTTTTGACAATCCTCTGAAAGCAACAATATCAGTGTTTAACTGATTAGCTTGAAATAAAGCATCCTTGTTAAAGAGATTTTCACCAGTACAAGGAGTATTTCCCAGCTTTTCTTGTACCCATTTGTCCAAGTCTGAAGCTTGGAGCCAGGCCATGCGTTGTGCTCCTATGGCCAGGGCCGGATTTACCTATACGCCATGTACGCCATGGCGTAGGGCCCACAGCTGGCAAGGGCCCACCCGGGGCCGGCCCACACACCGCAGGGCTTCAGAGGGAGCAGGGTAAGCTCGAGCGAGGCCCCGGCTCCCTCTGTACAGCCGCCAACGTGAAAAGCCTTTTCCTTCACGCTGGCGGCTGTATCTGTAAAGCCGCGATTGCTGGGAAAGGTTAAAGGCAATGCCCTTTAACCTTTCCCAGCATTCGCGGCTTCACAGATACAGCCGCCAGCGTGAAGGAAAAGGCTCTTCACGCTGGCGGCTGTACAGAGGGAGCCGGGGCCTCGCGCAAGCTTACCCGGCTCCCTCTGAAGCCTCTCAGACAACCGCGGTGCTGGTCGGGGGGGCCAAGGAATGCATGGGCTGTGATTGGGGAGGGGACCTGGACCGGAAAAGGGCGGGGGGGGACGACTTGGACTTGGACTGGAAAGAAATGGGCTGTTATTGGGGGGGGGAGCCTGAACTGTAAAAGGGCTATGGGGGGGGTACTTGGACTGGAAATGGGTTGTGATGGGGGGGGGGACCTGGACCGGAAAAGGGCTATGGGGGGGGGGGACTTGGACTGGAAAGAAATGGGCTGTGATGGGGGGGGGGGACCTGGACCGGAAAAGGGCTATGGGGGGGGGGGGGGGACATGGACTGGAAATGGGTTTTGATGGGGGGGACCTGCACCGGAAAAGGGCTAGGGGGGGGGGTAACTTGGACAGCAAATGGGCTGTGTGGAGGGTGGGGGGGAACTAGGACTGCAAATGGGCTGTGATGGTGCAGGGGGACTCGGACTGCAAATGGGATGTGATGGTGGGGGCTAGGACTGGAAATAGGCTGTGATGGGGGGGCTAGGACTGGAAATGGCCTGTGATGTGAAGGCTAGCACTGGAAATGGGCTGATGTGGGGCATGGGAGAATGGGACTAGAAGGGAGTGGATGCTGGGTGGGTCTAGAACTATAAGGGAACTGATTTTGGGGGAGGACTAGAATGGATGGGGAATGAGAATGGAGAGGGGAAAAATATTTTGTGTGGAAGAAAAGTCTATGATGGGCTGGGTATTGGGAGAGTAAGAGGGGCTTGAAAATGGAAGGGTGAAATTTAAATGGATGATAAAGGAATAAGGAAAGAATTGGGGGAAAGAGCAAAAGGGAAACAATCAGTATGTTAAAGCAGAAATAGAGAGAGAATGGAAAACATCTAAAAGAGAAGAAAGGACAAATGGATAGCTAGCAGAAGACACGAAGAAACCAGAAGAAAGTGACTGGAGCAATTGCAACTGAAAAAATGCCCAAACAGAAGGTAGAAAAATACTTTTTATTTTGAATTTATTAACTGGAATATGTCTTTTTTAATGTATTTCTTGAATTCCGATGCTGATTTTGTCCCTATTGCCTCTTTATGTCAAGCAATTCTATACATCTATTGCCATTTCTGTTTTGGTAAGTTGATCTCGTTTTTATTTTTTCTGGGGGCCCACAATTTTTGTTGGCGTAGGGCCTCACTCAAGGTAAATCCAGCCCTGCCTATGGCTATAGCAGAAGTTCTGCTAATAGACTCAAAACAGTCCAGGGAAGCACGATTAAGGAATTTAGAGACATTTTGAGCATGACTGACTAATATGAAAAAGTCTGCTCTTTTATGTTCTTGAAGAAAAGGGTTCAAAAGTTTTAGGTTCTTTGTAACCTCTTCAAGAGATAATCCCATATACAAAATATATGAGATAATTCTTGCGGAAAGCATGGATGCCTGGAAACATCGACGTCCAAAGGCATCTAAAGTTTTAGACTCACGACCTGGCGGATAAGAAGAGTGCTTCTTTACACTCTTAATACGCCTCATTGCTGATTCTACAACAATAGAATGATGAGGAAGTTGAGTCTTTTGAAAACCTGGAGAAGGTGGCACCTTGTACATGGAGTCAAGTGTCTTAGAATGTGGTGATACCGTTAAAGGAGTTTCCCACATCCTTAAAAGTAGATCTTGTAAGATCTGATGCAAAGGAAGCATGATTACCTCCTTTGGAAACCAGGGGGATTGCAGGGTCTCTGAATCCCCTGGCAAGGATTCTTTCCCAGGTATAGAAATGGCAAGTAACTTTGCCATATCAAGCAGAAAAGCTTGAAAAGAAATCTCCCCTGAGGAGGACCCTCTAAAATGAGGGGTAAAGGCTAGACTTGTTGAAGATTCAGCCTTGGTACCGATGGATTCATCCCAGTCATCAGGATCGGAAGACCTGAAAGGATGAAGCATCGGATTTTCCTTAAAGCGATGTCTTCGGTACCCCCCCCCCCCCCCGAAGTCAGTACCGAGACGAGTCGGTACTGAATCATCCATGCTAGAGATCGATTCCAGGCTCAGCATCGAAGGAAGCGAGTCTGTCGAAGCAAGCATGGACAGTACTGACACCGAGGCCGATACCGAAGCAGATACCGATACTGGAGGAACAGTCTGCAGCAACTCTAGCGGTACCGAAGTAGCTGAGAGTGCTAGACTGCGATCATCGGTGAGGAGTGCTTCATCCATCACCATAGCCAATGCCGGGGTGTCGGTACCGCTTGAAGCGGCCACAACCACCGAGCATGGCCCAGGTATGTTCATCGAGGTAAGAACCCCGGGAACAACCTGAAGCCCCGCTAATGCTTTGGAGCCCGAAGACTCCCGCCGGGGCTTTATTGCCAAAATGTCCTCGAGGGCAAAGCCAGAGCCATCTCGATACTGGGAAGGAGATCTACCACTCGAGGACTGGCTAGTCTTTACAGACTTTTGTTTGGTTACCTGATCCTGTGGAGATATTCTAGCTGGTGACATCGAGTGCGATGTGAACCGGGTATCGAGTTGTGCTTGATTCTGAAGATTTCTTCTGTTTGAGCTCCAGCAGGAAAGGCACTCGAGTTGGCAATGGTCAGGACCCAAACATTTTAGACACCAAGTATGGGTGTCTGAAAATATATCTGTACCACCACACTTTGAGCATTTCTTAAAGGTAGTGGCTGGCTTTTCCATAATGGAAAGATAGAGGCCTAGTGGCCTAGAAACCGTCAGACACTAAACAGGAAACATTTCTGAAGAAAAGAAGAAATTCTTTAGAAAAAAGAAAGAAAAGCACCGGCAGTACCGGTGACGTCGAGGCAAGGCAGACGCGACCACAAAAAACTAAGAATAAAAAGAAGAATTTTCTGTGGTGACAGGAATACGTCCTGCCGGCTCCGCAGAAAACGGAAAACTGATGAGAGGGATGTGAATGGGCGGGAAGGCAGCGCGCATGTGCGTGGGATGCTCCCAAAAGCTTTCTTTTTGGACGCTGGGGAGCGTTCCCGCGCAGGCTCCGTCGGTACCGACGTACCCATATGTGAAGACTCATTCCTGCTTGTTCCTGGAGATAAAAAGTTGCAAGGACAATGGACTGATTGAGGTGGAAAGCAGAGACCATCTTTGGCAGAAAACACGTATGCGTGTGGAGCACCATCCAGTTCTGGTCAAACCTGATGTATGGAGGATGTGGAACCAGAACCTGAAGCTCACTCATTCGCCAGGCCAACGTGACGGCCACCAGGAAGAGGGCCTTCCTGGTCAGCAACTTTAGCGGACATGCATTCAGCAGCACAAAAGGAGCCCACATGAGCTAGCAGAGGACCACATTCAGATCCCAAGCAACTGTAGGGAGCTTAACCGGAGGCTTCGAAAGAAACAAGCCTCGCCTGAATCGGCTGAGCCGAGATGGGCTTCCCATCACAGCAACAATGGAATGCACCTATCACGCTAGGGTGAAAATGCAGAGTTGAACTTGAGCCCAGAATTGGAGAGGTCCTAAAAGGTACTCCAACAGCTGGTCCATGGGACAGACAAAGAGATCCAAAGCCCAACCAGCGCACTAGATAGCAAACCGCCGCCATTTGAATGCATAGGCTTTATGTGTGGACTCCTTGCAAGAAACTAGCAGGATCTCTGTGACACCCTCGGGGAGAGCAAGCTCCATGAGGACTACTCACTCGGCATCCATGGTGAGTGTCAGGGAGCGGATGTTGGGATGCAACAAAGAGCTGCCTTCCTGTGAGATGAGTCATGGGTTGGAGCTCAGTCGAAGAGGTTCCTTCTGCGAGAGCTATAGCAGTAACAGGAACCATAGCTGTTGAGGACAGTAAGGAGCAATGAGAATAATGGATCCCCTCTCAGCCTGGAGCTTCAGGCACATCTTCATGATGAATGGAATCAGGGCAGAGGCATAGAGCAGGCCTCTCTCCCAGTGGATAAGGAAGGCATCTGGAGCCAAGCAATCGCTGGCTGGCCTCCAGGAGCAGAACCGAGCTACATGAGCATTCTATGCCATGGCAAAGAGGTCTACGTCGGGGGGGCCCCACTCCAGAAAGATTCAATCCATCACCACATCCCTTTTTGAGGGACCACTCGTATGGCTGAAGAACCCGGCTGAGGTGAACCGCTAAGCCGCTGCTCTCGCCGGGCAAATACGTCACCCTGAAATCCATGCCATGGAGCAGAGCAAACTTCCAGAGGCAAACAGCTTCCCAACACAGAAGATACAAGCCCATGCCTCCATGCCTGTTCACATGGCAACCTGGTTGTCCATCTGGGTCAGGTCACTTGATTCGCCAGGTGTGCCCAAAAGACACAGAGAATTTGCGATGGTCCAGAGCTCGAGGAAGTTGATCTGATGAAGCCTCGCTCTCAGACCACACGTCCTGGGTGCGGAGACTGTCTAGGTGTGCGCCCCATCCAAACTTGGAGACATCCATCATGGGCAACCTGCAGGGCACTACCAGTTGGAATAAGAGGCCCTGATGCAAGTTTGTGGCATAAGCCACCACATTAAGGACTATGTGGAGTGGCGCATTCGCAAGGTCCACTGAGCCTGCCACATGCGGATGCAGGCCTGAGGAATGATATCACCATAGCTGCCATATGTCCAAGGGCTCTCAACAGCACACGGGCCATGGAGTGGCGCTGGCACTGATGCTGCAATGAGCCCACCACCTTGATGATATGCTATAGGTTGCCCGCTGGCAGGAAAGCTCTTGCCCAAGTGGCATCGAGGAAAGCCCTGATGAACTCCGGTTGTTTTACCAGCTAGAGGTGAGACTTCAGATAGTTGATCATAAAGCCGAGGCTTTCAAGCACCTGAATAGTGAGCTCAATGGACTGCAGTATGCTGGTCGGCATGGGACATTTTATGAGTCAGTCGTCCAGGTACGGGAAGATAGAGATGCCCTGGGTCTGAAGTAAAGCGGCCACAACCACCAGACACTTTGTGAAGACCCAGGGGGCTGCGGCCAGCCCAAAGGGTAGTGGCCAGTACTGATAGTGCTGACCGTACAGCACGAACCGAAGGTACAGTCTGTGATGAGGGTGGATCGGAATATGCACTATGCATCCTTCAGATCCAAGGAGCACAGCCAGTTGTCTTGTAGGAGGATTGGGAGCAGCATCCCCGACGAGACCATTTTGAACTTCTCGCACACCAAGAACCAGTTGAGATTTTGCAGATCCAGAATGGGGTGGAATTCACCGGTCTTTTTGGGGAACAGGAAGTATCTGGTGTAAAAGCTCTGTCCGATCTGGTTCAGGAGAACCAGCTCTATGACGAGGTTAACCAGCAGGACCATGACGGTCTACAGGAGGCTCCAGTGCGCAGGGTCCATTGGATACTCCCCTGGATCGTAAGGGGACAGCAGCTGACTGAAATTTATTTTTATTTATTTATTTAACTGTATTTATATCCCGCTTTTCACCGGGTCAAAGCGGTGAAATACAATTGATAGATGCTTGGGTGCTACAGATCGTCCAAAGTGGCTGAGGTGACGAGAGGCCACCAGTGAGCAAAGTCGACGAGCTGCACCCCACTTGCAGGGAGACCTCGGCAGACAACAGCCGGCTGGCTATGCTCCTAAAGACACTGTCAAACACCTGCACCTGACTTTGGCTGGGGGGTGGGCTGTGCCTTCAGGGTTTTCTCCCTTCACTGTGAGTGGGGAATTTGGGCCTTAGGCTGCACCTGCAGCTGGGACGGAAAATACCTCCGTGGGCATGGGAGGAAAGCCTTTGAGTGGTCTTTCTTCCGCGTAGGGTCCAGTGTCTTTCTGGAGAGCCTGGTGAGGGTCACCTGCTCCTTCTCCAGTTCTTTGATCTCACTCTGCTTGCAAATTCCCCAAAAGGATCTATCTCAATCCTTTTGGAGATTAATAAAATCTTTACTAGGAGACTAACTTTTTCTTGCCATTGTTTGTGAGTCTATTTCCACCTACTATAAGTTTAACCTGCCTGCAGATATACCTGTGTGGGTTTGATGGAAAGCTTTTAAGGAAAACACGAGAGCAAATTACTAGTTATGCCATTGGGGTAGCCAAGAAATGGAAGCAAGCACTGAGAGATCTGGATCAGGAGATTAAAGCTAGTGAACATGAAGGTTCTAATCCTACCATACTAATACTACTACTACATTTGCAGAAACGTATATCTAAGTATAACATGATCTTGAGCGAAGAGACCAGTCAGATCATACTCTCTCAGCAAAGTCGATATTTTTCCAAGAACAATAAGGCAGGACGATAATTGGCAAATTCCTTGAAATCCCAGAAAGCTAATTCTCGTGTTGTTGGTTTATTAGAGGAGGACAATTCCTTGCTAATGAAGGACTTGAAAATTTTAGAACAGTTCTGTGAATTTTATGAGCAGCTTTATTCCTCTGACACAGTTGGGGAACAGGGAGACTGACAGATGAGTGAGTCATTTGACTCACCCTACCTTATCCTTTGAACAGAAAGCAGCATTAGATACATTTCATCCAGTTGGATATCTTTTTCAGGCTATCAAGCACATGCCTGCTAGTAAGACTTCAGGTCTTGATGGATTTACTTTAAAATTTTACAAGGAATTCAGTTCTGAGATAGCCCCTATGTTACTCTGTTTTTACTCTGCCCTCCTTCAGCAATCTCCATCTGTGGTTTCCTTAGCGGAAGCCACCATTGTAATGCATGAGAAGCCAGGGCAGGGCCCAAAGAGAGTAGAAAATTATCAACCAATTTCCCTACTAACTGTAGATTACAAAATTTATGTGACAATCCTAGCTTCTTGACTATCTACTGTAATCTCATCTTTGATACATCTGGACCAATGTGGTTTTGTGCAGGTCGCTTCACCATGGATAATACCCAGCTATGTAATAGTCTAGCAGTTTCCTGATTCAGCATTACCTATGGTGGAGCTATCACCTGACGCTGAAAAAACAAACATTCGATAGATTGTTATGGTCTTTTTTGTTTCAATCGTTGAAATGATATGAAATAGGAATGAAGTTTGACGACATGGTTAAGGTGTTATTTATTCACCCCACTGCAAGGATCTGTGCAAACTCCAATTTATCGAGGGTGTTCTCTTTAAGTAGGGGTACCCGTCAAGGTTGCTCATTATCCCTTTTACTATTTAACCTAGCTTTGGAGCCCTTAGCATTATTATGACACACACCTAATATTGTTGAAATACATCTTAGTGAAGATCAAGTCAAACTTTCTGCTTATGCAGATGACTTGTTGTTTGTAGATCTTTCTTCCATTCCAGTCATGGTATCATTTATAGAACAGTATTCCATTTTATCTGAGAACAAAATCAATTGGTCCAAGTCATTATTATTTCCTCTGAGTAAATATATCTTTAAGACAGAAGTAGCTCATTTTCCATTTCAATGGAAAGATACCTCTTAAATATCTTGGGGAATGGTTCTGCCCAACCATTGCAGATACTATTACTAAAAACATTGCTGTCTTAGTATGGTGAAGTCGCTTGTTACCAAATGCTCTCCCCTTTATATATCCTGGTGGGGCCACATAACTATCAAGATGATAATAGTTCCTAGTGTTAATTATGTTTTAAGTATGCTGCCTTTAGTTTTTCCAAACTCTTTTTTAAAAAATATTAGAGCAGCAATTGGTCTTCTTTTTATGGAAGCATAAGACCCTTCGCATAGCCACGTACTGTAGAAGTTACAATTACAGAACAACACAAGTGGGGTTCAGTTCACAGATTTTAGCTGGTATCATCATTCCTTCTTGCCTAAGCAGGGCTCAAGGGAAAAAACACCTAAAGGGTAAGGAAACACACACCCAAAGGGTAAGAAAAAAAGTTAACAGACGACAGACGGGTAAAAAAAAAAAACAAACCACTAGCAAAAGCTCAGCCACAAAGGCAAGAAATTCAAACCTTTTTTCCAGACTGCAGGAACGCATCCTAGGGACTCAGTGGAAAAAAAGACTGGAGAATATGGCACTGTGGTGGGTGGGGAAGGAAGACGCACATGCACGGCATACCTCCCAAAAGCTTCCTTTGGAAGCTGGGGAGCGTTCCATGTGTGGCTTTGTCGGTGACATCACCCGCATATGAGGACTTATTTCCTGCTTGTTCATGGAGTACATCTAAATTCGCTGCAAAGAGGGGGAGCTAGTTTTTCCACTATCACCCCTCCGCCCGTCCTGCACCAGGGCTCCTGTCACTACTTCCTATTTCTCATGTAACTGCTTTGTGATTTTAATTCCTTCCATGGTGCCGGCAGCCAAAACCTGTGTAGAATAAATAGAGCAGTGGCAACGAAAAACAAGATTCCACTGCTCTACAATGAAATTGGCAGGTAGAGCAGGGCTGATGTTTGGGGCAGCTCAGAGCCCCTTGTTCTAATGCCTATGTGAGGCTCTGATAATGCAGGAATAACAAAATAAACCTAGCAACAAACATCAAAATCTTTCAAAGCTCTTAACAGCAACACAAAAATACCTGGATCCACCCACCTAATATAGAAACTTCAATACACAAGAGAAGCCTTCCAAAACGTCATTAAAGGGCATATGCTGGTGGGCTTGGGTGTTTGAACAAGAACACATTTTCCCCATTCTCAAATCCAATTCATCCCTTTTAAACTTTGACAAGCAAACAAGTGTTTCTGAACAGACTGCAACCAACCCACGGGCCCTAGCTCCAGGCAGAAGCGATCATGCCGACCCTCAGCCCCAAGGTAAACAGAGGTTGAGGCCACAGAGCACGCAGACACACACACACACCCAGCCAGCCAGCCGCAGCAGTGTACCTTATGTAAGAGGCAAACAAACAGAGGCCAGGCCAAAGACACAACACATCCAGCCTTTCACCACCTCCACATGCCCTCACCTTCGGCTCCTAGCGAATCTTCTCAGTCATGTACTCCAGTCCCAGGCTTCGGCAGGGTCCGTGCACGTCCGGCAGGGCAACAGCTTCGCATCGCAACAGTCACAGCCACAACCACAAAGGTGGCAGAGGCCTCCACTCCCTGGGGAGAAAGGGAGCTACCTCACCGAACTCCCTCAGTACACGCGCACCTTCTCCCTCGTTCTCTCTCACATATACACGCAGTGAGGAAACATGGATAAGACTTGAAAGTTATGGCTCTTCACTAGCACTTTGGCCTTTGTTTTGCTCCAACGCAAATGTTTTTTCTATCACTCTGTCTGGCTACAGTGCTGTTTCCAGGCAGCCTTTGACTTAGGAAGCACACGCACATGGCTCCAAGCCCCAGGTCTGATTTTTTAGTCGCTATGGTGACTAGGCACCTAGGGTTGATCGAGCTTAGATAGATAGAAGACCATTAATGTGAGTATATTCATGAAACCAAGTTTAATATTTAGAAGTTTGAGGTCCAATCACAGGATTGAACTGGGAGGACTAGTATTGGGTGATGAATGTTTAATTTAATTAACAAAACCTCAGGGGACAGGGCACCCAGAGGCCTAAAAAATAAACTAATGGAGAGGAGGGAGCAAGGCTGAAAATTTGCTCAAGGCATCTAATAAACTTGCACCATCTCTAAGTAATGACATAGTAACATATATGACAGCAAATAAAAAACATGGTACACCGAGTCTGCCCAGTAGCTGCCAGAGCATAACTTGGTGCAGTGCAGGTTACGTTCCCCAGGGTTTGTTTGTTTGTTTTTTAAAATCTTCTCTTAAGTTTCAAGCCCTCAATGGAAACAACCAGACTGTCATTCTTGCTGCAACCATTTCAGATATTTTTAATAAAGGCTCCAGACATAAGTACCCAAACTTTAGTCTATAAATAAATTTAAAATATATTGCATATTAGAATAAAATTTAGAAACAAGTTCAATAGGAGGCGCCGAGTCACTTTTAAACAACATTTTTTACTGTTTCAGGAATTCTACTGCCAAGTAGTTGTGTGTCCGATTTACTAAGGCTTTTCAGCTTCTTCCATTGTGAGTCGGGAGGGGTGGGGTATCAAAACTTATAAAAGCTCATGTCAAGCTTGGAGAGGGAATCAGCCATGAAAACACTGCTGAAAATGAGCATCTTGCCTTTATCTTAGCTGCTGCAGCTTGAATTTCAAAAACAAGTCATGGAACTGCAGGTTCAGGCTACCAAACAAAATGCTGCCTTATAGCAGCTGTTTTCCAGTAACTTACTATTATTGCTTAATTAAGGGCAAATATTCAGGGTGCTTCAAAAACAGCAGAGGCTAACCACATTTAAAAGCATTTCAGCTAAATTAAAAAAAACAGAATAGCTATTATATATAACTATTTTAAGTCCTTGTTCTTCTGAACTCTGGGGCATTGGCAAAGGTATTTTTTGTTTGTTTGTTTGTTTGTTTTAAGTATTATTATATTCCTAACTTACCTATTTTTGGATAAGAAGTTGAGAGACTAGTTATTATTTGTGTAACAGATTCCTTCTAGGGTGTGAGGTTACACAAAGAATTTGTAAAAACATAGAAAAGGTTTCTGGTGGGCAGAGACCTGACTCCACCAAAAAGCAATTTGCATAGTTCCACACTTAAAAAAAAAAAAAAAAAATCAGCTTTTTTTTCCAGATCATAATTTAAACCACCTTTCCTTATCGTCCCTCCAGTCTAGTTCCGAACCTCTGGGGTTTAGCACCTCCTCTCGCAGCTTGGAGACTGAGTACGTCACTCTTTTGGTGACACCAGTAAAAATAGTCCAGGAACTGCCTCCTTGCTCCAGTAATCTCAGTCTCCAAGCAGCTGAAGGAGTTGTGAGCCTAAGAGGTTCGGGGCTCACTGGAGGAATGATTAAGGCAGTTATAGTGGACTTCCGGTTTGGGCAATGAGCTGACCGGTCGGTTCACGATCAGCTCCGGGCGTTCGCCCTTCAAAAAACGGCTATAAATTCTTTTAAATAATCCCCCTCCACCACCGGCATTGTTTCCCCCTTGCCGGGGCTCCAATACTCGGCGCGAAGGCGATCCGCGGCCATCCCTACCGGCCCGGAGATGAGAGATTAGCGAATCGGGGAAGGTGAAGAGGCCATTTGGGTGCTTCCCCCACCGTCATCGTTAGTGCTCCTTGTGTGGGATCCGGTGTTCGGGGACACGAAAAGACCTGCAAATGCACCTACCAGAACGGAGCAGCTCCTGGGGCTAACTCTCAAATCGATCGGAAGTACGATCGGGCGTCCTTGCCGCTGCCAGCCTCCGTCCCAAACACCACGTGGCGGCCTGGCTCCGGCGGAAATAGACCGGCGACATCTTCCAGTGACCTGGGCAGGCAACCTACTCTTTTGAAAGGTGGGACGTGGTGAGCCCGGACAGCTCCCTGCAGCTCCCTGCCACTTACGGAGAGTGGAACACCCAGGTGAGGTGCGACCAGTGTTTGTGCGGCTTGGAGGGGAAGTGGGGAAGGACATCGGGACACACTTGAGCGCCCCAACCATCTTTCCCGCTCCCGCGGCTGGCTACTCTATCGGGGCCCTGTCTTTCCAGTGAAGCGGAGGTCCGGGATTGCTTTTGCCTGCCTAGGGGAGAGTAGCTATTGCCGCCAGCTGAGGAGATAAGATACCACGCTCGGCGGCCTCGGAGACCGTCGAACCCTTGCCTGACAACAGCGAGCACTGGGGCCTGGGAGAAAACGTGCTAAACGGTGGTAGGACTTTCTTTTACTGCCCTATTTACTAGAGTCCTCCTGGGGTGCTGAGCCTGCAGCCCCGCGGCCGTCTCTGCCTGGTTTGGACAGACAGCTCCCTCGCGGCGCCTACACCTCCACACAGCGGGGGATTGCAAATACACAGCCCTACCTCTGCTAATCTACGGGAGCAGTGCCCAGTGTGGGACGTGGTGCGTATCGCATAGCTGACCTGATGGCGTCTAAGGCTCCGCGAAAGGAGAGACCCCGCCTTATAGAGGGAAAAACGGCAGAAGGCTCGCCACCTAGCCCGAAACCGGGCACCCCGCCAGACCTGGTGGCCGAGGTTAGTGCCGCGGTGGTGCAGGCGCTCAGTACACGATTTCAGGACTTGGGGGAGCAAATTCAATCACTTGGCCAACGCTTCACGATGGTGGAGGAGCGGCTGGAGCAGGTGGAGACGAGGGTGTCCGCTGTAGAAGACACGCAACACTCGATGGTGGCCAAAGTGGCTGCTCTAGAGACTTTGGTGAAGCAGCAAGGGGAGAAACTCGATGAATTGGAGAATCGAGGTAGGAGAAAAAACCTGCGATTCATCGGAATCCCTGAAAGTGTAACTGATAGTGCCCTACTTGATTATCTACAATCATGGATTGGGAGTCTCCTGCCAAGTCTGGGAGGAGAATCGCTCAAAATTGAGCGGGTACACCGGCTTGGCCAGAGAAGAGAGCAGCACAAGAAACCACGAGCAGTGATTGCCCGCTTTCTTGATTACAGACAGAAAGAGGAGGTGCTAAAGGCGGCAAGGGGCCGACGGCGGAACCCACAAGACACTGAGCCGATCTTAGTATTTCAGGACTACTCTATCCTCGTTAGTCAACAACGCAGGGCTTTTTCGGGGATTTGTACCCAGCTGTTTAACCGCGGCCTTCGCTTCTCACTCCTCTACCCTGCACGGCTGCGGGTCGAGCACCAAGGCCACACCCGCATTCTAGCGACCCCGGAAGAGGCGACTACCTTCCTGGACTCTCTGCCAGCTCAAACCGATACGTGACTGTCTAGAGGTGGGGGATCGCCCCCCCATATGTTATGAGAGAAATATTGGTTTTGCCTTTATGTAGTATACTAGACTGGGATGCAGTGATTCATTATCTGGTAACAGTTCCTGTGCCAGGGGAGACACTGTATCCTTGTTATTTGGTTGCAATGGTTACTTTGTTACACTTTGTTATACTTGCTACTGCCTTGTTGGCTCCCTGGTTACTTCCATTTTTGCAATGTCTTGCCCCTGTATTCCTGCCTGACCCCCCCCCTCCCTTCCCTTCTTTATCTCTCTTCCGGGGGGCGGTGGGTTGAGGGGGGGGGGTGGTCGGGGGAGTAGAGGGGACTGGCTTAGATAGAGCATAGATACAGGTAACCGATGGGGGGGGAGGGTGGGGGAGATGGGGGGTCATCCGGGGGGGAGATGTGCAGGGGCCGTGGGGGAGTGGGCGAGTGGAGGGTGATAGCGCCGGGTGGGGGAGCCCCGATACAGGGGTTCGCAGTGGAGACTTTATGTCTCTTTTTCTGTTTTGATATTCTTGGTGGGGAGGGTGTAGTATTGGAGGGGCGAGCCCGTATGCCACAGGAAGTAGTCCAGGCTATAGCTGGACGGGAGACCTTGGAGGAGAGGGGGGATGGGGGGGGGGGGGGGGAGGGATGGGAGGGGGGAGGAGGAGGGGGGGGCAGGGGGAGGGGAGGGGGTACACTCCAGTGAATGCTATTAGAAGGGATAACGGCTTACCTATAGATGGGGAGGGGTACCAGGCTGGGGGTATTCCTCTGCAGTGTTTGGTAGTGATTCTGTGGTGGCGCCTTGACACTGCCCCGGCGCTTTGAAAATAATTACGTGGAATGTCTGTGGGCTGGGAAACCCTATTAAGAGGCATAAGGTCTTGCAAGCACTTGCACGGCATAAATGTGACATTGCGTTCCTTCAAGAGACCCACCAGACGGCCATTGAACATAGCAAACTTTGTCGGAGTTGGGTGGGCCAAGTATGGGGGTCCCCTGCCCAGGGGCATAAGGGGGGCGTAGCGATTTTAATTCATAAACGCGTGCGATTCATAGAGGAGACGGTCATTGCTGATAATACTGGCAGATCCCTGTTGATTTATGGTCATTTAGACGGTAAACCGGTGATTCTGGGGAATCTCTATGGTCCCAATGTGGCTGATCCGGGTTTTTACAATGGTCTGGCATCCAGAGTGGAGCAGCTTCCGGAGTGTCCGGTGATTTTGGGCGGGGACTTTAACGGAGTTCTGGATGTAGATCAGGATACCTCTGAGAGAGGGGGCGGGCGGGAGAGGATAGTATCCTCCCAGATGTTGTTGCGGTTCTGTCGGCGATTGGGTTTACTTGATCCTTGGCGAGTCCTGCACCCCTCCGAGAGGGACTACACCCATCAATCTCGAGCGCATGGTTCTAGTGCCCGTATTGACTATGTAATGATTTCAGGGATTTTGTTCACACACACCGAGGATGCCCAGATTGGTCCTTCCGAAATATCAGACCACGCGATGGTGTGGCTTGCCTTACACTGGGGGCGGGACACACACCGGTCACGTTTGTGGAGATTCCCCTAGAACTTTATTCGGATGGGCCATTTCGCCACTTCCTCCGCCAGAGATGGGTGGAATTTCTTGCCCATCACCAGGTTCACGCAGATGACCCCGAGTTAGTCTGGGAAACGGCAAAGGTGGTTCTTCGCGGAGACATCATCGGATACGCCGCGAGAAGGCGCCGGTTGATGGCAGAACGTATAGTACTACTTGAGCGCCGAGTCACTACGTTACGGCGGCGATGTGCCCGCACGCCAGCGTTGTCCAATAAGAAGTTGTTATGGGAAGTCCAGACCGAGCTTAATGAGCTCTTACATCAACGAGCAAAGAAATCGGCTTTGTTTTATCGGTTTCGTTTGCACTGCTATGGTGACAAACCTGGCAAGTTGCTAGCACGCTGTCTGCGAGCCCGACGGAGTCTTGCCCACGTAGCGGCATTGAAAGACGGCCAGGGACGTGTGCATAAAGAGAATAAAGAAATTGCAGAGATTTTTCGCACTTTCTTTCAAAGGTTATACACGTCTGAGGCCGGATCCCCGGAGGGGCTGCAGGACTATTTTGAGGGCTTGGAGTTGCCTCAACTCACTTCAGCCCAGAGGGAGGTTTTAGATTCACCTATTTCTGTGCAGGAGATACAATCCGCAATATCGGCGGCCCAGTGCTATAAATCGCCAGGGCCAGATGGATTCGGGGCAGAAGTCTATAAGATCCTCGGGGACGAGGTCAGCCCACTCCTGCGAGAGGTCTTTGTCACCAGGGCAGAGCACGGGGCGTTCAGCTGGGGGCGTAATCACGCGTATATCACTTTGATCCCGAAGCCGGGTAAGGACCTAACGCAGGCAGCGTCATATCGACCCATCTCCCTATTAAACTTCGATCTTAAACTGTTGGCGAAGATTCTAGCTGATCGCCTGGCGGGGGTATTAGGCTACTTAATTCATGATGCACAAGTGGGCTTTGTGAAAGGCCGACATGCCGTGCGAAACCTTCGGAAGATTTTGGCCTCCTTGGAGTGGGTTCATGCTCATAATATTTCGTCGTTGTTGATTAGCTTCGATGCAGAGAAGGCCTTTGACAGAGTGGACTGGCGCTATCTATGGAGACTGCTACCGCGCTATGGCATTGGGGAGGATTTTTGTAATATGGTGCAAAGTCTATACATTTCCCCGACCGCGGGCATACTGTGCAATGGCTTCCTCTCGGACGATATTATGTTGGGTAGAGGTACAAGACAGGGCTGTCCTCTATCGCCATTGCTATTCGCTCTTTCCTTGGACCCGTTGATTCGCACCGTCGTAACCTCGGAGGGGATACAGGGAGTGGGAATTCGGTCGCAAACCTTCCTTATCTCGGCCTTCGCCGATGACTTGTTAGTTCATTTGACGTCTCCGGCCACTTCTTTATCTTCGCTTTTAGATGAATTCCAGCGCTTTGGAGCAATTGCAGGCTTGCGCATTAACAAAGATAAATCTGAAGTAGTGGATGTCTCGGGGCATTTTCGCAATTCTTGGAGGGGACCCTTCCCTTTGCGGTGGGCTGACAAAGAATTTATCTATCTGGGCATAACATTGACCGGTAATCCCCGGGATCTCTACCGACGTAATTTAGATCGGATAATGCGGCAGCTGGCGGTGCAGTTAAATGCATGGGGACCTCTCCCGTTGTCTCTCGCAGGGAGGATAGCGGCAGTCCAAATGATAGTTCTACCCAGAATTTTGTACTGGCTGCAGACCCTGCCGGTCTGGTTGCTCCGACGGGACTTGTGTAAAATGGAGACTTTGCTTAAGCGTTTTCTTTGGAGGGGGCAACGGGCGCGGGTCGCATGGAATCGTCTCCTTGGCAAATGGCGAGAGGGTGGTATGGGCCTTCCCGACTTGAAGACTTATGCATTGGCTTGTCAAGCCAGACATTTGGGGGATTGGCTTGGGGGGACGGAAGTCTACACGCCTAGGTCTTTAGAGGAGTGTTTGGTGGCCCCTGTGACTCTCCTGGCGTTTTTGCACGGCACGTCTACGGACTTCACGGCTACTAGTCGGCAGAGTCCGTTAATGGACTCGGCCCGACGCACATGGCAATTACTTAACCAATATTGGCAGGAAACGTGGAAGGTGTCTTGTTGGTTGCCGCTGCAGGGTAATGCCCAATTCACTCCAGGATCCACGACTGCAGTGTTTCGGGACTGGCGGATACGGGGTATCCGGTTGATAGGACACTTGGTGGACCAAGCGGGAAACTGTAAGTCATTCCGAATGTTCAGTCGGGAATACGATCTCCCCGACTCGCATTGTTTTGCCTACATACAAATTTCCCACTATGTGGCCGCACTGCCGCGCGAAGCACTGCAGGTTGAACGATCGGCCCATATTTTGGAATTCTTCCAGTTGGGAGAGGACCACCCGCCGTCGATTTCTAATTTGAAACGCAGTCTGGAGCGGTATCGCTCCCTCCCTGATTATAGTGGAGTCGAGAGAGCTTGGGCGACTGAATTGGGTGTAGACATACAGCCGGGATTGGTACTGACGGCATTGAAACGGATTAGCCAACTAGTTCAAGGAGCACGCTGGCGGGAGATCCAATTTAAGTGCGTGACGAGGGCTCATTTTTCACCAAGGCGGGCGCTGCGCAGTCGGTTGGACACGGATGGCTCCTGCCCACGCTGTTCGGAGCCCTTGGCTACTCTCTTACACATGTGGTGGGGCTGTCGGGGAGTACGGGCATATTGGGTTCGGATATGCAAATTCCTTTGCATGCTGCTTCAGCGAAGGCTTCATTGGACGGGACTATTTGTTGCACTGGATCAGTTGCCGACCCCTGGACCTGTGAAAGCCGGTGAGAGTTTGCTTGTGCGGAAGGCCTGTCTGGTGGGTAAAGGGCCGATTCTTCGTTTATGGCGGGAACGCCAACTGCCCACTTTTAGTGAATGGCGGAATAATTTTCATCAATTAATGCTAACGGAGCGTTGGATGGCGCGGGGCAGTGCCAGGCGTTGGACAGTCTTTATGTCGACATGGGAGCCATATTTCCAGCAGCTAGGACCCCACAGCCGTAATGCCACCCTCCAGGGGGGAGTTGAATGACTGCGGACCTAGGAAGTGGGTAGGCGGTAGTAGTTGCTTTACAGTTCTTGATGACAATTGGTTTCTGCAGTGGGTAATGGAGTGAGGGTGGGTTGGTGGGTGAGGGGTGGGGGGTGGGAGGAGGGGGGTGGGGAGATACTGTAAAATGCCTGCCCTTTGTACTATCTTTTTGTTGGCTCCCGGGGGGGTGAAGAGTAAACCCTCCCCGGGGTGTCGTCTGTTGTTATATGTCTGGACTTTATGGTGGACTTAAATAAAGTATTAAAAAAAAAAAAAAAGGCAGTTATAGTGGTAGTTAGGTAAGATAGGAAGATTTGTTTAAAAAAAAAAGTTATACATTTAAATTTTTGAGAATCAAAGTGTTCGGCATGCCCAGACTTAAAGCTGGGTGACTGCAAAGGCTGCCCCCCCCTCCCTGGAAGCCGGTGGATACGAGCAGGGAAGAGTGAGGGAGTTGTTGGAGGGGCCTCCGGCTCCTGAACCCACTGAGCAGGTGAGGAGACGTTGAGTCACAACATTCGGACAGCCGACAGCGACCGGATACTCGGAGCCGCGATGGCAATTGCAGCAGCAGCTGGTTCAGCAGCGGCTCACTCCCCGACGCGGAAGCCGCCAAATGACAGGCTGTGCGTGGGTGTGCTGAGCAGGGCTAACGCCAGCGAGAACAGAGGTAAGCGTCATGCAGGCCGCAGGGAACCAACTAGTGGTGTGTGCTGTGGAGCGGGCAGGCGTTGGAGAGCCAGCAGGCCCAGACCATGTGGCATCAGCGCGGGAAACCGTGCAAAGGTAAAAAAAGGTTTTGTCAACAGGGGCATTTAATTTGGATTTAGACTTCAGCTAACAGCGGCTAGTTGGTAAAAGTCGCAGGCTGCACTTCAGTGAAGTTTCGTTAAAAAAAAAGGTTATATATTAAAAAGCAAGTGAAGGCAATCGGTGCAGGTTTCACTGAGGACATCATGCCTTCTAGGCCTGTGCTTGCTTTGTGGGGCCAGAAGAGGGTCGGTCTCTGATGCGGGGGTGTGCAGGAGTTGTGCACAGGAAGCGGCATCGGGGGAGATTACAGAGGACAGTGGGGTAGAAGTACAAAGGGGAAATGCTTCTGTCTCACCAGAACCCCTTTCGCCGGCTGCACCACCCCCAGAGCCAGTGGCGTGACCATCCACGGCTCCAGACGCCCCCGCTTCCCAACCTCTGTTGCAAGGGGGGTTGGCGGCGATATTCTCACAAGAATTTGTGATGCTGCTCCAGCAGACCATCGGTGGGACTGGACGAGGGTCGGCAGCATCTGCAGTGGAGGGGGAGCTGGGTTGAAGCGCCCTGGAACTCCTCTAGACTAGGGGGCGGGTAGCGCCCCACCTAAAAAGCCTAGGATTTATTTAACTAACATTTCTTATATACTGCCTTTCATCAAGGTGGTTTACATTGAACAAACTGAAATTACATCGAACAGGGCATTATAACTTGGAGATAACCCTCCATTGCCCATGTTCCCTGTAAAATAGTTAAGTGGCTTGCCCAAGACCACAAGGAGCACCTGTGGGACTAGAAACCCCAGTCCTTCCAGCCCAAGGTTGCTGTCCCCTAGTGGGATTTGAACCCCCGACCTTCCGGCCTGAGGTAACTTGCCCCAACCACTAGGCCACTCCTCCCTCAAAAGGATGATGAGAGAGGGCGGAACAGGCCTTAGTCTCGGAAGATCAGTCAGAGAATTTGGAAGGAGGTAGAGCAAGACCTTGAGGAAGGTGAGATCGCGGAGCAGGAGGACCAAGCAAGAGTTGTCTGGATGTTCTGGTGAGAGGAATTGCCAGCGCTTATCACAGAAATGCTGAAGGCATTGAACATGCCGGCCACGGGTCAGACAGAGGATGCCACCTTGGAGGATCCTTTATTGCAGGTGATGCAAAGGTCCCAGAGAGCTTTCCCAATACATAGAGTATTTAGGGAAATGATTCAGGAAGAATGGGACATGCCAGAGGCAGGGCTGAAAGGCTCCAGAGTGATGGCACGCCTTTATCCATTGGAGGAACCGGATAAGGATCTTTTTAAATCTCCTAAGGTAGATGCGGCGGTATCGGCCATTACTAAGAAAATGACGATTCCAGTGGAAGGAAGTGCTGCTCTTAAAGATGTCCAGGATAGGAGGCTAGACACCTTGTTAAAGCAAGTCTTTGATGTCAATGCGCTTTCCATGCATTCTTCCATTTGTGGGGCATGGGTGGCAAGGGCTTGTCTTCGATGGTCCCAAAGAATTATGGGAGTGCAGGTAGAGGATGTGGTCGAGGAAGCGACCCTGATGGAGCCCGGGGTGGCTTATTTGGCGGATATTCAGTATGATCTTATTCAAGGACTTTTGAAAAGTATGGCGTCGGTAGTGGCAGCGCGGAGATATCTGTGGCTGCGTAACTGGTGCCTCTAAAGCAAGGCTAGGAAAGCTCCCCTTTCGGGGTAAGCTCCTCTTTGAAGAGGATTTGGATAAGTTAGAAAAGGACCTCAGAGAGTCTAAGAGCAGAAAGTTGCCGGAGGACAAGCAGAAGCAGGGTCGTCCTCTAGCGGCATCCAAAAGCCAGCAAAGGGAGTTTCATCGATTTCGCCCGCTGAGATTTGGTCAGTCTCAAAGAGGACATTTTCAGTATAGATCCCAGGGGTTTCGAGGGTTCAGACGAGTGGGTAGAGGTTTTGGAGTCTCCTCTTCCCCGAACTTCAATAAGTCACAATGAAGCGAGGGGGGTCCAGGCAGGGTTAGTACCCGTGGGGGGGGGGTTGACTAAGGTAGTTCTATCCTGCCTGGGCCCAAATTATGTCAGATCAGTGGGTGTTAAAGGTCATTCAGAAAGGATATGTTCTCGAGTTCCAACAACCAGTGCTCAACGCCTTCGTTCAATCTCCATGCAAGGCGAGATCAAAGCTGTCTGCCGTGCGAGAGACTTTGGAAAGGCTGCTGGACCTCAAGGCTGTGGTGCCGGTGCCAACAGACCCGTGCAGTTGTGGTCGGTACTCTATATATTTTGTGGTGCCAAAAAAGGAGGGAAACTTGCAGCCTATCCTGGATCTCAAAAGAATGAACCGGTGTCTCAGTGTCACACTTTCGAATGGAAACTCTGAGATCGGTGATAGTGGCGGTTCGGCAGGGAGAATATCTCACGTCGTTAGATCTTTTGGAGGCGTATCTGCACATACCGATCCGGTTTGAGCATCAGCGGTTCCCCTGGTTTGCGGTTCCCATGGGCCATTTTCAGTTCCAGGTGTTGCCGTTTGGTTTGGCAACAGCACCGTGAACCTTCACCAAGGTGATGGTGGTGGTGGCGGCAGCATTGCGCAGGGAAGGGGTATTAGTGCACCCATACCTGGACGATTGGTTGATTCAAGCAAAGTCAAAGAGTGAGAGCAAAGTAGCTACCCGCCGAGTGGTGCAATTCCTGCAGAGCCTAGGATGGGTAGTCAAAGTACCGAAGAGCAAGTTGGTGTTGTCACAGGAGTTGGAGCACTTTGGGGGCCCGATTCAACATAAAAAATGGCAGAGTGTTCCTACCGCACCTCAGGGCCCAAGGGCTAAGACAGGTCGTCTGAGCCTTCCTGGAGAGGACGGCTCCCACGGCGTGGCATTATTTACAGCTGTTGGGAACAATGGCGGCCATGCTCGAGTTGGTGCCGTGGGCCAGGGCCCACATGAGACAGTTGCAGAGAGCTCTGCTCAGAAGATGGTCACATCAGCCTGATCAGTTGTCGCAAAGGTTGACCTGTCCTCTCGAGACAAGGTAGTCTCTGCAGTGATGGCTAGCTCCAGGGTGACTAGAGAAGGGGATGCCTCTGGAGTTGCCGGATTGGTGGCCGTTGATGACAGATGCAAGTCTGTTCGGCTGGGGGAAGCATTTCGAAAGGCAGTTTGCCCAGGGTCAGTGGACAGAACAATCAACAGGTCAGATTTAAGGGCAGTCACTCTAGCACTACGAGCTTTTCAACAGCATCTGCAAGGGAAAGCGATTCGAGTGCTATCAGACAACGCCATAGCGGTGGCTTATATCAATCGTCAAGGGGGCACCAGCAGCGTGGCTCTCGAAGAGGAGGCAGAGGAGCTCCTAAGTTGGGCCGAATTGCATCTGGAGGCGTTATCGGCAGCACATGTAGCAGGGGTGGACAATGTGACAGCCAATTTTTTGAGTCGCGTCAAGATGGACCCAGGAGAGTGGGTTCTCCATCAGGGGGTATTCGACTTACTGGTACATCGGTGGGGACCTCCGGTGATGGATCTCATGGCGACGTTCGCATCAGCAAAGGCCGAAAGATTTTACAGCAGAAGGAGAGAAAGTATATCAGGTTTGAATGCTCTGATGCAGAGGTGGCCGGAGGATCAACTCCTATATGTATTTCTACCGTGGGTGTTAATAGGTTCGGATCTGCAGCGAAGAGAGTGACACAAGGGTCAGGTGATCCTAATTGTGCCGGATTGGCCAAGAAGGCCATGGTATGCCGACCTAATACGTCTCCTGGTGGAGCGTCCATGGAAACTGCCGGTCAGGAAAGATCTGCTAGTTAAATATGCCTCAGGTGGATCGGTTCTTGCTTACGTCTTGGCTCTTGAAAGGGCAAGGTTGATGGCCTACCTTGTTAAGTCCAGGCGTAGATCTACCTCGGTGGCGTATATCTGGGTTTGGCAGCTGTTTGAGTCATGGTGCGAAGGTAGGCAAGTAGTGGCATTAAGAGCCTCTGTTCCACAAGTTCTGTTCTTTTTGCAGAATGGGTTTGATAAAGGACTAGCGGCAGCATCTCTGCGAGTTCAGTTGGCAGCGCTCTCTTGTTATTGCAGGAAAGTGCAAGGGATGGTGCTTGGCTCTCATCCGGATGTTAAAAGATTTTTACGAGTAGCGTCGCTTTTGAGGCCGCCATGCAGAGCAGCAGTGCCCGTGTGGGATCTCAACTTAATACTGGAAGCGTTGGTACGGGATCCATTTGAGCCTTTGGCTAAAGCGACATTGAAGGATCTTACGCTTAAGGTGGTGTTTTTGGTAGCTATTTCGTCGGCAGGGAGAATTTTGGAATTGCAGGTTTTGTCATGTAGGGAGCCTTTTTTAGCATTTTATGACAAGAAAGTAGTTTTGAGAACATAAGAACATAAGAACATAAGATATGCCATACTGGGTCAGACCAAGGTCCATCAAGCCCAGTATTCTGTTTCCAACAGTGGCCAATCTAGGTCATATGTACCTAGCAGTTTCCCCAAGGGACACAGGTTCCACAATGCTTGTATTGGTTCAAGCATTGATATCCTGGGTACCTTCTTAATAATGGCTTATGGACCTTTCCTCCAGGAACTTGTCCAAACCTTTTTTAAACCCAGCTACACTAACAGCCTTTACTACATCCTCCGGTAACAAATTCCAGAGTTTGATTACACGTTGAGTGAAAAAATATTTTCTTTTATTAGTCTTAAATAGTTTACCCTGTAGCTTCATTGCATGTCCCCTAGTCTTTCTATATTCTGATAAGGTAAACAATCGATCTACGTTTACCCGTTCCACTCCGCTCATTAATTTATAGACTTCTATCATATCTCCCCTCAGCCGTCTCTTTTCCAGGTTAAAAAGCCCTAACCTTTTTAGCCTTTCTTCCTAGGAGTATCCTTCCATCCCCTTTACCATTTTGGTGGCTCTTCTCTGAACCTTTTCTAATAACTCTATATCCTTTTTAAGATACGGCGACCAGAATTGCACACAATATTCAAGGTGCGGTCTCACCATGGAACGATATAGAGACATTATAATATCCTTTGTTTTATTTTCCATTCCTTTACTTATCATACCTAGCATTCTATTTGCTCTCTTGGCCGCCGCTGCACACTGGGCCAAGGGTTTTAACATGGTATCCACAATGACGCCTAAATCTTTTTCCTGGGTGGTGGTTCCTAATGTGGAACCTTGCATCGTGTAACCATAGTTTGGGTTGTTCTTCCCTAGGTGCATAACCTTGCACTTGTCCACATTAAATTTCATCTGCCATTTTGATGCCCAGTCTTCCAATTTATCAAGATCCTCTTGCAATTTTCCACAATCCTCTTGGGTTTTAACAACTTTAAATAGTTTTGTGTCATCTGCAAATTTGATAACCTCACTCGTTATTCCACTTTCCAGGTCATTTATGAATATGTCAAAAAGCAGCGGACCCAGCACAGATCCCTGGGGTACACCACTATTCACCTTTCTCCATTGGGAAAATTGGCCATTTAGCCCTACCCTCTGCTTTCTATCTTTTAACCAGTTCCTGATCCACAATAGTACACTGCCTCCTATCCCATGACTCTTTAGTTTTGCCAAAAGTCTCTCATGAGGGACCTTGTCAAAGGCTTTCTGAAAGTCCAGATACACAATATCAACCGACTCACCTTTGTCCACCTGATTATTCACTCCTTCAAAAAAACATAACAGATTAGTAAGACAAGATCTTCCTTGTCTAAAGCCATGTTGACTGTCTCTCATTAGTTCATGACTATCTACATGCTGAGTAATTTTATTCTTTATGATGGTTTCTATCATTTTTCCCGGTATTGACGTCAGGCTCACCGGTCTGTAGTTTCCCGGATCACCCCTGGAACCCTTTTTAAAAATTGGTGTTACATTGGCGATCCTCCAATCTTCAGGTATTAGAGATGATTTTAATGATAGTTCACAGATTACTAATAGCAGGTCTGCAATCTCATATTTCAGTTCTTTCAATACCCTTGGATGAACGGTTCTTTCTTTTTTGCTGAAGGTGGTGTCGGTGTTTCACTTGAATCAGGTGGTGTCTTTGCCAGTGTTCGAGAAAAATGGCAAGGATAAGTCCAAAGGATGGCTGCATCGGTTGAATGTAGGTCAGGTATTAAGGAAATATTTGCAGAGAACGGCTCTGCTCCCCAAGACGGACAGTTTGTCTGTGTTTGGGGAGCCGAAGCAAGACGAAGCGGCGTCAAAGTCTTCCATTGCAAGGTGGCTTAAGGAGGCTATTGCGTCGGCTTATATATTGAAGGGCAAGGCGGTCCCGAAGGGCTTAAGAGCCCATTCGACTAGGGCACAGGCAGCTTCCTGGGCAGAGTTCAGTTTAGTGCCAGCAGTGGAGATTTGTAAGGCGGCGACTTGGTCGTCGTTGAATTCCTTTGTTAAGCATTACAGAATTGATGTTCAGGCGGAAGGGGATACTAGGTTTGGATCAGCAGTGCTTCAGGCTGGTCTGGCAGGTCCCTCCCGTTAAAAGTGTTCACTGCTCTGTTACATCCCCAGAGGTTCGGGACTAGACTGGAGGGACGATAAGGAAGGTGAAATTAGACTTACCTGCTAATTGTTGTTCCTTGAGGAACAACAGTCCCACATCCCTCCCTGGTGTTGTGTGTTGGACTGTAGCCTGAAGCAAAATACGATTTATCAGTAGGCTGCGGTGGCGGCTATAATGGCTGCGGTCTATTGGGGGGAGCGGGGAGGAAATTACTTATCAGTGATAATAGTGGCTACTTGGGTGTTCTCGGGAGAGGGCGAAGCAAGCCTAAGCAGTACAACAAATAGGAGTTACCTGTTGCCTGTTAAGTTATTTAGTTATGCCAGGTTTCTAAAGTTCTAATATCTACTTACTTATTGCTCTGGTGAGTCTGCTTTGTCAATAGGTTACTTGAGCAAGGAGGCGGTTCCTGGACTATTTACACTGGTGTCACCAAAAGAGTGATGTGCTCAGTCTCCAAGCTGTGGGAGGAGGTGCTAAACCCCAGAGGTTTGGGACTAGACTGGAGTTCCTCAAGGAACAACAATTAGCAGGTATGTCTAATTTCACCTTATTAGGCGTGATCTTCAAAGTGGTGAAATTAGACTTTACCTGCTAATTTTCTTTCCTTGTGTCCCTCCAGTCCAATCCAGATGCATGGATTATGCTCGCCTACTGCAGGTGGAGACTGAGAACCACTGATTTGATAATGTCACAATATAAGAGTCCCATGCAGTCCTACTCTCACCAGTATTCCTGTAACAAAGCAGACTTTACCACCAAAGATAATTAAATTCTTCTCTACTTCATACACACCCAAGTATACTTACCGAAAAAGCTCACCTATTCCAAACTATGTCAGAAATAAAATACACAAACCAACGCAGACAACTAAGTCCACTCTGTGGCCCCCAAACAATGCACTAGCACTGCCTTGCCAACTACTGGAAGCACAAAATGACCCAGGTTAGATAAACATCATGGCTCCATAGCCTCAGCACCCTTTCCTTCCCTCCAGGCTATGCATGCACCATAACAATACAGGGCGGGTCCTGGACTGTACTGGAGGGACTCAAGGAATGAAAATTAGCAGGTAAGGTCTAATTTCACCTTCCTCATCGTTACTCCAGTCCAGTCCAGACGCATGGGTCGTACCAAAACAGTACCGAAGAAAGTAGAGGAAAAAAAGTGTAGTTACTCACCTGCAACAGGTATTCTCCAGGGACAGCAGGAATCAGTCCTCACTTATGGGTGATGTCTGCACTGACGGAGCCCGCGCAGAGCAATTCCCCAACTTTCAAAGAAAGCCTTTGGGATTGCTGCCACGCATGCATGGTCCTCTTCCGGCCCAAGGGTGCCATCTTGCTCAGTCAGGACCCTTAGCTAGAGCCCTACTAAGCGGATGGCATGGGAAGGATAAAAAAATAGCAAGTCTTCAGGGGAGGTGATAGGGTAGAGAAGACTGATTCATGCTGTCCCTGGAGAACACCTGTTACAGGTGAGTAACTACGCTTTCTCCAGGAACAAGCAGGAAGTCAGTCCTCACTTATGGGACTCCCCAGCTATAGGCTACCGAAGCCTGTATGCAAAGCACCCCCGTGAAGCCGTGAGCAGAGGACAACGGTCCAAAGGGAACCAGAGTCCTCAGGTCCTTGGCCAAGCTCCAGTAGCCGCAGAAGGGTCAGAGGGCAGGAGTTGCTTATACCCCGAACAGATTACAGAGTACAGCCTAGCTGAAGGCACTGTTCCGGCGGGACTCCCTCCCCAGGCAGTAGTGTGAAGCGAAGGTATTCGCTGAAGACCAGATCGCAGCCCAGCAGATGTCTGACAGAGGCACTGAGCGCAACAAAGCCACCGACGCTGCCTTGGTATGGACGCCGTACGTGGTTACTCGTCGATCCAGCAGAGCCCCAGCTTCCGCTTGGGCAAAGGCGATGCAGTCCGCCACCCAGATGGACAGGGTGTGCTTGGTGACTGCAAGCCCCAGACAGTTGGGATCCTAGGCGATGAAGAGCCGGTCTGGCTTGCGATGACCCTGGGTGCACTGCAGGTAGAAGGCGAGAGCCCTCTTGCAGTCGAGGGTATGCAGGACCGCCGACGCCCAGTCAGCATGAGGTCTCAGGAAGAAAGTTGGTCAAACTCTCTCGGTTGAGATGGAAATCCGAGACAACTTTCGGTAAGAACTTGGGGCGAGTACGAAGGACCATCCTGTTTCCATTAAACCTGGTGTAAGGGCCCTTGGCCATGAGGGCTTCAAGTTCGCCGACTCATCGAGCAGAGGTCAGCACCACCAGGAAGACTACCTTCCAGGAGAGGTGCCAAAGCAAGCATGTTGCCATTGGCTCAAAAAGCGGCTGCGTCAGCTGCATGAGCACGATGTTCAGGTCCCACTCCGTCGGCAGAGGCCGGATGGGGGGCTTGGAAAGTAAGAGGTCCTGCATGAAGCGGGAGACCAGTGGCTGGCCCGAGAGGGGTTTACCCTTGATGGGGAAGTGGTTGGCTGAAATGGCGCTCAGGTGAACCCTGACCAAATTGGATTTCAGCCCCTCCTGCGAGAGGTGGAGGAGGTACTGGAGAACCCATCGGGTGGAACAGGAGAACGGATCGATCTGGAGACCAGAGCACCAGACCGAGAAGCGCCACTACTTGAGAACATAGGCCCATCTCGTCGAGTTTATCCTCGATGTGAGCAGGACTTCCTCTATTTCCTCTGGGAGGTGCAGCAAGGCTAAAGAGACCTGTTCAGCTGCCAGGCTGTTAGGGATAGCGAGTCCAGGTTCGGGTGAAGCACCTGTCCCTCTTCCCGTGTCTGCAGATCCAGGGCACTGCCAAGGAGGACCGGGGGCTCAGACGAGAGTCGGAGGAGAAGCGGGAAGCAAGGCTGTCAAGGCCACGAGGGAGCCATGAGAATGACCGATGCTCTGTCCCGCTGAATCTTGTAGAGGGTCCTCGCTATGAGGGGGGGTGGGGGGGGGGAACGCATTAAGAAGCCCAGAGGTCCAGTTCAGGAGGAACGCATCCGGGGCTTCCCTGTTCGGGTGCGGTATCGGCCCGCAAAAGCGGGCAAGCTGAGCATTCACTGGGCTGGCGAACAGGTCTATGGATGGAGTCCCCCAGCAGCAAAATAGGTGGAGAGCCACCTCTGGACTCAGGCACCACTCGCATGGGCAGAGAAACCTGCTGAGCCTGTCCGCGAGAACATTGTCTTGGCCGGGGTGGTAGACAGCTCTCAGGGTCATGCCCTGGCGCACTATGAAGGAGCAGAGGAGGACTGCCTCCTGACAGAGGAGGTGAGAGCCTATACCCCCTTCCTTGTTTATGTAGAACACCACGACCTTGTTGTCGGTTTGCATGAGCACCGACTTGCTTCGCAAGTGGTGCTCGAAGACCTTCAAGGCCAACCGGACTGCTCGAAGTTCGAGCAGGTTGATCTGCTGCCGAGATTCCTCGGGTGACCACCATCCCTGCGAGGCATCTGTCATCAGGATGAGCTCGTGTTGCACCGCATGGAAGGGCATGACCCAGAGTAAGCTTTGGAGATTCTACCACCAATCCAGGGAACTGGATAGGCTGTGCAAGACCGAGAGGGGTCCCAGAGCCGGCCCGAGGCTTGGGACCATTGCAGTCTGAAGCACCATATGCATGCAAGCATGGGGAACGATGTGCACGTTCAAGGCCATGTGCCCCAGAAGGCGCAGCATGGCTTATGCCAAGACCCTGGTTTGGCTTTGGGTCTCAGCAGCCAGAGTGTGGAGACTGTCCGTGCGTGCTCGGGAGAGGAAGGCAGTCGTCCATTCCGTGTCGAGCAGTGCACCGATGGGACTTGGAGTAGCTGATCAGGAAACCGAGGCGCTTGAGGAGGACCACCATGCACGACGCCAAGAGGCATGCTTCCTTGGGCGATGCGCTCGTGACGAGCCAATTATCTAAGTAGGGGTAGATGGATATGCCATGCAGCCGGAAGTAGGCTGCGGCCACCAACAGGCATTTGGTGAAGACTCACGGGGCAGACACGAGTCCGAAGGGGAGCACCCTGTACTGATAGTGCTCCACCTGCACCATGAAATGCAGGTTCTTCCTGTGCTTAGGGTGGACAGGGATGTGGGCGTATGCATCTCTGAGATCCAAGGAACATAACCAATCAACCTGCTAGAGGAAAGGCAGCAGAACACCAAGCGACAGCCTTATGAACTTCTCCCTCACCATAAATTTGTTCAGGTTCCTGAGACTGAGGATGGAGCGCAGGCCCCTTGTCCTCTTCGGAACGAGAAAGTAACGGGAGTTGAACCCCCGACCCCGGAGATGCAACAGGACCCTTTTGACTGCCCACTGACCGAGGAGGTTGTCCAACTCTATCTTTAAGCAAGCCTGGTGTGAGGGAAGCCAAGTAGGCTCTACTGGGGAGAAGGGAGGGGGAGGTCTGTCTAGATGGAGACGGTAACCATTCCGGACGACCTGGAGGACCAAGATGTCTGATGTGATGGCCTCCCACTTGGAGGCGAAAAGGGACAAACGTCTTCCTACTGCTGGGGGACGAGAGGCTATGCATGTGGCGTCAAAACCCCAGAGCTGGTTGGGGTGGCGCTGGTGGTTAGGTCTTGGGCCCCTTAGGTTTATGGTGGCCCTGAGCTCCACCGCTGCGTTGGCTGCTGGGCATTGGAGCAGGGGCAGGCGGATAGGGTGGGTATCCCCAGTAAGGACGCCACTTCCTCTGAAAGAATGGCTTCTTGCTGTGCTGTTTCTTCTGAGGAAGGGGACAAAGTCTTCTGAGAGAGACAGGTATGGGTTACGAACTCCATCTCGATCTCGGCTGCCTTGTCCTCCATGGGCTTGCTGAACAGTTGTTCGCCAAGTCAGGGAACATCCAAGAGTTTCTCCTGGACCCACTGTTCCAGGTCTGAGGACTGGAGCCATGCTTGATGCCGGGCTCCGATGCCAGCTGCTACCACACGGGCAGAAGCCTCGAACCAGTCACTCACGGCGCGAGAAAGGTATTTATTTATTTATTTAACCATTTGTTTATACCACTTTGTCCTTCACTCAGAGCGGTTTACATTGAAACTAAAAATTTGACATAGAACAAAAAACAAGGTCCACAACCGATCTCAGAAGGGTTTGAAATCTGATAAGGTGGTCATCTTCAAGGCCCACAGCAAAACCACCAAGCTCTTTAGCGAGATCATGAAGGAACATACCCATATACAACTGGTATGTCTGGATGCAGCATGCCAGCAGGGATCCCTGGTAGGCCTTATGCCCGAAGGCGTCGAGGGCACAGGATTCCCTGCTGGGCAGAACAGAAGAATACAACTTCGGGCTCTTCTGTTTCCGCATGGCAGATTCCACTACCATGGAGGTATGAGGAAGCTGGGCCTTTCGAAACCCAGGCCTGCGCTGGACTCTGTACATGGCATCGAGTCTTTTACTGATAATAGGGACCGAGGTGGGTGCTTCCCACATATGGAAGAGCAGCCGGGTCAGGATGGATAGCACAGGGACCGTAAGAGACTCTTGGAGGAGATTCATATTGCAAAATGTCAAGTTCCTCCGCCCTTGACTCTTCCTCAGTCTGAGTGGGCAGATTGAGTTCCCCAGCCATATCCGAATACCAAGAAAGAGGTATCTTTGGGGTGTGAACACCTTCGCGAAGTGGGCGGGGACGGGTCCGAAGGAAGGTCCCGATGGGCACGGGTTTCAGAGGACGTGTCCCCATCCGATTCCCAGCCTGAGAGGTCAGAGGAGGACTCAGAGTCAGGCTGATCCCCCCCATCCGGTGGCCGAGGCTCATCTGGAGCTGGAGACACTGACTCTGGAAGACCTCGCTTCCGAGGAACGGGACTGCGAGGGAGACCAATGCCGAGGACCCTCACAAGGCCCATGACTCTCAAGGGTTTCCAAGGCAGTTTTCGAGACTACAGTCGAGGGACCCTCTGTCTCGAGGAACGAGCCAGTCGTGCTTGGCAAGAGCACCTGCTGGGCAGCTAGGAAGGCAGAAATGCTATGCTCTAGTGCCAGCATATGGGACTCCCACTCAGAAGTGGGTCCCTGGGACGCTGACGCCGGGGTTACCAGGTGTGGCGTGGAAGAGGAGAGGGGGTCTTCACCGGGACGACCCTCAGGAGACCGGGTGCCATTGTCGGAGGCCTCAGTGTCTGTATGAGATACCTTTCGGGGCCACTCCTTGTCTGACTCTCGGGAACGCCGGGGAGGGCTAAGGGAATGAGCGTGAGATCGCTCACGCTTATCCAGAGCCCCCGACAGAGTCTTCGAGGTCGCCGCCTTTTTTCGCCGTTCCACCTCGGGCAAACCCTGGACAGAGTGACGCCTGGTATGTAGAGTCACTGTGGAGCGGGGTGCCACCGGGGACTCCGGTGCTGATGTACAGAAAATGTTGTCTGACTTCTGGCTTACGGCTTTGTAGGGTCTTAGTAGACATTTTCTTGCAAAGCGAGCAGAGCTCTGGGTTTTGGTCAGCCCCCAGGCACCATAGACAACAGTTGTGGGTGTCTGAGTGACATGTTTTTGGAGCATCTGTCACATTTTTTTAAGCCAGTGGCCAAGAGGGCGAAAAGAGCCACTGCGAGGTTGAAAACTCTCAAGGCCAGCGGATAGAAAAAGGGCACGAAAAGGGCTCAAAGTACGAAAAAACTGAAGAAGGGAAAAGTAGGGATGCCCTGGCCCACAGCCGAAGCGGGGGCATCAGGGAGGACGGAAGAGGACTGGGTGCAACTGGAAAAAAGGCCAAAAGGCTAAAGAAGAAAAAACTTTTTCCAAGGAACGAGGACGTACGTCCGAAGGGCTCCACGGAAAAAGGGAGACTGAGCAAGATGGCATCCTTGGGCGGGAAGAGGACCACACATGTGGCAGCAATCCCAAAAACTTTCCCAAAGCTGGGGAATTGCTCCGCATGTGCCAACGTCACCCATAAGTGAGGACTGACTTCCTGTTTATTCCTGGAGAATGGAAGAATCTGACATATAGCTCAGAAGTGCACAACTCTTCATGCATTAGCCTCACGATGCACGATGACATGAAGAAAAGTACGTCAGAACCCATTGCTATGCCATCAAGTACTGCTGAAGCAACATGACCTCTGGGGGAAGCCACCATAATCTCTGCCAGAACTGAGCAGCCACCATGTCTGGAAAGACAGATCACCCTGCATGACTTCTGCAGACCACACCAAAGGCCAAAGTCCATATGAAGCTCTCTTCACCTTGTGAAAGACTACACGAAGGGCATCCAAGCTGCATAGCACCAGAGACTGTAGAAGCCAACAACCTCAGAGAACAAACATCAGGGCCAGAATGGATCTCAAGTAAAGGCTTTAGACACAAAAAACTAAATAAGGAGAATTTTGAGGAACCAGAAGAGCTCAAACATCTCCAAAATATGTCCAAGACATCCTACCCATGAAACCGGCTGGCTCACACATTGAAACAGTTAGAATGCTTTGAAAACAAGGTAGCTCGACACTTATCAAGCATAATCCGATCCCAACAGGAGCTCTGCGAACCCTAGGTCACTGAAGTGTATCGCTCCTACAGACTCGCACCTCAGTTGGAAAAATAGCAAGAGGAACTTCTCATTCCAAAGGTCACCAGAGGTGCCATACAAATAAACCCCCCACTGGTGTTTTCCTTCCCCCCCCCCCCAAAAACACAGGCAGAGGCAAATCATGAATCAGTGACATCTGGAATAGAGGCGGGCATCTTAATTTCTGCTTCTAAACATATCAACAGCATAAGTTTGTGTCTCTCCCAGCTTCTTTTGTGCAAGTGCACTGAAAATGTCAGGCCACCAAACTCCTAAAACAAAGATTCAGACTCTTCACCCCATCAAAGACGACTCAACTGCAACCTAGCAGAGAAAAATAAACTTACTCTCAGAGACAGCTGTTAACTGTGAGTAAATTAGTCGTTCCTTCTGTGGACTCAGACTTTAAAGACCCAGTAACATTAAGCAACAGGCTAGCTACAGACCCCAAACCAAAATTCCACAAGGTATATGACAGCCTGTACAGCCAGTCTGTAACCCACAATACCGAATGGCCTCAAATCTCTGAGGGCACTTCCCTTCAGACTCTTCCAGGGGAGTGTTTAGCATAGACCTGGCCCCTCATTAGGGCTCCCAGGCCCTTCTGACCTTACTTGAAAGGGCCTGCTGTGCCTAGAGGGTCCTGCCATCCCAGGCCAACTCCACCCCTCAAAAGTCACTGACCTGGCTGAGTTTGCTGCTACTACTACTAAATAATAATAATCATTTAATGATCAATACCACAACCTCCCCGCTTGACCCACGCCCAGTATCATGGATCAAGTCCACAAAAGATGCTCTTGTTGAAAACATTCAATACATAGTTAACCAGTCACTAGCACAAGGTATCATGCCGAATGCCCTGAAACTCACCTTGATACGCCCCATCTTAAAAAACAGTAAACTTGACCCAAAAGACCCAAACTCATATAGACCTATAGCAAGCATTCCATTCATTGCTAAAATAGAAAAAACCATACAACTCCAATTACAAGATTACATTGATGAGCAAACACCCCTTGATTCACACCAGTTCGGTTTCCGCCCCTTTCATGGTGTCGAAACTCTCCTAATTGCATTGATGGATCTTCTCATCAGAGGCACTGACGACAAGAACCAAGGCTTCCTACTTCCATTTATAGATATATCTGCAGCATTTGATAGCATCAACCACAACATACTGATCAATAGACTAAAAAACTTAGGAATAGGAGGGACAGTTCTTGAGTGGTTCAAGTCATACATCTCACACAGGTTAATACGTGTTTAAATAGGTCAAGACAAATCAGAAGCGTTCCCCCAAGGACAAGGAATTCCCCAAGGTTCAGCACTCTCCACCCTCCTCTTCAACCTGTACCTACAACCCATAACAAGTATATTTAAAAAAACACAACATTAACCATTTCATTTACGCTGACGACATAATGCTCGCCATCCCCATAAACAAACAGCCCCAAATATGACACCCTCTCCGAATGCATGAACAAGACCACCTCTTGGCTTGAAACCAACTATCTCAGCATCAACTTTAAAAAAACGGAAGCAATGTTTGTAACAAGACAACCTGCTGCTGATGACAACTACCCAACAACAATCACAATAAACAAAACAACTATACCTGTTAAAAAGTAGTAAAATACCTAGGAGTCATAATAGACCACACCCTCACCATGCTCCCTCACATAAAACAGACAGTAAAAACAATATTCTACAAACTTAAGACAATACAACACCTAAGACCCCTCCTTGACACACATGACTTTAGATCTGTAGTCAGTGCACTCATCACCCCCCACTTTGACTATTGTAATAGTCTCCTAATTGGCCTTCCACTAAAAAACACTTATCTGTTACAAAGAGCACAGAACATATGTGCCAAAGTAATTTCAAAAGCCCAGCTAACTGACCACGTGACCCCAATACTATTTGACCTACATTGGCTTCAAATTAACAGCCGAATAAAATATAAAATACTACTAACATTCAAACTCCTCAACGACATCTCCCCCTCACATTTGTCCACCCTAATACACGCCCCATCAAATATAAGAACACGTAGACAAAACGCAACTCACTCTCTCATCTTACAAACAACTATCAGGAAAACAAAGAAAACCACAAGCTCTAGGGCATTCTCCTTTGCTGCCCCCACCCTCTGGAATGAACTCCCAATAACTCTCCAATCGATGAAAGACCTTTATCAATTCAAAAAAGAGCTCAAAACCTACCTCTTCTCTGACTATTTTGAAATCCCCTACCACCAGAGAACCACTCCCCAGCAAACACAGAAACATACTCAAAGTAAACATGAGATAACCTAGACAGACCCCCCTCAACTAATGCACCCATCTATACAAAATGTCGTACATACATGTTATTTAATACTCTTTGTAATTAGTTCCTAATAATTTAGTTCAGACACTGTTTTATGTAATGTTACTTGTACATTGTTCCATTCCGTTCCATGTAAAGTATACAAATGTATGCAAAATTGTTAACTGTTTTATGTAAACAGCCCTTGATCTCTGGAAGGGGCGGTATAGAAGAAAAAGATAAATAAATAAAATAAATAAAAATTTATATAGTGCTGCAAGGCATACGCAGCACTGTACATAAAGATGTAAGATCGTCCCTGCTTATCAGAGCTTACGATCGAATCAAGATGAAAAAAGATCACAAAACTGGGGACTAGAGTATGGTAAGAGAAACAAGTAGTGAACAAGAGAGTGAGGGGCATCAGGATCCAAAAGCAGTCTCAAAGAGGTGGGTTTTTAGCCTGGATTTGAATACAGCTGACAAACAACCCAACAATCTATCTTACCATCACTCTCCGGATATCTGTCCTATGGATTAGATTACCTAGGCCTCCACCGATAAGCTGCAGAGGTACCTCAAGACCTTCCAAGACACTTATCACTGCATTCTGGCGTGAGAGTGCTAAGTGACCTTCCACAGAGCTTATGCCAATTCTGCTCCCTGTCTGAGAAGCATCAGCGGTTTTTGATCAGCTGAAACAAACCAAGGGAACCCTTCCAGTCGCATGCTACCCGAACTGAGTATGGAATTCAACTGCTTAAGCTGAGTCCCTTGACAAACTCACCACACAGCCTAGCTGTCAGCTACAGTCTCAAGGGTTGATACTTGTCACGATGGGCTGTCCTACTGCCACAGCCTCAACAGCTCCAAACTTGACAAGACATGAAGACCTCTGCCTTGAAGAGCCAAAGCTCAAGTCCAGCTCCACTGTGCTCTCCCTCTTGGAGCACCAAGAAGCCATCAGGCACTTGCAATCCTAAGCTCTTTCTCCAGAGAACTGGAAGGTAACATCAAGCTCCCCCCTCATCACACGATGTGGCGACAGAACCAACTAAGAAAACTTGAACCTGCATACAACCGTCCTTTCTTTATGTGCTTGGGTGCTCCTCCTACGGCTTCATTTATTTTTCTTCTCCCATGTCAGGAGGAAGCCTCTTATGGAGCCACTGCAATAAAAGACAGGGAGAGCTTATAAGGCTTTATGCCTCCTAGGAACAAACTCCTCCTTTGGAACCAAGTTAGTAGAGTAAGTTCTTGCCTAGAACCATTAACTCAGACGGGCGAATCTCCTGTCCGGAGCATTCCTGTAGATGTTCACTGCCAATAACACCGCTGAACTGATTTAACTGAAATCTATGGGGGGATAAGACATTTTTCAGATATATTAGTGAGAAGAGGAAGGGCAAAAGTGGTATTGTCAGACTCAAGGGTGCAGGGGGGGGGGGGAATATGTAGAAGCTGATAAGGATAAAGCGGAATTGCTTAACAAATATTTTTGTTCTGTGTTCACAGATGAAGAACCAGGAGCAGGACCTCAGAAAACACCCACAAATAAGAACAGAAGCGAGGGACATCTTGAACAATTTTCAGAAGACTGTGTTCATGAGAAACTAGCTCAACTTAAAGTAGACAAAGCGATGTGACCGGATGGGATACACCCTAGAATACTGAGGGAACTTGGGGACGTTCTAGCAACTCCACTGACTGACCTTTTCAATGCCTCGTTGGAGTCGGGAGTGGTGCCAAAGGACTGGAGAGAGGCTCATGTGGTGCCTTTACACAAAAGCGGAAGTAAGGATGTGGTTGAAAATTACAGGCCGGTTAGTTTAACTTCAGTGGTGAGTAAATTATTGGAAACGCTGCTGAAAGAGAAAATAGTGAGGCTTCTGGAGTCCAGCGGATTACAGGATCCGAGGCAGCATGGATTCACAAGAGGCAGGTCTTGTCAGACAAATCTGATTGATTTCTTTGACTGGGTGACCAGGGAGTTGGACCAAGGGAGAGCTCTAGATGTGGTGTATTTAGATTTCAGTAAAGCCTTTGACACTGTTCCTCACAGGCGACTTATAAAAAAACTTAGCACCCTAGGGATAGACCCTAAAGTTACTGCTTGGGTTAGAAATTGGTTGGGTGGGAGGCGACAAAGAGTACAAGTAAATGGAGCTCACTCTGAGGAGAAGGATGTTACCAGTGGTGTGCCCCAGGGATCTGTCCTTGGTCCGATTCTTTTTAACATCTTTGTTAGTGATATAGCGGAAGGGCTGTCGGGTAAGGTTTGCCTCTTTGCGGATGATACCAAAATCTGCAATAGAGTAGACACCCAGGAAGGTGTAGATAACATGAGGAGGGATCTAGCTAAGCTTGAAGAATGGTCTAGAATTTGGCAGCTGGGATTTAATGTTAAAAAATGTAAGGTCATGCATTTGGGCTGCAGCAATCCAAGGGAGCAATACAGTATAGGAGGTGAAGTACTTTTGTCCACTAAAGAAGAGCGGGACCTAGGCGTGGTTGTGTCTGATGATCTTAAAGTAGCTAAACAGGTAGAAAAGGCGACGGCAAAAGCTAGAAGGATGCTTGGGTGCATACGGAGAGGAATGGCTAGCAGAAAAAAGGAGGTGATAATGCCTCTGTATAAGTCTTTGGTGCGACCTCATTTGGAGTATGGTGTGCAATTCTGGAGAACGCACCTTCAAAAGGATGTGAACAGGATGGAGTCGGTGCAGAGGGTTGCTACTAAAATGATTAATGGGCTTCATTATAAAGCATATGAGGACAGACTTAAGGATCTTAATATGTACACCTTAGAGGAAAGGCGGGATAGAGGTGATATGATTGAGATGTTTAAATACCTCCGTGGCATAAATGTTCAGGGAGAGAGCCTCTTTCAATTGAAAGCAAGTTCTGCTACGAGGGGACATGGGATGAGGGTGAAGGGAGATAGATTCAGGAGTGATATGCGGAAATATTTCTTTACGGAAAGAGTAGTGGATCCATGGAATAGTCTCCCAGTGGAGGTGGTAGAGATGAGGACAGTAACTGAATTCAAAAAAGCATGGGACCAACACAGAGGATCTCTAAAGGTAAAAAGTGGACTGTTGTAGTTGTTATGGAAGGACAGACTAGATAGGCCTTGTGGTCTTTTTCTGTCATCATGTTTCTATGTTTCTATGTTTCTAAGTCAAGTAAGGACCGAGAAATGAAAACCAGCGAGCTTGAAACACACTAAGCTAGAGAAACTAACAAGGTAGAAAGACGCTCAACCTCATTAATACGGCACTGCCCAGGGAGAAAAGAGAGAAGAAACTATGGTAGAGCAGCTAGGCCTATTGACAGACTCCCCTGCCTGCAGCTGAATAACTAGACATATTGACATTGTCCGCTGACTTCATAAGGACCAAAATCCAACTGCTAAAAACTACTAGCGAGAGGGGAAGGAGTTTTAAGATGGCTGCAGCTAGGCTTGTCTGAAGCTCACATTTGTTCTTATAGGCAAGAAATATAAGGGCAAGGGGGCTTTCTTGCCTTCTGAACCCCCAGATGTCTTGGTGCCGATTTCTGAGGAGGTTTGCGGACTTCTGGATTCTTTCTTGATTCATGCACCTCAGTATGCTGGTGTGCTGAACTGCAGTGCCACCGGAATCGGAGGGCTCAGCGGCTGCTTCACCAATATCTCTCTCCCCTGAAGTGAGGCAGGCGTCTAAGGCTCTGCGATTTCATCTCTTCCCTGGAGGATCCCTGAGCCCCAGTTTATCTTTCCCATTGGGTGAGTTTCCAGAGCTGCAAAGGTCAGGACCAGGGATAGAGTAAGCAGAAGGACAGGTGGCCCTAGGACAATGGCACACAGAGGTGTGTGAAACGCTGATATCTGGAAGTATAGTGGCAGGTATACCTGCAGAGCCGAGGAGAAGGAGTTCTACCAGCCAACATGGAAGTGGTCCAACCGTCTCAAATGCCTCTAGCTACTTCAGGTGACTAAGTTGTCTGCTTTGTTTCGTCCTACTAACTTTACCTTAGAAGTGATATAGCAGGCTATAGTTTCATTGAGGGCAGCTTTGCTCCCTCAGGTTTCAAAGTTGGCCTCTAAAATTTCAACTATTTTGTTGGCAATGGAGCAGCTGAATAAAGTAGAAACAGTTCAAGCACAAATTTCGGAGATACAAACTAGAGTTGGTGTGTTGGAAGAACATCTTTGGCTTATACTAAGAACTCTGTCGGTTTTGCCACCAAATTGGAGCAGCTGGAGAACTATTCTCAGGCTGATAATCTAAGATTAATTAATTGTCCTCATGTTTCAACTGTCTCAGCCAGAGACATGTTAAAAGCTTATTTGGTTGATACTCTAATTGTTTCTCCTAAAATGATTCCTCCTCTTGTGAAAGTATATTATCTTCCATCTGCTAAGGTGGTCACTCAAAGATTAACTTGATCAACAGGTGGATGTACTTATTGTGACAGATTTGTTGGAACTCTCCACTGAAGAAGTGCCTGTTCCTTCTACTTTGATAACTACTTTAGCTCTTTTATTTGATAAAGAATGGCTTTTGAAATTGTTCTTTCGTAAAAGACACTTACGGTTTCATGGTTTGTTAGTTCGAATGTACCCAGATTTAGCTTGAGACACCCAGAGACGCTGCAGAGAGTTCTTATCACTGCACCCTGGGGTTCTTTAACTGGGGGAGAGAGGGGGCTCTTTTTTCTTAATCACCCATGTAAATGCTTAGTAAAGTATCAATCAGATTTTTATATTTTTTTATGAGCCCTCCCAATTGATTGCTTTTGTGAATGCCAGACAATTGGAATCTTCTATCCGAGTGATCCCTCATGAAGTTTATGTATACCCTGGATATTAAGTCTCTTGCATTTCTTTCATATTTGGAAATTTTATGTAAACTCCTCCTTCTCTTATTGTGGACTGGAGCAAACAGACCCTTTGTGCTATGTATAGTTTTGCTTGAATGCCAGGTTTAGACTTTTCTTATTTTTTTATGTTTCTGGGTGTTCTGTTCTGTTTCGGTTAACTTTATTGATAATTCATGTATAAATTGCATAAATATAAAATATATTAAAAAAAAAATTCTAGTGACTCTCATCCTAAGGGAATCCTAGAAGGACCCTGACAGAGCACAATGAAGCCACCATGATTGCGTGACAATCCAAAAACTTAACAGCAGCTAGCCACACCGCCTCTACCAAGCAGCCAACTGTGTGCTCTCTTGCCCCAAACTAAGAAGCAACACACCCTGTCAAACCATAGCACAAAAAAGAGACAGTATGTTAGCTCTTGTCCTTTCCTTTCACCATACACGTCTCTGAAGAGGAAATTATATTCTCTTCTCCCCACCTCCTCCCAACAGACAGTGGACACAACCACTGACCTCTGGGTTAGAAGGCAGTTTTCTTATATAAAAGAGCTACTACATTCCCATATCCTTTGGCAGACATTTGCTACCCAAAAGATCAGAGCACCATGTATATTGTGGCCGATGGCCTCCAAAAATACCTTAAAGTTCATGGCTCCAGCCAAAGGCCCAATATCAGAACTTCAGCCCAAGCCTGAGAACCTGAGCCATCTGTAAAAGGTAAGCAGCATTATTACAGGCTTGAGAACATTATACGAGACACCGATGATGTCCCACCAGCTCTGCTGGAGATATCACCAACCCCCCCCCCACCCCCGGGGCCAAACACTCCCTTACCAAAATCCTCAGCATGGTCAACATTGGCGTCCCATGATGACCTAACTGCCATGGCTTGCATTAAACAGTACTCAAGAGAAAACTATCCTGAGGGGGCTGACCACCGACCACAACTATAATGATCCCCATACCGAAGTCAAGCGTGGCAGCCATACACCCTGCAGCCATCGCCCCCATAGCAGTTACAGTGGGGATGGAGATCCTGAAGCCCAGCAGCCAAATTACACTAACAGAAATCCTGCAACTAATTGCCTATGATTCCACACTACACACTGTAGGCCAGCATTTGTGTTCTGCAAGCTCCCCATTAAAGTGGACTCTCACCAGAGTTAATTGCCCCCTTTGTGCACTTCACTAGGGGAGCCATGAGACAGCACTTACCGCAGAGCCAGTGCCTGTCCACAATGCCCAGCCCCCCCCCCCTTGTCCTTCCACAAATCAGGAAAGGGGAATGGGGGAGGCCTCTACCAAAGCTTACTCCAGAAGATCCCAGAGAGACCCAAAAGGACTGTAGGTAGGAAAGGAACACAGTACCACTGGATTTTGCACCCCAGGGCAGTGTAGCCAGTGTCTGCTAACCTATGCCCCTTCAGGGTGATCACCTATCAAAGTCCTTCCATCTATTTCAGAATGCAGGGATTAGCAACCTCCATCTGCTGGAGACTGAGAATACTGGTGAGGGCAGGTCTGTATGGTACCCTTATACTATGATGTCATCAAATCTGTGATTCTCAGTCTCCACCTGCCGGTAGGTGAGCATAACCTATGCATCTGGACTGGAGGGACAATGAGGAAAATGTATTTACAAAGAATAGGAAAAAGGGAAAAAAATCTAAGTGGTTCAGTCCAAAATGGCTCAGAAGCAACAGCACAGTTAGGTATTTTAAATAGCAAGAGGCTTTTCTGAAATCAGAAATCCATTCCTCTTTACCTTGGTTATGACCAGACAGGTCCTCTTCTCCTCATATCCCTACCAGTTTCTCTATTCTTTGGGGCCCTAGGAGTACACCCATTCCTCTTCTCTTTCTGCAACATTTTGAAGATTCAAATCCACAAAAATCCATCTGGTACTTGTGCTAAGTACACTCTATATTTGCAACCTGGACGTCTTACAGAAAAATCACAAAATCCATTTCTAAAAATAGCAATTCTACAGAAAGTATAAAACAGGGAAAAATTTATACATCTCAAAAGAAAAACATCAAATTTGCTCCAAACTCCTTAATGTGTGCTGGGGATGTGCCAAGGTTCAGTCCCAAATGCCACAGTGTGGACTTTCTAGGATATTATGTGGGATGAAACCTTCAGGCCACACTAAACCATGAGTTATACCAAATTACTATTGCAGCAGGAATCCTTAAGAACACTTGGGGGTATGCCTACTAAGCTGGGCCAATGGTTAACCCGGGAAATCTGCAACTAAGTCTCGTGTTATTCAATAGGACCTAGTTGCAGATAGCCTTTGTTAAAAGTCAGCCCGGCTTAAAAGACATACCCTTTGGTTGAGTCCCTTCAGAGCTCTGCTGCTTTCATTATCTGCTTACAGATGGAACCATAAACCAGACCTTCCTCAGATCTGTGTTCCTCTCCAATTCCCTCCTCTCATTTAAGTCAAACTCTTAGGAGCAGACACTCCAAAAATGTCCCAAATACAGATGAAGCCTTCTTTGGGTCCTGCTACATTTATATTTAAAAATGGACTGAAATCAATTTAAAAATGTGTGTCACTCATTGTTCATTTGTCTAACATCCTGCCATTAAGGAAGAAAACGCCACGTTCCAGTGCGTAACTTTCCCTCTCAGCTATATTTATCTCTAGAAGTTTCAAGCTATTTAAAAGCAAACTTAGGCCAAGTGACATTAACAGATCTAATAATTGCTTCCAAAAGTATAGTTTTCTTTCTGCCCTACTCTGCTTCTTAAGATGCAATGTACTAAGCCAAATGGAGAAGCACCTTGCCCTTAGCTTTCATTTTCAATATACTAGAAAGAACATCTCTCAAACAGGCTGAAAAACTTGAGCAGTTGTAGTTCAAGCAATAAAGCAATCTCACCTTTACATATACATCACAAATTAAGTTAACATATGCATTTTCTTATGTGCCATGTAGCTTCAGCAAATTATCCTTTAACGTGGACCATTATATTTAGGCAATGCAACAAAATCTCCCAACCCACATGATTGAAGGAAGAAAAACACTATTCACAGAAAGCAGAACATTTAAAAAAGAAAAAAAATTCTCTCAATATCAAACCATCCATTAACCTACTTATCCAAAATTTTGCATATTTCAGACACGTTTCTGAATAGCCTAATATAGTACAATATTTCTATTGTCACCAAAAACATTTTGACTAGTTTTTGAAGAGAAAATTTCAAGCATCTATTCCAACATTTTTAAAGCAATTAGGTCAGAGTCGTAATGTACCAGTTGATGCAAGCAATTAGGTCAGAGTCATAATGTACCAGTTGATGCTCTAGAGGGCTATTTTGAAGAAACATCTAAAGCATAAACAGCTGCTAGGATATTAACTTTTATATCCCCAGCACAAAAAGCCATTTAGCCATGCAAAATGTCCACGTGGAAAGGGCAAAAAAACCCAAGAGGAGAACATCTAGAAGTGTAAATGTTCTTCTACCCGCCACCTGAAAATGTTATTTTCCTTTAACTCTTCCCATCATCTGGCTGGAAAACTTAAGCCATATGAGTTGTCAATGTATAAAATGATGAATTAATCAAAGGATTTTCCCTAAGCACAGAGAAATATCAAATGTAAGACATTCAATTTTTAAAATAGCACAGGTGTCAGAAGAATAGGGACTTTTTTTTTTTTTAACAAACAAGGACTCTCTTATACACACACTCCAGAATTCTCAGCTATATAAGACACCATAGCACTACAATGTTGTGCTTGAAAGCTAATAGCATCAAAACCCCAATTACCTAAGCACTTTTTCCCTCTTTTTATAGACTCCTCCCCCCTTCTAGACCCTGCATTGTCAGAGGGATGCAGAAACCCTATGCTAGAACCCAATGCTTAAAGCTCTTGTGCAGGGTTTCATAGTGCTCGTTTAATGCTGATTTTTTGCGCTGCAAATGCGAATTAGCCAGTGCACAAAAGTCAGCATTAAACTGGGAGAGCAAGTCAAACACATGCGCAAAGTCATCACGCCCTTGACTCGTCATCTGGATCTGAGGTGAAGCGCTTGACATGTCACCTCAGATGATCCAAGCATTTTGGAAAGCCCGATGCCATCAATACAATGTCGGGGGGCTGGTGCCCCTCCTGGACACCAACCCCCTCTCAGATAGAAATAAAATCTCCGGTGACCCAGTGGCCATCTGGTGAAATGGCAGCACCTGGCCCCACACTGTGCATCCTGGGATGCACCAAGTAGGGGGTCAGACTGCCATGTAAGGCAAAAAAGGCCTCGTATGGCAGAGTGACCCCCAATGTTATATCCTGTAGACTGAGCAATCTTTCCAGCATAGCCTGAACAGTAACCCTCTTGGCCACAGAACAACATGGGGAGATAAAGACACCCAGGACAGGCTCTTTGCATCCCAGAACGTAGCTATGCTGAATGGCATCTAGCATCCAGTGATCCTTGGTGACCCAGGCCAACATCCTGGTAGAAGAAAAAATAAAAAAGACAGCGCCTGCCGCCCACAGGAGGCATTCTGGAATGGGCTCTCAAACTGTCATTGCAATGGATAGAAGGAAGTAAAGTCTGAGGTGGTAAGCTCCCACGGTCCTCCATGAAAGGACTGAGCCTGGGACCGAAAACCAGAGGATGAAGAAAGTTGGGCTTTCAGGGAATCCAAGGCACTCCAGCGTTCCAGGAATCAGGAACAAGAGAATGAGTGGATATCACAGAAGAGGCAGACGCGCTCGTTCATATTCCAGGCCCCTTGGACCTATCCTCTGGGAGGCAATGAGGTTTGGACTCACCCACATCCTTAAACCAGCTTCTCTAAGTCCTCCCCAAACAAAAGCTTCCCATTAAAGGCAAGTTGGGACAAGTGGGTCTTGGAGGCTGAGTCCACTGCCCAATGGTGAAGCCACAGCCAGCATCACACCACCTTTGAGAAGGCAATATCTTTAGCCACCATGCAGACTATATCATACATGGTGTCTGACAAAAGCTGCTGCTGATTCCAGGAGGATGAAAGTATCATCTGGAAGAAGTGACTGAAGCCACTGAAGGAAAGCTCAAGTTGTCAGACCTGCACATACCATTAACTGGAAAACAGAAGTCGTCAAAAACTGACTCATCATAAGAGCTTCCATCCTGCAAAGTGGTCTTTTAAGGCTGCACCACCCTCCACTGGAATGGTGGTCTGCTTTGTGACCGCCATGACATGCACCTCAGGTATGCTGAAGCGTGCAGTGCAGTCCTCCTGTGGTAGGACTTAGAGCTTCTTCAAGACCTTGACTCTCTTCAACGGGAAGTCAAGCAAGTCCCACTTTGAGTAGACCACTCTTTTGAAAGCCTCTGGAAAAGAAAGTTTATCTTTATTACACTGCTTGCTTGACCGCCCAGGCCAAAGTGTCAGGGCGGTTTACAAAATAATAATAAAACATAGCTCCTAGCAGGTTTCCGAATCCCTTGCAGAAGGGAGTGTACCTGCGATGATCATTCTGATGCCAGAAGATTAGCCAACCACAGTGCAGAAGACACCTGAACAATCAACGCCACCAGTTTATCATTCCTAGAGAGAGAGATAATACAGGCATCATCTTGATTCTCTGAAGGACATGACAGTTCATCCTCAAGACTGGAGTCCTTGCCAGAGGTGTCTGAACTGGACTCTGGACCTTGGGGCAAAGTAAAAACTGTTCCAGACTCCAATCTCTGCCGAGATCTTAGGTGGTAGAGCGAAGGCCGTGCTTTGACTATCCTGTGCCATAGGATCCTCTTTTGACAGAGCAGAGAGAGAGAGAAGACTCGAGGCCCCAGGACAAAAGGTTATTGAAGAAATGAAAATAATTTTGGGGAGGACAACCCAGAAACTGGGAGCTCCCTAATGGGTTTAGCTCCACCACCAGCACGGGGGAGACTTGCTGTCAGGTCCCTAAGAGAAGGGGAGAGGTCAACAAAGCAAGAGTTCAAGTTCAAGGCTTGGAAATCATCCTTTACTACATCCACTGCCTCCTGAAACAAGGATATGGGCAGGGCACCCATATCCCCCTGCTGTGAGGGGGGGGGATGGGCCCTCCAAGGGCACCTCAGAAGTCTCTATGCAGGAAGCGCAGAAGCTGGAGTCCAACATAATAACTTTCCACAGACCAGACAGTATGTCATAGGAGAAGGCATGCATCCGCACCAACAATGTGAACCACTGGCATCGCTAACAATCCAGTTTGACAGGCTCAGGACACACTAAGAGGGTGCATTTTCACCAGGCGCTCTGACTTTTTGGTACTCACCCCTGGGGAGCCCAAGCAAGAAAACCATGCTGGGCTCAGTGCTACTCCCCTGCTACCAGGCCAGCAAATACATACCTCTGAATAGCCACCTTCTAATCTTTGGGGGAAAGCCAGGGAAGGACAGGACCACTGGCTAGTCAACTGGCCCTTAACAAAATAAGGACGAGGAGCTGGACCAATTCTCTCCTCCATATGGCAATACCCTTAAAACCACTGTTCTCAGAGTAACTCAGTGGAGCCTCCAGCATTGGGTTCCAGTGAGGAAGTTACCCTTAAGTGTGGTTTACTCATGAGCCAGATCAAATTCCTTCCAAATTTCACCAGAGCTTCATCCATGCATCTACCATCTGCTGAAGAATTACAGAGGTGTGCCCCTAGATGCATTGGCTGATATAACAGGATAAAGTCATAAGAAACCTCTGGAATATTTTCTCTGTCTCCACCTTTGCTGGTAGGGGGACACAACACACTTATTTGGTCAGGTCCAGAAGAATATAGAACATTCTTTAGTCTTTTTTTTTTCAAACATGTAGGAGCTGACAAAAAATTATATAAAAAAAGATAACACATAACCAAGTTTATGGGATCTTCCCCAAACTTTTATAATATCACTATCCATACAAAGCGTATTTTACATGAATATTATAAAATCGACATACAGACTCATAGTTTGTTCCAGACTTAAGGAGTAGCAAGGTAGAAAGTATCTGAATGCTCATATCAAAGTGTATTTATTTATTTATTATTATTTATTAACATTCTCTTATATACCGCGCTATTCTGCATCAGTGCGGTTTACATTGAACAAACTGAAATTACATTGAACAGGGCATTATAACTTGGAGATAACTATTTTACAGGGAACATGGGCTATGGAGGGTTAAGTGGCTTGCCCAAGACCACAAGGAACACCTGTGGGACTAGAAACTCAAGTCCTTCCGGCCCAAGGTTGCTGTCCTCTAGTGGGATTTGAACCCCCGACCTTCCAGCCTGAAGTACCTTGCCCCAACCACTAGGCCACTCCTCCACTCCAATTTAGGGTTTATTATTCATTGTGGAGTGCTATTGGATGAAGTTTCACTTCAACAGACATTATACATTACGGGGGTCATTTTAAAAGACACAGATGTGTTAGATCTCAGAGATATGCGATTTGGACGTTTGAACGGCAATTACAGAACTGGGCAGAACTGAACGTCCTTGTGAATGTAGCGCCCATGTATAGACTTTTCAACATGGGCGTGTCTGGGGGCATTCCAGAGCGCAGCAAGGACAGAGCAAGGGTGCAGACATCAAAGGCGTAGTTCGTATAGCAATTGGGGCATGCCTGATATGGCAGCCAGATTTCCTGGCCTAGACCAGCTATAAAGCAAAAACAGATAGATATGGGACTTTGCTGGCCATGCTGAGTGCAAATGCAAATATTAGGAGGAGCATGAAGTCAAGAGAGAAGAGTCAGACTGTCATCCATGTCTGCTGCATACCATGTTCTGCTACCCCCTATGTCTCAACAGAGATCCCTGTGCATACATCACTGCAGCCCCATCCCCAATAGCCCCCCCCAAACAACCCCATCCCCCACATGCCTGCCTGGTACAAAGGTAGTGGACCTCAAAGGTCACCTACACAAGGTTTTAGATCGTGCTGGGGAAGAGCCTGCTGTCTTGGTACATGTTGGTGCCAGTGACATAGGAAAATATGGAAGAGAGGTTCTGAAGGCCAAATTTAGGCTTTTAGGTAGGAAGTTGAAATCCAGAACTCTCCAGGGTAGCATTCTCAGAAATGCTTCCCATCCACATGCAGGATCCAAAAGGCAGGCAGAGCTCCGGTGTATCAATGCATGGATGAGACGATGGTGCAAGCAAGAGAGTTTTGTATATGTTAGAAACTGGGCAACATTGTGGGGAAGGGGAGGGGGCTTTTCTGAAAGGATGGGCTCCACCTTAAACAGGATGGAACCAGGCATGTGGCATTAACCCTTAAAAAAGAGATAAAGAAGTTTTTAAAACTAGATGATAGGGGAAAGCTGACAGTCATCCAAGAGCATATGGTTCAGCATAATTAGGGTTGCCAGATACCTTTGGTCCAAAATCAGGATATTTTTTCAAAAAAATAACACTTTTCAAAAAAATGTTTTATTAGGCATCAAACACAATAAAACATTATTTACATGTATCTACTGCTCGATGATATTTGATTTCACAGATTTTCATCAGCCAAAATCCTTTTGTACGCAGCACCAAAAGATGATGAATAGTTTATTTTAACTTGAAGCAAGCATTTTACTGTTTTAATATCCAATCGATTTCTATCATCCATCCATTGCTTATTGCACACCAAAAATACTCATTCCACTAGTGACTTTATACATAATTGCAAATGTATTTATTTTATTTTATTTAACTGTGCTTATATACTGCTGATCTATGAGTCTAAGTGGTTTACAGATAACAACCTGGCCGAGTGGGCTTACATAGAACATAGATAATTTAGTGAGGTACATAGAAGTGGTTTACATGTAACAGTAATAACTTGGAAGAAACATTGAACTATATACATTGAACAGTGGTTGGGTTGAGACATTGAACTATGTATATTGAATAGTGGTTGGTATGTGATGAATAAAGTGAAGTACATCCATTGGGCATGAATTTGTTATATGAAGGAGGGTGGGGTGGGTGGGGGGATGGGAAGAGTGAGGCTGGGATGGGATGGTTATGTATTCTCATTGATGACGCATTCAAGGAACGAGTGAGTTTTTAGATTTTTCTTGAAGTCTGTATGGTCATTCTTGGTACGGAGATGGTCTGGTAGGGCATTCCATAACGTCAGAGCAAAGAGTGAGAAGGCTCTTTTAAATGTCGTGGAGTTGGTTTTCATGTGTGAGGATGGTATGTGTAGTGTGTTGGTAGAGTTTGTTCTTCTGGATCTGTTATTAGGGGCTATCTGTATTAATGATCATAAGTAGTTGGTAGATAATCTGTGGAATAATTTGAAGACTGTGCGGATGGCCTTGTGCTTGATTCTTTGATTGATGGGCAGCCAGTGCTGTTGCTTGACAGTTGGGGTTATGTGCTCAGACCTTTGGATGTTGCAGAAGAAGTGTACAGCAGTATTCATGGCTAGCTGAAGTGTTTGGAGTGTGGATTTAGGTAAGCCTTGCAGGATGTTGCAGTAGTCAAAGTGAGGAAATATAAGTGCTTGAACTGTGTGGTAATCACTTAGTTCCAGGAGTAATTTTAGATATTGCACTGAGTTTGTGGTAGATGGTTCTTGTGGTGTTGGTTATATGAGGGGAGAGTGTGAGATCTTCTGTGTCTGTCCTATGCTTTCTTGAATTCAGATACTATCCTCGTCTCTACTACCTCCACTGGGAGACTATTCCACGCATCTACCACTCTTTCCGTAAAGAAATATTTCCGTATATTACCACTGAGTCTATCCCCTTTCACCCTCATTCTATGTCCATTTGTAGCAGAGCTTGCTTTCAATCGAAAGAGGCTCTCCTCTTGTGCATTTATGCCATTGAGGTATTTAAACATCTCTATCATATCTCCTCTCATTGTAAAAAGGTGATTAGTGAAGTACCCCAGGGATCTGTGCTAGGCTCGCTGCTTTTAAATATAATTTATAAATAACCTGGAAATGGGAATAACGAATGAGGTGATCAAACTTGCAGATGACACCAAATTAGTCAAAGAGTATTGTGAAAAACTGGAAGACTGGATGTCCAAATTGCAGATGAAATTTAATGTGGACAAGTGCAAAGTTATGCACCTAGGAAAGAACAACCCAAACTATGGTTACACGATGCAAGGTTCCACATTAGGGAACCACCAGGGGCAGCGGAACACCTTTTTGGTTGGAAGAGCCAAACAAACCAATCTCTAGCCCTGCCTTCGAGCTTTCTAGCTCTGATACCATGTTGAGAAAATTATTGGTGGGGCCATGGCCCTTGTGGCCCACCCCTTTCTGCTGCCTATTGGAACCAACGCCCAGGAAAAGGATTTAGGCGTCATTGTGGATAACAGGTTGAAACCCTCTGCCCAGTATGCAGCAGCAGCCATGAAAGCAAATAGAAATTAGGAATCATATGGAAAGGAATGGAGAACACCAAGGATATTATAATGCCTCTATATCCTTTCATGATGTGACCACACCTTGAATACTGCATGCAATCTGGTCGCCAGATCTTCCTAAAGGATATAACAGAATTAGAAAAGGTACAGAGAAGAGTCACCAAGATGGTAAAAGGGATGAAAGGATACCCCTATGAGGAAAGGCTTAAAAGGTTAGGGCTCTCCAATTTGGAAAAGTGATAGCTGAGGGGAGATATGATAGAGGTCTATAAATTAATGAATGGAATAGAATGGGTAAACAGATTGGTTGTTTACGTCATCTAAAAGTAGAAAGACTAGGGGAAATGAAATGAAGTTACAATGCAACCTATTTAAAGACTAATAAGAGAAAATATTTTTTCACTCAATGCATAATCAAACTCTGGAATTCATTACTGGAGGATGTAATAAAAGCCGTTAGTGTAGGACAAGTTCCTGGAGGAAAGGTCCTTAAGCCATTACTAAAGTGGACCGGGGAAATCCACTGCTTTCCCATGGAACAAGCAGCATGGAATCTGTATACCTTTTGGGAACCTGACAGGTACTTGTGACCTGGAGTAGCCACTGTTGGAAACAGGATACTGGGCTTGATGGACCCTTGGTCTGACCCAGTAAGGCATATTTTATGTTCTTATGTAGTCTGCCACAGAGGCCTTCAGCTACCCCCTTCCACCACCTGGCACCACTTCACCCAGACCACCTTCTCCCCTATATGCCACCACCCACTCCTGTCTTTGTCTCAGTTTTAGCAGTGGGAGTGAATTTGTATCTGTCTGTGTAGAAGCAAAGGAGCCGAGGAGGGTGCATGACAATGTGAGTGCAGGTATCTGTGTCAATGTGGCTGAGAGTCTGTATCAGTCTTTGTATCTCACACAGCACAGAACACAGCAAAGTTTTGTGTGTTAGATTGATGAGTAAATTCTCTCAGAAATACTGTTGTTTAACGGCACACTTTGATGTTAACAATTAATGTGGCGATCTATCATAAACCGCACAAACACGAGTGACTCTACATAACATATCATTGTAATCTCCTTTATCATATTTTACAGTCCCTTTTAGTCACATCAATGCAAAATTTGGCTAAAGGTGGTCATTAAAATATTCTTCCTCTGCTAGCCACGTTTTGGACTGGGTTTATTCCCTTTAAGTATTACAGCAATCGGATGAAGCTGTTACCATACTTACAAGGCTCTCCCAGGAAATTTGGAAGACAAATTCAAGGCCAACTGACTGGAAAAGATCTGTGTTTATACCAATAATGAAGAAAGGTGACCGAGTGACTGTGGAAATTATCGCACAATCACTCTGATCCCACATGCCAGCAAGATTCTACTCAAGATCATTCCGCAGAGACTACAACCAAACCTGGAACAAGAATTGCCTGAAGTGCAAGCAGGGTTCAGAAAAGGGTGAGGAACAAGAGACATCATCTCAGATGTGAGATGGATCCTTGAAAAAATTAATGAACACCAAAAGGGTATCCATATGCGTTTTATAGACTACAGCAAGGCTTTTGACTGGGTAAACCATGAGAAACTCTGGGCCACATTAAGAAGCATGGTTATACCAGAACACCTGATTGTTCTCTTGCACAACCTTTACATTGATCAAGAAGCAACAGTTCGAAATAAGAGAAAGAGAATGGTTTAAAATCAGCAAAGGTGTTCAACAAGGCTGCATACTTTCCCCCTACCTCTAATTTATATGCAGAACAAATCATCAGAGAAGCAGGACTGTATGAAGACAACAGAGGTGTGAAGATTGGTGAAAGACTCATCAACCTTTGCTATGCTGATGATAGCACATTACTGGCTGAAAGTGAAGACAATTTGAAACATTTGCTTCTCAAGAGCAAGGAATTTAGTCTTAAAATGGGTTGCACCTTAACGCTGACAAAGATCCCGACAACTGGCAAAATCAGTAAGTTCATCATTGATGGACAAGAAATTGAAATAGTTGACAGCTTTAACTTACTTGGAACAATAAGAACATAAGATATGCCATACTGGGTCAGACCAAGGTCCATCAAGCCCAGTATCCTGTTTCCAACAGTGGCCAATCTAGGTCATACGTACCTAGCAGTTTCCCCAAAAGACACAGGTTCCGCAATGCTTGTACTGGGTCAAGCATTGATATCCTGGGTCCCTTCTTAATAATGGTTTATGGACCTTTCCTCCAGGAACTTGTCCAAACCTTTTTTAAACCCAGCTACACTAACAGCCTTTACTACATCCTCCGGTAACAAATTCCAGAGTTTGATTACACGTTGAGTGAAGAAATATTTTCTTTTATTAGTTTTAAATAGTTTACCCTGTAGCTTCATTGCATGTCCCCTAGTCTTTCTATATTCTGATAACGTAAACAATCGATCTACGTTTACCCGTTCCACTCCGTTCATTCATTTATAGACTTCTATCATATCTCCCCCCTCAGTCGTCTCTTTTCCAGGTTAAAGAGCCCTAACCTTTTTAGCCTTTCTTCATAGGAGTATCCTTCAATCAATAAAGAAAGGACTAGCAGTCAAGAAATCCAATGATGTATTGCTCTTGGTAGAATGGCTATGAAGGACCTAAACAAGATCCTCAAGAGCAGAGATGTCTCTCTCCATACAAAGATTTGACTTGTCCAGGCCATGGTATTTTCAATAACGTCATATGGATGCGAAGGTTGGACAGTGAAAAAGACAGAAAGGAAGAAAATTGATGCCTTTGAATTATGATGTTGGCAACAAATACTGTGTATACCGTGGACTGCCTGAAGAACAAACCAGTCAGTACTAGAGGAGATGAAATCTAAATTTTCCTCAGAAGCTAAGATAACAAAACTTCAACGTTCATACTTTGGACATAACATGCAAAGAGAGAGATCATTGGAGAAAGCACAGTTACTTACCTGTAACAGGTGATCTCTGGGAACAGCAGGAATAAGTCTTCACATATGGGTATGTCGGTACTGACGGAGTCTGCGCGGGAACACTTCCCAGCGTCCAATTAGAACGCTTTTGGGAGCATCCCACCATGCCTGCGTGCTGCCTTCCCGCCTTTCCCAACTGCCTCTCCTCAGTTAAGTTTTAAAGCTGAGACAAAGAGAGAGAGAGAGGAAAGATAGAGATAGAGAAATACAACTCCTAGGGGAGGTGGGTGGGTTGTGAAGACTTATTCCTGCTGTTCCCAGAGATCACCTGTTACAGGTAAGTAACTGTGCTATCTCCAGGAACAAGCAGGAATGAGTCTTCACATATGGGGACTCCCAAGCTAAGATGCCTGGAGGAGTCCCAGCATGTTGCTAATCAGAGAAGGGCATGCTATTCGACAGAACCTCAGGCATCCTGGGGATGGAGGGTAGGAGTTGAACTAAAAGATATGGTATGGACCAACTGGAAAGGAGACCCTGTGTAGATAATATCTAGTAGTAAACATTGAACTGGAATTTAGCAATTTGGACCTCACCTTGAGGTATTGAGAAAAGTTTATGGAGGTTCATATGGGACTGCTAATATGAACCAGCAGAATATCCTCAAGGAATACCTCAATATAGAGCAGAGGTAATAACCGTGCAAAGACAGGTTGAGGTCAAACCTTTAGTGCGAGAAAAGTCCCAGCGGAGACTGGGGTAGTTCAATGGGGCAGGACTTTTGCGGAAAATGCGGAAGTCCCTATTAAATAAACCTGAAGTTCTTTTGACCCTAAAGAGACAGTTCTTATAGGAGAAGAGGGGCTTTGAAAACCCCTATATCCGATAACAAAGAAGGACAGAAGTATGAGGCATGGTAGCCTCCTATTTACTGAAAATTCAGGATGTCCTTCTTAAATAAAGTTACTTAGGAAAAAAGATGGTACATGGAGGACTTCAGATGTACCTAAAGTGAAGGTTATGGTGGAAACCTTTTAACTACCACAGGTATGTAGAATCCTTAACATGCTGGAGCAGCATTGAAAAGGATAGTGACTATCTGTCGGCCCGTATAGGAAAAATATATATATAAATATATATATGAACCTAAGCAGACAGATAGAAAGAAATATATATATATATATGGGTACAGACATGCAGATGTCTATCTACATGTATGCATAAATATATATACCCATGTCTCCACATAGGGATATGTGAAGGGAGAAAGATTCATCTAATAACAAGAAGGGAATACCTGCTTGAGGAGATGTTTAGAGAATCCATTCTCCCTTGTTGTGGGTGGGAGAGCTAAGGGAGTGCTCTCACTGACAAGAAGTCTAGAGTATTCTAAGAACTCTAGCCCTTGAAAAACCAGGAATGGAGGATGTTTTAATCCGCTGACAGTAAGTCTGTATCCTTCCATAACTCCAGCATGACAGCTGGAGAAGAAGATGCAATGAAAAGAGATACCATGTTTACCCTTCTAAGAGGGCAAAATGAGTATGATTCATTCTTGCGTTCAATATGAATTACTCCATGAGAAATTGAGGATGGAAGGAAATACACAAAGAAAGACTGTCAGTGAAAGAAAACCATCCCTGGTGAAGGGGTCCACTGGGAATGTGAACCAACCCAGGGGATTGGATAATTCTTTAGGTCTTCACTTAATTAAAGGCGTGTGTCCTTTATTGAAGAAGACGACTTTAATGGAGATGGTAAGGATAGGGAAGAACCCAATAAAGCCCTTCCTAACCATCTGGAATTATTTGCTCTCTAGCAAGGGCCCATAGTGCAGAGCTGCTCTGTAGAGATGCAGAGAGCATGTTGCAGGTTGGCTAGAAGAAAAACTGGCTGTTTAAGAGCCGGTATGTGACCTGAACTACTCCGCCAACTCCAAGGATTGGGGAAGGCTAAGGGTAGCAGGTATGCTACAACAAGAAAACCTGAGAAGGTTCTAAGTCTGTCTGGGACTTAGTACTAAGGCCAGAAAGATTGATATTAGAGATCAAGCCCTGGGTGCTTGGTTAGCAAGTTAGTGGTTTAAACACTAAGAGCCCCTGCATTCTAACTATTGTTAGAGCGGCAGAAAAAATCTTAGGTCTCAAGATTAGAAAAGACCTACAGACATAAGTAGGAGTGGTAAAACTCCATCACTGAGAAGCTGCCACGAGAAACAAGAATGCAAGGTGGCAAAAACTCTGAAAAGAAACTCAGGGCTTAGGGATAAGCCCTGAGTTAAGTAGTATACTCTTACAGACCAAGATGTCTTAGTAAGAGGGGTAGAGTTGAAAAAGACTTACGATGGAGTAAATCTTTGAAAGAATAGTATAAGACATGCTGATACAGGAGAAACTGTCAAAGATAAAGGTATAGACGACCTTATTGACAGCGGTTACTCCTCTATCCACTTAGAAGGAAGAGGAGTAACCTTACTATCTGTAAAGCATAATCATGCTAAGGAGCTCTATGAGCTAAAAGTCAGGATATCTCTTTAATGTAAAGTTTTGGATGGAACCAATGTAGATACTTGTAAGAGAAGAAGCAAACTACAGGTTCTAAACCTCAAAGCAGGAAGTAGGATTCAGTGAAGAATCTATCAGCAACCCTGCGACTGCTGGGTTTGCTGAAGTGGTTGAGGTTGTGGTTTCTTTGGCTTGGTTTGATGTTTCCCCTGTTTGGAAACAGCTGTATGATGGGTAGAGAAAGGATAAAACTTTTTCCCTTTAGAGGAATAAAGTTTGGTAGAAGATTTCTTACCAACTGGGATAGAGAAAGGTATAGACAATCCTTCGAAAGCAACAGTGCCAGTGGTTAACTGAGCAACTTGGCATAAAGATTCTCCCCAGTACAAGGAGTATTTCCCAGCCTTTCTTGTACCGATGTATCCAAGTCAGAAGCTTGGAGCCAGGCCATGCATCGTGCCCCTATGGCTATAGCAGAAGTTCTGCTGACAGACTCAAAACTGTCCAGGGTAGCACGAGTAAGAAACCTAGAGACATTTTGAACATGACTAACCAGTAAAGAGTAGTCTGCCCTTTTGTGATCCTGAAGAAAAGGAGTCAAAAACAGCAAACTGGTTGTGAGCTCTTCAAGAGATAGTCCCATATAGAAAATATATGAGAGAATTCTTGTTGAAAACATGGATGCCTGGAAGCTTTTACGTCCAAAGGCATCTGAAGTTCTAGCCTCACGACCTGGCAGATAAGAAGAGTGCCTTTTAGCACGTTTCACACGCCTCATTGCTGATTCCACAACAAGAGAATGATGTGGAAGTTGAGTCTTTTGAAAACCTGGAGAAGGGGGCACCTTGTACAGAAAGTCAGTGGCCCTTGAAGGTGGGGATACCTTTAAAGGAGTTTCCCACATTCTAAGTAAAAGATCCTGTAAGGTTTGATGCAAAGGGAGCATGATAACCTTCTTTGGAGTCTCAGGGAGACACAAACTCTGAATCCCTTGGAGCAGGATCTTTGTCAGGTATAGAAATGGCAAGTAACCTTGCCATATCAAGCAGGAATGCTTGAAAAGAAATTTCCCCAGAAGGGGATCCTGTATTATGAGTGAAGGTCAGATCTGTGGAAGATCTAGACTTAGCACTAATGGGTAGATCCATTACAGTACCAGACCCAAAAGGGTGGAGCATCGGATTGTCCTGAAAGGATAGTCGGTGGTACCGCTCAAGGTCGGTATCGTGACGAATCGGTGAAAAACTATCTATGCCAGGGAAGGCAGACGCGACCACAAGAAAAAACAACTGAGGAGAGGCAGTTGGGAAAGGCGGGAAGGCAGCACGCAGGCGTGGTGGGATGCTCCCAAAAGCATTCTAATTGGACGCTGGGGAGCGTTACCGCGCAGACTCTGTCGGTACCGACGTACCCATATGTGAAGACTCATTCCTGCTTGTTCCTGGAGATAGGCAGTATGCTTGGCAAGGTAGAATGTCACCGTAAAAGAGGAAGGCCGGCAATGAGATGGATCAATACAATAAAAGCAGCTATGGATATCACTCTATCAACAATAAGGCAGAACAAAGTTTAGGTCAACTATCCAGAGGGTCGCCAGGAGTCCACACCGACTCAACGGCACTTAACAACAACAACTTCTTCTTGAGCATGATTTACTGGTCCCAACAAGGGGCGTATAACCTAGCCTTTTGAGTTAGTTTCATTTGCTGAGTATGGTGTTGTATTAAAGCTTGGGGTAAAAGATGGATGCAATTGCTGAAGGAAGTGACTTTTGGATTTGGAATATATCTTCAAAAAGAGATGTTGGGTTATAAAATATTAATGGTCTCTATACTGAAAAATTGTGAAGTTGTCAATTGGGAATTGAATGCGAGTTGATATTTACCTGGTATATAGGATTTACATCTCTGATAGAAATCAAATGTTTTTGGGGCATTTTTGCCCATTTTCCTGGTTGTTCTTATAAGAACAAGAAGACTATAGTTAGTGCAGTAGAGCTATAACGGTGCCATCTGAAGCTGTAGTGAAATGATCGAAAAAATTGAATGCATGTTAAAATGTATTTGTCATGTGGGAAGTGGAAGCTCCCGAACTAAAGAAGCCCCGAGAGAATCCCCTGCTTCAAAAGGGCTGCCCACTATACTGGCCCCAACCCCTCTGTGATGAGAGGAAACCCATCCCCCGAAAACACCAGAACTCTCTGGTTCCCCCTCGAATGGACTGTTAAGACTTGCACCCTTGAGACATCCTCAGGAAGGCAAGTCCCCTTGGTCTCACCCAGCTCCTTCACCAACTCCTTTACCCTGGGAGTACCGATGGGGTCAAAATTGACCCCATTGCAAGTTTCATAACGCGTATCTCGGAAACTAGTTGTCCAAGAATGCAATCTTTATATGACTTTTCACATGTCAATATTCTCTTTATATTGCGCCATGGGAGGAATAATTTTCATCCGCTAGGTGACGCTAGTGATGAATTGCAGCACAGAGTACCAGTGGGGTCATTTTTGACCCCAGTTGCTTACGTCCGGTTTAGATCGTGATACAATTTGCAATTTTGTGAATTTTTTGATCTGACAAAGGTAATTATCATTAAATATGTATCATTTATTTTTTGTACTCTTATTTTATGAAAATTACACATTTTCTGTAATTGATATCATACATTCTCTCATTTCCAATGAAATCTGAAGGCTTTCAGCTCGTTCATCATGATTATTGTACACCTATAGTAAAAACTGCTTTGCGTTTTATTCAACTTTATCTTTATTTATTTTAGGTTATTGTTTATGATGTCAAAACAAAAGTATCCAGCTGCCCAAGTAAGAGAAATATTGCAACGAGATGCTGAAAGTGACGGCTCCGAGTCGTCTGATGATGCAGCATATTCAGCAAGCAAAGAAGCATATCAGCCAAGTTCGGGCAATAAATCTGATGACGACAGTCATGATTCAGATGACAACAGCAATTGGTCGCCAAGTGAATGAGAGACTGATGTTGAGCCGATAACATCGCCTGCAGCAAAGAGTCAAGTTACAGGTTGAGGCAAAGGTGTGCTGGAATGGGGAAGAAGGCAGGAGTCCTCGGTGTCAGTATTATCTGTGAGGAATCTTAGTTGTGGTCGTAGAGAAGCTAAGAGGTCATCAACTATAAGCACAAATGTTGCCATTGAAGCCTATGTATCTAAGGATGCCACATCATGGAACAGGAAGCCTATAAAGCAAGCTGCTGGAAGATATGCCAGAGCTAATGTCATGCCCGTACAACAAGGTCCTACAAGGTATGCTGTACGAAATGTTGATGGCCCTCTCGCAGCATTCCACTTGTTCATGAGGAAGAACTTATTAAATTAAATCATGATGTGGACGAGCAAACAAGGAAAACACATTTATGACAACACCTGGAAAGATTTGACAGATGGAGAATTTCAATGTTTTCTTGGACTTCTGATCCTCTCAGGCGTGTACAAGTCACGAAATGAATCCATAGTTCAGTTGTGGAACCTTGAAGATGGTCGTTCTGTTTTCGGCAAAAATATGGCCCGTAACCATTTTCAGCAAATTTCTTGTGCTCTCAGATTTGATGATGCAACCAACAGACATGAACAACGAGGCGTGGATAAGCTTGCTCCAATCAGACACGTTTTTGATACCTGGGAAGCAACTCTAAGTGACGCCTTTGTTCCTGGTGAAAATGTTACTGTGGATGAACAACTGCTTACATTTCGTGGCCGTGTTCCGTTCAGACAATACATTCCCAGCAAACCTGGGAAATATGGCATAAAGCTATGGATGTTGTGTGACAGTGCGTCATATGTTCTGCGTCTTCAAGTATATACAGGAAGGGAACTTGGACAAAACAGGGAACAGAATCAGGGTGAAAGGGTTGTGCTGCAACTCACTGAAGGATTGACGCGATCTGGCAGAAATGTTACTGTTGACAATTTCTTCTGCAGTTTATCCCTGTCACGGAAATTGCTAGAAAAACAAATGACACTTTTGGGGACAATTCGAAAGAACAGAAAAGAATTACCTCCAGAATTTGTAACAGCAAAGGGCCGAGAGGTATTCACTTCACTGTTTGCCTTTCTCGATGACAAAAAACCATGCATGATCTTGGACTATAATTCTAGTAAAGGTGGAGTAGATACGGCAGATCAAATGTTGCGCACGTATACCACAAAAAGAATGACAAGACGCTGGCCAGAGACAATCTTCTACAACATGTTGGACATCAGTGCTTTGAACGCCTTCATTGTTTGGATGTCAGTAAATCCAGAATCCACAATACATAAAAATTGTTACACTACTTAACTATCAAACAATACTGTATTTTTTGGTGAATAGGTCTCAGACTAAACGGAGGGAATTATATGAGGTCAAAATACCTCTAAGCACAACTCCCCTCCTGTATTGCATCAATGACCTAAATATTCACTATTTAAATTCAAAGAATGTTTTCCTTTTTATATTGTTATATATAAAATGTTCTTTCTACTTTAACATACTCGGATTCAACCAGATGTGCTTAAATTGGTTCTTGAACGCATGCGTGGCGTTTTTCTCAGTGAGGACAAGCCCAGTAGTGTGAGAAATGAGGATTCAATTTTGCAGGCTGTTGCCGCATGTTAATGAAATGCTGTATACCCCCCGAAGAAACCTTTAGATCGGTGAAACGCTAAAGCGCTATGGATTTGCGTTTTCTGGGGCTGATATACTGTCTCCTGGACTTTTTCAGATAAGCGTTTTGCTTTTTCTTTTGAGAACCGTAGGGGTCAGAAATAGTTCAAGAACCAACTTAAGCACATCTGGTTGAATCCGAGTATGTTAAAGTAGAAAGAACATTTTATATATAACAATATAAAAAGGAAAAAAAAATTTGAATATAAATGATGAAAAGTTTAAATGGTGAATATTTAGGTCATTGATGCAATACAGGAGGGGAGTTGTGCTTAGAGGTATTTTGACCTCATATAATTCCCTCCGTTTAGTCTGAGACCTATTCACCAAAAAATACAGTACATTTTGATAGTTAAGTAGTGGAACAATTTTTATGTATTGTGGATTTTTATTGTTCCTATAAAGGCTGTTGGAAGAACGTTGTTAAGTACTTAATCCAGAATGGCAGTCCAAGTCAAAGCACAGACGTCGTCTAAGATTGGAATTAGGAAAGCAGTTGCTAAAGAGTAATTGCAGCGAGACTTCTTCCAGCAATGAAGAAGCCACTGATGCTGTTTGCAATGTCAGGATCCCAAATAAAAGGGCAAGGTGTCACTGCTGTTCCAGAGAAAAAGACAAGAAAAGCAACAGTTTTCACCTCCTGCAAGCGCAATGTTTGCAAAGAACATTCAGAAATTGTCTCTCATGCAAATGACTGTAGTACTTTACTGTGTTCATCAAGTGCATGCAAAAACTGCTTTCATGGCAACTCTTCTTCATGTAATTTTATGATAAAGCATTTAACCTTCATATAATAAATAATTAATTCAGAATAATATTTTGTCTGTTTAGTTTAAAATTTTCATGGTTAACAATTAAAATTCGTCGTGGGGTCATTTATGATCCCAACGGTATTCAGTGTGTGCAAAAAATCTCGGTAATTCCAGGGTTAAACCAATCACCAAATAGGAGTTTATCCTTGAAGGGGAGCTTACTCAGCCAAACCTTGGGTGAGACATCAGCTGTCCATATACAAAGCCACACAAAGTGCCGAGCCACTATCACTAGAGCCATACTCTTGGCCGAGGCCCACATTAAATCATAGCACGCGTCCACTAGATATGCAGAGATGGACTCCAAATTGGAGAGCTCCATAGGTGTCCCCGAGGATTCCGCCAAGACCGGCAGAGCCTGTAACCAGCACATACATGCTCATGCTACATACGCCACACAGAAAGAGGCCTGTAAGCACAGCACATTCACAAAGGCCTGTGAGAGCAATACCTACAATCGCCTATTCTGGGGATCTTTCAATACTGTACCCCATGGGGATAAGTCTTTTTAGTGACCGCCGTCACCAACGAATTCACTTTAGGGTTCTTAAGCCTCTTTCCACTGGGGGAAGGGGATAGAGCCGAGACATTGCTCTGCTCCCCTCAAATAGGCTCCCATTCATCCTCAATCATCAGCATGACTGCCTCATGCACTGGAAAGGAATTCTGAGGAGTCCACACACCTTGTAACAGGGGATCCTCCAAGGGAGTGTCGTCCTCTGACGCTCAAAAGGGAATATTTAGGGCCACCAGAGACTGGGAAAAAAGGAATTGCACTTACCTGGTAATTGTGGTTCCTTGAGTGACTCCAGTTTAGTCCTTAACCTCTGGGTAGTGAACCTCCTCCTGCAGCTTCGAGACTGGGCATGTCAAAAACTCATGACATCACTGGATATAGCCTGCTGGTCTCTCCCATCAGCCCCCAGTGAACTATTGACAAAGCAGACTCAAAGGAGCAAAAAATCAGTAATTTGTTTTTTAAAACTTATTATATTCAAGGGCACGCAGAACATATAACCTATCTACCTACTACTCCCCTTCCAGAAGGAAAGGTACTGCTTCCTGCATGCTCTCCATTCTGTCGAATGCCTAGCCCTAAACAATCCAGAGCAATATAGCAATATATAAAACAATATATAACAATTTCATAATATAATATGACAATATAGCAGAAAACAAATGGAAGCATCAAAACGACTGAACACCAGTGAAGGTCTATATCCACTTTTAACCTTGCACTTCCCCCAACAGAAAAACCACTGCTAAGACCCCATCCCCAGGCGGGAATGAGGACTAAACTGGAGTCACTCAAGGAGCTACAATTACCAGGTAAGTGTAATTCCTATTTCATTATCGTTCCTCCAGTTTAGTCCTCAACCTCTGGGATGTATCAGAGCAGTAATCATTGGGAGGGACCTTTCCAGCCGGATCTCAACACTGCCTCAGCTGCCAGAACATCTAGGCGGTAGTGCTTACTGAAAGTATGGAGAGACAACCAAGAGGTCTCCCTACAGATGTCCACTGGTGGAACCACACTGTGCTCCGTCCAAGAAGACGCTTGCACTCTGGTAGAGTGAGCTCGTAAGCTCCCTGGGACTGTACGGTCCTGTAGAAGATAAGCCGACACTTGCCGCTCCAATCCATCCAAAAATGGGACTCCTTCGCCGCCGCTTCCCTTTGCGGGGCCCTCCGAACACCCCGAAGAGAGACGATCTGCCTTGCAAAAGTTTCTGAAACCTTTAAACACTGCCGCAGCGCTCTCTTGACGTCCAAACAGCGCAAGCTATGGTTCAATACGCTCCCCTCCGCCGCACCTAGCACTGCAAGAGAGACCATTTTAGCTAGGTGAACATAGAAACCACCTTTGGCAACAACGACGGAACCAGCCACCAGGCCACCTTCTGTCTGGAGACAGACAAAAAACAATTCCTGACAGGTCAACGCCTGCAACTCTGAAAACCGCCTCGCCGAACAGATGACCATCAAACATACCGTCTTCAAGGCAAAACCCTTAACCTATGCCTGTTGCAAGGGCCCCAATGGTGCGCTAGCTAATGCTCCTAAAACCAACTTGAGCTTCCCCGGTGGAATTAATATCCAATGACAGGGCTACAGTCTGGTAACTGCCTGAGAAAGCGTACCACATTGACCTGTGCATGAGAGCCACTCCCTGTCCTTTGCCCCTATAGCAAGACAGAGCTGCTAACTGAACTCTCCAGGACCTGCCTTTACCAAAACCGGCCTGCAGAAAACTTAACAAGGGAACTGACACTGTTGTCGCGCGAGCATGCCTCCGCAAGCACCCATCCTCAAAGATGCGCCATATACGCACATATGCAAGGGACGTAGACTTTTTTTTTTTTGCAGCAAGGTGGCAAAGACTGCTGTCGAGCAACTCTTTTTCCTTAAGCTTGCCCTTTCAATGACCACCCCGTAAGCAAAAACCGATGCACCTGAGGCATTCGAAGAGAACTCCGTAGCAACAGAATCTCCAATGTCAGAAACCTCCATGGATTCCCGCCAAGCAACCGTATGAGGCAGGCATACCATGGGCGCCTCAGCCAGCCCGAGACCCCCAACCACACGTTTCCCCGAAGCGCTTCGATACGCAGAACCACTCGACCCATGAGTGCCCCCGGTGGAAAGAGAGAAGACTGAACGACGGCCGCCATTGAAACAGTGCGTCAATGCCTTCTGACCTCCTTTCGCGTTGTCTGCTGAAGCAGCGACCCATTTACGCAGAGTGAAAACGTCACCATGAGGTCCATTACTGGCTGTCCCCAAATGCGATCAATCTGTGCGAACACCTCCGGATGCCACGCCCATTCTCTGGCATCTACTCGGACCCAGCTGAGGAAATCCGCCATCACAATGTCCTTACCCGCAACATGCACCACCGAAAACACTGGCAGCCAAAGCCCTATCCACACACACAGACCCTCTGCAGTGGCCTCTATGGCCACACTTCCGGTTCTGCCCTGCCGATTGATGTAGGCCACCACCGTGGAGTTGTCGAACAGTACTCGCACCGCTCAACCTGTCACTGTAGCTTCGAACGCCTGCAACGCCTGGCGTATCGCACGCATTTCCAGTCGGTTGATTGACCACTGGGTCTCCGGTGTACTCCAAGAGCCTTGCGCAAAACAATCTCCGAATGTAGCGGAGTTTAACAAAGTTTTTGGCCAAGCTCCCAGAGGAAAGGTCCATAACCTTTTATTAGAGAGAAGCTGGAAAATTATAATTTTTTTTTTATACCAACTTTCACCAATTCAAGATGTTCTACAAGGCACACAACCCAACAGAGCGTCACATCTGTTGTACATGCAATGGAACCCTTAAAATATGAGCATACATGAATCCACCGCTTGCCCCGATACAAGCATTGAGTAGCCTATTCATCTTTTTGGAAACCAGCCAGGCCCTTAAGACCCGGATTGGCTACCCTAGGAAACAGGATACTGGACCTGAAAGAGCTTGGTCTGACCCAGTATGGCATTTCTCGTATCCTTATGATTGGAACGGAACGGAGGGCTAGGCATTTGACGGAAAGGAGAGCATGGCCCTGTGGCTAGCTCACATGGAGCAGTGCGGCCTAGTGGTTGAGGCAAGTTGCCAGAGGACCAAGGGGTTGAATTCCAATCGAGACCACCAACCTTGGGCCATAAAAACTGGGGTTTCTGGTCCCACAGGTGGTCCTTCTGGCCTTCGTTAAGCGACTTAACCCTCTGCCTCAGGTACCAAAACAAATTGTGAGCCCTTCAGGGACAAGGGAAATAGAAATACCGTAATCGACTGTATGCCACCCTGACCTGTAAGCAATCAGTATACTCAAATAAATAACTGAATGGAAATATGTAACCGTAGCAAACACTGGCAGTGGAGAGACATCAGAGCTGGTGCTGGTTCCTGGTTTTCCTTTCTCGCTCTCCCAGTCCTTCTGCCAGCATTGAGAAAAGGCTGAGAATAGATTGTCCCAATGGGCCGGGGACCTTGTATCCTGGACAACAGAGAGAAAGAGGGGCTAGGATCTGGGAGCAAAGCCCAAAGAGAAAGGGAAACTGGGGACTCTGACACTGTAGCTCCTCCAGACGGCTCACTCCACAGCAGATCCCACGACTGCATCTCCAACCCCATGTAACACCATGAGGACCTCACGCACTTTATTACAATCTACATCCCCCATTACTGGAGAAATTACTATAGCCTGATAATACAGTCTGAGCAAAGAAATGCAGTCTCACTCTGCAAAGAGTGCACACAAAAATCATGCCTAAGCAATTGTGAGCACATACAAAATGCACATCTATATATACGAGTGACCCAGCATCTGTCACCCAAACACAGTGCAGTGAGCACGCTTGAACACAGGCTGACAGCACAGGCTCTAGAAATAGATGAGAATTTCCTGGGAAGGGCATGCTAAGTGGAGCTTTGAAACACACAGGACCCCCCCCCCCCCCTTCCTGCAGTCAGAGAAATAGCAGTGGGATACATACACCGACAACCTTGCAAGTGGAGGTCTTAGAGGTTGCTGCCTGTGCGAACCTGATGAGGAATACGATTTATTTTACCACCACCCCCCCCCCCCCCCCCCCAGGATGGGGGCACTGAATACTATATGTGATTCATGAGCAGCGCTGCCATCCGATGGCCTTTACGGCACCAGAGCCCGACAAATGATACAGAAGAGCTTTAAATCTTGGTCATATAATCTTGATTTGCAGAACATTACAGTTGCTTGTTTAGTCACTAATCCCCGAGTGCCCACGAGGTGGCCCTGTGGTTATTTTTTCCCCGACTTGCAGAGAACAATATGATGATGATGGCTGCATACACAGTCACAGAAAGGCACTATTGAGTGTACCAGCTGCTCTCTGGTGGCCACAGACTGTAGCACAGGCACTTCTTGGTTGACAGGTTAACTGCAATTATTATATATTTTTGTTTTTTTGTTTTTTTATATCCTAAGGTTTCCTAAACCTGTCCCTGTGAAACCACAGGCGTTTGGGCAACTTTCACTATAGAATACACAAAAGCACACTTCCAGCCTGTCCCGCCTTCCACCTAAAAGTTAGGGCTCTGCTCTTAAAGAACCTAAAAGCTGGCAATTTGCCTAATATCCTGGGACTTAACAGATGCTCCTCAAAGACATGATTAGGAGGGAAAGAACATGTGGCATCAGAGATCAATGCCAAAACTGCTGTCCTATAAAACTAAGAATAAACGTAAAAATAAAAAGGACTGACAACAGCCCCCTTAAGGCTGAGGACCCCCCCCCCCCCGAGCCTCAAAATAACCTACAAACAAAAGAAAGAAACACTAGACCTAAAAATCTAGCTATTCTGCCTGTCGTCTTCCTCACACAGGCAGCTCACTGCAACTCTCGCCATGCGGTCCAAATACCTAGAGAGAAAATGGCCGCCCCTTTGCCAACGAATTTTGGTGCCAAGAACAGCTGCTGCAAAAAGAAGGCCTCAGCAGACCGACAGAGCCCGAAGGCCTTACATGCAGGGCTGAAAGCCACGCAGCCTGCTCCTACCACCTTGAATTCATCCGATCCTCAAGCCACGCTGCCGCGCCTGGCAGCCACGGCGAGGACCGCTCAGCCGGTTCCACAGAGTAAAATAAAATCACACAGCAACGGAGAGGCTCCATCTCACACAGCTTCAGTGTGGCTGTACAGGTCCCGGAGCTCTCTCCCGTACCATCAAGGGAGAGAGATCCGCACCAGCGAATGCCTGCAGCAAGTGAAAATAACTGACAAGGAGGGAAGGCGAGAGCTGCTACTAATTTAAAGAGGCAGGCTCAAATTTAAAATTACTGTAAATATAAGGAAATTTGCTCCTAAGAACTAAAGGGAACTAATCCTTGATTGACCATTAACCAACGGTAACTGAATTAAAAGTAAAATTAAAGGTAAAAATCAAAAGTAAAATCAGAATAGAATTTGTCACACTAAATGCTCCTTATCTGTTCCCCCAAGTGAGCCCAGAAGCTAGCTCACTACGTCCTCCTGCTGCATGGAGACTGGACACACTGGGGGCTGATGAGAGAGACCAGCAGGCTATATCCAGTGATGTCATGAGTTTTTGACATGCCCAGTCTCCAAGCTGCAGGAGGTGGTTCACTACCCAGAGGTTGAGGACTAAACTGGAGGAACGATAAGGAATTAATGTTAGAAGCTCCTCTTTGTGGAAGACCCGAATAATAGAAGTGTCCTCTCCTGAAGGCAACTCAGTCTCCTCCAGCCCTCTGTGTCCTCCTCAGGCACTGAAGGACCCTCCAGAGTGTCCAAGGAGGCCCTTGAGTTCTCAGAAGCCACTCTGGCTCCTCAGAGGATTCCTCAGTTAGCTGTTGGCGCTTCTTGGGCAATACCAGCAGATTCTCCTGCCTAAGCCGCTTCTGCACTGTCCCCCTCCCTGCTGGAAGAGAGGGCAAAGCACTTTCCTCCTGTAGCTTTTAGGCCAGATGTAACAGAAGGATGAATTCAGGTGAAAACAGCTCAGCCTGCCTAGAGGAAGCCTCCTCCTGCTCCATGCTCAACCGCCGCTTCGTGCCCATTACCTGCAATGGAGCCAGGGTCTCCAAAATGGCCAGGCCCATATTGGCAAGATCCAAAATGGCTGCTGCATCTGCAGCATGGGAAAACTCCCACAGCTGCGAGGAGCCCCCTGCGTCCTGAGAGGCTTCTTTGTGCAGCCTAATTTGTGTTGTCCGGTGCTGCTCTAGGGCTCGGCTCTCTGCCTCACAGCCCTTGCAGCAGCCTTCAGGGGGATTAAGAACTGCGACAAACTCCGCATGCGACACAAACTGCCTTGGACAACAGCATTCCAGCATCCAGACTCCCCCGAGCCATGATGACCATCCGCACAGGAGGGAGAGTGAGTGAGGACAAAGGGAAACAAAAAAAAAAAAAAACCTACTTCCAAAGGGGAGAGAGAGAAAGTGCTGACGGAGGTGAAGCAGAAGCTACAGCAAGAACTCCTACCCTTTTCCTCCCGTATCGAGGAAGTGTACATCAACTTAATGGGTTACACTGCCTCTGCGAAGCTGCTAAACAAACCTAAGGTCTCTCAACTGCAAACAGTGCGCTTTTTTTTTTTTTTTTTTTTTTAATTTCAGCAGCCGTTATGTTTTTGATTAGGCAGTCTGGCTCTGCAGTCAGTTCTGTGCCCGTAAATCCTAAGTCAACAAACCATACACTAACACACACTCCTCCAAGAAGTCCCACAGGACAACTGTCCACCAGCTGCTGGAGACTGAATATACTGGGGTGTCAACGAAGCGTACAGGGCTCTTATAGGATGATGATACCAGGTATTTGAATATTAAGTCTCCAGCAGCTGGTGGAAAGATACAACCCGATTCTCTAGACTGGAGGGCCGGGAATGAAGCAAGCATTTTGCTCTAGACATGATAGTAAATTACATGGTGACATATTTTAAGAAAACTTTAGTATTTTTCCCCCAGTCTTCTTTTTTTTTTTTAATGCTATTTCACATAGACTACAGAAAGCGTCTACTTATCAAGGCATATATCTGTAATTCTTTAGGATATCTTCATCCACTTCAGATCAAAGCAAAAGAAGTCAAGCAATACAGAAAATCTTTCAAGTAGTGCACATGACCCACAACCTCAGAAAAAGGGAAGCAGGAAGAAACATCCGTTTCTTGAGGCCTGAGAAATATTGATAGATTGAGTCCTAAAGTTGGTTAATATAAGCTATATTGTTGAATTAACTCTTTCAAGGTTCCGATTTCAAAGATAAAATATTCTCAAGAATAAAGAAAAGCAACATGATGGGAAATGACATTCTCTAGACATCAAATGTAAGCAACAGTTATTGTTTAGTAATGGAAAGAAAGCATTATGAACATACGGCAATGCTCCAAGGACAAACAGGATAATTAGACACATTTGGGTGGTGATGTCTAACAGCTCTGATATGGACCATCTCCCAGAATCTGCAGGAAAAGATTTACAGTTGTGTCCATGCAGCTATTTCCTCATAGACACTCCCCCCCCCCCCCCCTCGTTCATTTTTGTGTGCAGCAAAAACAGATATATCTTTTCATTTATTTCTTAGTATTTTTCACTGGTGTCTTGTTTAGAAAGATCCAGTCTCCTGTCTTGGAGGCTATAGGTTTCTTTTTGCACCACAAAAGCTTTTTTGATACAACAGCTCAGACCTAAGAAGTTCACTTGTTGCAGCCATTTCAATGGCTTCAATAAAATTTGGCCAGAAAAAAATGTTATCTTCTAATTTTTCTTTAAAGGTTTTTTTAAACATGCTGAGCAGACTTTGGAAACTACTACAGGAGACATTTGTGTGTGCCTGAAAATACTTTTCCAAAATTTTCCAGCCCATTACTATAATCCTGATTTCTTCAAAGAACACCTATTACAGGTGAACAACGTGGTTTATTTTCGTTTTAGCTTACACCTTTTTATTGGTAGCTCCTTTTGGTCCCATAGTTGTTTCTTCTAGCACAATCTCAACCATGAGCCGTTTGATAACTTTCTGGAGATACTTCATTTTAATAGAATCTCCCCCCCACACCCCTCACACTCACTTTTCCTAATATGATTATTGTGGCAACAGTTGACAAGGCTGGAAACTATGTATTGGAGCATATTCTAGAACCCTGTATCATAAGTTTTAACTTGGCCAGAGTCATCCATGACTCCCTCTCCACTCCAGAGCTGTGAACACTGCTTCCCCTGCTTCCCGAACCTTAGCTGACCCACAGTGAGCAAGACCTAATGCAGGAATCAAACTAAGGACTTAGTCACAGTGACAGCCTGCTGCTACGCCTATTTTATTGTTACCCTGTGGGTTTTCACAAAGGTTTTGATACCAAATACCATATTTTTGTAAAGGAAGATGTTTTCACCTGTTCTTATTTTAGGTAAAAATCTTCATAAGAACCTTTTTCTTATGAGAGGCAGTTCCGACAAAATATTGAGCTACATTATCAGCGGGGCAAGTCAGGCCTCTTCCTATGAAAGGGCCTGTGTCATCCAGAGTGAGCTTTTCTTAGTCCTGGGATGTGAAGTTACCAGAAGTGAAAGTGCTTGGACTGAACTAAAAGTTCACAACATTACGTGTTAACTGATAAATCTGTACATATCCTGAAACTGGATGTGGCAAGGTTTATATGTAAACCCAGCAGTTTCTGTTGTTCAAGACCAATCAGCTTTCTCACATTACCAGAATTTATGTTTGTGATGGTGGTGCTTGCATTAGTTTATTCCAGACCCTTTAACCAAGGTCCTTTTGAGATCATTATAGACTGTGGCAGAAGCAGGATCATGTTGAATGAGAGGGCTCAGGGGCAGCTCTATAATGAGGCTGAGTGAGGCAGTGGCCTCCGGCAGCAGCTTTTTGGGGGATGGCAAAAAATGCCTCCAAAAAGGCCGCCTCACTTGGCCTTCAAAATAAAAAAAACAAATAAAAAACAGCAGTTCAAGCTGCTGCCGCGGCAGAATGAAGTGACCCGCGGCCCCATCTCCCCAGAAGAGCCTGACAGGAAATGCCTGTTTCCCATCAGCACCAGCAGGCTCAACGTTAACAGAGCCAAGGGAAAGGAAAATGCACTTCCCTTCGTGACTCTGCAAAGCTCAGACGGTGCGGGGAAAAAATGTCAAGCTCTTCCAGGGAGGCGGGGGGCTGCAGGGCACTTCATTCTGCCGCTGCAGCAGCAGCTTCTCTGGCAGAGTTTGTTTGTTTTTGTTTTTTTTTAGTTCCCCTTCAGAAGGTCTAGGGCGGGGCTGGGCTGGAGGATAAGCAGTGGAAAAAGTAATGGGCTGATGGGGGAGGACTGGAAATAGGCTGATCGGGGGGGGGGTAGAACTGGAAATGGGCTGATCGGGAGGGAGGCTAGGACTAGTAATGGGCTGATCGGAGGGTTAGGCCTGGAAATGGGCTGATTGGAGGACTAGGACAGGAAATGGACTTATTGGGGGGGTAAGGACTGGTAATGGGCTGGTAGGGGGCTAGCACTGGAAATGAGCTAGGACTGGTAATGAGCTGATTGGGGGGGCTAGGACTGGAGTGGGCTGAAAGGGGGATAGGACTGGAAATGGGCTAGGACTGGAAATGGGCTAATGGGAGGAGGGGAGGAGTGCGCTGCTGGCCCTGGAAGAAAACTAGGGGCTAGGGATACAAATGGGCTGATGTGGGGGGGATGGGAGAATAGGACTGGAAGGGAGCAGATATTGAGAGGGTCTGCCAGGGGAAGGAGGGGAAGGAAGTGAACTGACATGGGGGAAGGAGGGGGCCAGCAAGGAGCTGATATGGGGGGGGGGGGGGAAGGAGGAGATTGGAATGGAGCTGACACCTAGGATACACTGAAGGGGTACTGGAAGGGAGCCGACATGTGCGAATGGCATTGGAAGGGGGATGGACAGAGGGTAGGGTGAACGGAAGAGAGCTGACTGGGGGGGGGGTGGCACAGAGTGGATGTGAGCTGATACTTGGGATGTTATCTGGACTAGAAGAGGCTGGACAGTGGAGAAGGAGGGGGACTGGAAAGGAATGGACACCAGTGGCAGTCATAGGAATGCAAGGCGGTTGACATTGGAAGGTACTGGGAGGAGAGGACTGGAAAGAGGGCTGATACTGGGGAAGGTTACTGGAACTGGGCTAATGGAAGGAAGTGAAGAAAATCTTGGGCAAGCCGCTTAACCCTCCATTGCCAGTGCTCCCTGTAAGTATTAGTGCATGTGTCCCATATCCCCTCGTGTTAAATGTATCCCCCAATTGTGTTGTGACCACTTTGATTGAAGGATAAGGTGGTATACAAAAACTTTCTAACTAAATAAGTAAATAAAATAAAAACAAAAGAGATAAGAAATGTCAGATGGACCACAGACCACAGTAAGAGAGCTAAGAGAAAACAGGAAAGGAGAATCCTCAGATCAGGACCAGCATGATCAGGGAATAAAATGGTCAGACAACAAAGGTAGAAAAAATAATTTTATTTCATTTTAGTGAATAGACTTTGTGCTACCTTTATATTTTACACAGTATGGGGGAACTGCATCTCTTATTTATCTGATCTTGCACTGCATGTGGAGTCTGGCTTCTTGGGGTTTCAGTTTAAATTTTGTCTACATATTTTTATTTTTCCTTTAGATTGTGGTTACTTATTCTGTACTTGATGAGGGTCTGTGTTCTGAGTGTGTGACTGAGGCCAGGTGTTCTATTAACATGGAGTTTGTACATAAAGCGTAGTTACTCACCTGTAAGAGGTGATCTCCGGGAACAGCAGGAATTTAGTCTTCACATCTGGGTATCGTAGGTACCAAAGGAGCCTGCACAGGAACGCTCCCCAGCGTCCAATAGGAACGCTTTTGGGAGCATCCCTCAGCACATGCGCACTGCCTTCCCGCCTTTCCAACTGTCCCTCTTCAGTTACGTTTGTAGCTGAGTGAAAGGATAGAGGGAGAGAGGAAAGACAAAGAGATAGAGAGACAACGCCTAGGGGAGGTGGGTGGGTTGTGAAGACTTAATTCCTGCAGTTCCCGGAGATCACCTGTTACAGGTGAGTAACTACGCTATCTCCAGGAACAAGCAGGAATGTAGTCTTCACATATGGGGGACTCCCTAGCTGAAGATGCCAGGGAGATAGCCACAGGAAGGTGCTACCCTAGAAAGGTGGGAATCCTTCCTCCCATGGATCTCTGGCATCCCACCAGGGTTGGTGGGTAGGAGTTAAATTAGGTCTGAAAGAGATTTTGAAGAACAGCTTGGCCAAAGAAGGCATCCCGATGGAAGGCTTTATCCAGGCAGTAGTGGGCTGTGAAGGTGTGTACCGAAGCCCAGGTGGCTGCTCGACAAATGTCATCGATAGACAGAGTGGAGATTAGCCATGGAAGTTGCCATGGCTCTCATGTTATGAGCTGTGACATGGTCCTGAAGAGGAAGACCCTTACTCTCATAAGTAAAGGATATGCTTTGGGCAATCCATTTAAATAAAGTTCTTTTGGAGACCGGTTGTCCCAAATGACTAGGGTCAAAAGCTATAAAAAGTTGCGAGGACTTTCTATGTTGCTGTGTTCTCTGTAGGTAAAAGGCTAAGGCTCTTTTACAATCCAAAGTATGAAGGTTTCTTTCTACATTAGAGGCGTGAGGCCTCAGAAAAAATACAAGATAATAAATTGATTGATTTAAATGAAAAGGCGAAACCACCTTTGGCATAAAGTGTGGATGAGTTCTAAGAACAACCTTATCATGGTGAAACCTAGTATAAGGAGGATTAGCCACTAAAGCTTGCAGTTCACTAATGCGACGTGCAGAGGTGATTGCAATTAGGAAGATGACCTTCCAGGTCAAAAACTTAAGGATTGTAGTGGCTAAAGGCTCAAAAGGCGGCTTCATGAGCTGCCCGAGAACTAGATTTAGATCCCATGCCACTGGTGGTGGCTTCATGGGAGGTTTGGTTAACAGAAGACCTCTCATATATCTGGATATGAGTGGATGAGAGGAAATTGGTTGTCCATTCAGAGGCTTATAAGAAGCTGCAATTGCACTAAGATGGACTCTTACCGAATTGGTCTTTAGACCAGAATTCGATAAGTGAAGGAGATACTCTAGTATCAATTCTAAGGGTATGCCAAGGGGATTTAATCCTTTCTTGGAGCACCATATAGTAAAACGTTTCCACTTGAAGACATAAGATCTTCTTGTGGAAAGTTTCCTAGAAGCCTGAAGGATATCCTTTACCTGTTGGGACAGGTTGAAATCCTGGAGGTCTAAGCCTTCAGCAACCAGGCCGTGAGATGCAGGGACTGGGGATTCGGGTGCCATAGCATCCCATTCTCTTGAGAAAGGAGATCTGGAACATGCCCTAACTCCAGAGGTGCAGCTTGAGAGAGATGTAGAAGCAGGGGATACCACACTTGGCGTGGCCATCGTGGCGCTATGAAAATCATGCGACCCCCGTCTCTCTGAAGCTTGAAGAGTGTTTTGGGGATGAGGGGAATGGGTGGGAAGGCATAAAGGAAGCCCTGACCCCAGTGAAGGAGGAAGGCATCCCTTGTCTGACAACTGTGAGCCGGAATCCTGGAACAGAACCGGGGAAGTTTGGCATTCAGTGGACTTGCAAAGAGGTCTATGTCTGTAGTGCCCCAGAGATGAAATATCTTTGCCACCAGGTCCAGGTGGAGGGACCACTCGTGAGGCAGCAGTACTCAACTGAGTGTCTGCCCAAAGGTTTTGAATGCCTGGAAGATATACCACTAGAAGGTGAATTTGATATTCTCTGGTGAGGGTCCACAGTCGTAAAGCTTCGTTGCATAATGACAGAGAGCCTGTCCCGCCTTGCTTGTTCACATAGAACATTGTTACTTGATTGTCCGTCTGGACTAGGACTGTCTTGTAGCTGAGCTGGGCGTGGAATACTCGAAGAGCTAAATAGATTGCTCTTAATTCGAGGTGGTTTATGTGCAGACCAGCCTCCTGTGGGGTCCAGGTTCCCTGGGTAGAGAGATGATTCAGGTGTGCTCCCCAACCCAACTGCGATGCATCTGTTAGGGTGGCCTGAAAAAGGGGTTGATGAAAAGGAAACCCCATTGTCAGATTTTCTAGGGATTCTAGGGATTGCCACCATTGGAGGGACAAAATTAGTCGTTGAGAGTTTACTATTTTGTCCGATAAATGACCTGTGGCCTGTGTCCACTGTGTGGAAAGGGTCCACTGAGCTGCTCACATGTGGAGGCGAGCATATGGGACTACATGAACCGTGGATGCCATATGTCCCAGCAACTGTAGTAGCTCTCGAGCAGTTAGAGAGGATTTCCCTGCTGCTTGAGAAGCTAGTTGCATTATGCGAAGACACCGGGCCTATGGAAGGAAAGCCCCTTGCCTGTCTGGTATCTAGACAGGCTCCTATGAATTCCAGGCATTTGGAAGGAACAAGTTGGGATTTTGGGAAGTTTATTACCAACCCCAAGTATTGGAGGATTCGCATTGTGCGAGACAGTGCAGTGCTGGCCTCTGCAACTGTAGGGGCTCGAATGAGCCAGTCGTCTAAGTAAGAGAAGACGAATATCCCCAGGGTTCGTAGAAATGCAGCTACTACTGCCATGCATTTCGTGAATACCCTTGGTGCTGAAGCTAGACCAAAGGGAAGAACCCTGTACTGGAAATGTTTTCCCCTGAAAAGGAATCTTAAGAATTTCCTGTGATCTGGATGGATCAGAATGTGAGTGTATGCATCCTTTAAGTCTAGAGACCAAAGCCTATCCTGGCTTTGAAGGTATGGCAGAAGAGTTCCTAGAGAAATCATTTTGAACTTCTCTTGAAACAGGTATTTGTTCAATTCTCTGAGGTCTAAAATGGGTCTGTCTCCTCCTGTTTTCTTTGGAATAAGAAAATAGGGGGGAGTAGAATCCTGCACCCCGTTGAAGAATGGGTACCTCCTCTATTGACCCTTGGGCAAGAAGTGTTCAGACCTCAGGATCTAACAGACTATTTGTGGAGGTTTGAGAATTGAATTGCTTTAGAATTGTAGGAGGGGGCATGCTGTGAAAATGAAGCTTGTACCCTTCTCCTACAATGGACAAAGTCCAATCTTCTGCTGTTATCTGATGCCATCTGTTGGCAAAGTGGCATAACCTGCCAGGGATATTGGGGGGTTGGGGACCCCTCAGAGGGAGGAAGGCTAAGCTCTCTAGGAAGGAGTCAAAGCCCTTGAGGGGGCTGAACCTGCAGAGCTGGTTGGGCTCTGGGGCCTTTTGGCTTCTTTTGCTGTCTAGTTTGTCCCTTTTGGGCAACCTGACCCTGAGATTGGCTCTGCTGGGTATAGGAAGGATAAAATTTCCTCTTTTTGCTGAAACAGGGTTTTTTTTAAAGACTTCTTTTTGGCTGGAGTGGCTGTAGATTATGACAATCTATCAAGAGTAGTATTGTCAGCATCTAACTCATTAGCCTTTTTCTGCCAGTTCTTGCCGAAGAGATTCTCTCCCGTGCAAGGAATGTTGCCTAACTTGTCCTGTACCCAAGTCTCCAAGTCTGATGCCTGAAGCCAGGCAATCCGTCGTGTGCCAATGGCAATAGCAGAGGTTCTGCTGATGCATTCAAAGCAGTCAAAGGCTGCACGATTTACAAACTTGGAGACATCTTGAGCATGCTTAACTAGAGCAAGAAAGTCTTGTCATCTGGGAGAAATGGGCTCATAAGCTCCAAATCTCCTGTACCTTCCTTGAGGAGCATTCCCATATACACTATATATGAACTGATCCAAGCTGAAAGCATGGAAGCCTGAAAGGTTTGGCGCCCAAAAACGTCCAGAGTCCTGCATTCACGACCTGGAGGATTGGATGCATGCCTCTTTGCACTTTTAATCCTACGCATGGCTGATTCCAGCACCACTGAATGGTGTGGCAGCAGAGTCTTTTGAAATCCAGGACATGGCGGAACTCAATACATAGTATCAACTCTCTTAGAGTGAGGAGATGTAGTCAGAGGTGTCTCCCACATTCTGAGCATCAAGTTATGCAGAATTTCATGGATGGGCAGAGTGGCTGCCTCCTTTGAAGCTTTAGGATATTGGAGAATTTTCAATTCCTTTGCTCTGGGTTCCTCTTCAGGAGCCGTGATTGAAAGGCCCTTGGCCATATCACGAATAAAATCCTGAAAAGACATGTCCTCTGGAGGTGACATTCTGCGTTGGGGAGAAGAGGGATCCTCTAGGAGAAACCCTCTAGTACCAGCAGAATTGTCAGAGTCTTCGGAATCGGAGGATTCAAAGTATTCCTGACCACGATGCTCATGCAAAGCACGGTCCCGGTATCGATCAAAGTCAGTACCGAGTTGGTCCAGTACCGATCGGTCGATTCCAGCCAAAGATGGCATGGGAAGAATTCCCACCGGGGCCGGTACCGTCGGTACCGGTATCGGTGTCTGTACAGGTGTAGGTACCGGCATCGGTGTCAATGTTGGTAACAGTGCCCTTTGGATCAACGGTACCGCAGCTGAGAGAAGAGCTGCGATGCTGCGTTCGATAGCAAGGAACCTCTGGTCTATCGATGCTGCTGATGCCTGGGTATCGGTACCGGTGAAAACGCCCAGAACCCCTAAGCATGACACAGGTAGTTCTTGCGAGGTCAGGGTCTTGAGAACATCCTGAAGCCCCACTGATGCTTTGGAAGCCGAAGCCTCCCGTCGGGGCTGCTTTGCCGGTGTGGTTCCCTCAAGGGCAATGCCAATGGCCTCTCGATGCTTAGCAGGACAGCTACCCTTTGAGGACCAGCTTTTATGTTTAGTTACCTGAGATCCATGGGAGGAAGAGGAGGCCCTTGAAGATGTCGATGCAATGAATCTGGCATCCGAAGAAAAGAGGGTACCGAGCTTTGCAGCCCGGTTCTGTCTTCCTCTTTTAGTCATCCCCATACAGGAGAGACATTCAGATGGAGAATGTTCAGGCCCTAAACATTTAAGACACCAATCATGGGTGTCAGTGACAGAAATAGTACCGCCACACTTAGTACATTTTTTAAAACCACTAGTTGGTTTTTCCATGTTTTAGGAATATGGGGCCTAGTGCCCAAAATGGCACCTAGCACCAAAAAGAAAAGTTTCTGAAGAGAAACAGCTTAAAGGTTGTTGGGTTTTTTTGGAAAAGAAAAGAACTGGCGGTACCGGTAAGCGTCATGCGGCAGGCAAACGTGACTACAAGAAAACAATTTTAAAGACGGAATTTTCTGCGGTGAAAGGGTATGGATCCTGTCAGCTCCGCGGAAAATGAAGAACTGAAGAGGGACAGTTGGAAAGGCAGGAAGGCAGCGCGCATGTGCTGAGGGATGCTCTCAAAAGCGTTCCTATTGGACGCTGGGGAGCGTTCCCGCGCAGGCTCCGTCGGTACCGACGATACCCATATGTGAAGACTACATTCCTGCTTGTTCCTGGAGATAGATTTATACTGTACTGTAGTAATTTGACTTGTTCAGCTTTTCAAATAGGTATATGGATGTTCCAGGGCCCACTGTAGTATTTACAGTGATGCTTTTTTTGGATGGGCTCCTTATGTGAGTTTTGGAAGTTTTTGCCGATATAGTATGGTATGGTAGATTTATTCTTTGATGTAGGGTTTTGTATTAGTTCACAATATGCCTGGTATTGGAGAATGTTTGTTGCTGTTAGTGAGATGATCAGAATCAGATTTTGTTTAAGATATTGAGTTCTGTGTGTGAATGCCCTGGTTCTGCTCTGCACCCACTGTGGATGCAAAATATATGTTGAAAAAGAAAAAGCAAGAACCATAACAGTTTATAACAAAATAAAAATGAGTTATAATTTAGTTTTATAAACTGTGCTGTTGATTCTCGCTCTCTTTTAGTTCCTTGGTGTGCAAACATCTTGCATTTCCTCCTTATAATCTAATCGGCTTTTTGGTTTGGTTCATTCCCCGACTGGAGTTCTGAAAAAGCCCCGCCCCCCTCTACAGGCGGGGGAGACACCATCTCATCCTTCACCTCAGGCAGCAGATTGCCTTGAGCCGCCCCCGACAGGGCTAGCTAAGAAAGATTCACTGAAGTTACTCTGGTGTCACCTTGCTGCTCCTTATGCCTGGAACAAACTTCTTAAATCTATATCTCAGGTCTCATCTATCCCCCTTTTAACCCTTTCCAGGCCAGCCCAAAACTCTCAGGATCCAAAATTCTGACTAAATATTCCTATCAAATGGTATATAATACATGACCATAGGAGAAGGAAAATCACTATTAGAACATATTGAATAAGACGGGTACAATTTTCCTGAAATATGCAAAAATTAACCCGGCTGCAGAATGTGGATTAAAAATTTAAAGTAGGCCTTCAAAGGGTTTTAAAATCCATGCTAAAATCTCATCTTTTTGAGGCTGCTTTTGGATCCTGATTCCCTTGTTCTCCTTTCCCTATTTGTTTCTTGTTTCTTTTATATTGTACTGTCTTGATTAGATTGTAAGCTCTAATGAGCAGGACCCATCTTCTATATATTCCTGTACAGCGCTGCGTACACCTTGTAGCACTATATAAATGATTAATAGTAGTAGTAGTAAGAAGTGATCTGAACAGCAGCAATGGCAGGGCTAAAGTGTGGTGATGCTGGGAAACAAAGTTCTGTGCCAGAGGAGGAAAAGCAGCTGCAGGGTTCGGGAGCCGAGGTGCCTTCAAGTGCTGTATTGCCAGTAAAAGGCAGACAGGCTTTGATATATATAAAGGCTAGTGGTAATGAATGTGCAAGGCTGTGCGCTGAAGGAAAATTGACATGGTTGGGCCATATTGTATTTTGGAGGACTAGGGCTTCGTGAAAGCGGCAGGTGGAAAATGCTGCGAGGTCAAGATGTCAAATGATAAAAGCCATAAGGGATTTGTTTAAGAGTTATGCAGTTACTATGCATGGAACACATGTCATATTGAGATCTTGGGTAATAGGAGAAATGAGATGAGGGTATTGGGTGAAGTCAACAACCCCACAGAAATTCTATATAGCTAGCTAGCTTGTATTTTTAAAGAACTAACAAAAGCTAAATTTAATGGCCTCTTAAGAGATACAGTATTAGGCTAGAAATTGTTCTGAAGCCCTGTGAGATGGCTTTTTAGCCAGTCTGACACACCAGAAACAATTCAACTAGTCAGTGTGCGTTTTATTTCTGTGCTTCCATTCTCTGACATGAGTTCCCCTCCAATCTTTGACAGGAGCTTTCATTTCAAAAATTTAAAACTAGGCTCAAAATGTACTTGTTTCAAAAGGCTTTTAATTTAGATTTGATATGATACACATCCACACCAACTGCTTGCCTGCTGATTATTTTGTGTGTATGATTGTTTTTGTGGCCTTTACTATATGATTTTACTTTGGAGTTCTTTTTCTATTTTAGATAATATTGTTTGTTTTCATAAACCACTGTGATGTCTGAAAGGTGGTATTATCAAGCTTTTAACAATAATTGGTAGGAGGTGTAGAATATAAAACTGAGTTAGTGAAATTTATTATACTCCTTTGTCTCAGTTTTTCAAATACATAACTAATTTCATCTCAGCATAAGAATGAAGGGACTCCTCACCTCATGCAGAAAGATCAATCTTCATTGTGAAAGAATGTTAATTTACAAAATCTGCAGAAGACAAACATTTCAAATTTATTTGGCCCCTCCCCCGATTTCAGACTTTTGTTTTCGATTTGATTCACACATTTGTTTAATAAAATTTACACACTAAATTGACTCTGCCTTTTAATTTGATGTTAACAAGATAAAAAAATCAATTTAACATGTAAACAGACCAAATGTGCACTAATGAAGATATATACCTATTAATTTGTAGAAATGAGTATTGTGCAAGTTTTCTTATCAAGAGATTCAAGGTGGTAAAATTAGGCCTTACTTGCTAATTGACATTCCTTGAGTGAGTCGAGTCCAGTCCCTCACCTTTGGGTAATGTCACCTCATCAGCAGCTTGGAGACGGAGCATGTCACATTTGATGGCATAAGGGGTATACATACCTGTGGCACCTCCCACCAGAGCCAGTATGCTATTCATAAAGCAGACTCACAAAAGTAACAATTTGAGAATCAATACTAAACTATATACACGGAAATCCTCCCCCAGACAGAAAAGAAACCCCCCCCCCCTTGCACTTGAGAGAGAGAGAACATAACATAAGATATGCCATAATGGGCCAGACCAAGGTCCATCAAGCCCTGTATCCCGTTTCCAACAGTGGATAATCCAGGTCATAAGTACCTAGCAGTTTCCCCAAAAGAAACAGGTTTCACAATGCTTGTATTGGGTCAAGCAGTGATATCCCAGGTCCCTTTTAATAATGGTTTATGGACATTTCCTCCAGGAACTTGTCCAACCCTTTTTTAAACCCAGCTACACTAACAGCTTTTACTACATCCTCCGGTAACAAATTCCAGAGTTTGATTACACGTTGAGTGAAAAAATATTTTCTCTTATTAGTCTTAAATAGGTTACCCTGTAGCTTCATTGCATGTCCCCTAGTCTTTCTATATTCTGATGACGTAAACAATCGATCTACGTTTACCCGTTCCACTCCATTCATTAATTTATAGATCTCTATCATATTTATTTATTTATTACAATTTCTTATATACCGCACTATTCGATATCAGCGCGGTTTAACATTATAACAAAAAGACCATAACAAGCAGCTGTTTGGTTTTACATAGAACAGGGGTACAAACTTGGATAACAGGGATAACATATAAAATATCTCCCCTCAGCAGTCTCTTTTCCAGGTTGAAGAGCCCTAACCTTTTTAGCCTCTCTTCATAGGGGTATCCTTCCATCCCCTTTACCATTTTGGTGGCTCTTCTCTGTACCTTTTTTAATAACGTTATATCCTTTTTAAGATACAGCGACCAGAAATGCACACAATATTCAAGGGGCAATCACACCATGGAATGATACAGAGGCATTATAATATCCTTTGTTTTATTTTCCATTCCTTTCCTTATGATACCTAGCAATCTATTTGCTCTCTTGGCCACCGCTGCACACTGGTTAGAGGGTTTTAACATGTTACCCACGATGATGCCTAAATCTTTTTCCTGGGTGGTGGTTCCTAATGTGGAACCTTGCATCATATAACCATAGTTTGGGTTGTTCTTTCCTAGGTGCATAACTTTGCACTTAACCGCATTAAATTTCATCAGCCATTTGGATGCCCAGTCTTCCAATTTATCAAGGTCCTCTTGCAATTTTCCACAATCCTCTTGGGTTTTAACAACTTTAAATAGTTTTGTCTCATCTGCAAATTTCATAACTTCACTTATTCCCATTTCCAGTTCATTTATGAATATGTTAAAAAGCAGTGGACCCAGCACAGATCCCTGGGGTACTCCACTATTCACCTTTCTCCATTGGGATAATTGACCATATAGCCCTACCCCCTCTGCTTTCTATCTTTTAACCAGTTCCTGATCCACAATAGTACACTGCCTCCTATCCCATGATTTTTTAGTTTCGCCAAAAGTCTCTGATGAGGGACCTTGTCAAAGGCTTTCTCAAAGTCCAGATACACCATATCAACCGACTCACACCTTCAAAAAAATATAACAGATTAGTAAGACAAGATCTTCCTTGTTTAGTCATGTTGGCTGTCTCCCATTAAGCCATGACTATCTACAGTAGTGGCCAAAAAATTAAGGCAGCGTCCAAAATATCAGAATTTTATTAGAAAAGTACGTGTTATTGTCACTTTCATGGTCAAAAGCTTTAAGAACCAAAGATATATATGTCATTTTCAAAGTTTTATTCAGGAAACAATATATATGTCAATATTTGATAGGGTGTCCATGATTTTTCAGCACAGCCTGGATTCTTGCAGGCATACTATTAACTAGCATTTTACAGTATGCCAGAGTGATTTTGTTGACCCATACATGCTTGAGTATGTCCTTTAAATCTGCTTCTGAAGCTGGACGGTGTGCTGCCACCTTTTTCTTAGTAAGATTTCAACAGTTTTCAATTACATTGAGATCCGGAGAGTTTGATGGCCAACTTGGTAGCAGGTCGATCTTGTTGTCCACGAACCATTTTTTGACTGTTTTTGCAGTGTGGCATGGTGCCGAGTCCTGCTGAAATATAGTTGTGCCAGAAACATTCATGTGTATTTTAAACTTTACTATTCAGCACAGATTTTGCAGCATTTACTCTTTCACCTTTCTCAAAAATGTGTATGCCACATCGTCCATTCGCCGAGATACCACTCCATACCATGACCGATGGTGGGTGTTTAGCAGTCTTGATCATGTAACTTTCAATATTTTCCTAGTTGTAAAAATTCAAAGCTTCATCCAAGAAACCTACTACAGAGGGTAAGTAAACTAAAATGGACGCCAGACGCATGGTGTGACTAATCACCATGCTGATTAAATAAGTAAGCACGTGTGACATCGCCACAGTACATTATTTAACAATAAATTGTAGAATAAGATACCTGCCACTACTGTACATGTTCAGTAATTTTGTTCTTTATGATGATTTCTACCATTTTACCTGTTACTGACATCAGGTTCACCAGTCTGTAGTTTCCCGGATCACCCCTGGAACCTTTTTAAAAAATTGGTGTTACATTTGGCCATCCTCCAATCTTCAGGTATTACAAATGATTTTAATGATAGTTCACAGATTACACAGGTACACTAAAAAAATTTTTTTTTAAACTGCCTCTAATGTTTCGATTGATTTTTACGTTTTTTGGTGCGCTGAATCCAAATCTGGTAACCAATTTGCTCCATCACGTACAGATTTTTTGCTACATTGGGTTAGCAGTTTGAGGTGAACGTTTCAGATTGAGTGCGATCGAGATAAAAGTTTCTTGGATGAATTCTTTATACTAATTGTTTAGTAGTTATTCAAATAAGAATAAAGAAAATTGTAACAAGGCAGCACATAAGAATAGAGTAATGTCAACAAAACACACTGTGATGGTAGCAAAATTGTCTGCACTTAAAACAGCCACATACATGTGCACAAACATTGAGCATATAAGAGCGAGGTTAGACACAAAGCAAAGCAAAGAAATGTGCAAAAAATGTTGTACAGGTATGTATGTAAGAATAGAAAACGCAAACCGCACCATTGCAATACATGAAGACAAACACCCGATGGTGTGAAAATAAAATTCTAATAAATGACATCCGACACTGTGGTAATAACTAGCAAATTTTTATTTCAAAGTTTAGTAAAAACACGATATTTGTCAACACAGTTTAGATTTTAAAGTCATTCTTGGGTCAATCAATCTCCTGGTGGGCCCGTTTCTTCTTCCCCCGAATGCTTCTCTTGGTGCGCTGCTTGGCGTATTTTTCATCTGGGGTTTCCCGCAGCAGCAACCAGCAGAAATCAGCCATCATAGTGGTGTTCCATCTTCCTTGGTACCTTCTCTCTGCGTCCTTGATGTCCTGGTGAAACCTTTCACCTTGTTCTTCACTGTACGCCCCCAAGTTTTCGGGAAAGTAGTTCACATGGGAGTGCAAGAAATGGACTTTCAGGCTCATGTTACAGCCTTGTTCTTTGAAGGCATTGAGCATCCTGGCAACAATATCCTTATAGTTCTCATCCCGCCTGTTCCCCAAGAATTTGAGAACAACATCCTTGAAGGAATCCCAGGCTTCTTTTTCCTTCTCAGACATCGTTTCAGCGAATGCTCCATCTGAAATGAGTTTCCTTATATCAGGGCCAACAAACACTCCTTCCTTTAGCTTTGCTTCAGAAAGTCGGGGGAACTTTGAGCAAAGGTACCGAAAGCACTCACCATCTTTTGGAAGGGACTTGATGAATTGCTTAATGAGACCCAACTTAATGTGGAGAGGTGGTAATAGAATTTTATCACGAGGTACCAAGCTCTCATGAAGAACATTTTTCTCACCGGGTCTCAAATACTCCCGAATTGGCCAGTCTTTTTTCCCCCAGTGTAGGTCGCGGGCCCGGCTATCCCACAAGCAAAGGAAGCAGGGATATTTGGTGAAACCGGATTGCTGCCCTAATAGCATGGATAGAATTTTAAAGTCTCCACAAATCATCCACTTATGCTCATCATAACGAATCTTCTGAAGAATCAGGGCCAAATTCTCGTATTTTTCTTGGAGAATAACAGAGTGAGCAATAGGAACTGAAGCGAATGTGTTGCCATTATGAAGAAGAACACCTTTTATGCTGTCTTTTGACGAATCAATGAACAGCCGCCATTCAGCAGGATCATACTTGAGTTTAAACTTTTCCATCACTCCGTATATATCGTTGCAAAATACCAAATCTTCCTCTTTGCTGAAATACTTCAAAAATTGTGTCTCGCGGTTGCGGTACCAATAAAAAGTTGTTCCTGGTGACAATAGATTTTTCTGTTTAAGCCGAGAACCTAGCAGTTGGGCAGCATCTTTTGGGAGTCCTAAATCCCGGACTAAATCATTCAATTCAGCTTGAGAGAAAAGTTCAGGTTTCGGATCTGGTTCAGTTTCAAACTCGGAAGTACTGGACTCATCGGGAAAAGCCATCTGATGAGTCTCATCATGATCAGAACCGTCCACACAAATATGATCCAAAGATTTTGGTGGTTCAGGCACAGGTACTTCGTTGCTATGAGGCATAGGCCTAATTGCTGAGGGAAGGTTGGGGTAACTTATTACGTTCTTATTTTTTAAGTTGTATCCCTTCACAATGCAAGAGCAAAAATAGCAGTCACTGCTGTGGTCTCTTTGTTCACGCCACATCATAGGTATTCCGAAACGAAATGCTTGTTTTTTACCTTTCATCCATAAGCGTAGATCTTCCTCACATGTCTTGCACACTTTGTGAGGAGCCCACGGTTTGTCTTGATCGCCTAACTTCAAACCGAAATAGGCGAAATATACTTTTTTAATAAATGCAGAAATGTTCCTCTGCCGCTTTTTCACGGTATATTCCCCACAAATAAAACAAAAACTGTCCGGAGAGTTGACGCAACCTCTGGCTCTGTGAGCCATCACAAATACACAGCACTGCTAACTACAACTGTAGTGAACCACTTCGGAATAAAGCTGGATTACGACTGAGCAAACAAAAGGTAATAATGAACTTGCAAGAAACTGAAATTTGACAGGAACGTTCATGTCGCAACCACCGTGTTTGAGCGAGCGAACGAGGCGAGGCGAACAGGAAAGAACATGCGCCAGTGCGAGTACTGGATTTAGTCCCCCGCCTCCCAATTGTCCTGTTAATGTATAAAATGAATACAAAACACTCTAAAATATCATGAGGGAGTGTTTCTAGTTAGTTAACCATTACAACCTCTATTTTGGGCCAAGAAAATAAACTGCAGTCGGCTAAAAAGAAATTATGTGAACATTCCTTATATGGGTAAGAAATCTAATTTTGCAAGAAAACGTGACGTGATGGAACATTTTGACTATTTTTCCTGGATTCAGCACCCCAAAATCTATAGGAATCAGTTGCAAAACTGGAGGCAGTTTTTTGGTAGTGTACCTGTGTTATTAATAGCAGGTCTGCAATCTCATATTTCAGTTCTTTCAACACCCTTGGATGTATACCATCCATTCCAGTTGATTTGCTACTCTTCAGTTTATCAAACAGTTGTAGTACATCTTCCCGGTGTATCGATATTTCTTTCAATTCTTCTGCAGTATCAGCTTTAAATACCACTTCAGTCATGGGTAACATCCCTATGTCATCCTCAGTAAAGACCGACGCAAAGAATTCATGCAGTCTCTCCACTATGGCCTTGTCCCCTCTTAGTGCCCCTTTTACCCCTCTATCATCTAATAGTCCAACTGACTCTCTCACAGGGTTTTTGTTATGAATGTACTTGAAAAAGTCTTTATTACACATATTTGCTTCCACAGCAAGCTTCTTCTCAAAGTCTCTCTTTGCCTGCCTTATCAATGCCTTGCATTTAAGTTGCCAGTGCTTGTGCCGTTTCCAGTTTGTCATTTGGCTCTTTTTTCCATTTCCTGAAAGCTGTTATTTTGTCAACAGCCTCTCTGACCTCACCTTTAAACCATGCTGGCAGTTTTTTGGACTTTCTTCCATCATGGAATACAGCTGGTCTGGGCTTCCAAGATAGTATTTTTAAACACCCAAGCTTGATTTATTTGGAAACTTTTATATAACGCTCCTTCCAAAGATCAGGGGCGGTTTACATTGAACAAAAGTAACAAGGAACCATACATTGAACGTTCTGAACATTATAACATTACAAAAAGCAGTTGGACTTAGTTGAACATTGAGCTATTTACACAACTGTGGCTGAACATAGCAACTATTTACAGCTCGGGTCACTGCATCGGGGCTCCAGAAGATACAGAGGTATATACTACATATGTGCGAGGAGTGAGAAATCCATTGTCTTAGCTGAAGTAAAGCTAAGGCTAAGGTTTATAGGTAGGGTATTAGGTTGGGTGGTCAGTCTGGGACTGCGTGGTTTTTGAGACAGGATGGTCTAGGTTATAATAGTACTGTGTAAATAAGTATGTTTTCAGGTCCTTTCGAAAAGCATGGAGGTCTTGAAGATTGTTCCATTGTATCGGAGCAACATAAGAGAAAGCACTTTTACTTGTTATCTGTTTTGATTTTCTGATTGAGTCGGGTACTAAGATGGTATTGAGGTTCATTCTTCTTATTATTCTGTTTTCCGGGGGGCTTTGTATCAACGTAGAAAGATGCGAGGGTGCAATTTTGTTGATTAATTTGAAGGTAGTCACTATGGTTTTATATTGGATCCTGCTGGAAACCGGAAGCCAATGAAGGATGTAGAGGATGGGAGAAATATGGTCAGATAGTCTGGCCTTGGAAATTATTCGGGCTGCAACATTCTGTGCCATTTGGAGTGTGTTAAGGTTTTTTTTGGTTATGCCTTGGAGAATTCCATTGCAGTAGTCCAGATGAGGCGTTATTAGAGCTTGGGCCACAGTCTTGAAATCATCCTTGTCTAAAAGTGGTCTTAAATGCTGTAAGGTCCTGAGTTTGGAGAAGACTGCTCTGGTAGTTTGTTTGATGTAAGTCTTTAACCTTTGCAACTGCTCCTTTTATTTTTTTTTCTTAACTATTTTCCTCATTTTACATAGTCTCCCTTTTGAAAGTTAAAAGGTAGTACTGTGGATTTCCTTACCATTCCTCCCTCCATTAATTAAATCAAACTCGATCATGCTATGATCACTATTGCCAAGTGGCCCCAACACCCTTATCTCTTGCACCAGATCTGGTGTTCCACTAAGGACTAGGTCCAAAACGGCTTCCCCTCTGGTCAGTTCATGAACCAGCCGCTCCAAGAAGCAGTCATTTATTTCATCTAAAAACATTATCTCCCTGGCATGTCCTGCCGTGTCACTGACCCAGTCAATACCGGGTAATTGAAATCACCCATTATTATTACTGTGCTATAACTTTTGTTAGCTTCCCTGATTTCTTTGAGCATTTCATCATCCATTTGTTCATTCTGGCCAGGCGGTCGATAGTACACCCCCACTGCCATCGCCTTCCACTTTTGACATGGAATTTCAAGCCATAGAGATTCTACAGAAAATGTTTCCTGCAAAACTTTAATCCTTTGTGACTCAATGCCCTCTCTAACAGAGTGCAACCCCTCCACCAATTTGATCAGCCCTATCATTACAATATAGTTTGTACCCAGATATCACTGGTTGTCCTCCTTCCACCATGTCTTTGAGATACCAATCATATCCAACCTCTCATTTAGGGCTATATATTCTAACTCTCCCATCTTATTTTTTAGACTTCTAGCATTTGCATACAAGCATTTTGGTGACTGTATTTTATTCACATTAATCTGGCTATCGGTAGGCAGGGGTAATTTAGAATCTTTAAGCTCTGTCTGCTCCGTACTCAAGGACATTTTGGTTACTTACCACATTGGATCATCTGCACTCCGGCCCATCTCTGAAAAGGACCGACTCTGCCGAGGCGAACCTCCAGGGGTGAACACTGTGCCCGCCTGACCCCCATTCATCAACCCACTAACATTCTTCAGGACTGGAGATCTATACGTCCCCCTGGTGAAAATACAACAATCCCGAGGATGGGATCAGGACTGGACTGGACTCACTCAAGGAACATCAATTAGCAGGTAAGGCCTAATTTCACCTTCCTCATCGTTCCTTCGCTTGTCATTACTGCCTGGAGAGGGAGCCCCGCCGGAACAGCACCTTCGGCCAGGCTCTACTCCGTAATCTGTTCGGGGTATAAGCAACTCCTGCCCTCCGACCCTTCTTCTGTGGCTATCGGGAGCTTGGCCTCCGAGGACTCGGGCTCCTTTCGGATCATTGGCATCTGCTCACGGCTTCGTGGAGGCGCTTTGTCTTACATGTTTCGGTAGACTGTAGCTGGGGAGTCCCATAAGTGAGGACCGACTTCCTGCTTATTCCTGGAGAAAGCGTAGTTACTCACTTGTAACATGTGTTCTCCAGGGACAGCAGGAATCAGTCCTCACTACCCTCCCACCTCCCCTTAGGAGTTGCCATTCTGTTCATTCCTCCCTGACGGTTAATATATTCCACTGTTGTTGCATTGTCTGAGAATACCCACACTGAACAGCCGAGCAGGAGACATCGGAACTCCTGCAACGCTAACACCATCAGGGCCAACCAGGGCACTCAAAGTTCGAGCAGGTTGATCTACTGCCAAGATTCCTCAGGTGACCAACGTTCCTGGGTACAAAGGTTGTCGCAGTGGGCTCCCCAGCCCAACAGCAAGGCATCTGTCGTCAAGGTGAGCTTGTGTTGCAGAGTCTGGAAGAATGCCTCAAAGGAGGCTTCGGGGATTCTGCCATCAATCCAGGGAACTGGATAGATGGCATGAGACCGAGATGGGGTCCCGAAGCCAGCCTGAGGCTTGGGACCATTGTGCTCTGAGGCACCATTGAGCTGCTCACATATGCATGCGAGCGTGGGGGACAACGTGCACGGTCGAGGCCATGTGCCCCAGAAGGCACACATGGCCTGCGTCGAGACCCTGGACCAGCTTTGGACCTCAGCAGCCAGAGTGCGGAGGCAGTCCATGCATGCTCGAGGGAGGAAGGCGGTCGCCCGTTCCGTGTCTAGCAGAGCGCTGATGAACTCCAGTGCCTACACTGGTTCGAGGTGGGACGGAGTAGTTGATTAGGAAACCGAGGCACTCGAGGAGGAGGACTGTGCACGACACTGAGAGGAGAGTCTCCTCTGCCGATGCACCCATGATGAGCCAGTCGTCTAGGTACAGGTAGATGGATATGTCCTGCAACCTGAGGTGCTGCAGCCGCTGAAAGGCATTTTGTGAAGACTCATGAGGTAGACGCGAGCCTGAAGGGGAGCACTCTGTACTGGAAGTGATCCCCCTGCACCCTGAAATGCAGCTAATTCCTGTGCTTGGGGTGAACAGGGATGTGGGCGTAAGCATATCCGAGATCCAAGGAGCACAGCCAATCGCCCTTCTGGAGGAACGGCAGCAGGACGCCAAGCGATAGCATCCTGAACTTCTCCCGCACCAGAAATTTGTTTAGGTTCTTGAGATAGAGGATGGGGCGCAGGCCCCCTCATCCTCTTCGGAACAAGGAAGTAATGGGAGTAAAATCCCTGACCTCGAAGGTGTGGTGGGAGCCTTTCAACCACCTGTTGATCGAGAAGGCTGTTCAGTTCTTGCTGTAAGCAAGTCTGGTGCGAGGGAAGTCGAGTAGCCTCCGCTGGGGAGAAGGGAGTCTGTCCAGATGAAGACGATAACCATCCCAGAATACCTGAAGGACCCAGGTGTCCGATGTGATGGCCTCCCTCTCAGGAGCGAAAAGGGACAGACGTCTTCCCACTGGCGGGAGTGCCGCCAGGAGGCAAGAGGCTATGCATTTTGCGTCAAAACCCAGGGGCTGGCTGGGGTGATGCCAGTGGTTGGGTCCTGGGCCCCTTAGGTTTCCGGTGACCCTGAGCACTGCCTTTGCCCTGGCCCTGGGCATCAGCGCAGGGGCAGGTGGATAGGGTGGGTATCACCAGTAAGGGAGCCCCTTCCTCTGGAAGAAGGGTTTCTTACTGTGCTGTTTCTTCTGGAGAAGGGAAGAGGTTTTCCGAGAGAGACGGGTGCGGGTCACGAACTCCGTCTCGATCTCGGCTGCCTTGTCCTCCATGGGCTTGCCAAACAGTTGTTCGCCGAGGCAGGGAACATCTGTTTCTCCTGGACCCACTGTTCCAGGTCTGAGGATTGGAGCCATGCTTGACGCCTGGTTCCGATGCCAGCTGCTGTCACATGGGCAGAAGTCTCGAACCCATCATATGCGGCGCGGGAAAGGTATTTCGAGCAGTCCGCGACTCATCTCAGGAGTGTCTGAAATCTGAGGTGGTGTTCACCTCCGAGGCCTGCGGAGAAACCGCCAAGCTTTTTAGCGTGGTCGCTAAGGAACATACCCATATACAGTTGGTATGCCTGAATGTGGCATGCCAGCATGCATCCCTGGTAAGCCTTGCACCCGAGGGCGTCGAGGGCACAGGATTTTCTACCAGGCGGGACTGAAGAGTGCGACTTCGGGCTCTTCTGCTTCCACATCGCGGATTCCACTACCATGGAGGTATGGGGAAGTTGGGTCTTTCGAAACCCAGGACCGCTCTGGACTCTGTACATGGCATCAAGTCTTTTACTGACAATAGGGACTGAGGCGGGTGCTTCCCACATGCGGAGGAGCAGCTGGGTCAGGATGGATGGCACAGGGACCGTGACAGACTTCCTAGGGGGAGACTCATATTGCAAAATGTCAAGTTCCTCTACCATTGGCTACTCCTCGGTATGCGTGGGCAGATTGAGGGCCCAAGCCATATCCCGTATAAATACCAAGAAGGTGCTATCTTCGGGAGGTGACCGCCTTTGCGAGGTGGGTGGGGACACGTCAGAAGGAAGGTCCCTATGGGTGCAGGTTTCAGGGAACGTGTCCCCGTCCAATTCCCAGCCCAAGAGGTCCGAGACGGACTGAGTCGGGTTGATCTCCATGTCCGGTGGCTGAGGCCCGTTTGGAGCTGGAGGCACCGACTCTGGAAGACCTTGCCTCCGAGGAACGGGACGGCGAGCAAGACCGGTACCGAGGACCCTCACGAGGCTCATGGCTCTCAGGGGTTTCCCAAGACAGTTTTCAGGACCACAGTCAAAGGACCCTCTGTCTCTAGGTGCGAGCCAGCCGTGCTTGGCAAAAGCGCCTGCTGGGCAGCTAGGAAGGCAGGAACGCTGCGCTCTAGTGCCAGCATACAGGACTCCCACTCAAGGGTGGGTCCCTGTGACACCAACATCAGGGTTACTGGGTTTGGCTTGGAGGAGGAGAGGAGGTCCTCACCAGGACGACCCTCAGGAGATCGGGTGCCATCGCCAGAGGCCTCCATATCCATACGAAGTATCTTTCGAGGCTGCTCCTTGTCTGACTCTCGGGAATGCCAAGTTGGGCTAAGGGAACGAGCGCGAGACCGCTCACCCTTATCCGGAGCCCCCGACAGCGACTTCGAGGTCTTCTTTTGCATTCCACCTCGGGCAATCCCTGGTTGGAGTGACACCTGGGACGTGAAGTCGCTGCAGGGGACCCTGCAAGTGGTGGATCAGTGGAGCAGGGCACCACCGGGGACCCCAGGACTGCATTACGGAAAACATCATCTGACTTCTGCTTATAGCTTAGCAAGGCCTTAGCGGACATTTTCTTACAGAGCGAGCAGAGCTCCGGGTTTTGTGGTCAGAGCCCAGGCAATGCAGACAACAGTCGTGGGTGTCCGTGAGCAACATATTTTTGGAGCATCTGTCATATTTTTTGAAGCCAGTGGTCATGGGGCAAAAAGAGCCTCTGCGAGGTGGAAAACCCTCGAGGCCAGCAGTCAGAAAAAGGGCCTGAAGCAAGAAAAGGGAAAAACAGGAATCTCCTGGCCCACAGCCAAAACGGGGGCCTCGGGGAGGATGGGAGAGGACAGGTGCAACATGTGCCACTTTGTTAATTACATTAGTCTCTGAGATAGATAAAGAGAAAAGTTTTCGTGCATATTTTAAAAAGAAACATGAGAAGATTCTATACTCTGGGGCTCATTAGCCAACAAACACCTCACAGCACCCATTGGTCCGGTACTAGGAATATCCACAGTCTTCCTCATATCTAAGTCTCCCAATCCAGTTCAGATTGCACAGGTTTAGACAACCTCCATCTGCAGGAGACTGAAAAATACTGATATAAAGGAGGACTGCACGGGACGCTTATACCTTGACATCAAACCAGTACTTCTTGGTCTGTCATCAGCTGGTAGGAAGACTGGATTGAAGGGACTCAAGGAAAGAAAAATAGCAGGTATGGCCTAATTTCACCTTCTTCTCGTGACCCTACTATAGGTTGCATTTAGGCCTCAGGCATTCTAGTCATAGTAATTTTTCCTTTCATGGAAATTCAATCATTTGATTTTGCTGTGGCTATTTTTCTAAATAATATATCCCCATAACTAGCCAGTATGTTAAAAAGTGCACTTTGATGCCTCAGGACCATGTCCATTACAAGCACAAAAATTACGCGTGCAGTGCTTGGGGCCTGACCATGAACTGCCACCTCGTGTTTTGTGTTCACAGATAACAAAGGACAGTGCAAATGTATTTTTGGGGCTGAGAAGACTGATCCATTGTCTAGGGCATTGGCCTCCATGGCTTCCAGAGCTGCATCAGATGCATCCAGAGCTGCATCAGATGGAGGAGACTCTTTATTTATTTATTTATTTAGTTAGCTGTATTTATATCCCGCTTTTCACCGGGTCAAAGCGGTCAATTGGGGGATACATTTAACACGAGGGGATATGAGACACATACACTAATACTTACAGGGAACATGGGCAATGGAGGGTTAAGGGGCTTGCCCAAGACTACAAGGAGTGCCTACAGGACTAGAAATCCCAGTCCCTCCGGCCTGAGATTGCTGTCCCCAGGTGGGACTTGAACCCCCGGCCCTCCGGCCTGAAGTACCTTGTCCTAACCACTAGACCACTCCTCCCTGAGACTCTTGAGCTCACTTATAGCAGAATACCAGTAGTTCTCCCCTGCATCAGACACCTATGGATAATGCTCAGGAAGGATTTGGCCTCATCCTTCAAAACATCGAGGAAAGGAGATGCTGATGCACCAATGCCTCCGCGTCTGCCCACTATTGAGATCTATTAGAGCATGATGTCAAGAGCATCAAGGTTTCAGATGAATCCAACCCTAGAAGCAACCCCGACGTGAGGGCCACTCATCCGCCTCGCTATCAGAGGGGCCATATTAGCCTACAAAGAGCCTACCAAAGGATGATCATGCCAAACGAATTTGAATTTTTTGACTGGGTGACCAGAGAACTAGATCTGCCTATATTTCATTAAAGTCTTTGATACTGTTCCTTACAGGAGGCTTGTCAAACTGGAGATGGGTCCCAAAGTAGTGAATTGGATCAGAAATTGGTTGACAGACAGATGACATAGGGTGATGGTAAACAAACTCAGAAGAAAGGAAGGTGAGTAGTGGAGTGCCTCAGAGATCAGTCCTGGGACTGGGGGTGTTCAATATCTTTTTGGGTGAAATTGCTCAAGGAATGAAGGGAAACGTTTGCCTTTTTGCTATTGACATCAAGATTTTAACAGTGTGGATTCCTTAGAAGGAGTAGACAACATGAGGAAAGATCTACAAAAACTAGAAGAATGGTCTAATGCTTGGCAGCTAAGATTTAATACAAAGACGTGCAATCATGCACTTGGGATGCAGAAATCCAAGTATGCTATATGCAATAGGGGGCAATAAGTTCATGTGCATGAACCTCGGAGTGATAGTGTTGGAGGATGTCAAGGTGGCAAAACAATGTGACATGGTGGTAGCCAAAGCCAGAAGGGATGTTAGGTTGCATACAGAGAGGAATAACCAACAGAAAAGAGGAGGTATTAATGCCCCTGTACAAGTCATCGGTGAGAATTCACTTGGAGTACTGTGTTCAGTTTTGAAAACCATCTCTCACAAAGGATATAAGGAGATTTGAAATGGTTCAGAAAGCGGAACCAAAATGATTTGGATTCTGCACCAGAAGATGTATGAGAAGAAACTTGAAGATCTAAATATGTATATCCTAGAGGAGAGGAGGGACAGGGAAATAGGATACAGATGTTTAAATACTTAATGAACAAACCTTTTTCAAAAAAGGGGGAAGCTGTAAAACTAGAGGGGGGGTTGAATGCTTTCAGTCATTAGCTCAATGGTTATCAGATTCTGTTTGCAGATTCAGGGGTATGTTTACTAAACTGCGGTAGCGGCTTCTGCTTGATAGCAGAGCCACGGCCCTATTGAATTCAACGCACGGAAACCGCTACCGCTGTTTAGTAAACATACCCCTAAATATTGGAAAAATGATTTGTTTGTAACATAAAATAAATCATGGGTTCCCCTTAAGTCATTGATCTTGAATTGTCATGCAGTTGCTGTGAGGACTGAGTAACATATTTAGGGATCATATTAGATCAACATCTGAATATGTGTTGTCATATTACAGGAATTGTTCAAATATCAAATAAATATATCACGTTGTCTTTGGCCATATTTATCAAAATTTGATTTTTGATCAGTAATTTCAAGCATTATTGTTTCTCTGTTTAAAACTATGCTAATGTAGTTTTAATGGGACTATCAGTATCTTCTGTGAAGACATTACAATTCATTGACAAACAATAATATCCTCACTACTGTGCCAACTACAGATTAGACCATTATTTCTCCTTGTTTACGTAATTTACTTTGGCTGACAATTAAACAACACATTCGTTTTAAGTTATTGTTTACAGCCTATAAGATTAAATTGGGCCTACCAGTACACTGTTTAATTTCTTTGTTGTAGTGGCATATTACTTTTTGCCCAATTAGATATTGGATTCAGAACACTTTAATTGTTCCCTTGTTGAAAGAAGTAAACTACATATAAGCGTTGCTAGAGGTTTTTTGTTATGAACTACAATTGTGGAACAGCTTTCTGGATGACTTAAGGACAAACTGTGACTAATCTAGCAAAGATCTTTGACTGCTCATTAATTTAGAGTTATTTTTGGTTTAGATTAATGTTTTATTTTTGCATTCTTACGTTTTGTTATATGTATTGGTAGGGTGGCATTTATTTTGTATACTGTAATGTGTATTTTATTATGTACGCTTTTGTGTTTCACTTTGTGATGAGGCAGGTTATAAATACTGTAAATAAATAAAATAGAAAATGGTGTCATTTGGCATAAAATTTAATTCCTTAAATTCTACAGATTTAATTTAAATAATTTAAGAACATAATTTGTTTCAGGTTCCAAGGCAGAGTTGGTCTACTGCTTCTGCTGCTGTGACAAGGGCATGTGATGTCATTACTTCGTATCTCCATTTAGATCTTAAGCTTTTAGGGATCAATGATTCATTTTATCCATCTATACAGCATTTTTGTTTAGAGTAATACATAAATGTTAAAATACTTTACTGCGGTTTTGAAGCAATTTATTTATTTAAAAGGCTTTATATACCGCTTTGTTCTGAAATCAAAGCGGTTTACACTTCAAACAATCAAAGGTCAGGGTCAGTAGGGGTAGGCATGCAGTGTTAACACGGGTGAGTACTGTGGGAATGGAAGGCTTCTTGGGTGTAAGATTAAAGCCTAACATTAGATAAGTTCTGTGGTACTGTATTGAGATGGGCTTTGTGGTTTATATTTACCATTTTCTATGTCTATAGAGCTGACAGCCTTTCACCATGAGTTCATGGTTTCAGGTTACTTGGATCAGTAGTGACCGACAATCTTTGTTTTATGAAGGATGTCTCATGTGCAGTGAGCTGGTGTCTAGGGTCCATATCACTAAAATACCATGAACAGAATTTGATACAGTTGTTGAAAGTCTCAGTAGAAGTCAAAGATTGCACTAGTGTTGAGATACATTGGCAGGTTGAGGTCTAGAAGCTTGAGTTCCGTGAAGGAGACCGTTTTTTGGTGCTGGTTATCAGGACTGTAAAGGTGTTTAGAGGCGAGATTGCCCAGTTGTCTTCAAAGGATATGAGCCTGGCATACCTTAAGGGAAACAGAGCTGGGGAACCCGTGGGACTCAAGTAAAGACCTTAAAACCCCAGTCCCAGAGTAAGGAAGCCAGGCCCAGACAGAAGGAAAGAAGGCCCTGAGAAATATGCTAAGAACGTGTAAATGTTAAGATCTGTTGAGATCTTGTTGAGACAGCAAGTTAAGCCAGGCACTTATTTGTTGTTGTAAATGAACACCTTTCCTTTTTTGTTCTGTACCTGGACTTGTCTATTTTCAATTCTCTTCACCAAAATCTGCATGCCCAGAACCCTCAACTGTTCACATGCACACAACCACATCTGTTGGCAATGGTGGGATCTGACTGCCTACTTAGACTATAGACCCACTTCTTTCTTAAGGGACTCTGCGCCTACCTACACGTAGGCAACGCAGGAGAGGAATTTTGAGCAGTACCTGATCCCAGCAGTCAGGGCTTGGATCCTCTGAAGGGATTCCCTGCCAGCTCCTGGATGAGACCTTTGAGGTACATCCCGATGTACAGCTCTTAGGCCTGTGTCCGGCAGCCTAGCATGGATCCCTGGAAGCACTTGTGCACGAGGGCGTCGAGGGCACTGGCCTCCCTGCCCAGTGGGACGGAAGAGTAATTCTTCTGGTTTTTGAACTTCTGCATTGATGACTCCACAACCATGGAGTTGTGCAGAAGCTGGGACTTCTGGAAGCCCGGGCCCTTCTTGACACGATAGATGGCATTGAGGTGTTGACTGACCACTGGCACCGAGGCTGGGATCTCCCACATCCACAGCAGTAGTCTCTAGAGGATGGGTTAGAGTCTCCTTTGGCAGGGACTCATACTGGAGGATCTCCAGTTCTTCGGTGTGTGAGTCCTTCTCTGGCTCAGTAGGAACCGAGAGGGCTCGGGACATGTCCCGCACAAAGTCGTAGAAGGCCATATCTTCAGGCGGGGAGTGGCACTGAGGTTCTGGAGGAGATGGCTCAGAGGGAACGTCCTAGTGTCGAGAGGTCTCAGGGGAAGCCTCGATGTCAGTCTCTGAGTCGGAACCAGAAGGCGTAGAGGATTCTGAGGCTCGAGGAACCGGTATCCCCCAGTGGATCTCAGGTCAGACTAACTGAAAAGTGGGACCAGGACCTTGCTTGGTGCAGAGGGCCCGCCCGAGGCCGGTGGCACTCAGGGCCTGGCTCAATGCCCAGGGACCCCCCCCCCCGCCCGCCCCCCCCTCCCCCCGCAGTCAGGGGCCCAGTTGTCGGGGCAGATGATGCAGACAAACCTGACATCATTGTCTGCTGCAATGCCAGGATGGCAGAGATATTCTGCTCCAGGGCTGCCATCCTGGTCTCATACCAGGTGGCTTTGCAGCTTTTGGTGTGGACACAGAGGGTCTCGGGCCCGATGCCGGCACTCTCGTGAGTGCATCCCTGATGAGGACCACGGGGAGCCTCGCACTGTCACCGCCAGCCGAGGACTCCCTCTTAGAGATCTTTAGGGGCGCTGCTCAGAGTCACCCGAGTCCTTCCACAGGACCTTATCAGGTTTCACTGGTGGAACCTCGACTGGCTTGGAGGATTTTTTCTTTTTCTTTACAGAGTCCGGTGTCTTTACAGAGGAGCCGCCGTCGCGGCACTCTGAAAAAGCTCAGGCCTCATGGGATGTGCTCGGCTTGGAGGATCAGCATTGGGGAAGCCGGCGCCGAGTCGGACCGCGGGAACAGCTTCTCCTGAAAGTACGACCGTTTCCTGTTGGTTCTCGGAGTCATGGCCTGACAAGTCACAAGTGGCACTGTCGTGGTCCAATTAGAGACATTGCAAGCAACTGTCATGAGAGTCTGTAACAGACATGGTCTGACCACAGCAGTCGCACTTTTTGAACCCACCAGGAGACACCTGGCTGGGGTCGACAACCCCCCAGACGAAAAAGAGCATGAACACCAGTCAAGGCAAGCCTCGTCAAAAAAGAAGGGAAAGTCAAAGACGGCATCAGGGATGGCGCCGGCTCAAGGCGGGAAGAGGAACCGGTACGCAAACCAGGAAAACAAACAAGTTTTTTGAGGATTTTTCTGGGGAAACCAGACATGCGTCCATTGGGCTCCACGGAAAAAAGGAGACTGAGCAAGATGGCACCCTTGGGCAGGAAAGGGACCTCACACGTGTGGTAGCATGTCCCAAAGACTTTCTTTGAAAGCTGGGAAAATGCTCCGCATGGGGCCCTGTCGGTGCCAATGTCACCCATATATGAGGACCGACTTCCTGCTTGTTCCTGGAGAACTCTCTGGTTCATGCCCTGCCTGGCTGCAGGTAGCATGCAGGTGGGGTGGAGGCCAGTTGGGGCAGCTTTGGTTCCCCTACCTTCCTTTCCTTGGTGGCAGTTAGGTGGAGTCTTATAGGGGTAGCTTCAGGAAGTCTGCCTTTACAGAGGGCTTCGAATTCCCCTTGTGGTGCATCTGGTTAGGCGTTTCGCTAGGCGCAGGAAACATTTGGGAGACTGCTGCCCGTCATGGTTCTATGGCCGAGATGCATTGTCTTGGTCATCCTCCATCCCGGAATTCAGTTCCTTGGAGGTGCCGTACTACATCAGGCCAGATTCTTCACGCTTAGTAGCCTGTTTCTTTCAGCGACCACTCCATGACACAAGTACCTTTGAGTTTCCCATTTGGGGGTGCGGGTCCCATGTTGCCTGTTTGGAGTATGCTTAATCCTTCCTTTTAAAGCAAGTTCTAAGAATAAGCAATTTATCCAATTCAGAAAAAGGGAAACTAATAAAGAAGACATCTCTGAAAATCTTGAAAAGTCCATAATATTAGGAGATGGTCTGATCCAACCCATCCTCTTATAGAGGAATTGGCGTTTCTAGGTATATAAAATACTTAGGGGTCCATTTTCTAAAGCATTAGGCTTTTGTAGCTAATGCAGCAAAAAGGTGCAGATAGCGCACAACTTTTACAGTTAATGCCGCGCCATCAGTTTGGAGCATGCACAATATTTCCCCAGCAGATAATGCACCATATTGGCAAAGAGCACAGACAAGCAGCAGCCTGAATGCAGTTAATGCCACCCCTTGAGGTGCTTTAGAAGCACCAATGCTGTCTGCAAATCCAACAGTTCCGACATGCTGTAGACCTGCCCAGTCTCTGCCCTTATCCCATCCACTCACACAGATAACACATGCTCTGCAAACGGCACAGAAAATTGCTGCGTTTTGTGCATTTTGCATGCACTGTCTGTTAACACGGCCATATAATTATAACACACACAATTATAATTCAGGTATATGCCCCAACAACAGCTGCAGAAGAGGGAGAAGTTGATGAGCTCTATGAACAGTACAAGCCGAAATTGACAGAACATGCAAACAAGATATCCTGATAGTCATGAGTGACTGGAGCGCAAAGGCTGGCAACAAAGGCGGCGGCAAAGTGGTTGGAAAATATGAACTTGGCAACAGAAATGAACCTGAAGAAAGACTGATGAAATTCTGTAAGACCAATGATCTACTAATCTCAAACACCTTTTTTCCAGCAACACAAGCGCAGACTGTACACAAGGACTTCACTCAATGGATTGTACAAAAATGGTAGTATTCAGTACGATATTCACTTTTTACATCAATTTATTTGTTGTTTTAAATAAATAAGAGATCACGTGAGCACATGAGCGGGTGAGGACGTGTCCTCGTCACGCTCCCGGGCCGCTTCCCCGAACCGGCAGGAAAACGAGTAAGAATAAACAGAGCTTTAGTGGGAAGTGAACCCAGACAGAGCACATACTTCCAAACGCTGCCGGAGAATCGGGTGCAGGTAGGGAGCCATGCGCTCAGCAGCAAAGAGGGAGAAGCCACATGGGTCCGACGACTCCAAAATGGCAGCCGCTGCACAAACTTGTACTCATCCGGAATCCCCAGGGTCTGGAAGCAGGGAATCGGGCTCAGAGGAACTAGCACACAAGGTGGCTAAGCTGCTAGAGCCCAAGTTTGACTCGGTGCTGAAAAAATTAGAGGAAATGGCAGAGACATATACTGAAATCACACGGAGAGTGGAAGAGGTGGAACAGAGGGTAACAGTACTGGAGGACAGTGAGCTGCAGCTTGAGCGGGACGCACATCGGCACCAAAAGCAAATAGATGAGTTGCTTCTGAAGGTGGATGACTTGGAGAACAGGTCTAGACGAAACAATCTGCGGCTGGTGGGAGTGCCCGAGTCCTGGTCAGATCAGCAACTTCCAGGTCTTTGAGGTGTGGCTGCCTAAGGAATTGGGCCTTGTGGACTTACAGTGGCAGATAATCGTGGAAAGGGCGCACCTGTTGGGCCAGAGACGGGAGGCAAATGAGACCGGTGCTTGCACGGATATTGAACTTTCAACATAAAGCTGCACTCTTGCAAGCATACCGAAAGCAGAGGACTTTAAAGTTGGATAACAGCTCGATCCTTATGTTTCAAGATTACTCTGCAGCGCTGGCGGCAAAGCGGAAAGAATTTGCGCCCATATGCAGCAAATTGGCCAGAGGGGGAATCCGCTTCACGGTCAGCTACCCGGCTCGCCTGAGAGTGTACCATAAAGGGACAGCGCACACGTTTGACCAAGCCCAGGCTGCTAAGAAATTCCTGGGTACCTTGCAGCAAGACAAGTCCCCGGGCAGCGGCATGGAGAAGTGAGGATCGACGGACATAGATATTGGTTGCACTCCTAGACCCTATTTAAGACCGCAGGGTGGCAGCCGCGTCAGAAAATCTAACAACTGTGGCTGACCTTTCATTGTCTGGCGTTTTTTCCTTGATGGACATGAGCGCAGCTTTGTATGCTTCCCCCCCCCTTCTATTGCGCTGAGGAGGGGGCGGCCCGGAAGTGTGGACAGTGATCTATCCCTACTGGGATAATAGTGATGGCTACCAGGTTGAGAAGGGGGTGGGGGAGGTTTAGAGTGTGGAAGAGGTTGGGGGTGGGGTGGGGGTGGAAGGAGGAAGGCGGGAGGGAGCGGGAGGGAGGGGGTGGGGGTGGGGGTGGGGGGGTGGGAGGGGGAGGTTAATTCGGAGTCAGGGGAGTGTTAGGGGAGGTATAGAACAGTGTCTGGGGAGGATAGTAATCTGGGGAAGCTTGGTAAGAGTGTGGGGGACCGAGACTGGGCAGCCCCCGAGTTTGGGGTGGGGAGCAAATTCTGTAGAGGGTCACTTTAGTATAGATCGCGATGAGTAGTGTTAAGATTATCTCATGAAATGTGGGGAGAATAGGCTCATCAGTCAAGCGAACTAAGATACTGCAGGCACTCAAGAGGAAAGGAGCGCAGATTGCGTTGCTGCAGGAGACCCATCTGAGTGAGGTAGAACACGGGAAACTGGCGAGGGATTGGGTGGCAACCTCCTATGGGGCAACCTTGGGATCAAAGAAAGCAGGGGTGGTGATTCTAGTCAAAAAGGGCCTTCCCTTGGAAGTGGTGAAATGCGAGGCGGACCCTCATGGGCGATATATTGTGGTAAGGAGGGTGCAGCACAGCCCTGGGAAACAAAGAAAAAAGAAACTTTTTCTTCCATAAGGGGGATGGCCTCACCTAAGCACATGATCCAAAATGAAAACAGTGGAAAAACCCACACTTGCAAAGCTAGGCTGAGGCCACACCCAGACTCCAGGGCAACTATAGGAAGTGATAGGAGACACCTGTGAGTGGGGCCAGGAGAGAGAGCATGCTTGCAAACATTTAAGCACAGGCAAACAGAGAGAGCAGGAAGCGTCAGCAAGACCGGCAGGAGAGAAGCAAGACAAGGGAACAGCTTGAAAGACGGCAGTTGGGAAAGAGCCAGAATCCAGGCTAATTGCACTCCTTCCAGGAGAGAGGAAGCGAGAAGGCTAGCTGTGAGGAAGCTGGAGCAGGAGGTCTCAGCTCCATCTGAAGAGGAACAAGTCTTCAGGCTTGGAGAGCCTAGAAGGGCTAGGGACAAACACTGCAGTGATCCCCCAGGCAGCTCTGATTCAGAGGACGCTACTCCTAGGAGATGCCCTTGCTGTAAAAGGTCTACAGTCAAGCTCAGAGGTAGGAGGGGAAAGTTTGAGGGAGTTAATGTGTGTGACTCTGACTCAGAAATAAGTATACCCGATTCTGAGGAAGAAGCTGTACCTTATGAGACGCATGCCAGGAAGAATGCTTTTACAGATAAGGTAAAGCAAACAAAGCCTTTAAATGTTTTACTAAAGGGAAAGAAGTCTGAGAACACTAATATAATCCCGGGGAGAAGAAGGGAAGTTCAGTGGGAAAGACTGTTCAAGCTTCTAAAGGAAGTAAAACCTGAAATCCCTGAACCTGTCCAAGCTCCACAGTCATGTAATGCAGAGGAAGACATGGAGGTGGAATTCTGTGGAGAGGAACCTGACTCCACAGACTCCCAAATGGAATGTTCTTTGTGCATAATCTCTGACTGAGGAAAGCTAAGGGTTTAATAGGAAGGAAACCCAGGAAACAGTTATCCTGATTATTGTAGCTAAGAAGCTTTAGAGAGAGAAGGAAATCTCATGGTTAAAGCTGCAAGAACTTGTGCTGAGTGAAAGTTTAAAAACAGCAGTTTTAGTTTCTGTGCTGACAAGCAGAGAAGTGTTTTAAAGTTAAAACCTGAAGCAGCTAAGGGAAGCTAAAAGGTTTGCTGGACTCTGCTGTTAAATACTAGTTCAATTATGTTTGTTTCTGGAAGTAGAAATTCTTTTGTTAAAGAGCTCGAAGAAACTGCTCATTGATAACACTGCTGAAATACACTTTTTGTAAAGAAAATTTATTTGGAGAAAACATCCTTTTTCTGTTGTGGTGGTTGGAGCCTTTTACAAAGGTCTGTTTGCAAAGCTGAAATTTAAAATGAAAAATTTAATAAATTTTCCTGTGTTGGCCAAAAATACCACTTGGACTGCTTTTTGCACGCAACTACACATTCAGAGGTCTTAGCCCTGAAGCTTAAGCAACATACAAAATACAAGATGGCCCGCCGCTTTCACTAGGCAACCGCCTAGTGGGGGTGCCATCGCCACAATATCTTCTTGCAAGCAAGGCTCTACACGCGAGAGCTTTGGTTGGGGAATGTCTATGCCCCCATGTGTATGATCATGGTTTTTTCAAAGATCTGCTGAGATTTATCCTGAAAGCAGGAGGGAAGAAGCTGATCCTCGCAGGGGATTTTAATTGTCTGTATGATCCAAGGATAGATAAGTCTGGAGAGAGTGCCTTAGGGGCATGGTCCAAGAGGGGGATTGGCTACTTGTGTAGGCTGAGAGATATGGTTGATGTGTGACGGGCACTCCATCCAGGGACACGGGAATACACACATCAGTCCAGAGCACACATGACTTGGTCTCGCATTGATTACATTTTGGTCAGTGCAGGGGGTTTTGCGCAAGTTTCCCAGGTGGAAATCGAACCTGTAATGATTTCCGATCACGGGATGGTCTGGGTAAACTGGGACACTCAAGGCCCAGGAAGGACGGGATGGCACTTCCCTACATATCTCTGGGAGGACAAAGATTTTAGAGCATACTTAGAGAAACAATGGGAGGAATACACAGAGTTTAATGACACTCCCCAGTGTTCACCGCTTTTGTTTTGGGAAGCAAGCAAGGCGGTGATGAGGGGGGCTATTACTGCATACACCATACGTAGGCGCAAACACCTTGACCAGAGCCTGCTGGCCCTGGCGCGTTCTCTAATGACCCTACAGAGGAAGCAGAGTAGAGTGCGGAATAAAGCTACACAGCAGGAATATGTGAGGGTCCAAGCGGCTCTCAGTGAGTTGCTACAGAGGCAGGCAAGCATGTCCCTGCAATATTATAAGTATCAGTTATACAAATTCGGGAATAGGTCGGGCAGACTCTTAGCCAAGCTGGTTAGAGAACCGGGGGGTTCGAGATTTATTCCAGTCTTAAAAGATGAGGGGGGAGCTCTGCAGCTCTGCAGCACAAACCACAACAGATTGCGAATATCTTTAGAAACCTTTATGCCAAATTGTATACTGAGGATAGGAATTATGAGCAGGGCCGAAAATTCCTCGATGGGTTGCACCTTCCAATCCTAGGGGAGGAGGCGCAGAGGGCTCTGAATGCTCCTATTTCTGGGAAGGAAATACAGACAGTAATCCAGAAAGGCAAGCCCCATAAGACCCCGGGCCCAGACGGATTTGGGTCTGAATATTATAAGATATTGGAGAATAAAGTCACCCCAACCCTCCTGGCAATGTATGAAGTGCTCTTTCACAAAGGCTGCTTCCCCAGAGATATGAGGTGTGCCGACATTACGGTTATCCCAAAGGAGGGGAAGGATCCCCAGGATCTAGCCTCATATAGACCGATTTCCTTGATTAATTATGACAACGATTCTGGCCTCAATTCTGGCGGGGTGGTTGAATCCTATTTTACCTAGTTTGATTAAACCTCACCAAGTGGGTTTTGTACAGGGCAGGGAAGCCACTGGGAATATAGCGAAGCTTCTAGTGGGCATGGAGTATTGTCTTAAGGAAAGAGCACCCCTGCTGTTGGTCAGCTTAGACGCTGAAAAGGCATTCGATAGGAAGGCGTGGCAATATCTATGGGAGGTTATGAGGAGGTTTGGGTTCGGAGGTGCTTTTTTACAGTGGGTCTGGATTTTGTACGCGGCACCCCAGGCAAGGGTTGGGGTTAATGGAGCCTTCTCTGAGCATTTTATGCTTGAAAGGGGCACAAGGCAGGGATGCCCCTTGTCCCCCTTACTGTTTGTGGTTACATTAGAGCCTCTTCTACAAGCCTTGCAGGAGGACCATCAGGTAGTGGGGGTGAGGTTGGGTGATAGGGAGGAGATGAAACTCAGTGCATTTGCTGATGATATGCTCTTATGTCTGAGGGCTCCACAGCCATCACTTGAGCGGGCACTTCAGATCATAACTTATTTTGGTAGGTTTTCGGGCTTGAAAATTAATACAGCGAAGTCCATGGCACTAGATGTGGGGGGGGGGGGGGGGCTTAGACAATCCTGGGGGGGCTCTTTTCTCTTGACTTTGGCTTCGGGCGCCTTTAGATACTTAGGGATACAGCTGCCAGATGCCCCCGAGAATTTGTATAAGTGCAATATTCCCGGATTGCTAGAGAGAGCACAGCTTACATTCCAGCGATGGTCCACTCTGCCTCTGTCCCTGAGGAGTAGAATAGCTCTATTTACCATGGTGGAGCTACCAAGATGGCTTTATGTGCTCCGTATGCTCCCTATTTGGGTTCTAGGTAAAGATTTGCAACGTTTTGAGTGGCATCTAGGACACTTCCTTTGGAGAGGGAAATGGGCTCGTATTCCTCTAAAGGCACTTAAGGGGCGTAGGAAGGAGGGTGGGTTGGAGCTCCCCTCAGTGTGCAATTACAATCTCCGATACATGACACGACACATAGCGGGGTTGGCAGCGGTGGAGGGGGGGATGCGCGTCCGTGCAGCCATTAAATTGGCTAGCACATTCATACCATGGCCTATACCTGCTACATGCTCAGGGTTGGGACCTGCCAGAGGGTGTTAGAGGTGGGATGTATATGGGAGCACTCAGAGCGTCGTGAGGGGCCCTCTGCAGGAAAAATGGGTGGGATTGGCACTGCTCGGTGCTGCTCCCATTGGTGGGGAATCCAAAGTTTCTACCGGGTTTAACCTTGAGTGTTTTTGCAGACTGGGCCCAATAGGGCCTTGTATGCCTTGGGGATCTGTGTGAGGCGGCAGGAGTGAGGGTGGAGAGTTTCCAGACATTAGCTGAAAAATTCTCATTATCTAAGCATGAGTTTTATTGTTACCTACAGGCACGGCATTATATTACTGAGGTGATGAAGAAGGCCCCAGGGCTATTGGAACAGAAAGGTTTTCGAGAATGGTTGCGGGCAGTGGTGCAGAGGGGGGAACAGTACAGAGGTGAGGAGAAGTATGGTGTGCCCAGTAGGGGATCAGCGATATCTGAACCGATTGAATGAGCGATGGATGGGGGATGGGGTGGAAGAGGCTACTCCAGAGTGCCTTGAGAGGGCGTTTAAGAAAATTCCCGTGAGTGGGCAGTGGGTCTATTTGCAGGAAATGCAGTATAGGTTTTTGTGGCGGGCGTATATAAGTGATAAGTGGGCTTGTAAGGCGGGGTTATGAGAGGATGATAAGTGTCATTGGTGCGGGAGGGAGAGTGGGACTCTTTTGCATAAATTCTGGAGCTGCCCCAAAATTCAGACATTGTGGCAGCAAGTAGGGGCTCGGTTGGCTGCTATGCTGAAGCTCCAGGCCCCACGGAAGTTAGTCATGTGTCTTTTTCATAACTGGGAAATGGGGGGGGGGGGGGTCAGTGGGTAGCCCCGCCTTTGCGGTTCCTGAAGGAGCCAGGCTTCCTGATGGTGAAGGTGGTCATCTTGGGCCACTGGCAGGAAGGGCTTGCCCCCGGATTTGACACTTGGGAGCGGGCTATGTTAGAATTGATGCAAATGAAGAGACTAACAGCTAAGCAGCTGGAGGGAAAGCACTGGGACAAGTTCCTGGAGGTGTGGTTGACACTCATTGATACCTTGCCCCCACAGGATCGTAGTGCCTTACTGAATGTATGAATGTTTACATATGTAATTGTGTAAAAGATAGTGAATGAAAGTTTTATCTCCAGGGGGATAGCATAGAGGGGGGTTGGGGAGGAATAGAAGACTAAGAATAAATCCAGAGGGTCACAGTAGTTCTGCTGTTTGTATGCATGTAATGTTTATAGTTGCTGCATAATGGGTTGTGAAATATGGATAATATTAGATTGTCTTGCTAAAGGAAGATCCAGATACGGAGAGTGGAAGTCTGGTGAGGGGGGCCTCCGTATTGTGCCTATTGGAGGATACCTATTCTGAATGTAAGCAATACCCATTTTGTCATTGCTCGAGTTGGATTGTGTGCATTGTGCGTATTGTTAAAAGTTTAATAAAATAAATTTGAACATAAATAAAGCCATAAATATCTTATGTTCATTGTCTCATTTAATTATTATTATATAATTAGTCAATCTATATATCTTTCAATATTGTTTCTAATAGTTAACTAGTGTTTGACCATTGTTCATCGAATGTCGCATGTTTTATAATGTGGTTTCATATTTTCTTATTCCATGATTTTATTATGTATGAAAGAGGTTTAATATTTTTTTTTATAGATTACAATATGTTTGTATTTATGATTTTAGCATGCCAATGAACCCCTGAAGGTGGCGTAGCCGAAACACAGCCTGTGTTGGGTTTGGTTGCTTTATACCCCTAAAAGGGTGGCCTGGAATATCCTTGGTGATGATTGTTTAATTAAAGACTGTTCTATTTACCACACCTAGACTTGGTTGTCTGGCCTCCCAGGCCAGAACAACTGCCTAGCAGACAGACTAAGCAAAGTCCTTCGTCCACATGAGTGGTGCTTAAACCCCAGAGTAATGAAGCAGCTCTTCCACCTCTGGGGCAGGCCTGTGATGGACCTATTCGCCTCTCAGGACAACACATGTTATCCCCGCTTCTGCTTGTGGCAGCCATATCCAGAGGGAGTGGCAGCAGATGCCTTCCTGATCTTGTTGTCCGAGGGCCTATTCTATGTGTTCCCACCGACCCTCCCTACTTGTCGCCAGGACCCTCTTCAAGGTCCACAGCGAAAGGGCATCAGTTATACTGATTGCCCCCAGGTGGCCCAGGCAATCTTGGTTCCCTCTGCTGCCCCTGATGAGCCAGTCCAGGTAGGAGAAGAGGAAAGCCCATTGTAGGCGCAGGTAGGTGGCTACCACCACCAGCCATTTGGAAAAACCCTTGGCGATGAGGCCAGGCCAAAGGTTAGCACCCTGTACTGGTAATGCCCTCCTCCCACCATAGAAACATAGAAACATGATGACAGAAAAAGATCACATGGCCTATCTAGTCTGTCCTTCCATAACTACAACAGTCCCCTTTTTACCTTTAGAGATACTCTGTGTTTGTCCCATGCTTTTTTGAATTCAGTTACTGTCCTCATCTCTACCACCTCCACTGGGAGACTATTCTATGGATCCATTACTCTTTCCGTAAAGAAATATTTCCACATATCACTCCTGAATCTATCTCCCTTCACCCTCATCCCATGTCCCCTCGTAGCAGAACTTGCTTTCAATTGAAAGAGGCTCTCTCCCTGAACATTTATGCCACGGAGGTATTTAAACATCTCAATCATATCACCTCTATCCCGCCTTTCCTCTAAGGTGTACATATTAAGATCCTTAAGTCTGTCCTCATATGCTTTATAATGAAGACCACTAACCATTTTAGTAGCCACCCTCTGCACCGACTCCATCCTGTTCACATTCTTTTGAAGGTGCGGTCTCCAGAATTGCACACTATACTCCAAATGAGGTCGCACCAAAGACTTATACAGAGGCACTATCACCTCCTTTTTTCTGCTAGCCATTCCTCTCCGTATGCACCCAAGCATCCTTCCAGCTTTTGCCGTCACCTTTTCTACCTCTTTAGCTACTTTAAGATCATCAGACACAACCACGCCTAGGTCCTGCTCTTCTTTAGTGGACAAAAGTACTTCACCCCCTATACTATATTGCTCCCTTGGATTGCTGCAGCCCAAATGCATGACCTTACATTTTCTAACATTAAATCCCAGCTGCCAAATTCTAGACCATTCTTCAAGCTTAGCTAGATCCCTCCTCATGTTATCTATCCCTTCCTGGGTGTCTACTCTATTGCAGATTTTGGTATCATCCGCAAAGAGGCAAACCTTACCTGAAAGCCCTTCCGCTATATCACTAACAAAGATGTTAAAAAGAATCGGACCAAGGACAGATACCTGGGGCACACCACTGATAACATCCTTCTCCTCAGAGTGAGCTCCATTTACTTGTACTCTTTGTCGCCTCCCACCCAACCAATTTCTAACCCAAGCAGTAACTTTAGGGTCCATCCCTAGGGTGCTCAGTTTGTTTATAAGTCGCCTGTGAGGAACAGTGTCAAAGGCTTTACTGAAATCTAAATACACCACATCTAGAGCTCTCCCTTGGTCCAACTCCCTGGTCACCCAGTCAAAGAAATCAATCAGATTTCTCTGACAAGACCTGCCTCTGGTGAATCCATGCTGCCTCGGATCCTGTAATCTGGTGGACTCCAGAAACCTCACTATTTTCGCTTTCAGCAGCTTTTCCAAAAATTTACTAACCACCGAAGTTAAACGAACCGGCCTGTAGTTTTCAACCACATCCTTACTTCCGCTTTTGTGTAAATGCACCACATGAGCCTCTCTCCAGTCCTTTGGCACCACTCCAGACTCCAATGAGGCATTGAAAAGGTCAGTCAGTGGAGCTGCTAGAACGTCCCCAAGTTTCCTCAGTATTCTCGGTTGTATCCCATCCGGTCCCATCGCTTTGTCTACTTTAAGTTGAGATAGTTTCTCACGAACACAGTCTTTTGAAAATTGTTCAAGATGTCCTTTGCTTCTGTTCCTATTTGTGGGTGTTTTCTGAGGTCCTGCTCCTGGTTCTAAAACTGTGAACACAGAACAAAAACATTTGTTAAGCAATTCTGCTTTATCCTTATCAGCTTCTACATATTCCTCCCCTGCACCCTTGAGTCTGACAATACCACTCTTGCCCTTCCTCTTCTCACTAATATATCTGAAAAATGTCTTATCCCACCATTTTATTGCATTGGCTATTTCCTCCTCCTTTTATTTATTTATTTATTTATTTAACAGGTTTTCTATACCGCCTTTTCCTTAAATCAAAGCGGTTACCAAGACACAAGAAGGGAGAACAGAGGCAGGGAGGCATGCACTGACTAAACTATACAGTGAAGGTAAAATTGGGATACATATATTCAGTACTTAGGAGAGTAGATGTCAAGGAGAATTGTTAATTACTTCCATTATGGTTTTCTAGTTCTTTGTTTTTATTTATTTATTTATTTTATTTTATTTAACAGTATTTCTAAACCGAGGTGGTATCACAGCAAGCAATCAGGTAAAGTGTGTGTGTTGTACATGCAGTGAGGATGAAACTTAGTTGTGTGAGGGCTGTGTTGGGTGCTTGATTTGTTTGAGCTATGTACAAGGTGGGCTATTTACAGTGGTGCTAAAAACACATTTTATATACATACAGTTGTTTAGGAGGATTGGAGTGCTGTTATCCATTCTCTTAGGTTATGTGATGTGACCATAGTGCTCTATGAACAGCATGGTTTTCAGTTGTTTTCTGAAGTCTTTGAGGTCTGGAGTTGCCCTTAGATCGTCCGGTAGATTGTTCCATATTGTTGGAGCAGCCATGGAGAGAGCTCTGTCTGTTGTGTCCTTGCGTGTGTGCTTGTATTCATTTGGGGTACTGACTCGGTTGCGTGTTTGACTTCTTCTAGGACGTGCGCTGGTTTCCGGTTGTATGAGCGTGTGGAGGCTGTTGGCTGATGTGTGCTCTTTTATCTTAAATAGGTTTATGATAGTCTTGTATCTGATGCGAGCACTGATTGGGAGCCAGTGTAAGTCCTTTAATGTAGGTGTGATGTGCTCCTGCCTAGCGGCTCCGGATATGATTCGAGCTGCAGTGTTTTGTGCCAGCTGGAGTGGTTTGAGAGCTTGTTTTGGTAGTCCAAGGTATATCGTATTGCAGAAGTCCAGTATTGGGGTTATCAGTGCTTGACAGACGGTACGGAAGTGTTCTGGAGCGAGGAGTGGTTTCAGTCTCCTGATGATTCGCATCCTGTAGTAGGCTTTTTGTATTGTTTTGTTTTGTCTATGTGTGGTTTGAGGTTGAGTTTACTGTCCAGAGTAACCCCAAGGTATCTCACCTCTGATCTTATCGGTATCGTGGTGCTTTGTATCTTTATGTTTGGTGGGTGTATGAAGCTTTGGTTCCGAGTGATGATTAAAGCTTCGGTCTTGTTGTAGTTTATTGCGAGGTTGTTGTTTTGGCACCACTTCGCCATTTGGGTAAGGCAGTCTGTTATCTTAGAGAAGTCCGGGTTGTCGATTGATATCGGGGAGTATACCATGATGTCGTCTGCGTATATTGTGTATTGGATGTTGTTCTCTTTCATAATGTTGCATATTGATTGGATGTAGATGTTAAAAAGGAGTGCTGAGAGTGCGGATCCTTGCGGTACTCCTTGTTGTACGTTTATGGGTCGGGAGGTCTCATGTCCCACCTTGACCTGTAGCTGTCTTTCGGTTAGGTACGAGTGGAACCATTTCAGAGTGGTACCGTGTATACCAGTGTTCTTTAGTCTCTCCAGGAGCATATTGTGGTCCACTGTGTCGAAAGCTGAGGAGATGTCGATGAAGATCATTATAATTCCATTCCTGGTGTTGTCAATTATTCTTATGATGCTGTCGAAGAGGTAGATCAGTAGAGTTTCGACTCCATGGTTGGGACGAAATCCGTGTTGGTTGTCGTCGAGAGTTCCGTGTTCGTCAATGTGTTCCTGAAGTTGTAGTTGAACCGTCTTTTCGATTATTTTTGCGAGGAAGGGTATGCTGGAGATTGGTCGGTATGCTGCTGGGTCCTTTTTGTCGAGAGTAGTTTTCTTTGTGATTGGTCTTACTGAGGCAAGCTTTAATTGCTGTGGCATGAGTCCTTGAGTGAGTGAGTTGTGTACCATTTTATGAATGGTTGGTATGAGGCTTGATTTGGTGGCTTTGACCCATGACACTGGGCAAGGGTCTGTAGGAGCAGTGCTGAATCTTTGCCTTCTTGACTACTTTGCTAGCTTCTCTAAGTTTTTCCAAATACAGATGCCTGTCTTCCTCTCTCTGTGATCTCGTGTATTTCATGAAGGCCTCCCTCTTTTTCTTCACTTTTTCAGCTACTTCTTTCGAAAACCATAGCGGTCTCCTTTTCCTTTTACCTTTATTTACCATTTTAACAAAAAGGTTGGTTGCCCTTAAAATATCCCCTTTCAGTTTTTCCCACTGTTTTTCTACATCTCTCAGCTGTTTCCATCCCACTAACGACTCCCTGAGGTATTGGCCCATCTTCGCAAAGTTAGTCTTCCTAAAGTCTAAGATCCTCGCCTTTGAATGGATTCCAACAGCCCTAGTCCTAATACTGAACCACACCATCTGGTGATCACTGGATGCAAAATGATCTCCCACTACAACATCAGAAACACTTTCACCATTGGTAAGCACCAAGTCCAGTATGGCCCCTTCACATGTGGGGTCTGTTACCAATTGCCTGAATAGTTCTCCCTGTAGAGAATCCAGGATCTCCTTACTTCTAGATGATACTGCAGCAGGAATGTGCCAATCAACATCTGGCATATTGAAATCTCCTATCAGTAGCACTTCCCCTTTCCTAGCAATGCTGCGCATGTCTTCAATTAACTCTCTGTCCACCTCTTCCTCTTGTGAAGGAGGTCTGTATATCACACCAATGTAAATAGATTTCTCTTTCCCTCTTTCTAGTTTAACCCACAGTGCCTCCCCTCTCCCTTTTAAGCTATGTAATTCCAAAGCTTTAATAGTAGTTTTTACGTATAGTGCCACTCCTCCTCCCCTACTTCCTACCCTGTCCTTTCTGAATAAAGTATAGCCAGGTATAGTTACATCCCAATCATGGTTTTCTGTGAACCATGTTTCTTTAACTGCCACTAAATCCAAGTCAGCCACTCCCACCAAAGCTTTAACATCAGGGATCTTATTTCCCATGCTATGGGTATTTATACACACTGCTTTCCATATGTTACCCCTGTTACATTAAATAACTATGGAAATGGGTATCACCTACCTGGGGGCTTTCACTTACTTGGGGGCTTTCTTCACCCATCCCCAACGAATCCCCATGAACTGTAGATAGTGCCTTGAGAAGGGTGGATCAGAAAGTGAGTATACGCATCTTTTAGTTTCAAGGAACACAGTCTATCTCCCTGGTGGAGATAAGGCAGCAGTTTTCGGAGTAGCCTAGCGGTTAGAACACTGGCTTGGTAACCAAGCAACCAGGGTTCAATGCCCACTAGCACTCCTTGTGGCCTTGGGCAAGTCACCTAACCCTCCATTGCCTTGGAAGAAAGGCCTGGCAATCTACTTCCGGTGACACTGCCAAGAAAACCCAGGAGCTTCTGGGTCACCAGGAGTCAGGACTGACTCGAAGGTACACATTGCATTTTTGTTCCAAGGGAGAGCATCTTGAACTTCTCCCTCACCAGAAACTAAGTTTCTCAGGTCTAGTATGGGCCTGAGGCCCCCAGTTCTCTTTGGGACAAGGAAGTATCTGGAGTAGAAGCCTTTTCCCCATATGTGTTTGGGTACAGGCTCCACGGCATTGTCCCTGAGCAGACCTGAGAGCTCTGAGAGCAGAAAGGTCTGGTGAAGGAAAGGTTGCACTGGTTCTCCTGGTAAGAAACTGGGTGGTACCTGCTGTAGGTGGAGGAAGTATCCTTCCCTTAGCACCTGCAATACCCACTGGTCCGAGGTGACACTGGCCCACTTGTTGGCAAACAGCGCCATGCGGCCCCTGTGGGCTGGTGAAGGTTTCCTGGGGGAGGGGAGGGGAGGCTCTGCACCGGGAATCAAAAGCTCCACCTGGACTGGGTGGGAGCTGAGTCTGTCTCTTCAGCTTCTGAGCCCCATCATTGTCTTTTAGGGCGAGAACCCTGTTGCTGGCCAGAGAAGGGCTGGTCGTGGTGACTCTGCTGAAAGAGCCCTTTTTTCCTTGGGAACAGAGGTCTTTTCCTCAATGGTTTCTTATGGAGAAAGGATGAGGTCTTCTTGGAGAACCTCTGTCGAGTCACCACGTCGACTTCAATCTCGTCCGCCTTATCGGCCATAAGTTTGCCAAACAGGTTCTCTCCAGTGCAGGGGACGTCAAGCAGCTTGTCTTGGACCTATTGCTCGAGGTCCGAAGACTGCAGCCTGGCTTGGTGTCTGGCACCAATGCCAGCCACTGCTACCCCAGCCGCTAACTCAAAGCAGTCATAGGCCACTTGGGAAGGGAACTTAGAACAGTCCTTGATCCCGGAGGTCAGGGATTGAAACCGCTGGAGGAGTTCCCCAGTAAGCCCCACCAAAAACCTGTAATATAAAGATCCCAACAAATAGTGAAACCCCTCAGCCTACAATTTTTGTCGGAGTTAATCATCAAAGTGAGCGGAACACGCCCACACACCACCGTGATTACTCCCTTTTTTTAGATAATTTTCGATAGATAGCTTTTAAAATGAAAACTCGACACTTAGCTCAGGAATGGCTATATCACCAAGAAACGCCAGATTTTCAGATTGACTGATAGTCAATCTGAATGGTGATATAACCATTCCTGAGCTAAGTGTCAAGTTTTCACTTTTAAAAGCTATTTATCGAAAATTATCTAAAAAAAGGGAGTTATCACAGTGGTGTGTGGGCATGTTCTGCTCACTTTGATGATTAACTCCGACAAAAATTGTAGGCTGAGGGGTTTCACTATTTGTTGGGATCTTTATATTACGGATATTTATTGGATTCCAACCGGTTTGAATTTCTTGGATTCCACCAAAAACCTGGACAACTCCTGGGTTAGGGCCTTCAGGTACATGCCTATGTACAGTTCATAGGCTTGAATCTGGCAACTCAGCATTAAGCCCTGGTAACACTTGCGCCCGAGAGCAATGAGTGCTCTAGCGTCCCTTCCAGGAGGGACTGAAGAGTGGGTCTTCTGGCTCTTAAGTTTCTGCATGGTTGATGACCATGGAGTTATATGGGAGTTGGAGCTTGTTGAACCCAGGGCCCTTCTGGACATGGTAAATGGCATCAAGACACCGGCTCACCACCAGCATAGAGGCCAACATCTCCCACATTCTGAGAAGCAGCCACTCGAAAATCAGCTGCACAGGCACCATGAGCGTCTCCTTGTGTGGAGACTCATACTAGAGCATCTCCATTTCCTCAGTGTGCGGATCTTCCTCCGCCTCAGTTTGCACTGAGAGGGCTCTGGCCATATCCTTGATAATGTTCTGGAAAGCCACATCTTTTGGAGGAGAATGGTGCCAGGGCACCGGGTCTGAGGGAACCTCTCATTAACGATATTCCGAGTCGAGCAGTGACAACGAGTCCGAGATCCTCTGACTCATCACATCAAGGCTGGCAGCCTCCAGAGGATCTGGGGTCAGAGTCGCAGAAACTGGCCAGGGAGGATCGGATGCCCGAGGAATGGGACCAAGACCATGACCAGCGCAGAGCACTTTCTAGAGGCCAATGGCACTCAGAGCTCGCCTCGACGACCAGGGACTTCCCCGCAATCGGGGGACCTGGTCGTCAGGGCAGATGATGTGGACAAACCAGCCATCACTGCCTGCTGCAGGGCCAGGATAGCAGTGATGTTCTGCTCCAAGGCCGCCATTCTGGTTTACAAGCCAGAAGGCTCTGCAGCTTTCAGCGTGGGCACTGAAGACCTTGGGCAGGCACCGGCACTCTTGCAAGTGTGTCCTCGATGAGGACTATGGTCTCCGCCAGCTGAAGAATCCTTCTTGAGGACCTTTGGGAGCCGCCCAATTCCCTCCAGGCAGTTTTACTGGGTTTCTCCGGGGCAACCTTGGTGGACTACAAGTATTTTTTTTCTTCTCTCTCTTGGGTTCCAAGATCTTCTCGGAAGAGTCTCTGCCGTGGGACTCCAAGAACTCTTGGACCTCAAGGGAAGTGTTGGGCTTGGAGCTTGCCATCACGGAGGCCGGTGCTGAGTCAGACCTGGGGAACAGTTTTTCCTGTAACACAGACGTTGTTTTTTTTTATTGGTTTTAGGCATCACGGCCTGGCACAGGTCACTGGAAGTGCTGTCATGGTCCGGGCCCCGGCAGCGTAGGCAGTAGTCGTGGGTGTCGGTCACTGACATGGTTTGACTGCAGCGGTCACATTTTTTTAACCCACCGGGGGACATGGTGGGGAACACCCGGACGGGGTCAATGACCCCTGGGTGAAAAAGGGCGAAAAAGGGCATAAACGCCGGTTGAGGCAAGCCTCAATCAAAAAAGACCAAAAGGAGCCAAGTACAGCGCCATTGACGGTGCTGGCTCGACGCAGGAAGAACCACGGTATTCAAACCTGGAAACTAAACTATTTTACGGATAATTATCAAGGATTTTTCTGGGGAAACAGGACAGGTGTCCGTTGGGCTCCACGGAAAAAAGGAGACCAAGCAAGATGGCACCCTTGTGCGGGAAGTGAATCACGCATGCATGTTAGGATATCCCAAAGGCTTTCTTTGAAAGCTGGGGAAATGCTCCATGCGGGCTCTGTCAGTGCCAACATCACCCATATGTAAGGGCTGACTTCCTGCTTGGTCCTGGAGAAACCATCTTTAGGCAAAGATATTACAGAATGGGGCTCTCCAGAAGTTCACTATATCTCTGCAACAAACATAGTAGAATTGTTGGAGTCCCCAGGGGGCATGTTCCTTCTGAGCATATTGGGGATGCCATACAAGAGGGTGGAGGAGTTATTTGCTTGGAACTCAGGGTAGTCTCATGTTCAGAAAGGGAATTAGAGGTTTCGCCTGAGTGGGGAACTAGATCCACTTTTGCCTCTAGATGTTTAGTCATTGGACCTGATATAAGAGCTTCAGAAGTGTCAAGGATTTTTGTTTACCTTTCCTCTTGCAAGTATCATTGACTCAGTTTTGGCTAGCAGAGTCCCATGCCAACTCTCTCTTCCTGGCTCCAAAGGGGTGTACCCCTTAGGCAGTGGTGCCTCTTTGGTTGTGATCCTTCATGAGCCAGTACAAGTACTTCAGATATAATGTTCCCTGTAAAATAGTTATCTCCAAGTTATAATGCCCTGTTCAATGTAATTTCAGTTTGTTCAATGTAAACCGCACTGATGCGGAATAGCACGGTATATAAGAGAATGTAAATAAATAAATAAATAAATAAAAATAATTGTTCTGGCTCCCTCTGATGACTTCAGCAGGTTGGTCCTGTCTCTTCTAGGTGCATAGTCATCAGTATGGTAGCAAACTGGCTAGCAAAGCAAGAATGGCAGCGTTTGGAAAGTAAATGTCTTCCTCCCTTATTTTTTATATTTTAAGGAAATCTGCTCTCTCCTCCTTGGCCCTTTAGTTTTCAGTTTAGCAAACTGGCGACGGCTAACAGCTTGTCCTGGCAGTTGATTATGAACTGCTGGAAGGAGAATGATATGCAGAACAGCTTGCATCTGCGGTACTCTGAACAGTTCCTAAGCAAAATAATGCAAAACCAACTACTGTACTTATGAACTTTACAATTTAATATATATTTGTATTTCTAACTTCTTTAGTGCATAATTGTGGAAAGGAGAATATTAAGTAATAGAAAGAAATCCAAATCAAATGACTGATCATCTTGAAAAAAAAAAAAAACCCTTTAATACGTATTAAGGAAAAATATGAGCGATGAATATGTACTTTTTGTATTTATTTTGTTTTTGTATTGATCTCAGGCCTGTCTAGGAATAATCCAAACTAAGTTCCAGGACGCCCCTCCAGTCCAATCCAGACAAGTGGGTTATGCTCACCAACCAGCAAGTGGAGACTGAGAAAACACTCTCTCAGATCAGTACAAATAGCCTATGCTCACTGAAAGCACAGTTACTTACCTGTAAACTGGTGATCTCTGGGAACAGCAGGAATAAGTCTTCACATATGGGTACGTCGGTACCAACGGAGCATGCGCGGGAACACTCCCCAGCGTCCAATCAGAAAGCTTTTGGGAGCATCCCTCAGCGCCTGCGTGCTGCCTTCCCGCCTTTCCAACTGTCTCTCCTCAGTTGAGTTTTAAAGCTGAGACAAAGAGAGAGAGAGGAAAGGAAAGATAGATAGAGAGATACAACTCCTAGGGGAGGTGGGTGGGTTGTGAAGACTTATTCCTGCTGTTCCCAGAGATCACCTGTTACAGGTAAGTAACTGTTCTATCTCCAGGAACAAACAGGAATGAGTCTTCACATATGGGGACTCCCAAGCTAAGATGCCTGGAGTCCTAGCATGTTGGAGATTGAAACATGCTACACCTCATATGGCCAGGCATCCTGAGGATGGAGGGTAGGAGTTGAAAAAGAGAGGAGCTGTAGAAAACAGCTAACTTAAAATAGGACTACCGGTAAGGAGTCCTTGTATGTATGATAATTATCATGAAATATATTGAAATGAACAATCACAATATGGACCTCACCTACTGGATTGTAGGAAGTAGAGAGGCTGATAGAGTCTACTGGGGATCCAGTAGAGGAATCTTCGAGGTGACCTCACTGAAGTGAAGGTGAAGATGAAAATCTGGAAGTGACAGGTGACCCCAGGATTCAACTGGGGTAGCACAAAAACGGTAGGTCTTTAGTGGGAAGCTTTATGGAAAAAGCCCAAAAACTTTTTTGGCTACAGAGTTACTCACAGCTAGGAGCAAAAGAGGAAGACTGACCGCTTTGGACAAATTGGCTTGGTCCTTGAGGGAAGAAAGGGTATGGGAAAAACCCCGTATTCCCAAGGACAGATGTCTGAGGAGTTGAAACCTCAGATCTACTGAAGATCCACCATGTCTTTCCTAACTGGTGAGAGGTAGGAAGATATTGGAGCATGGAGCTTCAGGGATACCGAAACCTAGGGTTATGGTAAGAGCTGTCAGTACCACAGCAGTAGTTGTGTGCATAATACCCCAAACATACTGTGGAACAGTATGAACATGTGCAAAGCCCGCTGTCTGGAACATAAAGGAAGGTAAAAACCTTTATGAGCATAGACAGAGAGATAAGTATGTAATACATATCTACCTATAAGGAAGCATCTCGACAGATACATACACACATTATATATACCTATCTACCTATATGTATATGTCTATAGTGAGATCTAGAGGGGCATAACATATGCACACGCAGCTGACAGACATATGTATCTATAGAGATGTATATAGATATATATACATATATGAATATATAGGTCTAAGATAAATGTCTGCAATTAAGCAGAGATATGCCTATAAAAACATTCACATGGGAGATGTGAAGAGGAAAGATTCATCCAATAACAAGAAGGTGGAACCTACTTGAGAAGATATATAGAGAATCTATTCCCCCTGGTTAAGGAGGTGCAGGAATGCTATCCAGTGAAATAACCAGGATGGTTGCATGAAAAAACAGAGGATAATATCAGTCTGTAAACAGCAAGTCCTGAGTCCTATAGAACTCTAGCATGGTAAATGGACAGAAAACGCATAGGAGGAGATACAAGGTTGATCCACTTGAGGGACAAAAAGCGGTATCATGCATTTTTAGTTAAATATGTGCTGTCCATGAAGGATTAGGATACCATGAGGACAAGCTGCAAGGAGAAAAGAGCATATTCCCTGTAGGAATTGGAGAACTCTTTAAATTTTCATGTAGAGAAGGCTTATGTCCTTTATTATAAAAGGAGATAGTAGGGTGTGAGGAACCCTCAGAGTCATGGGGGATGACTGAGAAAGCCTTTTCCAACCATATAGGATAGTCATTAGAGAAAAAACCCCATGCTCTCTAGCAAGGGCCCATAGTAGAAAGCTTCTCTGTAGGATTGCAGAGAGCATTATGCAGGAGAATTGGGAGATAGGACTGGCTGTTGGTGGAACCAGCAGCCACGTCAACTATGCTGCCAAATCTAAAGGAATTGGAGATGGCAAGAATAGAAGATAGTGTGATAAGCCTGAAGTGATAAGGATTATCCAAGAAAGATGTATGCACTGTCTTGGAATCACTACTAAGGCCAGACAGAAAGTAGTGGAGGACAAGACTGGAAACTTGTGGAAAAGTACCAGTAGTCCAATCACTGGAACTCCTGCATGGGCAGCTGCTGAATAAGACAGCAGAGAGAATCTTTCTGTGTAAAACAGAGAGAACAGACAGAACAAGAGGAGAAATTCCTGTCCCTGTCTGATGAGCTGCCCCGGCAAAAGGAGGGAGTTTACTCAAGAGAAAAAACTCCACATTGGAATGGAAAGAAAGACTAGAAAGGCTAAAGAAGCCTTCCAGTGGTATGGTACCACTCTTACAGGGGAAACCCTGGATAAGAGGGTAGAGAAACAGGAGCTGAAGGGTGACTTACCATATGGTAAGTCTGTGGAAGGAAAAAATTCATGTTGGTACAGAAAACTATCATGGGATAGTTGTTAAACCTCTCTTCTTGGCAGGAAGAGGAGGAGAAACCTGTGACTCAGACATGAATATCCTGACAGTTCAGCATACCTAAGAGCAACTGGATGTCCTGAGAAAAGGAATCCATGTGTAGAGTTTTGAAGAAACACAGTGAAAAACTTCAGCTGAGAAGAAGTCAACTGTAGGTTGTAAACTCCAAGAGGCAGAAAACAGATTAATCAGAACCCTATGATTGCTGGGTTTGTTTAGCCTGGCTAGAGTTTAGATTCTTCAGACCAGGGCGAGGTTTCCCCTGCTTGGGAACATCTGTATGATGGGCAGGAGAAGAGTAAAACCTTCTCCTCCTAGGGAAAGAAGGTTTGGTAGGGCATTTCCTTCCTACTGGGGAAGGAGAAGGCTTAGGATAGCCTTCAGAAACAGGGACGTCAGTGGAGCACTGAGCAACCTGATGTAAAGACTCCTTATTGAAGAGATTTTCTCCAGTGCAAGGAGTATTACCCAGTCTTTGTTGTGCCCATTTGTTTAAGTCTGAAGCTTGGAGCCAGGCTCTACGTCGTGCCCCTATGGCTATAGCAGAAGTTCTGCTAACAGACTCAAAGGAGTCTAGGGAAGCACGAGTAAGAAACCAAGAGATACTTTGAATATGACTAAGTAGTAAGGAATAGTCTGCAGTCTTGGGTTCTGAAAGAAAAGGAGTCAAAAGATATAATTTCTTTGTGACCTGCTGAAGGGATAGACTCATATAAAAAATATATGAGAGAATCCTTGTTGACAGCATAGATGTTTGGAAGGTTTGATGTCCAAAGGCATCTAGTGTTCTAGACTCACAACCTGGTGGGTAAGAAGAGTGCTTCTTCTTACTTTTCACCTTCCTCATTGCTGATTCCACCACAATGGAATGATGGGGAAGTTGAGTCTTTTGAAACCCTGGAGAGGGGGGCACCTGATACGGAAGATCAGTTGCTCTAGAAGGTGAGGAAACCCTTCAAGGTGCTTCCCACATTCTTAGAAGAAGATCCTGCAAGGAATGATGTAAAGGAAGCATTATATTTTCCTTTTCTCCAGAAGAAAGAGAGCCTTGTGTAGGATCATAGCCAGGGATAGGAATAGCAAGAGATGTTGCCATATTCAGGAGAAAATTCTGAAAAGAAGGATCTCCAAAGGGAACCGTCCCTGGACAGGCTAGACCTGAAGAACTAGCCTGGGCACCGGAGGATCTACTTGAGAATATAGGAACATAAGATCCTGCACGGTGCAAGAAAGGATCCCTAAGGGATGGATGCTGGTACTGGAGGTCATGACCTAAGACAGTCAGTACTGCATCGTCCATGCCAGGTATCAACTCCAAACTAGGTATAGAAAGGAGCGACCCTGGTGAAAAAAGCATGGAAGGAGCTGGCCCCGATGTTACTGCGGGTACCGGCACCGATACCGATACCGGTAGCTGTGTCGGAATCGAAGGCGATACCGACATCGAAACAGTCATTGGTGGCTGCTCAATCGGTACCGAGGTAACCGAAGGCCTTTGGTAATCACCCTTGGTACCGAGCATCCGGAACCGGTAAGCGTCGGTTCCGAGACGTGTCGGTACCCAGTCTTCCAGACTAGAAATTGATTCCAGACTCGGCATCGAAGGAAGCGAGTCTATCGATGCATGTCTAGAAGGTACCGACGTCGGTGGTAGTATCGGCGGTGATGCCGATACTGGAAAGTCAATCTGGGACGTATCGACCGGTCCCGAAGGTACCGAGAAAGCCAGATGACGATCCCTGGTGAGGAGTGAATCGCTCAACACCAGTGCCGATGCCGGGGTATCGGTACCGCTCGAAGCGGATGCCACCACCGAGCATGGCTCAGGTATGTTCTGTAAGGGGTGAGCCCCAGGAACAACCTGAAACCCCTGATAGGCTTTGGAGGCCGAAGACTCCCGCCGGGGTTTTGAAGCCAATGGACCCTTGAGGGCAAGGCCGGAGCCGTCATCATGCTGTGCATGAGACCTACCACTCAAGGATTGGCTAGTCTTAACAGACTGTTTGTGGGTTACCTGATCCTGTGGAGAAGAAGAAATGGTCGGTGCCCTGACACTGGAAGGGAACTCGGTATCGAGGGAAACTCGAAATGGAAAATATCTCTTCTCACAATATTGTAGCCTAATGGCTCCGGAGGAAAATGGTCAGGACCCAAACAGGTTAGACACCAGTTCTTGGAGTCTAAAAACAAAAAACTGTACTGCCACAGCTTAGACACTTCTTAGGAAAAGAAGGTGGCAGCTCCATGATGGAGAGGCCTAGAAGGCCCAAAATGTTTAAGACAGAAACTGAGGGAAAAAAGTATTCCCTGAATTTAAGAAAACACACCGGCGGTACCGGTGGAGTCGGGGAGACAGCCGCGACCACAAGAAAACAAGAATTAAAGAAAAAATTTTCTGCGGTGACAGGACGACGTCCTGCAGGCTCCGCGGAAAAACGAAAACTGAGAAGAGACAGTTGGAAAGGCAGGAAGGCAGCACGCAGGCGCTGAGGGATGCTCCCAAAAGCTTTCTGAATGGACGCTGGGGAGCGTTCCTGCGCAGGCTCCGTCGGTACCGATGTACCCATATGTGAAGACTCATTCCTGCTTGTTCCTGGAGATCCAGTATTTTCTCAGTCTCCAGCAGGTGACGAGCATAGCTTGTAGACTGCGGAGCCTTGCTGAAGGCCTTTGCTGGGCCTGGGGTGCAGAACCAGGAGGATCCGGGTCCCTCCCCCAGGAAACCCCTCTGAAACGCTCCCTCTTTTCTCCCCCACCCCCCCGCCGACCTTTGAGAGGAGGTCAGAGGTAGAAGCGCTTGAGCTTGCCTTTTCTGCCTATGTCAGACGAAAAAATAAACAAGCAAGCAAAATAAAGACAGACATAATACAGGTAGAGTCAAGTGAAACATGCACTGTATCAAGGGGACCGGTGAGATTCTCATCCCCAGAAGAGGCGGCAGTAGGATAAGTCTGCTGAGACACCAGAGAGTTTTTATTTAAGTTTTCAATTCTTGCTGGTGGAGATCCATGTGGCTGTCAGTGCACACTGCATCGTGGCCAGTGCATGCTGTGCAGCAGCTGCAGGGCACAGCTTTCAGACATCGGGCTGTGCCGCAGCTGCCAGAAATCAAGTGATTTGGCTGTGGGAAACTTTGGGGAAACCCAGGTGGTCTCCAAGCAAGATGGGCAGACATGCTGGGCAGGGTGGTGGCCTCAGGGTATGGCAGCAGTCCCACGGTTTCGGCGAAACTGCTGCCATCTTGGATGAGACAGACAATGCGGCCCGCTGAGGTTAGCCTGAGGTCTCCTGTGCTACAGTCCACCATGGATTTCACTGCAGGTAAGATCCCTAGCCAGTCGGGGGGGGGGGGGTTCGGTGGGGGTAAGTGCGGACCCTTTTTCCCGCAAATTTATTCTACGGCTTCAACAGGCTTTCTAGATGAGGCAGGGTATTGCAGAGGCTTCTCTTCAAGCCTCAGTGGGGCAGGCTAGGGGGCTGGTGACCAGGAAACATCCATGGTGGGGAAGGAGCGGGACCGGTTTGGTGGCATCCCTGGAGTCACTGGACCCCCCTGGAAGGCCCCGCAGACCTCCTAGAGAAACTCCAAGAGGAGCTGGAAGAGGGAGAGCTCCTAGGAGTGGAAGATCTGATGGCCGTCAGGATCTTTCACCGTGATGAGCTCCTGGCTTTGATAATGGAATTGCTCTCGGTCCTAAGGATCGTTGGGGCAGGGCTGGTGGGCACAGAGTCCACTGAGGATCCCTTGATGGAGGGTATTCGTAAACCTCCTCAGTCCTTTCCGGTACACATATCCCTACTGGCCATGGATTGATGAGTGGAGCACTCCAGACACGGGATTTCAGGTGAGGCACAGTAAGGCTAGGTTTTACCCAATCCTGTCTGAGAAAGAAAAGCTGCGCCTTCCCAAGATGGATGACTTGGTGACAGTGGTCACATGGAAAGCCATCATTCTGGTGTAGGGGGGCGTGGCTCTCAAGGACCTGCAGGACCAGCACATGGAAGCGCTGCTTAAGCAAGCCTTGAGGTGTCAGTGCTGGGCCTATGTGGCCCGTGCCAGTCTCTGCTGGTCACAAGGCCCACAGTTGGCAGCAGATTCTGGGGTCTCTGTCCGCGCTTAGGATGCTCATCTGGAGTCCAGGATGGATCTATTTTATGGCCTCTTGCGAGTCTCTGCTAAGAGCATGACCACGGTGGTAGCTGCTAGGCACTTCCTGTGGCTGTGCAACTGGTCAGCGGATGTGGCTTCTATGACGAGGCTCAGTAAGCTCCCCTTTATGGGCAGTTTACTTTTTGGGGAGGACTTGGAGAAGCTGGTGAAGTCCTTGGGTGAATCCAAGGTGCCTCATCTACTGGAGGACAAGCCCCAGACAGGCAGAGATGGCCCGGTCTGGGGCTATGATAGGGCGTTTCAGGAGTCTAACCCCTCTCGGGCGGCTAACCCACAAAGGACCCGCTTTCTTCAGCATGGCTCTTCCTTTCAAGGAGGGGCTAGAGGCGGTCAAGGGTTCTCCTCCACTGTCTCAGGTGCACCTAAACCCTCACGAGATTTTGGGGGGCCCCGGTGGGGGTGCAGCCAGTGGGCAGTCGTCTGAAGAGCTTCCTTCCTGGGTTCAGATTACTTCCAATGCCTGGGTCTTGGAAGTCATTCGTGAGGGTTACACCCTGAAGTCTGCCCAGCCCTTGGCAGATCTTTTCATGTTCTCCCCCTGCAGTTCAGCCTGGAAGACTCGGGCAGTGGAGGAGACACTCTAGCGCAGCTCAGTGCAACAATTCCAGTACCTCAGGCCGAATGGGGCTCTGGAAGATATTCCAACTATTTTGTAGTGCCAAAGGAGGGGTCCTGATGGCCCATTTTGGACCTCAAAGGTGTCAACAGGGCTCTAAAAGTTCCGCACTTTCGCATGGAAATCTTGCAGTTGGTGATCATGGTGGTGCGCAGGAGCAATTATCTTACTTCTTTGGTTCGCACAGAGGCTTACCCGGTGAGGTTGGAGCATCAACGTTTCCTTCACATTTAGTGCCCAAAGGGCATTTCCAGTTTCAAGCATTGCCCTTTGGCCTGGCCACGACCCCGCAGGTATTCATGAAGACCTTGACAGTGGCAAATTCATATCTGGATGACTGGTTGATTCAGGGAAAATCCCTCACGGAAAGCCAGCGTTCAACAGAGACAGTCATCCGCTGTCTGCAGGAGCTTGGCCGAGTGGTCAATTCTACCAAGAGTCAGCTGCAGCCGCCACAGAACCTGGAATATCTGGGAACCCACTTTAACACAGACCATGGCATAGCCCATCTCCCAGAAGGTCATGTCACGATACTGCAGGCCCACATTTGGGGTCTTTGTTGGACTCCCCGTCCCTGGGCTTGGGACCACCTTCAGGTGCTGAGCTCCATGGCAGCTTCGTTAAAGCTGGTACCTTAGGCCTGTCTCCATATGAGGACACTGCAGGCACATCTGCTCGCGCATTGGTCTCTAGTACATTTCATGGAGATCCATCTCCTGTTGTCTGGGAAGGCACAGACAAGCTTGTGTTGGTGGCTAAACCCGGTGAACCTGGGGGCGGGGATGCCCCAAGAGACTCCAGACTGGGTGGTGGTCACCACAGACATGAGGCTGTCCCGCTGGGGAAGACACTGCTTGTCATACATGTCACATGGCAAGTGGTCAGCCAAGGAAGGGCAGTGGACCATCAGTCACCTGGAGACAAGAGCAGTGAGGCTGACTTTAAAGCCTTCCTGCCTCTGGTGCAGCACCAAACCTTGCACATCCTGTCAGACAATACCACCATAGTGGCTAATATCAGTCGCCGGTTGGTATGTGGAGCTTCCTGGTAGCGGCAGAGGCGATACCGGTCCTGCAATGGGTGGAGATCCACTCGATGGCTCTTTCAGTGGCACATGTAGCTGGCATGGCAAATATCCAGGCAGATTACCTGAGATGCCACACTTTGAATCAGGGGGAATGGTCCCTTATCAGAGGTGGTGTTCCAGTCCCTAGTGGAGTGCTGGGGGACACTGGCGAAGACTTGATGGAGCGGATAAAGAATGCCAACGTGCCCCGTTTCTTCAAATGCCGAAAGTCCTCAATGTCAGAGGACTTCAATGCCCTAGTGCCGCTGTGGCCTCAGGTAGAGCTGCTGTATGTCTTTCCACCCTGACCCCTGATAGGGAGGGTGCTGCAGTGCATAGAGGCGCAACGAGGGAAGGTGTTTCCGATAGTGTCAGACTTGCTTCTCTGACTTTGGTATAAAGATCTGGTACAGTTCCTGGTGGACAAGCCAATTCGTCTTCCAACAGTACCGGACCTTCTGATCCGGGGGCCAGGCATGCCGGCAATGGATCGATTCTTGCTTACAGCTTGGGTCTTGAAAGGGCTCGCTGAGACACCAAGGCTATTCTTTGTAACTGATTGAGACACTGTTGAAGGCTCGTCGGTGCTCTACCTCTTTAGCCTATGTGCATATTTGGAGGCTATTTGAAGCCTGCTGTGGGGAGGTCATTGATGACACACGTCCCTTTGGGGGGCCTGTGTCTGCTATAGTGGGATTTTTGCAGACAGGACTGGAGAAGGGCCAGGCATTGGGCTTGTTGCAAGTCCAGGTGGCGACCTTATCTTGCTTCTACGGCAGAGTGCAGAGTGTGTCTCTGGCCTCCCAAACCAATATGGTCAGTTTTCTCTGGGGGGGTCGAATATTTGCAGTCTCCAAGTTGCCTAGGACTTCATCTTAGTGCTGTCAGCTCTAGCCATCCAACTCTTTTGAGCCTCTAAAAGGGACTTCAGTAAATAACATAAGAAATGCTATACTGGATCAGACCAAGGTCCATCAAGCCCAGTATCTTTTTTCCAACAGTGGATTTAATCCTGGAGGCTATTTTCCTAGTGGTTATTTGTTCTGCCCATTGAATTTTGGAGTTGCATACTCTTTCGCGCAAGGAGTCCTATCTCGTATTTTCAAAGGAGAAGGCGGAAGTGGTGTGTGGGTGTGTGTGGCGGAAGTGGAGGGTGTGTGTGTGTGTGTGTGTGTGGCGGAAGTGGAGGGTGTGTGTGTGTGTGTGTGTGTATATATAAATAGGGCGGAAGTGATGGGGGGTGTGCGTGCGCGTGTAGGTAGGGCGCAAGTGATGGTGTATGTGTGCGTATAGGGCAGAAGTGATGGGCGGGGGTGTATATGCAAGGCAGAAGATATGATGTGTGTGTGTGCATGCAGGGCAGAAGTGTGTTGGGGGGGTACGGAGGTGGAGTCCCTGTCTGTGTCTGTTATACAGAGGTGGAGTGCCTGTATGTGCTTTGGTTTTAGGGGGAGGGAATGCACATGCTGGCATATAGAGATTGTTTTCTTTTGTTCCCAAGCATTCATCTCTTTAACATAAGAACATAAGATATGCCATACTGGGTCAGACCAAGGTCCATCAAGCCCAGTATTCTGTTTCCAACAGTGGCCAATCTAGGTCATACGTACCTAGCAGTTTCCCCAAGGGACACAGGTTCCACAATGCTTGTATTGGTTCAAGCATTGATATCCTGGGTCCCTTCTTAATAATGGTTTATGGACCTTTCCTCCAGGAACTTGTCCAAACCTTTTTTAAACCCAGCTACACTAACAGCCTTTACTACATCCTCCGGTAACAAATTCCAGAGTTTGATTACACGTTGAGTGAAAAAATATTTTCTTTCATTAGTCTTAAATAGTTTACCCTGTAGCTTCATTGCATGTCCCCTAGTCGTTCTATATTCTGATAAGGTAAACAATCGATCTACGTTTACCCGTTCCACTCCGTTCATTAATTTATAGACTTCTATCATATCTCCCCTCAGCCGTCTCTTTTCCAGGTTAAAGAGCCCCAACCTTTTTAGCCTTTCTTCATAGGAGTAGCCTTCCATCCCCTTTACCATTTTGGTGGCTCTTCTCTGAACCTTTTCTAAAATCGCTATATCCTTTTTAAGATACGGCGACCAGAATTGCACACAATATTCAAGGTGCGGTCTCACCATGGAACGATATAGAGGCATTATAATATCTTTTGTTTTATTTTCCATTCCTTTCCTTATCATACCTAGCATTCTATTTGCTCTCTTGGCCGCCGCTGCACACTGGGCAGAGGGTTTTAACATGGTATCCACAATGACGCCTACATTTTTTTCCTGGGTGGTGGTTCCTAATGTGGAACCTTGCATCGTGTAACCATAGTTTGGGTTGTTCTTCCCTAGGTGCATAACCTTGCACTTCTCCACATTAAATTTTATCTGCCATTTTGATGCCCAGTCTTCCAATTTATCAAGATCCTCTTGCAATTTTCCACAATCCTCCTGGGTTTTAACAACTTTAAATAGTTTTGTGTCATCTGCAAATTTGATAACCTCACTCGTTATTCCACTTTCCAGGTCATTTATGAATATGTCAAAAAGCAGCGGACCCAGCACAGATCCCTGGGGTACACCACTATTCACCTTTCTCCATTGGGAAAATTGGCCATTTAGCCCTACCTTCTGCTTTCTATCTTTTAACCAGTTCCTGATCCACAATAGTACACTGCCTCCTATCCCATGACTCTTTAGTTTTGCCAAACGTCTCTCATGAGGGACCTTGTCAAAGGCTTTCTGAAAGTCCAGATACACAATATCAACCGACTCACCTTTGTCCACCTGTTTATTCACTCCTTCAAAAAAACATAACAGATTAGTAAGACAAGATCTTCCTTGTCTAAAGCCATGTTGGCTGTCTCCCATTAGGTCGTGACTATCTACATGCTGAGTAATTTTATTCTTTATGATGGTTTCTACCATTTTTCCCGGTACTGATATCAGGCTCACCGGTCTGTAGTTTCCCGGATCACCCCTCGAACCCTTTTTAAAAATTGGTGTTACATTGGCGATCCTCCAATCCTCAGGTATTAGAGATGATTTTAATGATAGTTCACAGATTACTGATAGCAGGTCTGCAATCTCAAATTTCAGTTCTTTCAACACCCTTGGATGTATACCATCCGGCCCAGGTGATTTGCTACTCTTCAGTTTATCTAATAGTTGTAAGACATCTTCCCGATGTATCGATATTTCCTTCAATTCTTCCACACCTTTAAATACCACTTCAGTCATGGGTAACATCCCTACATCTTCCTCAGTAAAGACCGAAGCAAAGAATTCATTCAGTCTCTCTGCTATCGCCTTGTCGCCTCTTAGTGCTCCTTTAACCCCTTTATCATCTAATGGACCAACTGACTCTCTCACTTATTAAAAAAGGGCTGCTACACAGTACCCTGTCCTGTGCTGCTGAGGTAAGCTATATTCTGATTTGATTTAAATTATAGCTCTTTGCTGCTGCTAGGCTCTAACCTATTATGAAATTTAAACTACAAGCTCTCTGCTGGATTCTAAATTTAACCAGAAAGCTCTCTTCTGTGTTTTAATTTGAAACTAAAAGTACTTTGCTGATGCTAGGCCCTGAGTGACTATGAAATTTAAACTACAGCTCTCTACTGGGTATGAAAGGTAACCAGAAAGTTCTCTTCTGTGTTTTAAATTGAATCTTAAACTGTTGCTACTTGGCCCTGACTGATTTAACAAAAAATAGTGGGTTCACAGATTAATTAGCTTTAAAAGAAAAAAAATTCCTTTCAGAAAAATTCCCAGAAGTATATACTCACAATTTCAGATTTCTCTCCGGAAGTAAAAGCCCCCCTTTCTAGTCCTTCAAGACTCAACCTCTAACCCTTGCACTCTTCCCCCTCCCCTTCAACACCTCCCCACTTTTTCCCTTTCTCACTACCCCCTAGCATTCCCACCCTCTGCCCTCCATTCCATCCCATCCTCCTCTTTTTTTTTTTTTTTTAAACTACTGCCTCTTTACATTTTTTCTGTCTCATTTCCCTCCAATCTAACCTTCTTTTATTTCCTCTAGGCCCTATTGTCTCTGTCCTCTGCCTGCTAGGAATGGGGGGGCAGCCTGTTACCTTTCTGGCCCGACCTTCCCCTCGGGGATCAGATCTCCCACGTGCAGAGAGAAGAGGCCTTAGCCGTGATCACATCTTCTGTCCATGGAGGATGGGATCCCCATGGGTAGCCAGCTGCCTCTAAGCCACAATTGCCTTCCCTTCCTGTTCTGTCTGTGGGAGATCGGATCCCACAGGCAGACAGAAGAGATATTTTGTTCCACTGCATTTTTTTTTAAAGAGGGGGGGGGGGGGGCAAGGAAATCCCAGGCACCAGGTGCAAATCTGTAGTCACCATGGCAACCTGGATCTGAGATTTGTCAAGCCCTGTCCTAGTTTATAGAATATACTTCCCTCCCATCTCCACCTTGAACCCTCTTAAAGTCTTTAAGGCTAACCTGAAACCACATCTCATCAGTACTGCTTTTAGAACACAGTAACTACACCCAGATGGCCTACAGAGAGTTTATGAAAGAGATGGTCAACCCATGTCTTTTAATTTTAATGTTGTCTATATGGCTGCAGTACTACCCCTCTCTCTCTTTCAGTCCCTGGTTATATGTTTGCTTTCCTGTTATGCACAGTAGCCCCTTTCCTCCAAACTTTATAAATAAACTATAGCAATCCATGGGAGACAACTCTACTAACAAGACAGCTATAAGCTCCAGGCGATAAGGGTGTATCCACGCTCTGAGCAATGTTGGACATTTCCCAGACTTAATCACAATGACCACTGCATCATAGTATGTGCCAGGAGAGTCAGGCTCATCTGCACTGCTACACTAGTCCACACACATTGCCACCAGCTATAGGCAAACAATTACTGGCTTTTCTTAGTGCAACATCAAAGTATACACAGACTGATACTAAAAGCTACTGAAATCTGCCTCCAACTGCTGACAAGGGAACATAACCCACTCATCTGGATTGGTCTAGCAGGATAAGGTATTCTGCAATTGTAGACTGATCTCTTAAGTATCTTGAAAAACTGGATGTATGAACAAGAAAACTCCTCTATGTCTACAAGTTAATTTATAAGAATAATTGTATTCCTAGAGCTGAAGGAAGAACAGGCCTCAAACTAACCCAAATGCATAAAAAGAGTTAGAATATGAAAAGTAAAATGCCCAGAATCAATCTCCATCATGAAACTTGGACAAGTGTTCCAATGGGCAGAAGGAATGAGCAAGTAAGAATCCATTAGTACCCATAGGAAAGTAAACAGAATTTGCAAAACAAGAGATGGGGAGGAGGAACAACTATTTAAAGAATGAGATCAGCAAACCAGAAAAAAATTAAGTGGCAAATGCACAAATACAGTGGGAAATACAAATTACACCAGAAACCTTTATCAAAACCAGACACATGAATGGTTAAAGAGAAGTGGGAACTAAAACCTAGAAAGAGATGAATAATTGCAGCCCAGAACAGTGAATTACGGACGAGATGGTTCACAGCAAGTATACAGCGCCTTGTGAAAGTATTCATCCCCTCAGTGTTTATCCTGTTTGTCACATTACAACCTGGAATTAAAATGAAGATTTGAGGGTTAGCACCATGTAAGTTACACAACATGCCTACCACTCTGAAGATGCGCAATATCCTTTATTGTGGCACAAACAATTAAGACAAAAAAAAACAAAACCAGAAATCAGGAGTGTGCGTAGGTATCTCCCCCCCCCCCCCCCAAAAAAAAAGTCAATGCTTTGTAGAACCATCTTTTGCTGTAATTACTTTGCAAGTCTCTTGGGGCATGTTTCCTATTCGTTTAGCACATCTAGAAAAATGGGATTTTCACCCATTCCTCAAGGCAAAACTGCTCCAACTCCTTCAAGTTAGATGGGTTGCGTAGGTGTGCAGTAATCTTCAAGTCATGCCACAGATTCTCAATTGGATTGAGGTCTGGGCTTTGACTAGGCCATTCCAAGACATTCAAATGTTTCCCTTTAAACCACTCCAGTGTAGCTTTAGCAGTATGTTTAGGGTCATTGTTCTGCTGGAAGGCGAACGTTTGTCCCAGTCTCAAATCTCTGGCAGAGTGAAACAGGTTTTCCTCAAGAATTGCCCTGTATTTAGTGCCATCCATCGTTCCTTCAATTCTGACCAGTTTTCCTGTTCCTGCTGATGAAAAACATCCCCAAAGCATGATGTGCCACCACCATGTTTCACTGTGGGAATGGTGTTCTCGGGGTGATGGGAAGTGTTAGGTTTACACCACACATGGCATTTGCCATGATGACCAAAAAGAAGAAATTAGGTCCTACCTGCTGATATTCCTTGAGGAACTCCAGTCCAGTCCCAGTACCTGTGGGTTGTCTCACCCCTCCAGCAGCTTGGAGACTGAGCAAGTCACATTTCAATGACATCACACTAGATAAGCAGCTGTCACTCCCCTCCTGCATTCAGTATCCTATTGACAAAGCAGACTCACAGGAGCAACAATTACGAACCTGCTAAAATTAAACAACTATTCTCTAACTTTAAACTAGAAAGCCCCCCAATTGAACCCAGTGCTCACCTGTCCGTATGGGAATGCAACGTGTCACTCCGGCCTCTCAGCTGATAAGATAACGGGCACATTGTTTTGGCAGGCTTGGTTAACTCTTCCTCAAGGAACATCAATTAGCTAATAGGACCTAATTTCTTCTTCTTCATCGTCCCTCCAGTCCAGTCCCGGTACCTCTGGGATGTACCATAGCAGTTCTAACTCTGGGAGGGTCCCGCGAGCCCAGCCTGAAGCACTGCCGAACCAAAACAGGCATCCCCTGCCACATGCACATCCAGGCGATAATGCTTCACAAAGGAATGCAACGACAATCATGTCGCTGCCTTGCAAATGTCCACAGGCGGTACCAAACTGGCCTCAGCCCAGGACGAAACCTGCGCTCTGGTCGAATGAGCTCGCAATCTTTGCGGAAGGCATCTACATTTCAACAAGTAAACGGAAGCTATGGTCTCCCTTATCCAATGTGCAATGGATCCCTTCGACACCGCCTCCCCCCACTGAGGGCCTCCAAATAACACAGATGGTCTGATTTGCGCCAAGGACTTGTCTTCTTAAGATAGTGCCATAATGTATGACGAACATCGAGACGTCACAAGAGCAGATCCCGTACTCTCTCTCCTGCTCCTGAGAAAACCAGGAGCAACACAGACTGATTCAAATGAAACTCTGACACCACCTTAGGCAGAAAAGAGGGCACCAGCCTCAAAATCACCCTCTCTCTAGCTATGAGGAGGAAGGGAACCCAACACGATAAGGCTTGAAGCTCTGAAATCCTCCTCACTGAGCATACAGCTATGAGAAAAATAATCTTCAATGTGAGATTCTTCAGGGAAAAAGCCACCAGTGGCTCAAAGGGAGCCTCAGTAAGCATCAACAGCACAAGGTTCAAGTCCCACGAAGGAACAACAGGACACACCGGGGGTTGAATCTGCTTTACTGCCCTCTGGAAATCTGAGTGTGCCCCCAAGGAGACGCCCCAAAGCCTACCCCTGTTACAGGAGATAGCTGTCACCTGCACCTGCAGGGAACTACACACTAAGCCCTTGTCAAATCCTTCTTGCAAAAAGGCGAATACTTCCGGCATCACTGCCTGCAGTGGGCGACAGCCTGCCTTTTTGCACCAGTTATTAGAAACTCTCCAAACATGGACATACCCCAATGAGGTCGATCGCCTGTATGACCGCAACAAGGTAGCAATAACTGGCTCCAGGTAGCCCCTCTGCGTTAAACTAGCCCTCTCAAGAGTCATGCCATAAGTGAGAACCTCTCCACTTGAAGCACTCTCATCAGGCCCTGCATTAGCAGATCCTCTCGAGCTGGCAGTTGCTAGGAGGGAGCGACCTTCAACCACACCAGATCAGCATATCAATGTCTTTTCAGCCAATCTGGAGCACTCAGCATGACCAGCCCATGATGCACTTTGATCCTCTATATCACCCGTCCTATGAGCGCCCAGGGCAGAAACACATAAAGCAGGCCCTGTGCGGGCCACTGCTGCACCAGCACAGAGTCCTTCCAACATGCGCTCCCGTTTTCTGCTGAAAAACAGAGATGCTTTTGACGACTCAAAAGTTGCCTTGAGATCCATGATTGGTTGTTTCCAATGCCGAACTAGCTGTGCAAGAACCGCTCCATTGAGTCTCCACTCTCCGGGATCAATCCGCTGAGGTAGTCTGCTGAGATAGTCGGCTGCTATATTTTCCTTGCTGGCCATGTGTGCCACTGAGATCGCCGTCAAATGATACTCTGCCCAATCCAACAGGGTCTGCACCTCTTCCTCCAGGTGACTGCTGCTGGTGCCTCCTTGCTGACTGATGTAGGCCACTGCTGTGGCATTGTCCGAGAACACTCTCACCGCCTTCCCTTACAGGTAAATATGAAACCTCTCAAGAGCACAGAACGCCACTCTCAATTCTAGGTAGTTAATGGGCCATCTCCCCTCTACCGGGGACCACAGCCCCTGCGCAATGTTGGCTTCGCAGTGTGCCCCCCAACCTGCAAGGCTGGCATCCGTGGTGACCGGAATCTACCAAGGTGTCTTCAATGGCATGCCTGCTGTCAGTTTTTCGGGCCTCAGACAATACCTGAGAGCCTTCCGGACCTCTGCCAGACAATGCAGTGGTAGCATGAGTGGCTGAGACTGAGCCGACCAAATCCTCAAAACCACCATTTGCAATGGTTGCAAGTGTCCTCGAGCCTATGGTACCATCTCTATTATGGCAGCTATGGAGTACAAGAGCTGGAGATAATGCCACACTGTTGGAATCTGCATGATGAGGAACGGCCCGACCTGCCCTTGCAACTTTTGTACCTTGTCTAGCAGTAATGACACCCAACAGAGGTTGGTCTGGAAGAGGGCCCCCAGGTACTCTAGGTTTTGTGACGGCTGAAGGTGGCTCTTCGCCACATTGACTACCAACCTAGTTCCTGCAAGCAGAAGATTACTCTCTCCATGACGCATATGCTTTCTTCTCTGGACTTTGCCCGGATCAGCCAATTGTTCAAGTACGGGTGCACCAAAATTCCTTCTTGTCGGAGCACCAAACGGCAGCGCCCGAAACTGGAAATGCCCCATCGGCACTGCAAATTCCAGGAATGGTTGGTGTTCCTCTTGAATTGGAATATGCAAATAAGTCTCTGTGAGGTCGAGAGACGCCAAGTACTCTCCTGCCCTCACTGCTATCATCACTAAGCACGTTTCCATGTGGAAGCGCGGAACTCTTAGACAGCTATTTACCCCTTTGAGGTCTAAAATCGGGCGGAAGGTGCCCTCTTTCTTTGGGAGGATGAAATAAATGGAGTATCAACCGCATCCACGTTGGTCTGGAGGAACTTCCACCACCACACGCAGCTCTTAGAGCCGCAACAGGGTCTGTCTTACTGTCTGGTGTTTCTTTGGGGCCTTGCACAGGGAGGTAATGAAAGCTTCTCGCAGAGGTCTTGCGAACTCCAGGGAGTAACCATCCTCGATGATGCGCAGAACCCACTGGTCGGAAGTGAGCCTGGTCCAGGCATCATAAAAATCCCATAGCTGACCCTCACAGGACTCGTGGCCGCCTGGACCTGCCTTGCCTCATTGGGCTTTCTTGGGCCCCGAGGAAGCTGAGGGGAAAAAACCCTACCTGCTCCTCTGAAGCCACTAAAAGTTTGACCACTGGCCTGAAAAACAGTCTCTCTGATAAAGAGCCACCCAGGCCGCACAAAAACACCTGAAATCTCTAAATTGCCCCCTCCCGGAGCAGAAGGGCTTCTGCTTATCCGCTGGCAACCTGCTCCCTTTTGTCTCCCCAAGATCTTTTATCAATCTTTCCAGTTCCTCCCCAAATAGTAGCGTACCCCCTAAAGGGGAGCTTACTGAGATGCGACTTGGAGAAAAGATCTGCTGCCCAGTTGCACAGCCACAAGTAGCAGCATGCAGTGACTACAGAGGCCATACCCTTTGACAAACAACAGATCAGGTCATAGAAAGTGTCCGCTATGTACAGTACACTGCCCCTGACTCCAGCTTAGCTACCTCCAGCGGTTGGTGCATAGAGCTCCCCGAGCTCTCCAGGAAACCCTGCTCCATCACAGGAATGCCCGCACCACAAAGGCACCACAGATGGTCGCCTGTAAGGACAGGGCATTAATCTCAAAAGCCTGCTTGAGGAGAGTATCTAGATTCCTATCCTGCACGTCTGAGTGCCGAACTGCCTTCCACAGGAATAGTAGTCTTTTTCGTGACCGCTGAAACAGCCGCATCCACCTTGGGTGTGCGCAAAATGCCCTTATCCTTTTCCTATAAAGAGTAAAGGTGGGACATTGTCCTTGTACCCTTCAGCACGACCTCAGGAAGATCCCATTCATCCTGCATCATCTGCCGGACTACTCTGTGCAGAGGGAACGCCATCTGCGTAGTTCTGCCTGAAGGAGTGGATCTTCCAACAGCTCCTCCTCACCAGGATAGTCTGTCCGCAAATTAAGAACTTTGGCTGCATGTGCAATAAGTACTGCTAATTCTTCTCTCAAAGACCTGCACAATCCTGGCCTCTTCTCCTTGGGGGATCTGTGTCTCCTCCAAATCTGATTCTGTTGGCCGCTCTTCTGTCAGGTCCTCGAGCTCCTCTGAGTGCAATGACCCCAGCTCCTCCCAAGGGTCCTCTTGTAACCCTCATTTACTTGGTCACTGTTCTTCCTGCTGCACCTGCAGGAAGAGCTCCAAAAAGGGCCTTTTCCTCGCCTTACCCCTAGACTGCTCCAAACCAACGTCCCCCTGCTGCCGCATTCAAAATGCCCTATGCATGAGGACGACAAACCAGCATAAAGCTGTGTGGCACAGAGGTCTCATGTCCCTCCTTAACCACCATGGCCTTAGGCACCCTCTTTGCCTTAGCCTTTCCAGTTTTTACACCCGGCAAGCAATGTTCCCTCTAATTTTCTGTAGGCTGTGTGCGCATAAAATATCAGCTGTGTGCAGCTTTTGAAGGAAGGTTAAATTTTTGTGCGCCACGTAATGACATTCGGAGTTATATACTTTAAAATTTGACTACACATCAGAATACAGTATGTACACCACACTGATTTTAATCAAATGAAATGAAAATAGACGATTACTAAATGAAGCGGGAAATTTCTAGTAATTACAATCATAACTTTTAAATTTTAAGACGTCTGTGTTGTTTTCTATCAGAATCAGAGCCGTAATTTTTGTGCGCTCTGTTGTAAAGTATGTGCGCTCGCTCGGCGAGGTGTGTGCGCGCGCACACGCGCACAGCTTAGAGGGAACAGTGCCGGCAAGTCTCTGCCAGCCGCTCCCCCACCTGCTGAAGGAGTCTGTGGCTCCGAGAATCCTCCCGCTTCAGAGATCTGAGCGGAAATGTCCCCAGTCGCCCGCTCTTGCAGTGCACTCTCTGCCTTCTTTCCTTCTGCCTCCAGAGAGATGGACTCTGCCCCACAGACATGGCAGCAGCCTTCCGCCGTGACAGGCTTGCAGGAACCACATGTGCTACAAGCGGGCTTGGAAGGGCATGCTGTTCCTTATTGCTGTGCCCTCGTTTCGCCTTTTTTTTTTTTTTAATGGAAGCTCTCCACCCCTTATATTTAGGAAGGCCCCCTACCTGGAGAAAGTAAGAAAACGCCCTTAAATTAACTCTCTCTACGTTGAAATCGCTAATCAGGGCTGCTACAGTTTAAAAAAAATAAACAATCGCACCTTTCACAAAATGGCCGCGGTTCCCATGCTATGCAAGAGAATGTCCCCGGCACTACTTGGATCAGGCCAGATTTCTATCAAGCATGGCTTGCCCGATGCTGACTGAGCACAGCACTCCTTCACCAATTAAGGACCTGCAGAGCCTCCTAATGTGCTCCAGAGCTTAGCCTGCACTTCGCGGGTGCAGCCCTGGGATCCTGAGTGACAGGCTGTCTTCCCCCATGAATGGGCTGCTCAGCTGCTAATGGCTCCTTACCCGCAGTTATCTCCGGAGCCACCGCTTAAGCCTCTGGGAGACCGGGAAGCCCTTTCACAGCCAGGCCAAGCTCTCCTGATACCACAGTGACAATTCTTTTATTTATTTATTTTTTAAATAGCTGAATTGACTGCTAACAGAATTAAGTCTGAACCCCCTTTCAAACCCTTTGCACCTAACTAAATGCTCTAACTGCCCATTCCTAATTGCTCCTTCAGTGAGTCCCACTGAATCACACCCTCCAGCTGCTTAGAGACTACTGGAGGCAGGAGGGGAGTGACAGCTGCTTATCCAGTGTTATGTCATCAAAATGCAACATGCTCAGTCTCAAAGCTGCTGGAGGAGTGAGACAACCCACAAATACTGGGACTGGACTGGAGGTCCGATAAGGAAGTTCAATTCTCATCTCATCTGACCAGAGACTCTTCTGTGTGTTTGGGGTCCACCACATGCTGTTGTGCAAACTTCAAAAATGTTTTCTTATTTCTTTCTTTAAGCAATGGCTTTTTCTGGCCACTCTTCCATAAAGCTCCACTCTGTGGCGTGTACAGATTAAAGTAGTCCTATGCACAGATACTACCATCTCCACTGTGGATGTTTGCAGCTCCTTCAGTGTTATCCTTGGTATCTTTGTGGCATCTCTGATTAATGCCCTCCTTGTCCGGTCTGAGTTTTGTCGGGCAGACGTCTCTTGTCAGGTTTGTAGTGGTGCCATATTTTTTCCATTTTGTTATAATGGATTTAATGGTGCTCGTGGGATACTCAATTTGGGATATTTTTCTATAACCCAACCCTGATCTATACTTCTCCACAACTATGTCTCTGACCTGTCTGAAGTGCTCCTTGGTCTTCATATTGCTTGCTTAGTGGTGTTGCAGAGTCAGGGGCCTTTCAGAACAGGTATATTTATACAGGTATCATGTGACAGATCATGTGACACTGACTGCACACAGGTGGACCCTAATCAACTAATTATGTGACTTCTGAGGTTAATTATTGGACCAAATCTTATTTAGGAGTTTCATAACAAAAGGGATTAATACATAAACACTCAACTTTTCAGTTTTTACCTTTTTGTATATATATATACAAAATTGGTGAAGTGGAATGACAATAAAAAATACCTTGTGTATGTGTATATACACAAGGTATTTTTTATTGTCATTCCACTTCACCAATTTGGACTATATTGTTAGGTCCGTTACCCAACATCAAAATGAACCTCCATTTTCATTCCAGGTTGTAATGTGACAAAAACCGAGTGGATTTATGTATTTATTTATTTACATTCTCTTATATACCGCGCTATTCTGCATCAGTGCAGTTTACATTGAACAAACTGAAATTACATTGAACAGGACATTATAACTTGGAGATAACTATTTTATAGGGAACATGGGATGAATACTTTCATAAGGCACTGTAGAAAAAAAGCTGATAAAAGACATGATGAAATTAGGCCTTACCTGCTAATTACCTTTCCTTGAATCCCTCCAGCCCAGTCCAGGCGCATGGGTTGTGCTCCCCAACCAGCAGATGGAGATTGAGCATGACCAAACTCTTGCCTGTGCTTCTCAAGATGGGCCAGTATTGACTAGCAAAGCAGAGTGCCAGCCTTTCAGATTCCTTTCAAGGCCACCATAGCAAGTCATCAGACCCAACTATGGCCCTCCCATCCCACCGGACATGCTGTGGGCTCTCCATTGCATCCACATGCCAATTTCCCTCTTTTTATTATTTTTTTTCTTTTTGTTTTATAACCAAAAAAGAGAGTCACCAGACTGCCCAGGACTACCTGAGACCCTCACTACCTCCAAATTGACACCCAACCAATGGTTCCCGACATTTTCCAGAGCAAACAGCAGCGTGGGTTCTAGACTGGACTGGAGACATTCAAGGAAAGGTAATTAGTAGGTAAAGCCTAATTTCACCTTCCAAATCATCCCTCCATAGTTTAGTCCAGTCCAGATGCATGGGATGTACCACAGCAGTACCACCTACAGTGGAGGAAACGCAAGGCCGGTTTGCAGCACACAGGCCCTGAACCAGGTGACCCTTCCTGGCTCCCACATCGAGCCGGTAATGCTTCACAAACGGGTGCAATGAAACCCACATCACTGCTCTACAAATCTCTGACGGAGACACCAGGCTCGCCTCCACCCACTAGGCATCTGTGCTCTTGTTGAGTGTGCCTGGAGCCCTGTGGGGACCGGCTGACGCTTCAACAAGTTAGCTGACTAGATAGTTTCTCGGAGTCACCAAGCAATTGAGGCTTTTGTCACTACCTCTCCTCAGCACGCCCCTCCAAACAAGATGAAGAGACACTGAGTGGCAGACCAAATCTGTTCTCCACAAATACACACGCAATGTCCGCCGCAAATCCAGGAGCTGCAATTTGCAATGCTCCCCGAGCTCTTCCCCATCCCAAAGGACCAGGAGCATCACAGTTTTACTAACATGGAAATCAGAGACTACTTTCAGAAAGAAGGACCACACTGTCGCAATAGTACCTTCTCAGGATGGAAATTCAAGAAAGGCTCCCGACAGGACAGCGTCTGCAACTCCAAGAACAGTGGGCCACCAGAAATACAGTCTTCAATATGATGTTCTTCAGAGGCTCAAAAGGTAGCTCCATCAAGGCAGTCAACACCAAGCACAAGTCCCACAGTGGTACCACACAGTAACACATCAGAGCCGCTAACTGCGCCTTCAACGATCCCAAGGCCAAGTCCTTCTCCAAACCTGCAAGTCAGGATCTGTGGAATGGATGCAGAGCAGACCCTGGCTCCATTGTCCTCACACCACCCCTCAAACATGCACCACACATGTATGTAGGATAAAGAGATAGATCTCTTACGTAACTTCAGCAGAATGGCCACCACCACTTGGGAGTACCCTCTCTTTCTTATCCTTGACCTCTCAAGAGCCAAGACATAAGCAAGAATCAACCCACTTGAGACATCTGCAGTGGTCCCTAGGACAAGAGGTCGGTCCTCTCTAGGAGCCACCAAGAAGTTGTCTGTCAGCCAATCTATGTCTGCATACCAAAGCCTCCGAGGCCAATCTGGCACAACCAAGACCACCAGCCCCCAATGCTTTTCTATCCTGTGCAGGATCCAGCTGATGAGGGGCCAGAGCAGGAACACATACAGGAGCTCCTCCTGTGGCCATGGTTGTACTAGGGCATCGAGGTCCTCTGACATGGGCTCTCGCCTCCTGCTGCACAAAGTTCCAGAATATCGAATCTTCCAAAGACCACTCTGCCGCATCCACCTGTTGGCAACTCAAGAAGTCTTTTGCCAGTACAATAGCACGATTCTGAGGGAGTAAAGTCTCCCAGTATCAGTGGTTAAGGAATCACATGAGTGTTTGGAATCAACACAATAGCTATACCCCTGAGGAAGGCAGAAGCTGAAATGCGTTGAGGTAATACTATAATAAAGGTGTTGGATCCTGTGCCATAGACTCTTCGCTCTTTTGTGTACCTAACTCAAGAAGTCCATCTGAACATTGTCCTTGCCTGCAATGTGGGCGGCCAGAACACTCAAGTGCCTCTCTACCCACTGCAGTAGTACTGCTGCATCTTCCTTCAGGGACAAGCTCGTCGTGCCCCCTTGGTGATTGATATAGGGTACACTTCCTTGTTCTCCAGAAGAAGCTGGAAGCGCTGGAGCACCAAGAACACCACCCGCAACTCTATGCAGCTTATCGACCACCCCAACTCCTCCTCCATCCACCGACCCTGTGCCCACTGTGCTAGGCAGTGCATCCCCCAACCGGAGAAGCTGGCATTCATAGAGACCATTATTCATGACAGTAGTTCCAGAGAGATTCCCTCCTTTAGAGCCAGGGATGTCTACCACCATCGGAAACCGAGTCTCACATCCTATGGGCACAGCAAATGTCACGACAGAGGGCCCCTGCAGCATCCTGCGCAACAGAAGGGAGTGCTGGAGCAGTCTTAGGTGAGCCCAAGCCCAAGCCACTAGGTCTGTGGTTGCCACCATGGTTCCCAAGGGCTATAAATAATGCCAGGCTGACTGCCTCGTCATCCAGAGGAAACTATGTACCTGCTCCTGCAGTCTTTCCACCCTGTCTGGTGGCAAGGCCACCCAGCCCCTCCCGGTGTCGAATAGTGCTCCCAAGTAGGTCAAGTGCTGAGAAGGGTCGTGGTGGCTCTTCTCTAAGTTGTTCACCCAACCGAAGATATGCAGGAACTAGACCTGCTCTCCCTCTCCTGGGACTTCACCTGGATCAAGGAAAGACAAGGATCCCTTCTTGGCACAATGTGGCTGCCACCATGACCATGACTTTCATGAACATACACAGAGCTATCACTAGCTCAAAGGGTAAGACCCAGAACTGAAAGTGTCCCAAGGGGACAGCGAACCACAGGAACTGCTGATGCTCACTTCGAATAGGAATATGAAGGTATGCCTTCACGAGGTCTAGGGACGTGAGGAATTCTCCCTCATGCACTGCCATAGAGACCAAGCACAGGGTTTCCATGTAGAACAGAGGGACATGCAGTGCTCTGTTGACATGCTTCAGTACAGCACTGGCTGTAACGAGCCCTCCTTTTTCAGTACCACAAAATAGATATCGATCTGATCAGCACTGGTCTGTGGGTACTTGACACTTCACCCCCAAGTGGAGCAGCTTGGTCAACATGGCACAGTGCCCCTTGCTTGACTGCAGATTTGCAGAAAGATATCGGGAACTGGCCACGTGAACTCCAACATGTATCCTTTCCAGATGATCTCCAACACCCACTGGTCCTGTGCAATTTGGACCCAAACCAGGTAGAAGAGTTGTAGCCTCCCACTGAGGTTTACTCCAGCTTGGGTCCCCCTTGCTTCATTCTGGCTTCTTAGAAGGTCCTGCCACAGCGGTGTAATAGCCCCTGCTGGTCCCCCTGGCTCTGAATGCAAAATTTCCTCTTGCAGGGTAGCGTGATCTCTGTAAGGCAGTGAAGCACAACCCAAAATCTGAAAAAATCATGGGCCTGCCCTCTAGGAGCCACAGGGGTTCCCCCCCCCCCCAGGCTTGTCCTCTGGCAAGTGACCTCCCTTTGAATCTCTGAGATCCTTCACCACCCTTTCCAGTGCTTCGCTGAAAAAAAGTCACCGTTTGAAAGCTTAGACTGTCGCACTTTAGATGAAACATCTGCAGACTAGTTGCGCAGCCATAAGAGTCGGCGAGCTGCCACCGATGCCCGCCATGCCCTTGGAGCAGGCCCTCACCAAGTCAAAGAACGCATCCACCAGATAGGTTGCTCCTGATTCCAACATGAACACCCTGGATGAAAATATCAGGATCGTGCAAGCCCTGGACCCACCTCAGGCAGGACCTGGCCATGTAGGCCTCCAAGACCTGCTTTAGCAAGGTCTCCAACCTTTTGTCCTGGGGGGTCCTTCAGCACTGTGACACTTTCCACTGGAATGGTCATCTTTCTTACGGCCGTAATCAGTGCATCTACCTTAGGGACCTCTAAAGGCCTTCCATTCCTCTGGCGAAAGTGACTACAAATGGGACACAGCCCTCCTCCTACACAAGCTAGCTTCGGGGAGCTCCCACTCCATGTTAATAATCTTAGTCGCCTTGTGCAGTGGGAAGAAATCCTGAGAGGACCAAATTCCCTGCAATAGCGGGGTCTTCCAGGTCCATCTCTTCCTGTGGAGTGTTGACTGTCATATTCAAGGCTGCCAAGGAGCTTGAAATCAGGGCAGAGAGTTTTTCCTTGCGGAAGACCTCAACCACTATAGGCTCATCGGAAGAGAGAATCTCCCCTTCCTCAAACTCAGTTCCAAGAGAGTTCACCCCACTTTTCAGAGGTCCCCTCCAGTGTCCCCTCAGAGGAATCAGTCCTGGGAAACCAGTTCTCTCTCCTCTTCAAGCTGCCCCCGAGGGTGCTTGGCCCCAGCAGCTTCCTCCACCTTTGGGAGGGATAGTCTCTCATTCCTGGGCCCCTGCTCCATTTCAGGACCCTTAGAGTATCTGGAAGATACCTTGGTCCGGCTTCAGGCAAAATGCCTGGTGGAGGAGGATGACGACAAATTCAGGAGAAAAGGGCAGCCCACTGTTGTGATCATCTGCATGCTTGCACTTCTGGGCTTTGAGAGAACTCCCGGACTTACTCCCCTGGGCACGCTCCGAGCACTGCCTGAAATAGCGGGCTTCTCTCCTGCCGTTGCTCTCTTTAAAATGGCTGCTAGTCCTGATTCCAACAGACCACACAGTTGCACTGAAGGGCCACCAGCTGCTGTGTCGCTCAGCATAGCCTTGTCCTGTGCAACTATAGAGGAGCCCACCCCGGCCACAACTCCCTTCCTCCACCAAACTCCCTTCTTCTGCACACAAGCAGCATAGGCCGGCCGCAGTAAGCATGCCCCTTCTAGTACTGCACAGGGAAATTTGCCTTGTTTCTCCAATGGCATCATACCTCTAACCGCACCCATTCCTGGACCCATGGCCTGCCTTCTAACGCTCCCCCCCCCCTCCACCTCCCCCCCCGAGTGCCAAAACCACCAAAAAAACCCACAAAGCACGAAGTCCCCCGACACCCAGATTCTGCTGCTACTCACCAGGGATTTCAGAATCAAGACCTTTTGGCCCTCTCAGTACTGTGACAGGAGGCAGGTAGGAGGGGAGGGATCCGGGGCACCTGGGTTTACACTTTACCCGCAAGGGATCCAAAGCTGGTTTGAACAGCTAACAGAACCCACTGCAGGGGCTGGCTGGATACATGCTCTCTCTCAGCTAACTTAGGTATTCAGCAGTCTTTTTTTTGTTATTGTTTGTTTGTTTGTTTTTTTAATCTGCTATCCTTCAACCTTGCTCCAGTAATCTGAAAGGCCGTAAGAGCACCGACTCCACCAAAAAGAAAGAAAACACACTGCCCACAGCAATCACCCTTTGGTGCAGTACAACAGCACAGAAGCCCCACCATCTGCTGGAAACTGAGCAATACTGGCTAATCTTGAGAGGCACAGAGACCTTATAGTGTGACATCACAAGAGTTTGGTCATGCTCAGAATCCATCTGCTGGTTTGGGGGTACAAGCATGCTTCTGGACTTGACTAGAGAGATTTGAAAATTTAGATTCAGTAAGATACAGCTAGAAACTGTTAGGGCATCTCATATCTAGCTGTGAAGTTCTGATGGGATAAAATTTCTATGACACATCTCATCCACTGGAATCTCCAACACACCAAACACATTGCTATACTGGAAAAGCACTGGGATCATGACCCTAAGAATCAAGAAGAATGAAGAGGTTGTGATCACCTGGAACATACTCAATACAACTGATAAAAAGCTTGATACAAGGAAAGCCTAGTTACTCACCTGTAACAAGTGATCTCCGGGAACAGCAGGAATTTAGTCTTCACATATGGGTATCATCGGCACCAACGGAGCCTGTGCAGGAACGCTCCCCAGCGTCCAATAGGAACGCTTTTGGGAGCATCCCTCAGCACATGCGTGCTGCCTTCCCGCCTTTCCAACTGTCCCTCTTCAGTTACGTTTGTAGCTGAGTGAAAGGATAGAGGGAGAGAGGAAAGAGACAGATAGAGAGACACAACTCCCAGGGAAAGTGGGTGGGTTGTGAAGACTAAATTCCTGCTGTTTCCGGAGATCACCTGTTACAGTTGAGTAACTACGCTATCTGCAGGAACAAGCAGGAATGTAGTCTTCACATATGGGGGCGCCCTAGCTAAAGTTGCCGGTGAGATGGCCCCAGGAAGCTGCCACCTATAGTGAGGTGGGCCATGCTTCCTCCCATGGATCTCTGGCATCCTACCAGGGTTGGTGTGTAGGAGTTGAATTAAGTCTGAAAAAGATGTTGAAGAACAGCATGGCCAAAGAAGGCATCCTGACGGGAGGCTTTATCTAGGCAGTAGTGGGCTGTGAAGGTGTGCACCGAAGTCCAGGTGGCTGCTCGACAGATGTCATCGATAGACAAAGAGTGTAGGTTAGCCATAGAGGCTGCCATGGCTCTCACATTATGTGCTGTGACATGGCCTTGAAGAGGAAGACCCTTACTCTGATAAGTAAAGGATATGCATTGTGCAATCCATTTAGATAGAGTTGTTTTGGAGACGAAGTCCCAAATGACTAGAATCAAAAGCAACAAAAAGTTGAGAAGACTTTCTATGTTGTGTTCGTTGTAGGTAAAAAGCCAAGCCTCTTTTACAGTCCAAAGTATGAAGATTCCTTTCTGCATTAGAGGCATGAGGCCTCGGAAAGAATACAGCAAGGTAAATCGACTGATTTAGATGAAAAGGCAAAACCACCTTTGGCATAAAATGTGGATGAGTTCCGAGAATAACCATATCATGGTGAAAACTTGTATAAGGGGGATCAGCCACTAAAGCTTGCAATTCACTAATGCGATGTGAGGAGGTGATTGCAATTAGGAAGATGACCTTCCAAGATAAAAACTTTAGAGCTGTAGTGGCTAAAGGTTCAAAGGGTGGTTTCATGAGCTGTCCGAGAACGAGATTTAAATCCCATGCTACCGGTGGTGGCCTAATGGGAGGCTTTAAGAGAAAACCTCTCATAAATCTTGCTATGAGTGGATGAAAGGAAATTGGCTGTCCATTTAGACGCTTATAGGAAGCTGCTATTGCACTAAGATGGGCTTTTATTGAATTGGTCTTTAAACCAGAATTTGATAAATGAAGTAGATACTCTAGTACCAATTCCAAAGGTATCACAAGGGGGTTTAAACCCTTTTGGAGAACACCATATAGTAAAATGTTTCCACTTAAAGGCATAAGAACGTCTTGTGGAAGGTTTTCTAGAAGCCTGAAGGATATCCTTTACCTGTTGGGAAAGGTTAAGATCCTGCAGGTCTAGGCTTTCAGCAACCAGGCCCTGAGATGCAGGGATTGGGGATTCGGGTGTCATAGTATCCTGTTTTCTTGGGAGAGGAGGTCTGGAGCACACCCTAACTCCAGAGGTGCAGCTTGAGAGAGATGTAGATGTAGGAGATACCACGTTTGTTATGGCCACCGTGGAGCTATGAGGATCATACGACCTCTGTCTCTCTGAAGCATGTTTTGGGAATGAGGGGAATGGGTGGGAAGGCATAGAGGAAGTCCTGACCCCAGCGAAGGAGGAAGGCGTCCCTTGCTTGGCAATTGTGAGCCGGAATTCTGGAACAGAACTGGGGAAGTTTGGCATTCAGTGGACTTGCAAAAAGGTCTATGTCTGGGGTTACCCAGATCTGAAATATCCTTGTTACCTGGGTCTAGGTGTAGAGACCATTTGTGAAGCAGCAGTACTCGGCTGAGTTTGTCTGCCCTAAGGTTTTGAATGCCTGGAAGATATACCACAAGAAGGTGAATTTCATACTCTCTGGCGAGGGCCCATAGTCGTAAAGCTTCGTTGCATAACGACAGAGAGCCCATTCCGCCCTGCTTATTCACGTAGAACATGGCTACTTGATTGTCCGTTTGGACTAGGACTGTCTTGTAGCTGAGCTGGGCATGGAATATTCAAAGAGCTAGATAGATTGCTCTGAGTTCTAGGAGGTTTATGTGAAGACAAGCCTCCTGTGGAGTCCAGGTACCCTGGGTAGAGAGATGGTGCAGGTGTACTCCCCATCCCACCTGTGATGCATCTGTTGTTAGGGTGGCCTGGAATAGGGGTTGTTGGAAAGGAGACCCCACTAAAAGATTCTCCAGTGATTGCCACTATTGTAGGGACAAGATCAGTCGTTGTGAGTTTGATATCTTGTCCGACAGACGTCCTGTGGCCTGTGTCCACTGGGCTGCTCGCATGTGGAGGCGAGCATAGGGAACTACATGAACTGTGTATGCCATATGTCCCAGTAATTGCAGCAGCTCTCGAGCAGTTAGGGAGGACTTTCCTGTTGCTTGAGAAGCTAGTTGCACTACTCGAAGACAGCGGGGCTGTGGGAAGAAAGCCCTTGACTGTCTGGTATTTAAACAAGCTCCTATGAACTCTAGAGTCTGAGAAGGAACAAGTTGGGATTTTGGGAAGTTTATGACCAATCCCAAGTCTTGGAGGATTCGCATTGTGCGAGACAGTGCAGAGCTGGCTTCTGGAACCGTGGGGACTCGAATGATCCAGTTGTCCAAGTAAGGGAAGATGAATATCCTTAGGGTTCGCAGGAATGCAGCTACTACTGCCATGCATTTCGTGAATATTATTGGTGCCGAAGCCAGACCAAAAGGAAGAACCCCGTATTAGAAGTGTTTTCCCTTGAAAAGGAATCGTAAGAATTTCCTGTGATCTGGATGGATCAGAATATGAGTATATGCATCCTTTAGATCTAGAGAGCAGAGCCAATCCCGAATTTGAAGGTATGGCAGAAGAGTTCCCAAAGAAATCATTTTGAACTTTTCTCAGAACAGATATTTGTTCAATTCTCTGAGGTCTAGAATGGGTCTGTGTCCCCCTGTTATCTTTGGGATAAGAAAATAGGGGGAGTAGAACCCTGTACCCTGTTGGGGAATGGGTACTTCCTCTATTGCTTCCTGAGCAAGGAGTGTTGAGACCTCTTGATCCAATAGATTGCCTGGAGAGGTTTGGTAATTGAACTGTCTTATGATTGTAAGAGGGGGCATGCTGTGAAAATGAAGCTTGTGCCCTTCCCCTACAATGGACAGAGTCCAATTTTCTGCTGTTTTTGGTGCCATCTGTTGACAAAATGACACAACCTGCCTAGAATGTTTAGGGGTTCTGTACCCTTCAGAAGCAGGAAAGTTAAGCTCTCTAGGAAGGAGTCAAAGCCCTTGAGGGGGCTGAGCCTGTGGAGCTGGTTGAGCTCTCGGGCCTTTTGGCTTCTTTTATTGTTTGGATTGTTGCCGTTGTTCCTTTTGGGCAACTTGACCCTGAGCTTGCCCTTGTTGGGTATAGGATGGATAAAACTTCTTTTTGCTGAAAAAGGGTTTTTTACAGGGTTTCTTTTTGGCTGGAGTGGCTGTAGATTTTGACAATCTGTCTAAAGTGAGATTGTCAGTATCTCTCTCATTAGCCTTTTCCTGCCAATTCTTGCCAAAGATGTTTTCTCCTGTGCAAGGGATGTTTCCTAATTTGTCCTGTACCCAAGTCTCCAAGTCTGATGCCTGAAGCCAGGCAATCCGATGTGCACCAATGGCAATAGCAGAAGTTCTGCTGATGCATTTAAAGCAGTCAAAGGCTGCACAATTTACAAACTTGGAAACGTCTTGAGCATGCTTGACAAGAGTAAGGAAGTCTTGTTGTTTGTCATCAGGGAGAAGGGGGCTCATAAGCTCCAAGTCTCCTTTCAGGAACATTCCCATATATAAAATATATGAGCTGATCCATGCTGAAAGCATGGAAGCCTGAAATGTTCGAGGCCCAAAGGCGTCAAGAGTCCTGCATTCATGTCCTGGAGGATTGGATGCATGTCTTTTTGCATTTTTCATCCTACGCATGGCTGATTCCACTACCATTGAATGGTGTGGCAGCTGAGTCTTTTGAAAACCAGGACATGGTGGAACTCGATACATGGTATTGAGTCTCCTAGAATGAGGAGATGTGGTCAAAGGTGTTTCCCACATTCTGAGCATCAAATCATGAAGAATTTCATGAATGGGCAGAGTAGCTGCCTCTTTGGGAGCCTTAGGGTATTGGAGTATTTCCAATTCCTTTGCTCTAGGTTCTTTTTCAGCAGCTACTGTGATTGATAGGCCTCTGGCCACATCACGAATAAAATCCTGAAAAGACATGTCCTCCGGAGGAGACATTCTGCGTTGAGAAGAGGAGTCTTCTGGAAGAAGCACTCTGGTACCGGCAGAGTCATCTGAGTCATCGGAATCAGAAGATTCAAATATCTCCGATCCCGATGTTTATGCAAAGCACGGTATCGGTATCGATCGAAGTTGGCACCGAGTTGGTCCGGTACCGATCCGTCGATGCCCGAAAAAGTCAGCATGGGCAGAATTCCCACCGGGGCTGGTACTGTCGTTGCTGGTACTGGTAACGGCATCGGTATCGGTATCGGTACTGGTGCCGGTGCCGGTGCCCGTTGAACAGACGGTAGCGGTGTCAATGGTACCGCAGCTGTAAGGAGAGCTACAAGACTGTTCGATAGCGAGGAATCTCTGGTCTATTGACGCTGCCGATGCCTGGGTTTCGGTACCAGTAGAATCGGCTGGAACCCTTGAGCATGGCACCAATAGTTCTGCCGAGGTTGAGGTCTCGAGAACATCCTGGAACCTCATTAGTGCTTTGGAGGCTGAAGCCTCCCGCCGGGGCTGTTTTGCCGGTGTAGTTTCCTCAAGGGCAATGCCAATGGCCTCTCGATGCTTTGAAGGAGAGCTACCCTTTGAGGACCGGCTCTTATGTTTAGTTACCTGAGATCCATGGGAGAAAGACGAGGCTCTGGAAGACGAGGCTCTGGAAGACATCTATGCAATGGACATCGCATCTGAAAAAAAAGAGGGTACCGAGCTTTGCAGCCCGGTTCTGTCTTCCTCTTTTAGTCATCCCCATAGAAGAGGAACACGCCGATGGAGAATGGTCAGGGCCTAAACATTTGAGACACCAGTCGTGGGTGTCTGTGACGGAAATGGTACCACCACACTTAGTACATTTTTTAAAACCACTAGCTGTTTTTTCCATTTTTCAGGAAAATGGGGCCTAATGTCCAAAATGGCGCCTAGCACCCAAAAGAAAAAGCTTCTGAAGAGAAACACTTCAGAAGTGTATATATATATTTTTTTTTACACAAAAGAAGAAGAAAGAACCGGCGGTACCGGTAGGCGTCGAGCAGAGGCAGGCGCAACCACAAGAAAAAGAGTAAATTAGACTTACCTGCTAATTGTTGTTCCTTAAGGAACTCTAGTCCAGTCCCGGAAATGTAGAGTTGTCAACCTCCACCAGCAGCTTTGGAGACTGAATGATGTCATCATTTTGATGTCACTGGTACAAATAGGCTAGATCCGCCCCCTTTCACCAGTACCTATTGACAAAGCAGACTCAGCAGAGCAACAAATAAGTAGTTATCTCAAAACTATAAGAAACAGTATATACAGGTAGAAAAAAGATAATGAACAGTCCATACAGAAAGAAAAAGACTGTGAGAGACAAGACAGGGCCGCCCCGAAAGGACGGGTGATGTCCCCAAAGAACCGGTAACTGAAGCACCAGAGCCCCGGCGCTCCCCGGCCCATGTCGCCTGCTGCCAACCCCACAGAGACCCCCGCTGAAGACGCCCCTCATTCCTGCGCCTCCCCGAGCGCCCTGACACGAAGAAATTAGATTTCCCCATAATGATGTTTTCCTTTTAAAGGTTCAGCAGCTGTCCAAACTCACATCTCGCGCGGCCAGAAACTTCAGGCTGTTCCACACCCCTCGAATGGGAGGGATCCGGGACTGGACTAGAGTTCCTTAAGGAACAACAATTAGCAGGTAAGTCTAATTTACTCTTCCTTAGCGTCCCTCTAGTCCAGTCCCGGAAATGTAGAGGATGTAACAGAGCAGTACATATCAACGGGAGGGTCCGGAAACTGCAGCCTGAAGGACGGCTGACCCAAAACGACCATCCCCGCGCGCCTGTACGTCCAAACGATAATGCCGAGCAAAAGAATGCAACGAGGACCAGGTTGCAGCTCTACAAATGTCTGCCGGCGGAACGAGACTGACCTCCGCCCACGACGCTGCCTGAGCTCTCGTAGAATGCGCCCGCAAGCCGACCGGCACTTCTCTGCCCCTCAGAATGTAGGCGGAACTAATGGCCTCTTTCAGCCATCTAGAAATGGAAGACTTTGCTGCCGCCTCGCCCTTCCGAGGGCCTCCGAAGGCGACAAAAAGCCTGTCCGACTTCCGGAAGGAAGCCGTACGACGGAGATAGCTCTTGAGCGCCCTCCGCACATCCAACCGATGCAAGCGCCCACCCGCCTGAGCCCTCTGCTCCGCGGAAATTACTGGCAGCGACACCACCTGATTCACATGGAAAGCGGACACCACCTTTGGTAAAAAGGCTGGCACCGTCCGTAGCACCACTTTGTCCGGGGAAAAAATCAAAAAAGGCTCCCGGCAAGACAGCGCCTGTAGCTCCGAAATCCTCCTGGCGGAACAGATCGCCACTAGGAACAAAGTCTTGAGAGTCAAATCCTTAAGCGAGGCTGCACTCAAAGGCTCAAAAGGTGGCCCGATCAGGGCTTCCAAGACCAAATTGAGATCCCATAGAGGAATAACCGAACGCCTCGGCGGACGCAAGAGCAAAACCGCTCGCAGGAAGCGCCGAACGTCGACATGCGTCGCTATCACCTGACCCTGAATCTTGCCGCGAAAACAGGAGACAGCCGCCAAATGCACTCGTAAAGAACTGGCCGCCAGGCCCTTCTCCAACCCTGCTTGTAAAAAGGAGAGGACATCGGACACAGAAGCCCGCATGGGGATGACAGACCGATCGGAACACCAGGCCTCAAAAACACGCCAAACGCGTATATATGCTAGGGAAGTCGACCTCCGGCGCGATCGTAACAGAGTGGCTACCACGGACGTCGAATAACCGCGGGCCGTCAACCTCGCCCGCTCAAGAGCCAGGCCGTAAGCGAGAACCGACCCACCTGAGGCCTCCGCAAGGGCCCCTGAAGCAACAGGTCCTCCCGGAGCGGGAGCCGCCACGGGACGTCGGCCACCAGCCGCACCATATCCGCATACCACGGCCGTCTTGGCCAATCTGGCGCCACCAGCACCACCTGACCCTTGTGCCTCTCGATGCGTTGTATCACCTTGCCGATGAGTGCCCAGGGAGGGAACACATACAGAAGCCCCTCCGTGGGCCATCGTTGCGCCAGAGCATCCAGGCCCTCTGCCATCCGCTCTTTCCTTCGGCTGAAGAAACGCTCCACTTTTGCCGACGCGAATGTCGCCATGAGATCCATCACCGGGATCCCCCACCGGCGCACCAGCATTGCAAAGACGTCCGGATGCAGCGTCCACTCTCCCGGATCCACGCGGCAGCGGCTGAGATAATCCGCTTCGACGTTGTTGACTCCTGCGACATGCTGAGCTGACAGAGCCTGTAAGTTCAGTTCCGCCCAGGTCAGCAGCACACTCGCCTCCTCCTCCAGGGCCACACTGCCCGTACCGCCTTGCCGATTGATATACGCTACCGTGGTTGCGTTGTCTGATAGCACCCTGACCGCTGCTTGCCCCAGCACCCGTCGAAACGCCCGCAGGGCCTGAACCACCGCTCGCATTTCCAACCGGTTGATGGACCACAGTTGCTCCTCCGGCGACCAAGTCCCCTGCGCAAACGAGCCCTCTAGATGAGCCCCCCAGCCCGCTAGACTCGCATCCGTCGTGAGCAGCTGCCAGCACGGGGGCTCCAGAGGCACGCCCTGATTCAGACTGTCGGGAAGCAGCCACCATTGCAGACTGTCCTGCACCACCGCCGGACAGGGCAGGCAGTGAGACAACGCGTCCGACTGATGAGACCACCGCCGAAGAAGAGCACTCTGTAGCGGCCGCATGTGAGCCCTGGCCCACAACACCAAGTCTATCGTCGCCGCCATGGTGCCGAGCAATTGCAGGTACTGCCAAGCCGTCGGCGCCCGAAGCCTCAAAATCCGACGCACCAGTTCTCTCAAGGCCTGCGCCCTTACGTCGGGAAGGAAGACCCGGCCCGACCGAGTCTCGAAGCGCGCCCCCAGATACTCTAGAACCTGAGAGGGGGTCAAACGACTCTTCGCCCCGTTGACTACCCAACCGAGGCTGTCCAAGAACTCCACCACCCTGGCAGTGGCTACCACGCTTTCCTCTCTTGACTTCGCTCGTATCAACCAATCGTCTAGGTAAGGGTGTACCAGTATCCCCTCTTTGCGAAGAGCGGCCGCCACCACAACCATGACCTTCGTGAATGTCCGGGGAGCGGTCGCCAGACCGAAAGGAAGCGCCCGGAACTGAAAGTGACCCATCGGCACCGCAAAACGCAGAAAGCGCTGATGCTCCCTGCGCACGGGGATATGAAGATAAGCTTCCGTCAGGTCTAAGGACATCAAAAACTCTCCCGCGCGAACCGCCGCCAGGACGGACCGCAAGGTTTCCATGCGGAAGTGGGACACGCGAAGGCAACGATTTACCCTCTTGAGGTCGAGAATCGGACGAAACGTACCCCCTTTCTTGGGAACCACAAAATAAATGGAGTATCGACCGGCGCCGCACTGGTCGACCGGAACGGGCACTATTGCACGGAGCCGCTGGAGCCGCCCTATGGTGTCGCCCACAGCTCTCAGCTTCCGAGGGGCCCTGCAGGGGGAAAGAACAAAGGAATCTCCTACGGGGCGCCGAAATTCCAGGGCATATCCTTCCCGAATGACCTCCAATACCCACCGGTCGGAGGTAATCTGGACCCAGGCAGGGTAAAACTCCCGTAACCTGCCTCCCACGGGCACTTCGCCCACCTGGGCCCGCCTCATCTCATTGGGACTTCTTGGCACCGGAGGGCTGGAAGGTACCAAAACCCCTTCCCGCTCCCCGAAATCCACGAAAGGACTGGCCCTGCGACGGAAACCTGCTCCGCTGCGATTGCTGAAAACGAGGAGTGCGAAACTTACGAAAATCTCTCGAGAGGCCTCGAGACCCAGAAGCCCCCCGAGACTGTTTCGGTCTATCCTCTGGGAGCCGGCCCCTTTGGACTCCCCGAGGTCCTTGACCAACTTTTCCAGATCTTCTCCAAAGAGAAGTTTACCCCGGAAGGGAAGCTTACTGAGCCGCGACTTGGACGAACTATCCGCTGACCAGTTGCGGAGCCACAGATAACGGCGAGCCGCCACTACCGAAGCCATACATTTGGCCTGACCACGAAGAAGATCATAGTGCGCATCAGACAGGTAGGCGGTGCCGGACTCCAGCCGAGACCCATCCGCTGATTGTTCCTCTGGGAGGGAGCTCTGGATACGTTGGGACCAGCGCAAACAGCCCCTCGCCACCCAGGCCCCTGCTATGGAGGCCTGCAGGGAAAGGGCACTCATATCAAACACCTGCTTCAGCAAAGTATCCAACTTCCTATCCTGACCATCTCTCAAGGCTGCCGCCCCCTCCACCGGGATGGTGGTCTTTTTAGTGACCGCCGCCACCGCGGCATCCACCTTAGGAGAACGAAAAAGCAGCTTATCCTGCGCAGAGATCAGGTATAACCTATCCAAAGCCCTGGTCCCCCGCAACGCCGAATCCGGCGAGTCCCATTCCTCCTGAATCATATCCCGAAAGACTCTGTGGATGGGGAACACTCTCTGCGAAGTGCGCACGGCTTGTAGCAGCGGATCCTCCAACGCCTCCGCGGAGGACGTGGAACCCGCGGGCATATTCAACACCTTTAGCGTCTCGGAGATCAGAGCAGGCAGTTCTTCCCGCCGAAATACGCGGACCAGCCTGCTCTGCTGCTCCTCCTCCAACAATTCCCCGTCTTCTAGGTCCTCATCCGACACCTCATCTTCCAGATCTGGCATTCCCAGGTCCTCCTCCAAAGGAGCCGGGGAAGCCGAATCGAAATCGTCCTGTCGCCTTTTTGGTAACGCCACGTCTCCTTCATGGAGAGTGGATGAGCGTCGCCTCGTACCCCTCGCAGGACCCGGGGACGGAACCCCCCGGTCAGGCTGCAGTAAGGCAAAAGCTTTTTGCATCAAGGAGAAAAATTCTGAAGGGACACCTGGCAGCCCAGCCCCCTGAGACCCTTCCGGCAACAGAGGAACGCTGCCAGCGGAGGACGGGCCCGCAACCGGCTCCGAAGCAGACAGAGAAGGGGGGATAGACCCCTCTCCTTCCAGAGAAGCCTCTCCCTGCCCTTGAGAGCCTTCCCCCAGGGACTTTTCCATGCCCATGGCCTCTAAAGAGCACGCCTTACACACCCCAGTGTCCAAAAGCTCTCCGCGCCTCACCCCACACACGAGGCAGCGGGGCTTGGCAGGCATGATCAATAAACAGCGCTGTACCAGTGCAGAAGAAGCCTTTGAAAGCCCCAGGAACAGCTAAATTACAAACGCGATTTTTTTTTTTTTTTTTTTTTTACACAGATCGATGCAGTTAGCTCTAACTAGCTGCCCCCTAACACCGTTTGCCAAAACGAAGCTCCTAACCCTGAAAAAACGATCTTGTTAGGCAGAAGAAAAAACGGGATCCAAAATGGCCGCCGCAACGTTTGCGGCGCCAAAAATCATGCGGCCAGGACTCCTGCACCCTGATGGAGCTGACAAACCCCTGCTGCCAGCAAAGATCACTCCCCCAAGGAACCCTAAGGCAAATTTACTCACCAAACACCGGGAGGAGAGTGAGGAAGGGCAGCGCTGAACCCCTCAAGAGCACAGCCCTTAAATCGGCATCAGCTCCTGGAGAGACTGCTATACACTCCCCCTGCCTGCTGCCAGCAGTCCAAACGTGCTCAACCTGCTCCTCACCCTTTCAAGTGGGTTCGGGAGCAGGGAGATAATGCCAGGCACACACCAGTGCACTCACAATGCTCGTTTAAATGCTGGGGCAATAAGGCAAAGAAAGAAAAGAGAAGGAAGGGGGGGGGGAGGAGAAGAGAGCAGGAACGGAGAGAAACAGCCCCAGCAGCACAGAATCTCTGTCAGCAGCAGCAGGCAGCTAAAAAACAAGAAAGCAAAGGAAAAATCCTAAATTTAAACAAAGAATTAAAGCTCTGCTTATTTGTTCCTCTGAGCCCAGTCCCGGGCTCAGAACCTCCAAGCTGCTTGGAGACTGAAAGTACTGGTGAAAGGGGGCGGATCTAGCCTATTTGTACCAGTGACATCAAAATGATGACATCATTCAGTCTCCAAAGCTGCTGGTGGAGGTTGACAACTCTACATTTCCGGGACTGGACTAGAGGGACGCTAAGGAACAAAGTTTAAAGAAGAAATTTTCAGCAGTGACAGGGTATGTGACCTGTCAGCTCCGCGGAAAACGAATAACTGAAGAGGGACAGTTGGAAAGGCAGGAAGGCAGCACGCACGTTCTGAGGGATGCTCACAAAAGCATTCCTATTGGACGCTGGGGAGCGTTCCCGTGCAGGCTCCGTCGGTGCCGACGATACCCATATGTGAAGACTACATTCCTGCTTGTTCCTGGAGATACTAGATACACAACTCAATGCAGAACCCCTGCGCTAGAGCACAGCATTTCTTATGCAAGTTTTGATGCTCTCCCTGTTTAGTGCTGACTTTCTGCGCACAGCTGATTTGCATGCTGTTTGCATGTTGCATCACTGAGCAAACTGTCTGCACTAGGCATCTCCACCTATATCCTGCGCACAAAAAACAAACAGCTTAGCAATCCAGCATATGTGCACAAAAATATAAACAGTTTAGCAATCCAGCATATATGTACAAGTGCCCTCTAGCACATAAAAAGCAATATTATTCTGAGCAGCAAACTTACAGGCCAATGAAGAAAACCGGCACTAGATGCACACTGAAGATGATTTTAACGTGGCCCGACAACGCACATTTTTTAATGCCGGATGCAACAAAGAGGGCATGCAAATTGACTCCACGTTAACCGTGCACATGCAAATGAGCTATTGTAGCGTTAAACTGGGAGACTAAGCCAAATACATAAGCACAAGAAGTCTGCGCTAATTTGGTTTGCTCTCCGGGCACCGCTTGGCTAATTTGCATAGCAGCCCCAACAGTATTTTGATGGTATCAGGGATGATTGCAGCATCAGAAAACGCCCCCGATGCCATCAAAATACTGTTGGGGACCGTGCCCGACAATAAAATTATCCCTGATAGTCTAGTGACCCCTCCCCTCCACACTAAATAAAATTAGAACCTGGTGGTCTAACGGCCCCTTCCCCCCCTAATCCCCCCCCCCCCCACTAAATAAAAGAACCACCTGGTGGTCTAGTGGCCCCTTTCCCCTACCCCACTCCATATTAAATAAAAAAACAAAACCTGGTGATCTAGAGGTTCTTACCTGGTGGTCTGGCGGCCCCAAATGCACCTAAGCAGGAGCACTGCCTATGTACTGCCGCTCGGTGTTGGCCATCGTGCAAAATGATGGTGTCTGGCCCCGTGTGGTGCATCCTGGGATGCACCGGGTGAGGTCCAACTGCCGTATAAGGCTGGCAGTCCCAGGATGCACTGCACAGGGGCCAGACACTGCTATTTTGCACAATGGCAGACGCCGAGCAGGAGCACGTAGGCAGCGCTCCCGCTTAGATGCATTTGGTGGCTGCCAGACCCCCAGGTAGGGGGGCCTCTAGACCACCAGGTTCTTCTTTTATTTAGTTGGGGGGGGGAAGGGGCCAAACCACCAGGGATAATTTTATTGTTGTGCACAGCCTCCAAAAGTATTTTGATGGCATTAGGGGCCTTTCCCGGTGCCATCAAAATACTGTCGGGGGCATGCATTAGAGGTTTACTTCCACTTAGACCTAGCAGCAAAGGTTTTGGCACTATGGCTGGTTGCAAAATCATCTATGCCTGTCTCTGCATCGAGCATAGCAATGATTCACATATCAGCCCAGCAGATTAAAATACATTTAAATAATTAAGGATTTATTTAAACACATGTGGCATTAATTGGGTGCTAGCTTTTCCACCAGTGTTTACGTCGATTTCCTGCATATAAACTATCATTAAAATGTGCTTAAATGTGGCATTATGGGTTCGTAAAGCCCATGCTAGCTTTCTGAATTGGCCTTTTAGAGGAGATTTTTTTTCAGCACTTTTCAGTAAAGCCAAAAAAGCAAATATGCTGTATGTACCTCCTATCCTTTCTTCCTCCACCCCTCCTTGGATCTTCTCCCTTCTACATCCAGCAGCACTATTTATCTTTTCCTCTTTCCTCATATAAATGGAGCTCTTTTGTTTCTTTTAATCTTTAGAAATATATTGTAAACCACAGATCCCTTCTCTAGCCCTATTCAAATTCAGCTTAAAAACCCACCTCTGAGGCTGCTTTTGGATCTTGATGCCCTTCACTACTTGTGTATCTTACCATACTCTAGTCTCCAGTTTTGCAATATTTTTTTAATCTCGATTAGATTGTAAGCTCTGATGAGCAGGGACTATCTTACACCTTTATGTACAGCACTGCGTAGGCCTTGTACTGCTATACAAATAATTAATAGTAGTATCAGCAGCAGCAGCTTGTACACATAAAGCACAGTTACTTACCTGTAACAGGTGATCTCTGGGAACAGCAGGAATTAGTCCTCACATATGGGTACGTCGGTAAAAACGGAGCCTGAGCGGGAAAGCTCCCCAGCTTCCCAGAAGGAAGCTTTTGGGGCCTCCCACTGCACATGCGCACTGCCTTCCCGCCTTCCTGACCAGCTCTCCTCAGTTCGAGTTTATAGCTGAGACAATAGAGAGAGGAAAGGAAGATAGATAGAAGATACAACTCCTAGGGGAGGTGGGTGGGTTGTGAGGACTAATTCCTGCTGTTCCCAGAGATCACCTGTTACAGGTAAGTAACTGTGCTATCTCCAGGAACAAGCAGGAATAAGTCCTCACATATGGGGACTCCCTAGCTAAGATGCCTGGGAGATCCCCTTCCAAGGGTTCGCCATCTTCGTATGGATCTCAGGCATCCATCCTGGGAAGGTGGGCAGGAGTTGTTCAAGTATGGAACAGGTGTTTGAGGACAGCCTGACCAAACAAGGCATCCCGGCGGGAGTCCTTGTCCAAACAGTAATGGGCTGTGAAGGTATGAACAGAGGCCCAGGTGGCGGCTCGACAGATCTGATCTATGGATACAGAGTGAAGATGAGCCATAGAAGTGGCCATGGCTCTCACATTGTGAGCTGTGACATGGCCTTCCAGAGAAATGTTTTTACTCTGGTAAGCAAAGGAAATACACTGAGCAATCCAATTGGAAAGTGTACGTTTGGAGACTGGAAGTCCCAAATGAGAAGGATCAAAAGCCACAAAAAGTTGGGAAGACTTTCGATGTGGCCGAGTCCTGTTGAGGTAAAAGGCAAGAGCTCTTTTACAATCCAGAGTATGAAGGTTCCTCTCTGCACTGGATGCATGAGGAGCTGGGAAAAAGACAGGTAGATATACCTCTTGATTAAGATGAAAAGGCGAGACCACTTTGGGCATAAAGTGGGGATTCGTCCTAAGGACCACCTTATCATGATGAAACCTAGTATAAGGTGGATGAGCCACTAAGGCCTGTAGTTCACTGATGCGGCGAGCCGAAGTGACTGCAATAAGGAAAAGGACCTTCCAAGAAAGAAATTTCAAGGAGGTAGAAACCAACGGTTCAAAAGGTGGCTTCATAAGCTGACCTAGAACTAGGTTCAAGTCCCATGCTACCGGAGGAGGTCGGATGGGAGGCTTAGTTAGAGTCAGGCCTCTCATGAACCTTGCAACAAGCGGATGAGAGGAGACAGGTTATCCATTTATAGGTTTTAAGGATGCTGCAATAGCACTCAAATGGACTCTTACTGAATTCGTCTTAAGGCCTGCATTAGAAAGATGCAGGAGATAGTCTAGTAGAGAATTCAAAGGAAGTGCTAGAGGGTCAAGACCCTGTTGAGCACACCAAATGGAAAAGCGTTTCCATTTGAAAGCATAGGAACGCCTCGTGGAGGGTTTCCTAGAGGCATGAAGGATATCTTTCACTGGTTGAGAAAGATTGAAGTCATGAAGGCTTAGGCCTTCAGTAACCAAGCTCTGAGGTGTAGGGACTTGGGGTTTGGGTGCCACAAAGTCCCCTCCTCCTGAGACAGAAGGTCTGGCGCAGCTCCCAGGTCCAGGGAGGGTCCCTGGGAGAGATGCAGAAGTAGAGGGAACCACACTTGGCGTGGCCAGCATGGAGCTATGAGGATCATCGATCCGTGATCTCTCTGGAGTTTGAACAGAGTCTTGGGAATCAAAGGAATGGGTGGAAAGGCATATAGGAATTCCTGACCCCAATGCAGGAGAAAGACGTCGTTGGCCTGAGCTCCCTGACACAGATTCCTGGAACAGAACCGGGGAAGTTTGGCATTCCACGGACTTGCAAAGAGGTCTATGTCCGGGGTTCCCCATTCCTGAAAGATTCTGCGTATCTGGTCCATATGTAGGGACCATTCGTGTGGAAGCAGAACTCGACTGAGTCTGTCTGCCCGAGAGTTCTGAACCCCTGGAAGATAGACTGCCAGAAGATGAATTTGATGCTCTCTGGCGAAGGCCCATAATCTG